>CM056997.1:201215884-201897670 GCA_029891345.1 Dryococelus australis
CCAACTTAAAAAGCAGTCATGCAGTCACCGATTCCCTCCTGAGAAATTGTGTTATCCAATGAGCCACCAACATACCGGATTCAGAGAAGCAAGTTCGAAGGGATGCTGCAGGAGGGCAGCACACAACTCACATGGCCGGCACTGCCGCTAGAGCCTTGTGGAGAGGGGATGCGAACAGTGTCGGGGGGGGGGGGTGAGACTGCAGAGGGCAGTTTGGGCTGGGTTACAGCTCCTGTTGGCTTTGGAGTCAGTAGCTGCATTCCTAACTTGCCACTTCGTACCACTCCTATAAGTGTATAGTATACAGGTAGGTGCTAAAGTCTGCCTCATCAGGGAGGAACAGGCAAAGGCGGTCCCAAGCTAGGTGTATAACAAAGCTGAGACCGAGCCAACCCAGAGCTGTACTCATTTACTCCAACTGGCGTCAGTTCAGTGCTGTAGTTAGAGCGATGAGTGACTGACATAACGACATAGGTGTGGTCAAAAGGTGGGCAGACCTCCAGAACCAGTCTCTCACTCCTTCCGGTGACAGTTTGGCATGGTGGATGGCGTGAATTGGCTTGGCTGGTTGACTAGCCGCTATGTGGATTGTCTCTAGTAGTTGGGGCTCTACCGTACTGCACACCAGGTGCACAATATGGGTGGCTGCTGAATGGGTGTGTTCACTATGTACGTGCGCCTGGTTAAGGGAGTCCACAGTCCTACTTTAGGTTCGGTAATTGGGTTACACAATGTGGTCTCCTTTTCCCTGGTGGGCTGACGTCTACAGGGGATAAAAGTAACAGTCACTGTAGTATCAGTACTCTGAGGCTTGAGAGAAAAACGTGTTTATTCCGGGAGGAATAGACACGGCGGCCCATATTCACGCCTAACAAACTAGTAACTGTAACGGAAGTAGACTATGAGAAAACAAGGTGAAGGGGACCTGGGTTTAAACTAGAGAAGAGCAGATACAGCTAGATAGCTATGATACTAACTGACCCTAACTAACTCGATGCTGTTGTCCACAAGTGTCTCGTTGCCCCTACCAGTACAGTATTGGGTGTTAAAGAGGTTGAAGACTTATTCAGGAGTTACTGGTGAAGTTCTTGGAGATCTTTTGGTGGGTCATGAAGACATTGGTGTCAACAGAAAGCTCCAGCACACGAGGTAGTGGAGCGAGCTGCTGTGTACGGAAATATATTCCACCTGCCTGTGGGCTCTCTGAGGTGTGGGGTTGGCGAGGGTAAGCTGCTCCTCCTGTAGGCAGAGCTGTGCTCACTAGTATCATCTCTATCCATGGCGAAAGCAGGCTGCTCTGCTATGCAGGGTTGCATTGGCTGCACGAGCTCAGGCGCTTAACTGGGTCACTTGGCTGGCTTCTATCATACGTGAGAGTTGGCATGATGTCTGATGTAAGGGCGAAATGAATTTGGTTGACTTGTCAGTGTGTGCCCCCGCATCTAAGGGCATCCTGGTAGGTTCTGGTAGCAAGTTGTTCTGGTTCAAACCCCGCCTGGGGTAGTGTGATGGCACGTGAAGATGAGGCGAAGTTATGTTTAAATAATTGTCAGTATTTGTCATGCGTCAAAGTGATTATGTTTCTCCAAGTTAACATTCTAACAATACAGTGCTTGAACTCAATGTAGTATGTTTGCAATTGTTAGGAAACCAGTAAACATGCACTGTATATATGAAAAGAACATGCTTCAGATTAGTTGAGTATGAAATTTTCAGACATCATGCACATTGGAAACACTATTTTAATGGCCTAATGTGCTGGAGATGGCTTTTTTCAGACTGCAGTTTCTCAAAATATGCAAACCGGATTCACGTAAAACAATGATAAAGGAGTGCAATTGAACTTTGCTAGAGTGTTGTATTCAGTAAAATTATAGGGTCACCGCTTCAAGACCCATAGTTCCAGTGGTATGTTGGGAGCACTGCACACGAGTTCACAACTTTGCATGTAGAGGTGATATTGCTCTACATGCACTAACCGGTGACACTGGCCAGTATAATTTTTGCTTCACACATACAAACACACGCTTCACCAGGTGGCAGCCTTAACATTCAACTTCTACCTTAACCTGGTAGGTCACATGACGTATTACCCATTGAAAATGCATGGAATATGCTCAAACAAGTTAACTAAACACTGTAGACATGTAAGTGATGCCTGTACTGAATTGCATTGGCATTCACCTTGACGCGTGTCTGATTAGCTAAGGCTGAATCATGGTCGTGTGGCTTTGGTTGCACTTCGGTCGGTTGTGCTTACGGGTTGGCGTATGCTTACTTACGGCTAGATATAGCGGTCGGGCACGTGACCTTACGGGTTGGTACGAAGTTCTCGACTTTATGGGTCATGAGACCCTTGGATTGGTCTGGCTTGCGACTTGTTTCGGAGCTAGTTGTAGTCTTTCACGGGCGAGAGGTGCTAGGGGTTGGTGCCTTGTCAGTTTACGGGCAAGGGGCAGCGGGATATAGCTGATTGAGTTGCTCATCTTCGGCTCGGGCGGCAGCGAGGGCACGACATGACACAACACAGAACTCGCTCCAGAAGTTACTGTTGGAGACGCCTAGCCGGTTCTTGGTCTGATTCAGTATAAGCTGTTCATGGTAAAGTGAGCACTTTTTAAGGCCCTTATAAATTTTTCCTTTCATCAAATTTCCATCTTCCTGCTGCTTTTCAATATAAGCATTGCAATGTGACCAATAAACACAGTGTATACATTTCACCACCATCAAAATTTAATATCTGAGGCTGCAAAAATATATATTTATTAGCGGTTACTGCCTTTGGGAGGGCCTTAAAAAGTGCTCACTTTATTATGAACAGCCTATAACTCTCTTACCACTGGATGGCAAGTCGGATGCGTACACAGCGGTGCTGACGGGAAAGTAGCTGGACTAATTTCAGTCAATGTAGGTGGTGTCAGTGACCAGAGTAAGGCGGCACAATCTCATTTGGCTCGTCGACTAGCTGTGAGTGGGGTGAGACCAGCCAGCTGTCTGGCAGCAAGGCGCGCAACTCTTTGTTCCTCTCTCCTGGCGCTGTGCCTCACCTTAAATAGCATAGAGCAGGTTTAACTACTGAGAACCTCGAAAGGAGCACCACGGACGCGGATAGCCCTGGATTAGTGTTGCCTGGCAACAGTCTTGCCAACGCGAGCTCCGGTGCTTCCGAAGATCCCCCACTGTTGCAGGCTGATCAGAAGCGTTGGAGCCGTGTGGGTTGCCAAGACTATCACTGGGTGTGCGAATCCCAATCAAAGCCAGGTTGTAGCACCTAAGCAAATACCCTTGCCAGCACCCAGGTGCTCCGGTAGAGATACAACTCAGATGTACCATCTCTCCCTGATTGAAAAGTGTCGCTAGTGGTCATAGCTCCTCTATTCTACTCCTCCAGTACCTGTATACTTGGTAGGAATAAAATAGCTGGCCATCCAATGGGTGTGTATTCAACTTGAAGCCGCCTGAGGAGGAGTCTCCAGTTGTAGCTAATTTTGTAATAAGAATAATTTCCAGTTTCCGGTCAGCGGTACTCAGCTCGAGGTTCTCCCAGTAGTTGGTGACAGATTACTCTATGAATGAGCCTCGAGGGTAAGAGAAACAAAGCCATGTTTATTTAAAAAAATCTTATTAAACACAGTGACACATGCTCTCCTGCCAGGCAGACCGGTGGTTGGAAGTAATCCTATGGTAGCCAGGTGTAGGTGACCTGGTCCTAAGCTAGCTGGGGAAGTGAAGTGACAACTATCTAAAATTACTTAGATACAAACCTAACTTTAAATGGGGCATCTGTAGGAGACAAAGAAAATTATGTGTAGTATGTACTGTAGCTACAGAAAGCTTCTGGTAGCTATTGGCGTCACTGGAGCGTCTGGTAGCGGAGCTGCAGAGCTGTTACAAGCGACTTCAAGGATGGCAGCCTCTGGTGGCTGCTAAAGACTGTTAGGTCATTGGTGACAGCCTCTGGATGGGCTGTTGAAGGTCTCGTAGTAGTTTAGACTCCAGCACCCAGGTGCTCGGAGAGGACTGCAGGAACAACTGGCAAAGTCCGCCGCGCACTGTCTTATATATAGTGGGACAGCGCGTGTCGTGGCGGCTGCCGGGGAGGGCGTGAGACGTACCTCAGGTGTGAGGCCGGAGTGGGGGTAGCACCATCTGGTTATCTTTCGGCCTTTGCATATTCTTGGTGGCGCTCGTGCATGGCCTGAGGCGGCTGATGGCTTGTAGGATCTCAGAGTGGGGGAGGGGGGTAACGCGCCGCTGTCTTTCGCAACCCCTCGTATCCACTTGTCTGGCCGCCCTCCAGGATTGTGGCAGACCATTACTTACTTCCGTGTACGAAATGGTGCGGGGTTTGAATCTCACGTGTGTAGAAGTAGTACACTAGGGTTGCAATGAGATGAGTCGTAATCGTTTGTAGTTAATTGGTATTAGCGGCATGTGTCAAACTGAAAAAGAGATGGAAAATATTCCCTAATGCCACAGAATAGAACTAACTACCTATCCGAAAATAAGTCAAGTATATTAGCTACTTGGAGAGGGTGATGTTGAATATTTAAAGTGACAAAGAAGTAAATAAATTGGCATAGTTGTATCACATTTTAAATTAAAATGTGTAGAGGCTTTATAGGATGAAATCAGTTTTTATGTTGTCACTATTTGTTACCAGCAGCAAACAATACTGACTTACTACTGCTGTAATCATATTTTAACATAGTTTTTGCCCAATTGTGAGGTTTGTTAATATAAAACTCTGCATAATTCATACATGTTAAAAATCCACTAAAACCAGTGCCTCAAAGTAGCATTTCTTTCAAGATATAGCAGAGACTTATTTTGGAATCAACATTAAATAGTAATACCTAATAATTTAGCTTTAAAATTTGAATGTTTGTGGCATTGCTCACGTGTGTAGGGTGCCAAGAACAATAGCGAGCATGGACTTACCCTGTACTCTGGCCCAGCTGGTAGTCCAGGAGAATCCCAAATCTGGCTGCAGCATGATGCACTTCCACTCCCCTGCATGGCTTTTGTTCACTGTGTGTATCACCAGTTCGTCAACCTGTGGCACATGTGCATCACTGCTGCTTATCTCTGGCTGCTATGCTTTGCTCTGCACTTATACATGTACAAATCCAACCCAGGTACATTTGTCTATGTAGGAATGTAATACAGTGGGGAGGGGATGTGTCCGTAATTGCTATGGTAGCTATGAAGGCCCTTAAGATACCCTAAAATGTGATGGAAAACAGGGCTGTATTGAAACTACAATTGGCCAAACATGCCAGTACAGGATTACCCAGGTATTTTCAAAGTATAATTAACTCTTGAAAAGATAGCTCTGGAGCTAGACTGGCTATATAGCTACAGGTAACAAGTAGGGTAGAGATAAAAAAAAATCAATTCAAGTTACAGTGGAGTAGGAGCAACAATAGAAGTTAAAATGAATTAATGGTGGTTAGAGATGGCTAAGGGAAGATGTGGGAGGGAGGGGGGAGTGGTGTAATTCTGGTGGCTCTTAACATCGGGGTCTTGAGAGTAGATGGTGAGGCGAGTATGGAACGGTGCCAAAATGAAAGGGTGAGGGAAACTGGAGATCCCAGAGAAAACCCGGTGACCAGCAGCATTGTCTGGCACAATTCCTACACACGGAAATCCGTGAGCGACCCCGCCAGGTACCGCACCTGGTTCACTCAGGTGGGAGGCAAGTAGTGTGTAACCATTACACCATTGTGATCTCGAGGGAAGAAGTAAATAAAAAAATTTATAAGATGCACAAATAGGAGTCACATTATGGGAGGACTTTCAGAGATAAGAGAGCTTTAGCAGTCACGTGTTTGGACTGACCAACTTTAGACAATACCTGACTGGAAGGCCATTCACCATAATCGGGGATCACAAACTACTTCTGCATCTTTTGGCATTCAACCAGAATCCTGAAACTTTATCTCCAAAGCTGCTTTACTACAGCTTCTGAAAGTTTTGTATGAATACCAGCTTGTGCATAAATCAGGTACACAAATAGGAAGACTACCCATGGCAGACTTCCCGATCAGTCACCTGAGATTGAAATTCCAGTGATTGGTAATGTTTTGATATTAGCATGAAGCTAAAACACCTAAGAAAAAGAAAGATCCAGTATCTCCAATGTGAAGCAAAAGAACCATTGCAAGCTGTTCTGATGACAAACTTGTGGTGCACAGCGACATGTGGTAACCTAAGATGGACCAAGACATTGAATGGCTGTGCATTATTGTCATGAATGTTAACAACTTTGAGAAAATTCTGCATATGTAAAGGAGGTATGTTAGCCTAAGAAAATGTAATTATGGTATGTGTTCCTAATTGTGGAGGATTTATACTTTAAATGGTTGGAAGTAAAAATGGTGATGTGTAATAAGTTGCAATAACCTGGGTTATCAAAGAAATTCAGTTTTCTGGGATTCTAGAGTGTGTAGTGTTAGACAATGGAAGTATTGTTTTTGTAACAAAAATTTAGTTGTCTGCATGAAAAAATCGAGGTGAGCTTGTTCAGTTTACACCCTTATTTCCAACAAACAATGCGCAACATGAACAAATGGTGCAGACAATTAAAGACTTCAGTAGAACTATTGATATCTACTATTTGACCAGTGGCAAGTGAATTGGGACACCAATCATCATTGCCTACAGCTATGAGGGCAAGACATAGTGGTCCCAGGTAGATGGAGCAGTGCTGTTTTGTAATTACAGGATGAATGCAAAGTTGTTGCCAGAAGTTGTAATGTCAATAAGTGGGCAATTTGAAGTGGTAGTTAGGGCCAGCACATTTTTCAGGCATCTTTCTGATGAACTCTTCTCAAGGGAGTTGACAGGTTGATCTATACAAGCGACAGGAAACACCGGCATGCACAGTTCTATGCTTACTGTAAGATAAATTTGGATAGATCACAATACGAGCAGGAACCATGGGACGTGTTGGCAACAGACATGTACCTGCAGGATCCAGTGATGGGAGATAATAATTTGTAGAACTTCCCAACCAGTCTGAAAAGCAGCCATCAATATCAGGTGAGAAGTCAATAAGGACCAGTTCTGAGGGACAATGGGTAGCATGATTTTGAAACTACATGTAGTAGTAACTTAAATAGAATGGTGGTATTGTCTACTAACATATGACGTATCCGGGAGTATAATACATGCACGTCATAAAGGCGTGGTCCTTTTTGTCTTAGGTGCTAGTCTGGGCGCTTCTGTATGATGGGGTTTAGTCCTGACGGGGCATTGGTGTTCATCCGTTATACATGACTGGCCTGTGTACTGAACAGGTCTTGAGACAGCATTTGGGTAAGGGCACATCTGGCCTCAGGTGGCTTTTCGTATTCTCCCACGACAATCATCTGTCCAGTAGACATTCTCCTGCAGTCCTATCAGTAGGGGCCTTCCCACTTCCTAGCCAACCCGGCGCTGAATTGGGCATTCCCTCGACTCATATGATGACTGTGGAGCAGGATTGACTCTCTCATGTCAAAAGCACGGACTCCAGTGTGAGGTGGAGAGTACTTCCAGTTGATGTACTCCTCCTGTCATTCTCTCGCTCTTTCGATGCGGCTTGGCATATTGCTTCAGGTTGTGGTAGTTCCATGGGCGTGTTCCCACTGCCATTGTCCCGGGTGTCACAGGGTGTGCCCTAACAATTGACTCCAGCTGGAATCTATCGCTTCGTTGGTTCTCCTGCACAGAGCAAAAAGGATCCTTGGCAGTTGGCGATCCCAATAGCATTGGTCTTTCTCCAAGCTGAGACTTAGATGCTTCTTAAGTTCTTGGTTATGCCGTTCAGTCAGATTAGCTTGAGGATGGTAGGGTGACGGTGTTCAGGTTTCAACTCCCTATCTCTGACAAGCTGTTTGCCATTGTTTGCTGGCAAATTGGGTGCCGTTGTCTGCGACGATGCTCTGAGGATATCCCCAACGTGGAAAGATTTCCTGATTGAATTTGGAGATGATATGGTGTGTCTCTTGAATGGGTAGAGGGAACCCCTCTATCCAACGAGAGAAAAGATCAGTGACAACCAGCAGGTATCGGTTCCCTCTTGTGCTTTGGAGGTAGGGCCCCATAAGATCTACCATGACCTGGTTCCAAGTGGAATAAGGCTTTCGAGTGAGTGAGTGAGTGAAGAGATTTGGACGGCTCTTAACAGCGAGGTCTTGAGAGCCGATGAGGGTGACTGAAGTGAGTATGGAGCAGCACCAGAATGAAAGGGCGGGGGAAACTGGAAATTCCAGAGAAAACCTGCTGACCAATGGCATTGTTCACCACAATTCCCACATACGAAAATCCGGTGACCTGGCTGGGGATTGAACCCAGTTCACCTTGGTGGGAGGCGAGTGGGCTAACTGCTCGGCCACCGCGGCTCCTTAAGGCTTTCGAGGCTTAGCTATAATCAGTCTGGCAGGATAGACATTATGTTGGCAGCACTTGGGACATTTGCTGATGTGTTTGCGTACATCTTGGCTCATGCTGTTCCAGATGTATCTGATGCTACTGCAAGAGATTCCCTATTTCCTGGGTGTCCTGCGACTGGTGGTCATGAAAGTGCTGGCAGACGTCGTCTCGTAGGGCCCAAGGTATCCAGATCCTCCATTTGGCTTCCAGTTGGTGGTTACGGGACCACACAACGTCGCGTAATTTGTACCTTTGCGGGTATTTCTTCAGAAGATCCTATATTTCGGGGTCCAGTTGCTGTTGACATTCGATCGGGCTGTGGCTCAACTGCAGCTGAAGAAGTTGTAGCTGTTCCTCAGGCTGAGGTTTGGGAGGTAGGATGCTGTCTATATCCTCATCTGGTTTAGCGTCCCTGAGTTGGTCAGGTTGTCTGGACAAGGCGTCAGGTAGTTCATTCTCTTTGCCAGGGCAATGCTGAACCTCAAAATAAAAGTTTGAGAGAAGAAGATCCCAGCATCCTAGTTTGGCCGTGGTATTCTGGGAATCCAGCAGCCACTTGAGTGCTCGGCTATCCGCCCTGAGGATAAAGTGAGTTCCCTCCAAATGGTAACGAAACTTCCTGATTGCCCAGATTATGGCCAGATATCCTTGTTTGTTGATGTAGTTCTGCTCTGTTGAATTCAGCAGAGTACTGGCATATGTGATTACCAGAGGTCTACCATCTGAATCTTCCTGGTATAACACCGCACCTAGTCCGTTCTTGCAAGCGTTCATTTGTAGAATGAGGGGTCCCTTCCCCTGGGGTCGATGTAGGTGGTCGATGTGTTGGAAACTAGCTTTAAGAGCTTCAAAAGCTGGGCGGTGCTCCATTGTCCATTACCATTGTTCTTCTTTCTCCAGTAATAGGTGGAGGGGCGTCATCAACTTGGTGTCAGTTGCAGAGACCTAAAAAGCATCTGAGTTGCTTTTTCGTGTGGGGTTCCTCAGTTTTTTGTCTGGTCCTGACAGATTGTTCCTGAGGGTAATTGTCTTCCATGGACACAATGTGACCCAAATACTCTATGGATGTTCTCCCAAAGTGGCTCTTCGAGAGTTTTGCAGTAAGTCCATGAAGCTCTAGCCGTTCTAACACCTGCTGCAAGTGAGTGAGATGCTCATCCCATCACTTCGAGTATACAATAATGTCATCCAGATAGGCGAAGCAAAATTCTCCATTGTACCCAGTCATGACTTCTGAAGACATCAGTCGTTGAAAGGTGGCTGGGGCATTCTTGAGGGCAAAGGGCATAATTCCCAATTGGAGCATTTCTTTTTCTGGTGACGTACATGAGGTGTAGGGTCGGATATCGGGATGGATGGCGATTTGGCAATATCCTGATTGCATATCGGACATGTTGAAAATTCGGGCTTCGCCTATGTCGCGTAGGGTGTGCGCGAGGTTGAGAGCCAGCAGAGGGGTAGGCAAGGTGGCATCATTAAATGCTTTATAATTGACACAGAAACGTAATCACCCATCCTTTTTCGGTGCTAACACCACATGAGTTGTATGGGGAGTTAGAATGTTTGACAATACCTTGCTGTTTCATCTCCTCTAATTACTCCATAATAAACTGGTGTTGTTTGGCAGAAACCTTATAAGTTCGGTTCTAGATTGTAGAGGTGTTCAGTAACATCTTGTCTTGCACTGTTCGGGTTTGGTGTAGGTTTCCTCCAGTTCCAAATGCATCTGCATGTTTGTCAAATACCTCCTTCAACTGTTGCAATTAGGTTTCGGTGAGGTTGTGTTGGATTTATTATGCATTGAGGATGGTGGTTACTTGCTATTCCGTTGGATACTCCCAATGTCGCGTAATCAATCATCGCCAAGGTATATTTTTCGTTTCCTGTGGTCCTTGATGGACTGCTGTTGACGTAACCAAGGGTGTCCTAGGATATCATCCTCTTCTATATCCTGGGTTACAATGAAGTTGGCTTGCATCTTGATGCATTGGATCTCGAAAGGAAGCATAATGCGGCCATCAACAGTAAGAGTGTATTCGGGTTTTGCCATCCTCATTGGTTTGCGGTTGTAGGTCCGTTGTCTGATTGTCTTTGATTAAATACAGTGGGAATAAAATTCCCCGATGCCGAAGAGTCGAGCAGGGCCAGGGCATTCCGGTCATTTATTTGGATTTCAATGTAGGGAGCTTCAGGTGTCTCCGCCTCCCCATCAAGGAACTCGACGGTGTGCCCTTCTTGGCTGACAGGATCGCCCTCTTCGATCCACTGGCATTGGTGTTTCCTTTCGGTGCCTTCTTCTGAGGACCGGACCCTGCCTGGGCGGGTTGTGGCACACTGTTTGCGTTCCCTATTTCCTTGCATCTGACTTCAGATTGAGCCTCTGCAGACAATCTCTGTTAAAATGGTAAACAGGAGAGTACCAACACTTATGCAAGTGCGGAGTGGGAGGTGCTTAATTCGATGTTTCACAGTTTTCCCTTCTTCAGCTGGTTTGGTGAGTTTCGATTGAACGAGAAGGGCCTGTTCCTGGAAATTTCTTTTCACTTCTCGAGTTCTCTCAATGAGTTCATCTATTGGCGATGGCTTGGGTAGTAGCAAAATGTTCCGAAAGTGAGGTAAAAGTAAGCAGGTAATTTGACGAATGCATCCATCTTTGTCCCCATCAGGAAATATGCGCTGCTATATTTATACTTTCTGTCTCACGAATATCTCAACATCTTCTCCTGGTTTCTGGGTATGCCCATATAATTGTGTCGCTAGGTGTACCATCGCTTCTTCCTCTGTAAAGCATTGCGCTGGATAGGTGTTGAGTTGTTTCCAGTTGGATACAAATTCCCTATATACGTTCCACCAATTGAGCTTCTGCTGGACTTGCGTAACCCATTGTTTCTTTGGTACCTCGTGGGCTCAGAATTCTTACTCCTATTCTTCTGTGAAAGCAATAGGGTCTTCATGTGGCCTTCCAGCGCATTCTGGTAGCTGCAGCTCCCAGGCAGTGAGTTTAGTTTTGAAGTGATGTAGGGCCTGGATCAGGAGGTCCGTACTCCACGGCTCATTTGTATACCTTGTATTGGTATACTAGGCTTTGTCTGTTGACTGGTTCATCAGGCTAGCCAATGTAGGCATGGTGGAACGTTTCACTGCATAGGATATATCTGATAGTGTGGATCCCGCGTCCAGCATACTTGAACCAACTACAGTATGCAGTCTGTCTGGTTTGGCAATCCTCACACTGGTACTCAAGGCCATCGGTGCAATGAGGCTCTTCTGCCCAGCCTAGGCAGTCATAGTGATGCCAGAGCTGGCTATGCGTACACTGGATTCTGTGTACTCCCGTTCCGGGGCAGCCGGACAGCGAACAGCAGTTGCGTTCGGTTGTGGTCGTGTTGGCCTCATTAAGTTCATGCTTGCTTGGTTCGGTGTTTGACATTTTGGCTGTCATCTTGGGCACCACGGGGTGTTTTCATGGGACTCCCAGAAGTCCTTGGGTTTCTGAGTGCCAAGTATCATCGGAGGTAGTGGGTGTGTCCGATCTGTCCGTGACTGTCTAGGCAGCACTATAGCAGTCACGAGCCGCACGTTGGGCGCCAGAAAGAGGAAAGGAGTATCCTACCATCTGTTTGACGCATGATGTGTCCGGGAGTAAAATACTTACATGTCAAAGAGGCGTAGTTCTTTTTGTATAGGCGCTTGACTAGGCGCACCTATATACTGGGGCCTAGTCCTGATGGGGCACTGGTGCTCGTCTGTTATACAGGACTGTCCTGGTTGCTTTCCAGCAGGACACAAAGTTGGGTACAGATAACAAAGTC
Source organism: Dryococelus australis (assembly GCA_029891345.1). Taxonomy (NCBI): domain Eukaryota; kingdom Metazoa; phylum Arthropoda; class Insecta; order Phasmatodea; family Phasmatidae; genus Dryococelus; species Dryococelus australis. The sequence continues at coordinate 201,228,115 of CM056997.1, forward strand.
TTGTGTTTGGGTGCAACCTTCTTACTAGGGATATTTGGGCAACACAACTTGGTATAATAATAAATGAGTAAGGGGGGTGGACCCAGGGCGAGGCATCACCTTCCGAGTGACAGGCTTTCCAGCCAGGACCCGTAGGTGCCCGTTGTCCTTGAACATGACATGAAATGAGACCCTAGGATGGAGCGGCGCTCGAATGCAAGTGTGGGGGAAATGGGAATATCCCGAGGAAACCCACCGGCAAGCGGCATCGTCCAGCACGATTCCCACATGCGAAAATCTGGGGATCGAACCCGGATAACCGTGGTGAGAGGAGAGTGCACTAGCCACTGCACCACCTCTGCCCCACACAGCTGTGTAGCACAATAGGTTGTGAGTAAGCTGATGAAGGGGCTGCAGGCCTGGATTGAGGTGTTGGCCGAGGTGCTGGGCGAAGGATAGCTGGGACCAAGTATGCAATGTCTTGTGTGGGTGGTCGATCTGGCTGGCTGAGGTGGTCTTCTACCCACCATGGGTATTCTTCTGGGCTGGTGCGTATGGCGTCAGAGAACAAGTCCCTCGATGTCTCAGGTGTCACAGGATCCTGCAGGTACCTCAAGGTTTGATGCTGTTCCCTGGGGTTAAGTTTGGCTATGGATGCGACAAGAGCAGGGGATAGCTTGTGCAGGTGGCCAGAGGCAAGTAATATCAGCTTCACTCTCTCCTCAGACCCTGCCATTTGGAACAGGTCTTCAGGAGACACAAATATCCATAGAAGCAGAATATAATCCTGCGCAGAGGCTGGAATCGCCAGTTGATTATCGACTCTTCTGAGAGCCACATCACCAGCTGGATAGTCCGCTCCACTGTGCTCGTTTCTTTAGAGCTTTCTGACTACCACTGACTACACCACTTAGAGATCTTCAGTTCGCCGCTGCCTACTGCAGAACTTCAGAAGTCCTCCTCCTGGGTGTGGCCCCAGCTGATACAGGATTTTGTAAATGGTGTATTGTTAGTTTTGCATATGTCAAGTTGCCACTCAGTGGCTGTGGAAATCTAGCCAAGTTATATGAGACATGCTTGCAAATGATGAACCTACTGCCAAGCATAAAATCTACTTTTTCTCTGTTGCCTTATTTTCATCTCAGTTTTCCTTAGTTACCCTCCCTTCTTGTTCACTACCTTCCCTCTTCCAACTGCTCTTGTGATCAATACTTTTCTCTACCTCTCTCAGTTTCTATGAATGCAGCTGTGCTTGGCAACAACACAATAGCCAACCAAGGGTGAGAGGGGAAGCAAATAGGTGGTATGTATTGAAGGAGAAGAAATTATGTCACTCATTACTATGCCTTTCTTTTATGTTCAAGAGGGAAGAAAAGTCTTTGACATTCTTTTGACCTGTCTATGGGATATGTTTTGGGACAAAAAATGAAAAACTGTGCATTTGTTATAACTCAAGATTTTATAGTAGACGAGTACACCAAAAGGTACTGGTTATGAACTAGTAATAATTGCTGCCTTGGTGTTCTATATTAAAATCATGATTATTTATTAACCATGTATTTAATATAGAACACCACAGTGTATTGAAAATTGTTGCTGAAAATAATGAATTATTATAATCCATACTAATAGTGCAGTTCTAGTATATTATGCTGTATAAGGTTTGTGTCTGACGAATATTCACAAAGTTAAAGGCAGCAGATCTCATAGGTATGTTGGGAACTGAACTGTAAGCTTATGGATATAAACTTAGTGCTTAAAATTTTGATTCTAGAACTACCAGTAATCTGGACTTTTCGACATGAATTACAGTCACCAAGGATCAGAAAAATTGTTAATCACTATCTTAACCATAAATGATGTGGCTGCATTATGACTTTGCCATCTCGCAACACATTTTGCAAATGCAAGACACTGCTTCAAATAAAATGGTATAAATTCAAAACATGGCTGTACCATACTTTTTTGTAATTTGTTCAAGAATAACTTAGTATATGAAAATCTGGTCCACATATACTTTACTCAGAGGGAGGTACCTTGGTAAGATATAAAACCTTGTAGTTTGCTGGTAGCAATATGTCAGTTTGGTTGTTAAGTGCTGTAAGGCTGGAGGTAGAAAATTAATAATTTTAAGGCTACAACTCATGTTTGGCAGTTAAACATGGATAGGTCACGTGTACACACAGCCTGTGGGGTGGTGATGCCATAGTCATGCCATACAGCACCCTCATGCTCCCAGCGCTGGGCCAGGCCACTGTAGATGGCTCCCAGCGCTGTGCTTCCACACAGCAGGGTGAAGGAGCGGGTCTCCCGGACACTTTTTGTGACCAAGCGTGGTCGGACTGCCAGCGTGTGGATGCACAGGGCCGTGCTGACTCCGGTTGTACGATGCAGCATACACACGTACACCCCAGAGTCCTCTGGAACAGTGCTGTCCACCACTGAAATAAACACAGTAGTGCATCACAACGCTGCATGGGCAGTGCTGGAAGGAGAACAAAATCACATGTACTTTTAAAAGAAACCTACTGGGAGTCACAAGTTTTAAGTGTAATAGACCTAAACTGGCCTACTGTCCTGTATTGTATGGGATATCCCATATTTTGGGGCTGAAAGAATTATCCCGTATGAATATACAAAGTGGCATTATATATCCCGTTTCCCAGATCTCTTCTAAAATAACTAAACATTAATAAACACTGTAACAGTAATTTACCACTTCTGCGAATACAGGTACATTTACTCTGATGTTCTAACTGAATGGCCACAGATAGTTACAACTGATGCAGACAGATGACGTTCCTCAACATGCATGTTTGTGGAAATGGCACTTGCCGAGATGTGAAAAGTATCATTCCTTCCATCATGTGTTCGTGTTGTTTGCTTATACATAGATTAAATCAGAAATTAAAACTACTTTGAATCATGAATATATTTGCAACTAATATTTTGTTGTTGTATATATTAAGAGAAAATGTTCGCTTATGATTAATAATGACTTTTGCATATTACAGATAATACTGAAAACTCTTATTTTATATTACAATTTTACTTGACATTACATTTAAGTCAGATGTCTTTTGATGAGTTGATGGAAGTGTCTCTTATAGGAAATTTAATCTAAGAAGGTTGGTGACCATAAACAGACCACACCAATCAAATTACAAATATAGTGCACGGCACCCTGAAATTGTGCTAACCTTGCATTGCACATCCAATGAAACTGGCAACCAACAGGAAAAGCAGACAGACAGGAAAAAAAAGAAGCTAAAATTTGAGTATACCTCGAATTTATAAAATTTCCAGATTAAATTAAACCTAAGTCACTATTACAATAACATTATCACAACACTGACTTAATGAATGAGGTAGAAAAATGTCAAAATAGGTAAACTGTAAAAATTAATCTATAAAAATTTTGCACAAAATCCTTACATGCCACATTGTGGTCAAATCTCTTATAGGGTTGAAAAACGAAAAGGACTGACAGTGGGTTGAGTGATTAGAAATGACAGCTCTGCAAAAATAAGGAGACTCAGACTGGTTGTTAAGATTTTATTGCCATAACGACAACACACTCAAAGCCTGTGCCCACACAGATGTCATAAGGGTGCTATCTTGATGCTAGGAATAGACAAAAGAACCCAGGTTTTACAACCACAGTATTCATGGTTCCCAACAATACTATTGCAAATATCACTACTGTTGCAAAATCAATACCAACAAATTTTAACCCCTAAAAATAAAATAAATTGCCTTTAAAGTGCATTTTTCTCATGAAATTCATGTTTAATTGTCTTTAGCATACAACTAACGTGTCTTTTTTTCATGAAAAAAAAAGATTTAATCTAACATGCAGATTTCTTCCGAATAAGATATTACCCAAGCAGCATCTACTTGACCTCCCCTTGTTGTCAAAAATGTTAAAAACATTGATCAGTGCAAAGTTTTACTAAATATTTTATAAATCCCTGCTGGTTGTCTTTGGCATAAACCAACATGATTTTTAAATTAAATATAAATTAAATTCAATATATAGACCTCTTCCACATAAAATGTGTACTTGACGTCACCTTGTCTTCAAAAATGTTGAAATATTTCACAGCACTTAAGTTTTACTTAGTCCATGTTCAATGGCATATTGCAAGGAAATAGGAGAGTTACTATTTGAAACATTAATTTATTTCAATACGACATCTTGTTTGATGTACAATCTCTGGTGCACAATGTCTATATAAAGTGTAAAGTCATGAACAACCAAGGCCAAAGAAACAGCAGAAATGTAGGCTTGACAAGTCCCACTTTATTAATTACACCCACTGCTAAGCTGAGATGTGCCCAGACTATGTTCTGAAACTGAGTCACACAGAGACAATATTTTTGTTAAATGTTAATTGCTTCAATTGCAAACTGTGTTAATTTCTAACAGAATTATTATTAATTATTTTGTTAAGGTGGCTTAGAATATCTTGCGACTAATAATTTTCTGAGTTCAAGTAATATTTTTCTTTTACTTTGTAATTCACTTTAAAGTGCTGTTGGTATCAACCAGAGATGTCTTTAATAAATTAATTTAAGTAGCAGTCAAAAACAAATAAAAGTCAATAATTTTGAGATTTTACACAAACTTTTATTTTGTTTAAAGCTACACTATAAGTACTTCTCTGCAACCTGATAATTTTGTTGACATCTTAACCAGGATTGCTGATTGCCATTGGAGTGTAATCAAATTGCATGCCAGTTGTGAATGTGTCCGTCATTTTTGCTTCGTGAGGCGCCTAAAATTTGAACTACAAACTGTTAACACATTTCACTATACACTGTACCTGCTGTATACTACATGGTACAATACCTTGGCCGTTTCCTTCCTATCCACATCTCCAAGATACTTATATGGTTTCTTGCACCCTGGAATGTATGACATGGTTGTGGTCATGGTAATATTGACAGATATCAGCTCAGAGTTAGTAGTATTCATGGCATCCAATTAACTATGTGGCTTATTTGGACCCATACATGCCCCTGACTTTCCTATTGGAGGCTGGGCTGCACGGCAAGTGGCGTATTTCTGGGCCTTTTTGTTGGGCCTGCAGGAAATCCTCACATTCCCCTGGAGTTGTTGAAGGGTGATACTTTGCACTCTCAGTCTTTGATATTATTTGTCTGCATCTTCTACCCTTTCTATTCACTTGCGGCACATGCAAACTCAATCAGGTAGGCAAGTCATTTTCTCTTCCAGGGCAATGCTGTTCTATGAAAGAGAACTTTAACACGGAAAGAGCCCATCTACCCAAATTGATTTGTATTACTGGTGTTCAGTAGACAGGTGAGAGCCTTGTTATCAGTTTGTAAAATGAACAGAGCATTATCTAAGCAGGACTTACAATTTGTGATAGCCCATAAAAAAAAAAAAAAATATATATATATATATATATATATATATATATATATATATATATATATATATATTATAGGAGAGAGAGAGAGAGAGAGAGAGAGAGAGAGAGAGAGAGAGAGAGAGAGAGAGAGAGAGAGAGAGAGAGAGAGAGAGAGAGAGAGAGAGAGAGAGAGAGAGAGAGAGAGAGAGAGAGAGAGAGAGAGAGAGAGAGAGAGAGAGAGAGAGAGAGAGAGAGAGAGAGAGAGAGAGAGAGAGAGAGAGAGAGAGAGAGAGAGAGAGAGAGAGAGAGAGAGAGAGAGAGAGAGAGAGAGAGAGAGAGAGAGAGAGAGAGAGAGAGAGAGAGAGAGAGAGAGGAGAGAGAGAGAGAGAGAGAGGCTGGGCACTCTTGCTCATTGATGTGGTATTGATTTTCTCAGTAACAGACATATTTTATGATATGCCTTTCTCCTTCAGCTGTCTGTGGATATATCACTGAGAAAATTAAATGTTTCAAGCATTTGTGCCTATTAGTGGTGTTTTTGCAATGGGCTAGTACTGGCATTGGATAGAGGCATATTTTTTTATAGAGGCTATTTTTTACATTATGTAACTTGAATGTTCTGTTAAGAATTACTGCAAAAAACAATATTTCACGTTTTGCATACAACTAGGGCCCATTTTACGTAGTATGTATACCTTACTTTAATCATTTTATTCACGACCTTCGTGGGAATTTTTAAACTTATCTGCCTTATTTTAAAAATTAGAAAATTAATATGTAAATTTCTTATATTTATTATGAATGGCACAGCTGTAACAACTAAGAATAATTATTCAAATAAATAGTACAATTGCACTAAAAATAATTTTGGCCCAAAAAATTAATTTTTCTAAACCACAATATTGTTTTTCAAAAATTCTTTTATATATATATGCCTGGGTTTCCACTACCGTTTCTTTGCCTCACTTAACAATTCATTGAAGGGACCAGCTAGTTTGATGGTGTTCGGGGCAAAGCAAAGGTTCTGCTTGTGTGATGGCTCAAATTTTATCTTGTGGGTAGTTGACTCACCACTCATCATTCCAAAGTAACATTTCTCTCGGCAGCTGGCTTAATAGTGAAGATCAAACCTTTTGAAAACTCTTTACAATTGGTTGTGGTATTCATACCAGTTACCATATTTACACGATTTTAAGCCGCACATTATGTACAAAAGAATTTTTGAAAAACAATATTGTGGTTTAGAAAAATTAATTTTTTGGGCCAAAATTATTTTTAGTGCAATTGTACTATTTATTTGAATAATTATTCTTAGTTGTTACAGCTGTGCCATTCATAATAAATATAAGAAATTTACATATTAATTTTCTAATTTTTAAAATAAGGCAGATAAGTTTAAAAATTCCCACGAAGGTCGTGAATAAAATGATTAAAGTAAGGTATACATACTACGTAAAATGGGCCCTAGTTGTATGCAAAACGTGAAATATTGTTTTTTGCAGTAATTCTTAACAGAACATTCAAGTTACATAATGTAAAAAATAGCCTCTATAAAAAAAACTGAAATTTCTGTGGTAACTGATTAGGCATATGTGTCTTTGCAAAAACAGGATCTAGGATAATGCAATGTATCTCTACCTATGTCGAACATTGCAGCTATCTAGCGGGTAACCTAGCAACTGCACATGGAGTTGATGCGCTACGGGCGACATTGCTATCCATTCTAGCCTCACCACAGCCACGGCCCTCTCTCAAGAAGAGACGTTAAGCTGTACATGCTACAGGGTGCCCTTCAAGCCCAGGATTAGCTATAGGCTGGGTGATGCCTCCTACTGGTCCAAAACCCACTTCGCATCTCGGCGTGGCGCTTACCTTTATGGCCTTTGGCCGCTGAGGGAAAACGCAGCCCAGCTTCAGCCACCTTTGGCCATCTCACTCAGTCCTCCACCACGCTATCTCTCTGCAACCTCTTTACTACCTGCATACCCCATGCTGGTCCTATGCTCTGGGTACATGTGTAGGCCGCAGACCAGAATTGAAGGCTGACTATTGCAATTCTGTTGTAGAACATTACTCTGCCTGGCTGTGTACTGACTTCTTAAACTACTAGCTAATTCTCGCAGCACAGTTGCTGGGCATCACTCTGCCTGGACTTGGACCAACTTCTCTTTCGTCTACAAACTAACACAGCTCCAGCCTAGAACATCATGCTGCCTGTCATCTCACCGAAGCCTCCCGCGCTTCTCAGTTACCCAGCTAGCCACACATGTTAAGCTCGCAAGTCTAGTAACATACCACTGGGGTCACCCTCACCCCCCTTGCAGCTGCATCTTCCAAGACTAGGCGACTCTGGTTGACATCCATGGATCGGCCCTTTAGACCCTAGATAGGTACAGACTGGTTCTGTGTGTTTACTATTTTGGCAATAAACAGACTAAACCGAGTTGACTGAGTTATCACTCGCAGCTACTATTCTTTCTCAACCTGCATCCTGCTAATTCCAGTTTCATCTAAGTGAACCTCAGAGACTTGAGCAGGAACAGGCATGAGCTGCCACCTCTGTTCCTACTTACCTCCAGGGAGAATCATCTCTTCGTGATGCTTGGATCTATGGCAACGTCCCATCTTTCTGAGTAACATGAGAGTGATTGTTAGTTCCCTGCTATTGACATCTTCAATTAAGTGCTTGTGTTTGCTGGCGATGTCCCATTTGCCAAATCACTTGTTGGAGACCAGCAGTCAGGTCTACCAATCAAATCCACGAGTCTATACATTCTTCCTCTTACACAGTGCCTACCCCTATGGTACACCCGTTGTCAACCTCTCTGTGCTAGCTCACTCCTTAAGTTATGCCTCATAACAGGGTTGGGCGAGATAAAGTTGCCAAACAGGGACTAGTCCCGATTGGAGGCCTGGTAGGGAGCAATTTTATGACAACATTCTCAGGAGAACATTAAGCAAATAACAGACTCAGTTATGGCCTAGATATTGCAACATGATCTCAAAATTTAGTAGTACATGCAGTGGAACTTCACTATAATGACAACCGACAATGGCAAGAAAAATTATTGCTACAGCAAATTATCATAGTTATCAAAAATTACTGTGTAGGATATTTTATGCAGTTTTATCCTATGTTTCTGAATGCCACTGTGTGCATTTAAGCTAATAATTTAACTGTGAAATGTAGTGTAGTACACCTTAAGAAGAATTTTCCGCATGTGACCATAATTCATGTTAAGAATTAAGGATTATTAATATTAGAATAACTGATAATCACTAACAACTCTGAAAAACATCATCCAGACTCCTCCGTAGTAGTCTGCCTCCTACCTGCACAACTGACTTGTGGAGAAACAAAAGCACAGAATGTCAGTCTGCCCAAGAACCAAAAGTCGTCACTGCTATATGCAGCCTACGTAGAGAGTCTTACTCTTCATGGCACTGTCATGCTGCTCACCAGCATTCGGAAGTCACGTGCTTGTAATGACCTTGTAGCTCACCTAAGTGACACAAGTCCGAGTTCTGCTGACTTGGGGTCGCACTCATTTCCCCCCAACGCTGCCACATATTCCGAGACTAAAGAACATTCCAGTTGGCAACCTAGGATCGGCCCTTCAAGCCCTAGTCAGGGTACAGACCGGTTTGTGTGTGTTTAATGACCAGTCAATAAAAATACATAAATCAAACTTGGTTGCATTGTCACTCCTAGCACTATCTTTTCTTTACATAGCTCCTGCTATCTTCTTCTTCGTCACCATAACCTTATAACACTCTTGCAGGAGTAGCTACCTCAACCCCATGAACGTCTCAACATGGAGTTTGGGAAACCCACCTTCTTGGGTAACACCAGAGCAGTTGCTACCTTGGAAAATTGCCCACTCCAGTACGAACCTGGGTCTGCCAGTGACATCCCGCTTGCCAAATTTCTTGCTGGAAAACAATAGGCCAACCTCGGCAAGGAACTGTATTTCTTTGTGATGCTTGGGTCCGCCAGCAAAGTCCTGTTCCCCAAGAAGTCATGAGAATGGACACCCTCGAACGTGATACTGTCATTTCTGTTTGTTACTTGGGTTTGCTAGCGGCATCCCACTTGCCAAGCCACTAGAGTGAAGGCCAATAATTCAAACTGCCTACCCATCCAAAGCCCACTCCTTCTTTCCATTAGGCCATACCTACTCCTATTGAACACCCGCTATTTCCCCCTCTGTACTGTCACCCCCTTTATGCCACATCAAGGGCTGGGAAGGAGAAAGCTACCAAGCAGGGGCTGGTTGGAGTCCTGGAGATTTCAGATCCAGGTGCGAACTGGGTATACTCCTGGAAGAAGGAAGAAGCTGCTCGTCAGAGAGGGTCGGCCACCAGCACATCCAGGGCGTCACAAAGCCTCATGTGGCACGTGCCATGTGCTGTGTCACAATTTCCACCTCTGCCGCAAAAGAAAGCACTCACCTTTGCCTATTCTGCCAATGTTGACAAATGGCTTAGTATCACACCTGGATACACCTTGACGTGTGTTTCACACACCCGACTCTCGCTAGCGCATCAGCCAATGCCCAGTGAAATGAAATAGAGGTGGCCAAACCCGCCACTGCAGGTCCCATATAAAACCCCACTGCAAATCCTGCTTCTTAGTCGTCAGGGGAGAGCCCAGGCACCGCCACCAACCACCAGACCAAGTAGGGTGAGCATCAATCCTTTCTATTTTTTGGCACCCATTGTGGGGCCATCGAAGAAATACCATCCATCAGCCAACTTTTTCAAGACCTGGAAGCCCCTCAGAAAAGCGCCATTGGGCCCCTATAAAACCACAATTAGCTCAACTTCGGAGAGTCAGAATTTACATCCAGTGTCACCCATTAACCACACCAGAATGGCCACAGCAGAAGATGTAGCCAACACCGAAGGACAGGTCTGCACCCTAGAACACCCTGGCGTAGGATGCTACTTTATCACATGCACTGCACTGCGATGCCACTTTACACTACGTCTGGCTGGAATGGGAGGACCAGGAGAGAGACACCTAAGGACTGGAGTACATATGTCTGAACTGCAGGGATAGACATTGCCGCTGTGACTACGCCGACTGTCTGGGAAAGAGTGTGTACCTGATAACTTGAAATGAATGTCCATACACGTTCCATAACCTTTGCCTTGGATGTCAAGACAGAGCCAGAGACCTTGAGGGTCTGTATTTCAAATGCCCGACGCGTCGACTAATTCCAAAATGGGTACCAGAACCTGTGATGATTACAGTTCAGGAGCCAGCTTTGGAGCAGCTTGCACTGTTGGAGTATGTAGGAAAACAGCTGAAGACCCGCACAAATTCCTCCAAGCTTGTGTAACTGAGTTTGAGTGCATGTACTTACCAAAGCCCTTATGGGTCCACAAAACCAAAACACAGCTACGGGGAGATGCCAAAAAATGGTGGCACAAGTACGGCAAATATGTTACCAGCTGGGACGAGTTAGCAGAGGCTCACAGCAAACTTCTCAGGCCCCCATGTAATAGCACGGCTCATGAACCAGTTGTAAATCAGGGCGCAGAAAGAAGACGAAGAGGCCAAAGTCTTCATTCACCGAAAGGCCCTCTTTTTTCAAATCGTCCACCCAGGGCGTGAAGAAATAGATGCCCATGGAGCTCATCACGTGCCTACTCCTATGAAAGTTTGTTTGTACCTGCGGATTCCTGAGCCAGTAACCATAGAAGAGTTTGTAAAGAGGATTCGTGTTTGTGACATATGTAAGGCCCAGGCCAGTGCCAAGACCACTCTCTCCTCCGCAGGAAAGACGTTAGTCACCAAAGCCATCACACGATAAAATATGGTGGAACTTAGCCCTGCCCCTCCTACCACCTAAATACAGAACTGTTGACACTGTCCCATCAGACACTTCCATCAGAATTGCCTAGTGCTGCAGTAAAAGGTACAGAACAGATAGAGGGAAGCAGTTGACTGCACCGAACCTGATAAAGGGGCCGCACTCCCAGCCAGTACACAAGGGGAGGCCCTGCAGGTTTTGGTAATCTAGGAGGAGAAGAACATACGAGATCTCCCACGCATCATCGTATTCAACAGGACATCAGAAGTATTGTCGATACCGCAGCTAATGCCAACTTCATCCTAAAGGATACCATACCCCATAAGTACAGGAGCCAGATCAAGCCAGCCAGAGACACCACAGTGTGCATGGCCCAGAAAGGAGTCCACCTATGGACAAAAGGAAGAATGTCGCTGACATTAAGGTTTGCCGACGAAGCGATCCTGACAAAGTTCAATGTGGTGGAATACTTGGGAGAGATGGTCATCCTAGGACAACCCTAGCTGTCAGAACAACAAGTGATTATTGATTGCTACCAAGGGAAGTTATATCTGGGATCAAACAAGAGGTCCATAACCGGGCTGCAATTTAACAAGCCCCAACTGCACCCATGAGCGCACACGAATATCCAAGTAATGCAGAAACAACCAATTCAGGAGACTAGTAGCAAACAGCAACTGGACGTAATCAAGTGTCACCCCTTGCACATGAAATGCACTGCCAGGTGCAACGCTACTACATACTTCACAGTGCTGACCACAAGCACCGCCATACCCCGCGCCATACCTCCCACTCCTACTATGCTGCCACATACTCCAGAGATACAGCACGTGGCTTTGCTGGGACCAGCGCCAAGTAGGGGGAGTAGAGAGCATCCAGCACCCCCCTGGTGGGCTTATCACCGTGCAGGTGGCAGCCAGCGCTGCCCCCTCCAGCACTAACTCTGTCCACTGTGCCAGCTGCAGTAGAGGCAGGAAGGCAGCCTGCTGCCCACCCTCTGAGAGGTAAAGTAGTCACCATTCCTCCAGCCAGTGAGCTGAGACTTGAGGCCACAGCCTTCGTACTATGGGTTGCTGACCCCCGGCTTACTGACTCAGTGCCGCTCACACCACCAGCTGAGCCTTGATATGTGCCACTGCAGCACAAAGTGCAGCCTTGGCGAGCCTGCTGCACCAAAATCGAAGGTAGGCCCCGGCAATATAGGGAGATGCCGTGGCATTGCAACCCCACCTTCACCTGGTCAGCACGGCAACTCTTCACTGCTAAGAGCAGAGCACAGACTCTGTGCGTAGCATTGTCCTTGGCAGCGTGACACCCGCTGAGAGCTTCTGCCTCACAGTGTGAAGTGCCCCGACGACGAGTGTGTATGAAAGTAGAATAGCCGTAGCCTAGATAAAGTATTGCGTTAGCCAGTTAGATATAGCATAGGAAGTGCTACAGAAGCAAAATCACCTGTTTTTTTTTTTTGTGAAAGCAGAGTACCCCCTAGCCCATGTGTATGTGCTACGTCCAGAAAATCCGCAAGCTAAAAAAATACCTGGTCATGTAATGTGCTCCAGCTAACCAGGAATGCACTGCTTGTCTGTTCTGCTGATTTCTGTATTGTAGCCACAGACCATGGTACACAATGTGCACTGGCTCATGATGAGGTTGACAGTACTCAGTATTGTTGTTTTTCTGATTTTACATGTATAATTTTGCTTGGTTTGCTTGAAGTTAACAACTACTTTGTTGATGTTATGCAGCCTAACTACGATTTTGGTGAATGAAGGCCGTGAGCCATGTAAACACATGTAAACATAATCAACCTATGATATAAACCCTAGATGAAAGCATGACTGGAAGCCAAGCTATACCTAATGACAACCAACTAAATCTTGTACATTACTAATGTTTACTAAGTGTTCAGTAACATGCCTCATGCTATAATGACTTAGCCCATTCCAAATTATTTTTCCATTGCTATGTTTAGTAATGTGCCTTACGCTAGAATGGCTAGCGTATTTTTAACCTCATTCTTTATATTCACTATTGTTTTGTGCAACTGCTTTCATTATGATACTCATTGTATTAGACACCACTTGTCCACCTTTTTGCTAAGGATGTGAGATACCACATTTTGCAGATACCCATGGTACTAAAAAATGGAGGTAAAGGCATGCACATTTGCCCTACTCTCCCACTGGTCTCCAATGTCACCTGGCTGTCAGGGTGGCATATGCAGGTAGGGAGCTGGGCTGCACGCACACACACAAAACAAACACAAACACACACTCTCTCTCCCCCCCTTTCACAAAAACCCAACCCATTTATCTGCCCCCCTCCTTCCGCCCCTTCCCCCTACCCATTCCTCCCTCCCTCTCTACCCTCTTCGCACACTCTCTCCCTCCACCCTCTCCCACCTCTTCTCCCTCTCCACACCGTCTCTCTCTGCCTCTCCTCCCTCTCACTCTCCCTTTCCTCCTCTCTCTCTCTCTTGTATGTGTAGTCTGTGAAAACGACCAACGCAAAACAACTTTAACAGAATAATCAATTTTACTTCTGGTAGCAGAAGAATTGTTATTGTTTTTCATCTGGTGAAAAACAATTCCTATATTTCCTATATCTGACTTCAGTTTTTGGTTATAAAAAAAGTTAGGAGAACGAGGTGATGTATCACTGAACATAATTTCAATTTTAATGTCTCTTTCTGAAAATAATCCAGAATTTTCTAAGGGTGCCTTGAAAAGTGTATAGTGGCAGTGTTCAAAATACAGTTCTGTTCTTAGTGACTAGCGACAGTGCCTTAATGCAGAGAATGTTGCAATCCTCTACGAAATGTATTTTGAAGGATGAACATTGTTTCAGTGTGTGTTTGTAATTGTAGATCAAGATTTGTATTTAGTGTAGATTCAACTTAAGAATATAAGAAAATGCCTGAACTGTTATACATCCCTGTACAGCTGTAAATATTATGTTCTATAATTTGGGATAAGCAGGTAACTGTGAAAAATATATATATTGCTATATAACATGACGGACATGTGGTTATGTTAAAATTGTGTACAAATGTTTTGTGTTTAACTCAAAAAGATTTATAAATGATAGTTTCATTCTTTGAAATGGCCCAAAGGTTTTAGGTTTTAGTGTGTTCACAATTAATTTTAGGTGTTTGCAAAGTAAAAGTGCATTGGTGAAAACATTGAAATGAAAATACCGCTTTTCAAGTTTCAAAGCACTGCTTTTAGCTCTTTCAAAACAATGACATTTTCCCGTCCCTACTTACAAGAAAGTAGTGAAGTTCTTCAGGCAACATTCCTAAGAGCCCACTGCAAATTGAGTTGTACCACAGGGCGTGTAGTACACAGCGAAATCCTATGAAGATTACAGGGCAAAAATTCATACAGTGTATTTAAAGGTGTTTAAGTGTTGGTGGCATGCACAGAGGCCAAGTTTGTCTTACCCACAGCATGCCTGGTTACGTGCACCCGGTTGCTTGTTTGTAGGTAGTGTGCGCCCTTGGTCCAGTTGAGTTGAGCGTGTGGTGCCTCCTTCTGCACCCTCTCCAGCACATCCAAGTCGCAGTCCAGGGTCACCTTCTCCCCTTCATCCACCTCCCTGCTGGAGTGCCGTGTCCTCAGCCTGTGTCGCACCATCTCCTCTGTGTCTGCACACAGCCACACACAATCACATCATGTTGTGAGGGGCTCGCAACTGACAACAAGCCTTTCACAGACAAGAAAGCGTTACCAAATATTGCTGTGTTCTCACATTAATAAGGTCACAGTGAAGCTGTAATTATTTACTGTGATAGACAAATTGAGTTCATAGTACACTTAAAGAGTTTTGTGACGACTGTTCGGGAACACTAAGAAGCTGGTCTACCTAATGTAGGCAATGTGAGTGTTGTAAAAAGTTATTGTTAAAGATATTTAATGTTTTATTTTCATTCTTAGTGTGAATAATGATATCTGCTACTGGATGAGACTTCACAAGATAAACTTGAGAGAGAAAGAGAGAGAACGTAGGCATGTGACATCATCGTAGTAGTTGGCTACTTCATCGATGCCATCTGCAACACGGAGGTTTGTCAAGCAGTATGTCTGGCTGCACCCCACAACATGCAGGAAGCCTGGCCCAAGCACTGCAAGTGATTCAAGGAGACAGGGGGCTGCTCTTGACATACGGTACAGGCAAAGATGCTGAACAAAAGCGATGGCACCAAGAAGACATTGAAGGAGATACAGATGGCCATCAGGGAAATCGGTTCCTGGGTCCATGCTGCAAAGCATCGCCGCCCCCATCCAAATGGGCAGATTGCTGGTCATGTGGACAGCCGGGACACCTGATAACCTACTGCCCACAGCAGCAGTGGGAAAAGAGGCAGCGAGACACAGGTGAGAATAAAGCTCAGTAGGAAAACTCGTAAAAAACCGATCTTGGGGGCGAAGGTCGGTGACTGCTAGAGGGAAGACCCCAATGTGCTTACATGTATGGTCAGGATTGTGACGTAATACTTGTGTAGGGGAGCCTGAATGATGTTCCTTGTCAGATTGTTGTCGACACTGGTGCGACCATAACAGTAGTATAACCAGACATCCTCGGGCCTTCCTCCAAGCGATCGCCCAATGACCGCAAGGAACTGTGCTATTTGACTACAGTAACAGGTGAGACCACACCAGTTATCAGTAAGAGAAAAGTGAAGTTGAAGTTTGGTGACCTTAGCATAGAGCATCCTCTTTACGTAGTAGAAATAGAGAATGACTGTCTTTTGGGACTTGGTGTATTGGGGTACTGTATCAACACTCGACTTGATGTGCTACGGGTAGGCAGTACAGAGTTGGTGGTGTCAACAGGGCATGATTTGTCCTCAGTCAGCTGCCCAGTAGTATGTGGTCAACCCACTGTGCTGCCCACTTCTAGTGAAATTGTCATTACAGGTAGTTGTCAAGGAAAGTTTATCAGACGTTTAGGTCTAATTGAGCCAGCAGAGAGGATTGGCATCCTGCCAGGTAAAATCGTTGTAGCAAGGACTTTGTTCTCTTCTAGGTCTAACAGTTTTCCAGTAAGAATGATAAATTTGTCCGATAGCACCATTCGTCTTGAGGAGGGGCCATGATAGGTGTTTGCAAGCAGGTCAAACAGGTACAGTGGAACCCCTGTATTACACCCCTAATTTCACACTTTCCTGCATTTTACACACACTTTTTTTGGTCCCGATGGATGTAATTACAGCAAAAGTTTCCCTCTTTTCTCACTTTCCTGCATTTTGCTACATATTTCCCCAGTCCCTTGAAAAGTGTAAAATAGGAGTTCTACTGCATTTCCAAATAGATACAGAAGATGCCAGGCCCATAAAGCAGCCACCAAGATGACTGCCACTAGCTTCGCATGAGGCAGTTGAGGAAATTCTGAAGGAAATGAAAGATCTAGATGTGAAAGAACCATCAGTTAGTCATGTCAAACATTGTACAATGTGTGTTGCACATTGTTATTGTACATGTATACCATGTTATGGTTGTGTTTGGTTTTGTATTGTAGCCTAATGTTGGTAATACGGTGTTTGTAGTGATGTAACAGCCGTAATTATTATAGTTGGACCCGACAATTTAGTGACGAGTGAATGTTTCTTTATATTTTGTTAACTCTACAATAAATTAACAGGTTTTGGAAAACTGGGCAGACGCAGTAGAAAACGTTCACTAGTGATGGGTCACTAGTGATGCAATGATAGTGAAAGTAGAAAATGGAGAGTGCAGTTGCAGACGAGTACAAAATCCCAAAGTTGAACGGGGAAAATTATTTTGTGTGGTCCATTTGAGCGAAAGGCGCGCTCTTGTCGAAGAAACTTTGGGGTGCTGTTATGCCAGGTTATGTTGACAAAACTGGAAAGAATTTTTCTCTAAGTACAACTCAGCAAGGGACAAATGACTCTGCACTTGCATTCTTAATACTCATAGTTGGTGATGCATTTATAGATGATCTCGGAACATGCACACTGGCTAAAGAAGAGTGGACAGTTTTGGAGGTTATGCACACAAGATTCAGTTTGTACCATACCACAGCGCTGGTATTGGAATACGTGAATTTTTGTAAGGAAGACAAGATGACGATGCAGGAATATCTTTAGACAAAAGGAGAAACGGCAAGAAAGATCCAGTCAGGCGGGATTGAGATCACAGACAGGCAGAAAGCAGCCTTCTATCTCACAGGCTTACCATTTCCTAAATATGAGGGGTTCGTCAGAAGCATTGAAAGAGAAAATGATTCAAATGTTCTCTCTACAACAGCTATGAAGGCAAAATTGTTACTAGAAGAGAAGAGAAGTGAAAAATACAGTGGGAGAAGGCAACACATTAGTTATCCATGATATTGCATCAAAATATAAACATGAGGCAAAGCACACATTCAACAAACCAAACTACAAATATAAAAATGTGAGACTCTCAGTCAGTGGTAATCAGCTGAAGAATATTGTTTGTTTTGCATGTAATGAGACCGGCCACATCAAGAAATTGCCCTAGGTTTGTGAAAGGGGAACAGGGGTCCCCTACAAATCGACTTGAATGTTCAAGTGAGCCGAGAAAGGGATCAGCCACCGTAGCAAACTACATGGCTCTGAAGATTGTACATGGAAAATGTAGAACTTCACACCAGAATTCGAATGGGAGCTGGCTGTAACAATGTTTTGTGGACAGTGCTGCCTCTCACTACATGACATCTCATTAAGAACTTTTTAAGAACTTCGAAAGGGCAACCGGGAGCGTATCTCAAGCTGACGATTCACCTCTCAAGGTTTAAGGATGTGGAACGGTAGAAGTTAAGTTGCTGAATATACATGTCTGATGTATTATATGTTCCTGGTATCGGTGACAATCTGTTATCAGGCCGGCAACTTGACAAGAAGGGTTTGATACTGGTAATACTAAATGGCTCTATTCATGCACTGAACAAACTTGGCCAAGAGATATTCACCGCTTTTGCAGATGAGGGTAGAAATTAAATGTATGTTATTGAAGCTGCAAATCCCAGTACCAGTATTCAGAATGCTTTAGGAACGCTAAGAACAGTGAAACCACACTGTGGCACAGAAGATTTGGCCACATGTAGAAGCTGCCGGATGAGGTCCTTTCCTGCAAGTGTAAGTTGAGCCGAAAATGTGTTGGATTTAATACAAAGCGACGTCTTTGAGAAGTTCAAGGATTTCAAGTGCCGGTCAGAGTTGCTCCAGGAAAACAAAATCAAAGTCTTGCAAACCGACTGCGGTGGAGAATACTGCGGTAATGAATTCAATGGCTATTTAAGGGAAACAGGGATTTGACGTAGAGTATCCACGCCTTACACCCCTCACCAGAATGGGAGGTCTGAATGAGTCAACCAGACACTAATGAAAACTGTTAGATGTTTGCCGATAGTCAGGTTTGCCCCCTACATTTTGTCCTACCATTGCTCTGAAGGGTGAGATCCTGTTTGAACTGTAGTTTGGCAGGAAGCTTGGTGAAAAGGACTTCAAACGGTTGAGGGTATTTGGTTGCCTGGTTTGGTATGCCGACCTAAACAAGCCAAAGCTTGGTGAGAGAGCCAAGAAAGCAGTCCTCTTAGGCTACGAAGAAAACATTAAAACCTATTGCTTGTGGGACCTAGGTGAACAGAAGATATGTCTATCCAGGGATTTGGAGTTTGAAGAAACCGTATTTCCGTTCGAATCGACACTAGGTCTCATCAACCCTGGGCACAAGGAAAGAGAAAAAGTCAGGTTCTCAGTGACAGAACCAGTTTCAAGGCCAGAAGTAAGTTCATTACCAGAAGGGTCAGATGTCGAAATCGAAGAGGGTGATGAGGGATTTAAAGGATTTCCTGAAATAAGGACAGAACGAAATGAGACAGTGCCGATGAGAAAATCTGAACGCCATAAGAAACCTAAAACCTATGACTGTTGTAATGCAGTTACTTGCTCCACGTCACAAGATCCTAAAACCGTAGAAGAAGCACTGTCTAGACTTGATGCAGACAAATGGGACAAAGCTATGGAAAAGGAGATGGACAAACTGAGCCAAAACAGTAACTGGAAACTTGTCAAGACGCTGCAAAACAAAAGTGTCATTGGTGTATATGTGGACGACCTGCCAGTTTGGGGAGAGAAGAGTAAAATAGACAAGTTGTAAAGTTATCTCGAAGATGTGATGGAAATTAGGTCACTTGGCCAAGCATCACATCTCTTATCTACGAGGATCAACAGGCCAAGTGATGCAACACTAAGAATAGACCAAGAGATTTATGTTAAGGAATTGCTGTGAGAATTCAGGATGGAAAATGCTGTAGGGCTGACAACACCATTGGAGACTAAGCCAACTGAAGAAGATGAGAATGCAGCAAATTCCCCAGAACAAATATACCGATGAGCAACTGGGAGTCTACTCTATTTAGCAAACTCCACTCGGCCAGATTTGTCTCGTGCAGTCAGTAGACAGTGCCAATATAACAGCAAGTCCACTGTTGGATGCTGGAAAGAGGTACAACACATACTACACTATGTGAAATACAAGCAATATTATCATTTGACATATAAGAACCAGGGGAAGCTGATCAAAGTGTATGTTGATGCAGACTGGGGTGGGGATACAAGTGATCAAAAGTCGTACATTGGCCTTGTCGTCAAACTTCCTGGAGGAGTGGTTGCATGGTCATCCAGGAAACAAGACTGTTTCGCTAACTCATCGGTAGAGGCCGAGTATGTATCACTATCAGAAGGACTCAAGGAAGTAATTTGGGTCAAGAGCATCTTACAAGAGTTGGGGCTACCTGAACTCATCAGTGAACCATGTAAAGTGCACGTGGACAGTCAGGGTGCCATTTCCTTGGCGAATAATCGAATTATATCCCGAAGGTCTAAACATATATATCAAGTACCACTTTGTTAGAGATAAGTGGAGAGGGGAGAAATTTGTTTGTGCTACATCAACTCTCAGTGGTAATCTAGCTGACCTCACGAAACCTCTTACAGGAAGAAAGATCAAAAACTTTTCAGAGATGATAGGACTGAAAGAACAAAAATAATGACCCGAGCTATGAAGGGATTGTTCATTTGAGTTGGATTTTTTTGCTTATAACAAATGTCACGCTTTGATAGTCGTAATTGCTTATGCAGAACTTGACAGTTGTAGCTTATTGTGTGCTTTACCTTAGCTGTAAATGTGGTTTTTTTTTGTTATAAAGGTCAGAGCCTCCTTACTGAGAGTAATGTGACAACAATGTACACTAACAGGGAGTGTCAAACATTGTACAATGTGTGTTGTACATTGTTATTGTTTATGTATGCCATGCTGTGGTTTTTTTTCTGTATTGTAGCCTAGTGTTGGTAATACTATGTTTATAGTGATGCAACAGCTGTAATTATTATGGTTGGATCCACCAATTTAGTGACGAGTGAATGTTTCTTTATATTTTGTTAACTCTGCAATAAATTAACAAGTCAATGGTCATCTTCCATAGCACTTGTTAAGAAAGATGGCTCTCTGAGGTTTTGCGTAGATTATCATCAACTTAATATATAATGTGATCAAGAAAGACTCTTATCCACTTCCAAGGATTGATGAGACATTAAACAGTCTAGCAGGTACACAATTGTTTTCTACTTTGGACATGAAGAGTGGGTACTAGCAGTGGAAGGTGGCCCCAAAGGACCAAGAGACGGCTGCAATTTGTGTCCAAGGGAAAGGAACCTGACAGTTCAAAGTTATGCCTTTTGGGCTGTGTAATGCCCTGCTACCTTCGAATGCCCCATGGAAAAAGTTTTGCTTTTAGATATCTGTCAGGTTGTGTCAGGAAGGACATTTAAAGAATACCTATCATTCTTAGACACTGTATTCCAGAAAATGGTTGCAGCCAACTTGAAACTAGTTCCTAAGAAGTACAACCTGTTACAAAAGAAAATAAATTTCTTGGGACATGTAGTGTCAGCCTATGGAATCGAAACAGATCCCGAGAAGACGAAAGCAATCAGATACATACAGTAAACTCCCGATTAACCATGTTAATCGGGGCCAGAGGAAACATGAATAAGCAAATTTATATTAATAAACCCAGATAATCATATTTACAAATTTTTACTATTAATGGAACACTGATATTGGCTCTGAAAATCATGATAAAGCAACCACAAATCACTCACTGTATGAGCAGGTTTTAAAGTACACAATACACTTTGTTGACGTTGTGAAAATGACACTACAGACAGTGAACAACAGCTTTGCCCGAGCAATCGATAAAATTGCCAGACATTGTTGATGGAAAGGGTGATGGGGCGGGGGGAGAGAGTTACTAAGGCAGTGTCTGAAATGACAAACTCATTTTTTTTTCATAAGTTTCACTTCGGACCTTGTCGACAGTCACTTCGTTAGCACTTGTGGCAACACTTTTTTTACATTAACAGTGAAAAATATTATCTAAATTTCTGCTTAAAATGGATGAAATATCTACAATCATCACTGGAATGCTGCACATACGTTAATAAATATGAAAGTACTGAGTTATGCAATATAAACTTCAAAAAAATTTGGTGTGAAATAAAAGCACAACAGTTACTTGCTTTTTAAAATATGCTTAGTGTATTTTATGAACAATTATTTCCTTTAGAAAACATTCACGCACGTGTTCATTTTGTATTTTTTCTAACATCCGCTACTACATATAAAATATGAAATACCGAATTACCATATACGTCACCATTTTTGTATACAAAGTCGAGTCACATGATTTGGTCAACAAAATCTGCCATTTTGGACACGGCCTGAGATGAGTCAGAGTGCGATCAGATGTGCTTTTCAATGGGCGGAAATGGATGACTCACCTAGGTCTCTGTGACAGACTGATGTTAAAGAGATAAACATCAGCTCATGTGGCACAGCTATAGACATTAAGTACATCTGCTTGTTAAACTGCACACTTTACAGAATCGCCTTACCGCTGCACGGATAAGCAGAAAACCGGCTAAGTGAAGCACGAATAATTGGGAGTGTACTGTATTCATGTTCTCGATACCTCCAGAACACAGCACTGTATGGAATAAAATGGCAGGTATACAGAAGATAAAGAGATGACACATTGAACATTCCAATAAAACTTAAATATTGTGTTTGTTTGCAAATATATTTGGCCAAGAAACAGAAATGTGAGAGCCTGTGGATGAAATGCATGAACTAATGATTTGGGTTATGGATTTTGTATGCTCATTTGTTGAATGTTTGGAAATTTCATTTGTTTAATATTTGGAAATTATTAAGATCACATTCGATGGAGTGCGACATTGTTTGGCAACTTGAAAATAAAACTAATAAATCTGTACACTGAGTATAGTTATGTCAGTCTTAGTCAGAGCATATATATATATATATATATATATATATATGCTCTGTTATTGTTGCCACAAGTGCTAACGAAGTGACTGTCGACAAGGTCCGAAGTGAAACTTATGAAAAAAAAATGAGTTTGTCATTTCAGACACTGCCTTAGTAACTCTCTCCCCCCGCCCCATCACCCTTTCCATCAACAATGTCTGGCAATTTTATCGATTGCTCGGGCAAAGCTGTTGTTCACTGTCTGTAGTGTCATTTTCACAACGTCAACAAAGTGTATTGTGTACTTTAAAACCTGCTCATACAGTGAGTGATTTGTGGTTGCTTTATCATGATTTTCAGAGCCAATATCAGTGTTCCATTAATAGTAAAAATTTGTAAATATGATTATCTGGGTTTATTAATATAAATTTGCTTATTCATGTTTCCTCTGGCCCCGATTAACATGGTTAATCGGGAGCTCTGTTATATATATATATATATATATATATATATATATATATATATATATATATATATATATATATATATATATATATATATATATATATATATATATAACAACAACAAATGTTTCATTGGCAGAGGCCTATGAAGCTTGGTAATTATAAAGCATGTCATCTTTCCAGGAAATCGCAGCAAAAATCTAAGAACTGCATTTTAGCGCTTACAGATTATGCTTAGGCATTATTACATATGTGTATGTGTGCTTGGTATTAAACAGCAGAACTGAATTATATTTGTTTAAGCAAGTTGCTTTTTTTATGGGAACAAACATTTTTACAATGTCAGATAGATATCACCTGTTTTAATAAATGTTACATTTCATTTTACTGCAGTCAGTCATATCAACAATTATATACATATTTCCACTGTTATATTTCAGCCACTTTGCTCAAAAAAGCAAATATCAGTAGTGCACAGTACATGACTTATGATAGTTGTTCTCTATTCCACCAAGACAATAATCATTATTAGGGATGTGAGTATTCTACGATTCCGTGACGAAATTACAAGAGTTCCGCATAATCGTAGAATCACTGCAGAATCACACATTTTGCTTCACTTAAACCCTCACCCTAGCATCGTCACAAATACAAAAAAAAAAATTATCAGAATCGAAATGCTCCCACTACTAACTTATACAATATTTGCATCAAATTCAACATGGGAATGCCAGTTCCACGGCAATGCTTAATGTTATGGAGCGTTACCGCGGAACTGGCATTAACGTGTTGAATTGGATGCAAATATTTTATAGTAGTGGGAGCATTTCAATCCGGGTATATATTTTTTTGTATTTGTGCCGATGTTAGGGTGAGGGTTTAGGATAGTTTAAAAGTATCTCATTACTTAAACGAAGTTCCTGCTGCAAGTTCATGTTCTATGAAACAGCTTTTCAAAACTGTTTTCATTAGCTCTTTGGAAAGCTCAGTCAGCACAGGGCCAGCCACGCTGGAATATTTTTTAATGTGTGAGAATTTTTTCTCCTAAGAAAGCTCTTCTATTGTAACATAATTTTAGTTATTTTGTCAGTGTCTAGTCCCTTTTGGAGTCTTGTGATGAAGTAGAGTTTGCTACATATATTGGCATCTTAAGACTCATTGTTTAGATGTAAACCCATTCCAGTTTTGGGACAGCATAAAGGCAGTTGTCCAGTCCTAGCATGTATAGCTATTGCTTATTTATGCATGCCTACTAACAGCATTGACTGTGAACAAAGTTTTTCATTCTATAAAGACATTCTTTCAGACAACAGGCGTAGGCTTTTGCCAGAAAATATCAAGGTCCTCAACATACTGCATTACAATACCAGTCTTTATCAAATTTAGTTTGTAAATATTCTGATGTTTGTAGAACATGAAAAAGTTTTATAAGTATAGTTATGTGTATTGCATTTCAACATTTCTTATTGTGAGTTTTTATTAGTTAAGAAGTCCATACGTAGATCATTAAATATTTGCATTTTATTATGAGATACTCTGTTTTTTTTGTACGTATATTTTTTATTGCTATAGAACTTTTGTTTAATAAATTGCTGAATTTGACATTTCCTATCACAGAATTTTGTGTTTTCTATTGCAGAATTTGTAATTTCGTGTCACAGAATTTTAGTGTTTGGTATGCAGAAAACTCCTATCCCTAATCATTACTTCCTAATGAGAAAACATGGTACTGTAGTGAGGTGGTGGTGTCTTGCCTGTGGAGATGTCACCACAGGGGAAAGTGTTGCAGGCACCGGTGTGTGTGTCTCTGCCGGAGCATGGCTGGCCATATATATTGGGGCGGGGGTTGGAGCACGTGCGAGTCTGCATTCCCACACCTCCTCCACAGGTCACGCTGCATGACCAGGGTCCCCACGCAGACCAACCCCATCCCTTGCTGGCAGGTCCACATCTGCAACACAGCTCTGCATATCACTTTCCACCATCATTGTTACTGTATCTCCTCCATCCTTACCTATTAATTCTACAGTTTTTTAATTTATATCTTTGCTTAGTAACAATTTCTGTGACCCAATGATTATTATCTACATCAGAGGCATCCAACTCGCTGCCTGTCGCTTCATGTCATGCGGCCCGTAGACTTATTTGTGTTATATAAACAGCATTCCAGGTATTGAAAGAAAAATTAATTTCTTTCAATATGTATGGAAATTTCTGCAATTAATATACTTACCAGTAATGTGATTAGAAATATTGTGTTAATGTGGCTTGGCTGCTAGCAAGGGGAGTGATATGCCGGATTTGAGAGAAAACCTGATGCATGGCAATATGTTTAGCAAAGACATTAAAGTTTTCCCAGGGCACCAGTTCATCTAAAGCACAGACGAGCATGTGGAGACGATATCTCAGGGCAGTAGCAGGTTGACAGCCATGTGGCGATCCCCTCGCAGCACATGCTAGCGAAAGTAGTTAAGATACTAGTTCACATAACACACTTGTGCAGTTCACAAGCGGAGTATGTGGGTTTCTGGAGAGGGCCAGATCCCGAGGCTACGTTAAATATCAAGACATAAACTAAGATCAGGTCCGTTTGAACTACGTATATTGATTGAGTGATCACACATACAAAACAATACAATGGATCTCTCAAATTAAGCAGGCATGGCATACTAGGCCTGCCTTAAGCAGACATGGAACAACGTACTGAACAGCATGTGGAAAACTTAAAGGCTTTACATTCTCCGGGGGCACGAGTATGATGGAGAGGAAGATGAATACGGGAGAGGAGGAAATGCAATTAAACTGTTCCGGTTATTAAAAGACTTACATTTTCAGCTAACATGATTGATGCCAAAAAATGAAACTTCCACGGAGCGCACAATGCACATCCACTCTCTTCAGCCTGCTGGTCTAGACTAAAGATGGTGGTGCGGGGATAGAGTTACCTAACAGAGATCTCCCGCCAGCACCGTGAGGGAAAAACCAAAACGGGTACATACACTTTAGCAAGTATACATGTAAAAGACAGTTAAACCCAGCAAAACACTCTGGAGAATTATGCAAACAATTCCAACACATTATATGTTTTCGTCTGTAGTGTCTCTTGCTATGTATGCCGGGAAAAGTGGACATACTTGGGAAAGTTTGAACAGGTTTGCAGAATAAATAAGAAATCATAATAAAAACATACAAAACACATTACATATACATGACCCTTCAAATAATCAATATTAAAGTGAAGCATTAATATAATATGTGAACTGAGAATTTAAGTTTGGGCATTTTGCATGGCGGATGCTGGAACCGCAAATATCATTGGCTTTAAATTTTAATGGAAACTGCAAAATATAAATATGCCCTTTTGAAATGAAACAAGTTAACGCATGACGTCTTTTATATTTATTAATAAATTATTACTACTCATCAGTGCAACAACACCACTAGCAGTTGTCAATGGAGTTGAGTCACCACCACCGCCTACAAGTTTGTTGTATCTACCGGGCCAGAACAGACATCCCAATAATGGAATTTATTTCGCCCGATGAGCCACCGGGAGCATGCAAGTGGTCTGGGGCTATTAAACCAGTGATTTGCCTCAAGTATGATGCCTAGATCCCACAACTCTCCACTATGCCACTCGCACCGAGGATCTAGATGCTGGGCTTGCACCTGCTAACCCCCTCTTCAGATGCCCTATGCCAGTTAAGGAAGGGATGGCAGAGGAGTATATAAGGCGAAGAGCTCCCGGATTCCGCGTTATCAGTTCTACTTCCGTTCTTGGCCTGTCCTCTCCTGGGCTCTCATTGCACATGTAAGTGGTGCCGAGGCCCGCACCAACTCTAAATACTTCACCGCTGCCTCATGGAGCTGAAGATACTCTCCAACCATCTACAACAGGAAGTACCAGTGGCATCATCAGCACCTCACACTGATACACTTTTGGTCCCTTATGGATAACAGAGTAGAGCTAGCCCAGAGAAGAAATCTACATTCATACGCATCAGTTACTGCCTACTCCCTATAGCTTAGCGCAGGGCGCCTTCCCCTGTTTTACACTAGGGTGTGTACCTTCCGCCAAGCCTGAGTGGATAGAAGGTAGTACTTCCACCATTTCTGTTTATTTTCCGTAACAGAAAAATAAACATTGATCTTGTCTAACTTCTTGAGTATCACTCCGACCTCCTACTCTTCACCCTCATTGGATCTGACAGGGACAGCAGGAGACCGGGTTTTGCTCTTTCTAAATTCAGACGAACAACAAAACAAATCATCCTTGGAAGGCCACCCATTCTCTGCCCCATGCAGTGAACAGTAGAGCCACAAAACTAGGATACTGTCCCCTGGAAAGTGGCTTGTCGGCTTGTCACTGCACACTCAATGGTGCCGAGGAGGTGAACTTCTTCGGGCCTAGTGAGACCAGTGACCTCAGGACACTCACCTCACCACTACTGGAAGGCCACCTGTTCCTTACATCCAGGTGGGAGGAATGGTAGAGCCACAACACTAGGTATGCTCCTGGTGGGATCGGCTTGTCAGCTGGGGTGAACACCTCTCATCACACACATAGCAATGCCGAGTGTGGTTACACTCCAGTTCAGGGGAGACCAACCCCATTGGAACAACACAGTGCAGTTCCTGTAGCCAACGCTTTGCAGCTCGAGACTCCCTAACCTATGGTGGGGGAATCAAGAGTGGGGTGCAGTGTTGGCGGTAGCAATTTGCACCTAACCTTGCACTCCAACACGTCGACTACCTAACTCCTGCAGGTCCGATCTTAGTTTCGAGCTTGATGCCTTACACCCACGGGGGTAGTGTTCAGAAGAAGACAAAGAAGGCTACGCTATCTCTAAAGATCCACAAGGGATTTGCATCATTCCCAGTGGGTTCAGACTACTGAGCCCATGAGAACAAGCTGCTTTGCTGCGACGGCTCACCATACTAGCCACATCAGTCATTCCTACAGCACTGTTTGAGCCACCCACCTGTATAGCAGAAGGATATCATCCCATAATATAGGTGATTCTATTCGATGAGGGGTCCAACTCAACCCCGGTAGCACATGGCAGCACCACGACAATAGGGAACCTCAGATGCACACCACACACACTAGTCAAGTGCCACCAGGGCCAAGGGACCTACCCTAGCTAAACCATACCAGGGCCAGACGCATCGTCCTGCTCACTTGAACTCAGTCCCACACTCTAAGCCAACACCACGCAGAGTGGTATTGCCAGAGCCGGACTTCATACTAAGCTGGCAGTCTACTAGGCCAATATTATATTCCAGTTGGGCACCAGTGGCAAGAGACAACTAGACACCTAAATGTGAGACTAGCCTAGCGTCGAACATGTCTCCCAGGGATGTGGGCAGACAATCCGCCGAGTCTGTCACACGTCAAAGTATAACACAAAAACTGAAAAATTATACTATTAATTTAGAGTGTTTCAAAGATAATTGTTCGTAGCATTACATAAACCACATGGTATTGCATTCTTTATTAAATATCACTTTACTCATGGGGAGCACACGGGAGATAACACTTTCCCGTGTTTAAATTAGACTCTGATTTTTGGGGTGCAAAACACTTAACCACAATAAACACATATGTAGGAGTTTACTCTTGACAAGGCAGATTATTCGGGTCACGGGACAGTTCACTGACCCGTTCGTGCATGAACAATTTGAAATACATGCACACTAATGCACGGTCATGCATGGCTGGTGCACGAACGGAGCAGCATTGGTCTGTCTCCCGAGCAGGACAGTGAGGGTGATGTTAGTGTTATAGTAATAAAAAACTGAATCATACGTGTTCTAATTTTAACTATCTGTATTTAAAATTATTATAAATTTTACGATTGCTGCCCATAGACAAGTCCACAATAGTGGTTATGGCCCTTTGTATAAAAATAGTTGGACCCCATTGATCTACACTATCTACAAAAAGTAATTGGGCACCCGTGAAGATAGGTAATTCAGTACGTCAGTTGACTTGTGTTTCACGGCCTTCCGCATAGGACCGCTGGTGTTTGTCCATGGTAGCATGAACACAGAGGCCTATTGTAACATTCTGGATAATGAAATGCTCCCAACATTGTGGCATTTTTATGGAATGGACCAGTGTTACTTCCAGGATGACAATGCCAGGTGCCATGTTTCAAGGGCTACTATGCAGTAGTATGCTGACAACAATGTTCGCCGATTGGACTGGCTCGCCCAGAGCCCCGACCTCAACCATATATAACATCTTTGGAACAAATTGGATTGCCGGGTGAGGGCTCATCAGGTGCGGCCAAACTCCATTGCTCAACTCATGGAATGGTTGCAGGAGGAATGGTGACGAATCCCCATGGATATCCTGCAAACACGCGTAGAGAGCATGCCAAACAGGGTGGCTGCTGTTATAGCTGCAAGAGGTGGCCCTACGAGATTCCAATGGGGTGACAACCACCCCGAGCAAACATTGTGGACAGGTGCCCAATTACTTTTTGGTAGATAGTGTATATGATCATGATTTTATAAGTCATGGGCACCTTAAGTACTTAATTTTTGGGGGAGTCGAGCAATTCATTTTGTTGCACTTTCAAACTCAAATCAATGTATATATTTTTGTAATTCTTTTAGGTATTATGGAACACTTAATATTTAATCACAATAGATATATTTGATTAAAAAAGAGTGATTTTAAGTCATTCCACACTGTTCTAAATGCTGGTCAACATAAAATTGAACAAATCTGATTAATTGAAAGTTTTCAATGAAACAATATTACTGTATAAAAAAAAACATTTTAATTCAAAACTAGTAAAATTACAAAAATTATTGTGTTATAAATACAAATACAAAACAATGAGCAAAAAACAAATTAATTAGAAGAAACGGAAACTAAAACAAGTATGTTATGCAAATAATACTGCTTTGATAAAATCTAACCTAATTGTAAAATAATTTTTCTTACATATAAAAAATATAATGTGCATTTTGCTATGAATACAAAAAATAAATATTTAAGGTAATCATATATGATAAAAAATATTATAACTAAGATGGGTTCACAATTTAAAAAAATTAACATTTACTTAAGAATTATATGTACAAGAGGGCTAAGTGTGGTTTGTTAAATGTCTTGGTTCACAAGAGGTAATATATGTGGTTGGGTTTTACTTAATTGTTAAAAGAAATTGTTATACTTTATGTCTTACATAAAAGTTTTCAGAATTTAGATGATGGTGTTGTTGGTAGGAAACTGTTATTTAAAACAATGTAAGCATTAAAAATATTACAACGGCATGTGTGAGCATGTTTATGATTATATTTGTGAATTTAAACCACAACAATAAGCATACCAATCATCTACTAGAAAATGTCTGCTTGAAGAATGATTTGCTTATAAATGGTTGTGTAAAATGAGGTTAGGTTCATAATTGTTGACTTATCTTGAATTAGACAACTTGCAAAACAAAAGCAATATCATCCATCTACAGTCAGCATTAACGTAAAAGAAAAAAAACCCTTGTCCAACCAATTAGAATAGAGCAGATGAATAGGAAATAATTTTGCGCACACCAGAATTTTTACACTCATAAGTTGGCTATCTTGATTATAGTAGTGTTTACGTTTCATATTTCATTGGTGAGTGGTAAGTAACGTAGTATCCGCCGTTGTGTACGGTTGTGATTTTTGGACCTCTGCATTGGGGTTACAATGCCATTTTGTGTTGTGCCGTTTGACGTTTTGGTGAGATACATGGACTTTCGACTGATGGCTCTTTTGAGTTTTACGGGTTTTACTGCAGTGTTTAATCATGTTTTTTGTTTTTTCAACATTTACTGTCTTCAAATTTTTATTGTTATCTGGCTGTACAGTTAAATTCCAAGGCTACCTGCTTTTGCACAATTTAGATTAGATTAGATTGGTGAGCAGTTAACACTTGGCATAAGATACTCAGAGATGACCATCTTTATGCCAAACCAAGTTTGTTACACTAAGTAATCCTGCCAAATACTAGTCATGGACATTGCAAGGTCAAACATTGATATTTACTGTCTTATGCTATGCATGTTATATGTGCCATGTCCATTGTGTACAGGGTCTAACCAGTTTTCATTGGCTGGATTTAATAACTTTTACGTGAAATGTGAATCATAAATGCAAAGAATATAGTTCCGCATGTGGGAACTGCATGATTATTAATTCACAAAACAAAGATTTTGATTCCTGCTACAGTACCAGAGTTGTGAGAGCCCTACTACCTTCCAGCAGTAGCTCAGAACTTAGATGCTGGGAATTAACTTACCAATTTATAACAAAATCCAAGCAGCTGCCAAGCCTCAGCATAAGATAATCACAGTTCTTATCACACTCATCAGCTATACTGGAAATTTTTCACTCTTCCCACCCCACCCTAGTTCGTCACCCGGCCGCTAGGTTTACTACTAACATCGCCCTTCCACCATACTGCAGTGTCTCACAACTTGCAGCCTTATGAAGTTAGCTTGGCCAGAGAAATGACGCAATTGTGCAATCAAGTGCAAAATAAATAAATATATATATATATATATATGTGTGTGTGTGTGTGTGTGTGTGTGTGTGTGTGTGCGTGCGCGCGCGTGCATGCGTGCACCTATCGATGAGTACTACACTGTGAGTACTTGACTTCGTGTCCTTTTATATATTCTCAAACATAAAATTTTTCTTTACCATTGCTCAGCGTTTCTTTTATGCGCTTGACCATCCAAGACATAGTTCCAATCCCTATCAATAGAACTGAGCAACCACAAGAATTCAACGTTGAGAAAGTATACATTAAACTCAGAATGTACAATATTCTTACGTGTTTTATCTACACCAATTATTTTCAGTTACTTTCATAGTTTATCTGGTAAGGAACAGTCTTCATTAAAATGTAACATATTAATTATTTTAGCTTTTCAGAGGGCTTCTTGTAGTAAATCAAGTAAACATTTATATTCATAAAAATTAATCTCTGTTAGTTATGAGTTAATATTCCTGTTTAAATTTATTGTGAACATAATCACAACTACATATTTTATTTTATGTGAGAGTTCATTCAGTGCGCTGACTTGTTTGCAGTGCAGCATGAATAGTATAATATTTACAGTACATGGTTTCTTATATTTATCAACAGCCATGATATCATCACTGCCTGTGCACTTAACTGAATTTCATTATTATATATTTTCAGATTCGAGTAGGTTATAAGTTTTGGCTAAAGTTAAAGTACTCAAAGTAAAGAGCATACATATATGAGATTGCTAGTACTAAATAACGCCTGGATATGATCAATCCAGTTATGCAATGTAACTGTATAATTACTGGCATCTAACTTAGTCGTATTACATGAAAAAAAATACTTGACTAATTGAGTTTATTTGTGTGAGACTTTAAGCAAATCAACGTTAAAATCACACATCACAATGTCAGGGTTATTATTTTGTGCAATGAAGCTTATTTTGGATTCCAATTCTGCAAACTGTTAAACTCAGTTATTTACACTTTATCAAAGTGGACAAGTGTATGTACACAATAGTTATCATTGATTACATTTTGGACTAGCTCTCGCCAACCTAAACATCCACCATTACGGATTACATTTTAGGCTAGCTATTACCAACCTAAATACTTGCTGCATATTTTTTTTTTAAAATCTTAACACCCCCTCTCAATTTCAAGTCTGTATAGAGTACAGTTTTACAAGAATCTGGAGATAGCATGCACAAGATAATTTGGTAACTCAGATACACTGTAGACAATGAAGTAAGACTTGAAATTGTAGGGCAGATTCAGTACCTAACAAAATAATAAAAACAAAAAACAAATAATAAAAAACTTGTTAAACCAAACACATGTCCCTAGCCTCACAAAACTTTGTAGATCTTAACAAGGTTGTTGATACTGCCCTCACAAAAATAACTGCCATCAAGACTGCCTGGCATTGAAGAAGTGTAGAAGTGATCACAAACCAGGCAAGGTCACTTAATTAACCCAATCATCCACCATGCTGAACAACATTGAAAGAAATTTCACTCACAAAAGTCTGACTATTATGTAAAATGATAAAAGTCGTAGACGTTCAGATACTGGCGAATAGAAAACACACAATTATACAAAACCCAAAGGACTAGCAGTTAAGACACTGACCTAGAATCATACAGATTCAGTTTCAGATTCGCCAGCGTAAGAGGAAGAAGTATGCTGTACCTTTTAGAGGGATCAAGTACATGAATTTTTAAAGATCTCAAACACCTACAAATATTTTCCACCTTTGGACTCCTCAAGGCTTCTGGATACCAATGATGCCACGTGGGTAAAGCTAAGGCAATCTCCATCAAAGAAGCAGAAGGTGATTAATCAATGATCAGACTAACATTACAAATACAGCAATTACTTTTAGAACTCACTTGCTCATTATTAGATTCTCACATTGCCCAAGAATGAATTCAGATACAGTGTAGATGATTTTGAAATGAAAAGCATTTATTGTGTACACTAGAGTACTTTTAGCCATGTGTACTATTAATAACTAAACATGTTAGGGGTTTCAAAGTTAATTTCCAACTGTTGACTTTGGACATGGTTACTAAGAGATCCTAGTCCACACAAAATCCAGATAATATGATAGTATATGAAATTAACCATAATCAATGGATTATCCCTCCATTGAACTAAAAATTCAACTTCCAAAGGTTTATGTCAACAGAGGCACTAACAGGTTGTACAGGCAAAACCTGAAACTGATGCAAGAAAAACATTAATGCTAACTCATCTCAGACAAATACCATTATTTGGCTAAACAAACTGATCTGCTCCATAAAGTGGCTTTTGGAAGTGGTTACACTTTCTGACTTTCACTTATCTTGTAGAGGATAAAGATTTTACTTCACACTGCGTGTTTATTTGCAAGCAGAATAATATATTATTGGAAATTACAGAGGGACAAATGCTTTCTAAAAAGCATGCGGCAACAGCATATGCTGGGTTATGGCATTCAGAAGCATTGGGAACTGTAATGAATTAAATTACCCCTTGCTGTAAGGGAAGGGAACAATCTTCTAGAAGTGTTTGATATACAGCAACCTTCATGAAAATTGTAACAGAGAGAAATTCATTTTTACTTCTGAATGTAAAATGAAGCCATCTGTGATTGCAAACAACTTTGACTTTGTTTGCTGGACCAAAAAATATAATAAAATGCAGCCTGAGTGAGTGTCAACATGAGGCAAGCAGCTGTCTTAAGGCACTACCTGGAGGCTCACAGTTGGCAGACCAGTCTATGTAGCCTTCTGCTGTTGCAAGCGCAAAATAGTAGAAGAGCAGTGGTGAGGTGTAGTTGTATTGGAACATCACTTGATCATTCCTTGACATCATGATAAACCTTCCCCTAAAACTAAACATTATAAATATACAGTAATTAATTTTCATGCACACACAAATATTATACAATGTTGCTAACTTGAAAATTATTTTAACACACTGTGGAAAACAGGGATGACAATGGGATGATTATTTTAAGAGGTGATTTAACAGATTGTAAGAATTAATGGAAGTTCTACTTAAATCCAAATTTAAAAGTTCTAACAATCAGTCAAGTTTTATGAAACTTACTGGTTTTGTAAGCCAGTATAAAAAGTGATGAGTAAACATTTGCACTAGTGAAGAAGAACAATACAGAACTGCGATGGAAGGCTACCAAACTCCGCATCCCTGTGACAGCCACAAAGCCTTGGCTTTCGCTACACTCCACCAATCATATGTAGTTGAGCTTAAACTCCAACTTAGACATGTAAGTATTTCAGTATCAGATAAACCAAAAATCTTTGAATACTCTTCCAGTATAATAAATAAGAAACTAGATTCTCAAAGATTTTCCCTGTGAAAACTGGTATAATATCAGACCAGTGTTTAGCCAGGTGATGGATTATGGTGGCCGTTTGATTAGAAACTATAGAAAGTGGTATCTTGCTACAGATGTGTTCCTTTACAACATGTGGAAATTCACCTACTGGTACGGTACTTGTATCTTGTGATGAAGTACAAATAGCTTGCATGTGACAATTGTACATTGAATTAGCTAGTTCTTTTATGTGCTCTGTAATATAGGAGATTTTATTGTGAACTTCAACACGTTTTCTCATAATGTCGTGTATTTTTGTGTGCCTTTTCATTCTGTGATAACTTGGTTTCCAAATGCTGTTCAAAAGAAGTCAGTTGACTATCAACATTTTCAAGTAAACCAGATGTCGCCTCATCACTTACCCTTAGTGGGATTTACTGTTGGAGGGTAAGGCCAAGGTACTTCCCCCCATGGATGACAGTGAAGCTGTAGTCTTCACTTGAACGGGGTTCTTCCTGGTGCCTGAGTTGTTGGCTTTGACCACGTCAATAATTATGCATTGAGCTTTGAGTGGCGAGCAGGTGAGCAATGGGTGAGTGAGTTCCCTGGTTTATGTGTGTTTTATTGATTACTCAATTAAAACACACATAAACCAGCCTGTACTCTGACTGAGGCCTGAAGGGCTGGTCCTAACTTGCCAACTTGTATAGCTACATATGTCTTGGAAGATGTGGCAGCACAGGGGCCAAAAGCAACTCCAAGACTGTGGTACTCCCACTTTTGATAACTGAGAGTAAGCTACAAGGTAGTTGGAAGCACTGTGGCTTCAGTATGCTGACGGGTAGTGCGGCAGTGTTGTGCAGAGCAGAGCTCTCAACTGAACAGCATAAGACTGTCGCGACTTGAAAAAGTTGGTAGTTCTTCGGGCAGCGTGATGTTCTGCGAAGGTGAGACGTGAAGTTTAGTGGCTCTTGGGCAATGTGACACCGGTCAAGTGGACTGGCGCGAGACAGCTACAGACTCAGAACTGCGGGTCCTATTTATACTCATCTCACAGGGCCAGCATAGGGGTTGCGAAGTATGGGAGAGAGAGAGGCATGAAGGAGAGAAAAGAGTAACTGAGAGCGGCGGAGACTTCCCTTCACGCTCTAGGTGCTGTTGTAGAATTGTTTTGTTTGTAATCGTTGGCAACACTGTGTGTGTGTTGTAGAGATGTCTGGTAATAGGAATGTAATGGAAGCTCGTTAGTAATAAAGAAGTACATATACTGTATCTGCAATATGTGTGATTGTATAATTTAACATGGTTTTCTACAATCTAATTAAAACATGGCGCAGTTGAGTGAAGTTATTTAGTACTTATGTATTACATCAGGTTTGTGTAGTACGAGTGAGGTAACCTGCAAGCATGTGATTGGTATTTGCTACATGTTATGCAATTTTGGTATTGCAGTTATTATTTGTGTAAGTGATCATATTATTTTTTAACTATTTCGTCATTGTGGAAATAATGTACCATAAATATTTTGCCATGGCTGGTCTTAATCTCGTAAAGCTTCCAGACAGTGTCGATTTGGAAAGTCCCATGGCCCGAAAAAACTGGTATTTGAAGTGGACTTAGAAAATGATTTAATTGCAACTGGCCAGTATGAAAACTCAAGATCGCACTTCTCAACAGTATGCTAGGCTCACCAGGGAGTGCTCTCTTTGAAACTTTCGACATCACATTGGAGGACAAGTTAGTGTATTCTAAAGTAAAGGATGCATACCAAGTGTTTATGGCACCAAAAACAAATACTCTTTACGAAAGGTTTGTGTTTAATCAGCATGAGCAACACGAAGAAGAGTCTTTTGATAATTTCCTAACTGATTACTGTAGTTTGATAAAAATATGTGGTTACGATCGCCTAGTGTCGCAACAGGAATACATGCTGATCGACTGTATCATGATTATCTTAAAAGAGTGGTTGTACAGAACTATATGTGAACAAAACGTGGTTGGGAATGGTCTAGCCATTCAAGCGTGAGGCATATTACTAAACATTAGTAATGTAAACAATTAAGAGTGAGCTAAATAATCTTAGCATGAGGTGCTTTACTATACAATAGCAAAGTACAATGAGCGGTACAATGGGTGGTATAATAGTAGTACAAAGGTAGTACACAGTGGTACAAAAGTAGTACAAATCTGATGGGTTTACAGATAGTACAAAAATGAGGTACACAAAGTACACAAAATAGTTGACAGAAATACTAACTTGGCTTCCAGACATGCCTTCATCTAGAGTAAATTACTTCTTTGTCTGGTCTACAACGTTACGTGTGTGTGGCATGTCAGTGCACCAGTCTCCTTACATTTCTGTTTGAGTACTCACTACCTAAATGTCACTGCCAGAGGAGGTGTAAAACTATATGACCCAAGGGATTCCATAACTATCAATAGTCCTGGCCGAAAATCAGCTGATATTGTTTCCCGATGCCACACCCAGGGACTGTCATCTTAACAAAGTTGGTCTCCAAATGTCTGAGTTGAAAAGGCTGGCAAGTATGTATGGCAATAAGTAACTGGCCAACATCCATAACATGTGCCTAGAGGTAAATACATAGTAATCCCTGGATATACATTGTTATTGAGTGAATTATTTTTCAGATTCATGATAGTCACTGGCCCTTTATTAAAGCAAAATGACCCACTGCTGTATGTTGACCCAGCCAAAAGTAAAACATGGCAATGTGACACTGTTGTAGCATTGCAGGTTAGGTAAGTTTTAATACTTTATATTAATTTTTCATATGACTTTTAGTTAAAATTCGCTGTTTATTTTGTCAGTGAGTGTAATTTTCAAAATTTCTCTTTCATGCCACATGGAAACGTAGAGGCTTATCAGTTTTAATGCAGGGGGGTGGGGGGAGTATTTCAAGCAGTTATCTGGAGTGCAGTGCATTGGCATTTTCGAGT
The DNA here is from genome assembly GCA_029891345.1 of Dryococelus australis. Taxonomy (NCBI): domain Eukaryota; kingdom Metazoa; phylum Arthropoda; class Insecta; order Phasmatodea; family Phasmatidae; genus Dryococelus; species Dryococelus australis. The sequence goes on from CM056997.1 coordinate 201,265,882, forward strand.
TTCCATGTCAGAGCGAGGTTTAATCAGTTTTGAGATTAGGTTTTTTCCGACTTCTTTTCATTTTCCCACCGCCATCAGCAGTATATGTTTTGAAACATTTGCAGTGACGTAGTTGTTAGCCAATAGGAGGCTGCGAGCCCTGGCCAGGTGTTATTTTTAGACTTGTTAGTTAGATGAGAGAGGGTAGCCACACGCCGAGCTGTACATATTGTATCTTTGTCCCTTCATCATTCGTCTTACTGCCTGGGAGCAGGCAATATGGCAAGCGACGTGCTCATCCAACTAATACTTTGATGCTGTTACAATTTTGAATTCGTACATCAAGTGAAGATATTCCTGTTCATGTTGTAAACTGTTGTTGAAACTAAATAAACTTGAGATATATATTCCAAGCTGAAATTATATGCTTTTCATTTTTTTTCAACCTGGTGTCAGATTTTCATGAATCAACCGACTGAGCTAGTGTGGACTGTGATGGTAGCAGGACAGGTAACTGGCCTTTGCCACGGTACACTGTCCTCTACACTTTTGGATACGAACGCCCACAACTTCTAAAAAAATGAAAGCAGGATACTCACGTGACTATGAATTTGACCCATTTGTCTTCTTCGATGAACGGGAATAGTGCCTCTGTTCCTGTGATAGTTGATGCCTTGTTGTCTGTCTGCTTTGTGAGGAATAGTTTGTTCTTGTCTTTACCAATCATCAGAGTATGGTAGTTTCCAGTACCTAACACATAATTTTGATCATGAGACCTGTGAATATTGAGTCTTTCTGGATTTAGAAATTAAGGTCTGTTAAAAGAAATTAACTCTGTTAAACGAATTACATTAGTATACAGACAGTGTGTTGTTTCATCAACCAGGTATATATTATATATTTCACTATTCTAGACCTGCAACTACCATGCTAATTCCATTCCAAAATTTAATATTTTTTGTTCTAAAAAATTGATTGGGAGGGTACTGCTTAACTGTTAGCCAATAATTTTTCTATAGTGAGTTACCACAAATTATTATTGTTGCAGGAATGAAGGTATCAGTAGTACAGATAACATACAACGTACATATTCACCCTCTTCTGTTAAAAGTTGACAATTCAGATTTTCAAAGTGTGATAGAGCTCAAAAACACTGGATTTGCACTAGTTGAGAGAGTGATTATTTCTTTGGTGTGAATACACGCCAGTTTTTTTTTCTCCAGAACTCTGAGATTGGAAATAGTACAATTTTATAAAACAATGGAGATTTTTAAAAATTCTCTTTACAACAATGTTATCATGAAAAAAAAAAAGTATTTACTTCACCTATTTGAGCTGGTAAATAACAAGCGAACATAATTTTTTACACTGTTTACATTGTATTTACAGTGATGAACAAGAGATTCCATTCTCGTGCTTATGGCACCAAGAACCTCACACTGCTGAATTCGAAAAAATTACTTCCACAACTCCACACTGGCAAGGTAATGAATTGTAGGCCGACATAGGATACAGACTGCTCTGAAAACACTAGATTTTTTTCTTAGAACACTACTAAACATGTTGTTTAAATGGTTCAAAGCCCAGGAAATTGTTAGTTTTTTGACTTCAGCCACACAATTTCAGTTTGTTTCATCTCTTGCCTTGACACTTGCAGAATGTCAGTAATGTAGACATATTATGCTATTGCGTAGGAAGTTTTATAAAGAGGCCATTACAGCCTGAGTAAATTACTGAGTGAACATGCTGACTCCTTTTGGGAAGATGCTTTATGATCATCTTGGAATAGTTGTCTCATTTCTCCAGCCTTGTGTTCCCTTATCAGTAGGTGAAACATGGTCAGTGTACCTCTAGCTACCCCTCCTAAAATACCATCCAACATTAACACCCCCTGATTGTAATAAGGTGATGCACAACTGCTATGCGGTGGCATTGCACGGTCATCCGGGAACAAGATTTCAGTGGGTGTCAGATCAAGGACACCCAATGTTGAGTGAAGCTCTACACTTATGGTGTATTCCAACTGTCTGCTCTGGGTGGACACTCGGTGCGCTCTGAAAACTGAAAAAGTGCATGTGTCAAGTGATTGTCAGACACGAGTGTATATTGTTTATGCACTGACAACTGGAACACGCCATGAAAACAGAGCAAAACATTTGCGACAACATATCATCTTTTGGAGAAAATGCTTTAAATACAATGTTGATAAAGGGATTTAACTTTAAACTTATGAAATTCCGTACAGATAATTTTCTCCAATTTCCTCTTCTTTTTTTTTTAACTCGTCGGAAAGTGTATGCACAAGTACATGGGTGAAATTAACCTCATCGTCTCTGTAATTGCAAATGATATTGTCAATATACCAAAAGCATATTTGTTTCATATCAACTATTACTTGTTATTCAGCTATCAAAATGTTAGATATTGTAGTATTTACAACATTGCAATACTTTTCGCGTTGTTTTCATAATCACATGTTGCAGCCATATTGATCTGAAAATCAGAACTGACTCCACACACGGTGTGGAAAAAGTTGCTCTCGGTGCGCACTCGTTCAGTGCAACTCTCAATTTGAATAGGAAAATCCGACTGCTCTCGGAGCGAGTTCCTGTAATTTGAACACGTGGCACTCGGCCAGTGCAGTCCAGAGCAGTAATTGGAATACGCAATTAGTGTAGAGGAATTTGGAGAAACTGGTGCTTGGATTTAATTGGCCCCTTGAATAGGGCTGGATGTGTGAGCGAGATGAAGCTTCTAGATGGTTGGGGTAAGTGCAGTTGAAGGCTTACCTTTGTTGGGTCTCACCTGGGGGTTAACAGTGTGGTCTGGTTCAAGGCTGCTGTTTGTGTTGGGGCAGCAGTCTGTAGGTGCCCACAGTTGGAGTCTCTTGGTGTTTGTTGGGCTGGGGTGGCTGGGTTGGAAATGTGCTGGTCCTGGCAGGTGGGGATGAGGTGGTGGTTGTTCATGGAGCTCGTCGCGGCGATCCACAAGTTCACGGGCAAACCCAGTCTTATGTGGGTTACTATGGGATGTCCTTCTCCTGGGATCTTGATAAGTGTACTGGAGAGTCTGGTGGGGTGGACTGTGAGATGAGGTCTGGTCAGCTGTCTAGATAGCTTGCACTTGCTCTTGGTGTGGAGAGAATGTTAAGGCTGGTTCACAACCATTGCCCAGAGACTGATCAGCTGAGAGATCAACCGCAGGCTTACAGTCGCCCCACTATGTACCCTTTCTGTGGGCAAACGGTATGGGCAGGCAGGTTCTACATTTCATGTCCTCAAGGAGGGGGCAGGCAACAGTTCCCTAGTTAATCAGTGCCCAGAGGTGGTTAGATCATGTTTCATCAAGCCTTTCACTCCATCCAGTGGATTTATATGTGGTACATGGAGTGGGTTAACTGACTTAGGTGGCCTAACTGCTTCGTCGTGTAGTATTTCTAGTAGGGAGCTATACCATATTATGCCTCCGGTATGTTGACGTAACTCGTCCATAGGATGAATGACCTATGAATGTGTGCATCTGTTCAACGTGCAGGCTGTTTTCAGATATCGGATAGCCCAAGGCCTACAATGATGGTGTTAATGGTCTGGAATTGAGGACAGCTTCAACTTTAGTACACACAATGTCATTAACTCCATCACAGTGAGATTCTGATTGCCAATGACTTGTCTGAGGTGGTATTTGGCTGACTTCACAGCTGCTTTCCATACCCCACCTTCATGGGGACTTGCTGGAGGCAGAAAATGAAAATTAATAAAATGAGTAAGAGAGAAGCTTTCAACAATGGGAGACTCGGGAAGTTGGACAAAGGCTTGTTGAAGCTGCCTTGCCGCGTCCACAAAATTGGTCCCACAATCTGAAAAGAGACTCGTGCACAATCCTCGTCTTGACAGAAACCATGATAAGGCTGCAACAAAACTATCAGCAGTTAGATCAGTCACAACCTCAATGTGCACTGCCCAAGTTGCAAAACAAAATAAAGAAGATGGACAGGTAAGCCTTCTGAGTAGTGGCACAATGTATTTTGTTTAGTCTGATGTTAATGGGTCCATCATAATCCACTTCTGTCTGCTCAAATTGTTCCAGATGACATGACTCTCTGTCGGCGAATCACTCATAAGTGGAGGAGTGTTCACAGGTCGACACCAGAAGCACCGCACACACTTGAAGATTCTAGATAAAATTAGGGATCGGGCTATCAAAATCCAGAATTTCTGTGATATAAGAGACCGCAGTAATTGAGGTGCTGCATGCAGATATCTCAAGTGGTAATTATCTACCAATGATTCAAACACTACACTGTCTTTCGGCAGTATGATTGGGTGCTCAGTTGCAAACTCCATGTTGACATTGGACAAGCGACCACCCGTCCAGAGCACACCATGCAAATCCAGAAAGGGTGCCAAGCACTGTATTCGTGTTGAACAAGGCTTTCCTCCATTGAGGAATTTCAAGTCATCATGTAGGCGAGCATGTTGGATGCATTTGAAAACAAGAAGTTAAGCTTCCACCAGTTACAAACTTGTTAAGGAACCACTGTTACAAGGTTGTGTTTTGGCACATCTGATGAAATGCCTAACATAAGTAATAGTGCGAACCAACTTGGGCCGTGATGAAAATTGTTGGAATACAGGGAGGGAGCTCTTCAGAAATTTCATGAGTACTCAGCAAGGCGAGTTGAGAAGATTTGAACCGTGGAATATTGTCATAATGCCCCGACCCAGCGGACACTGGCCACTGTTCAGGCGGGTGGACTAGCCAACCAGGGCCATGCCACCAGAGGTCATGAGAGAGAAGGTCAGGAGGGATTAAGCGACAAGATGCACAATACGACTGATTATCTTGAGACCTGACATGTTTCCACAGCTGAGGAGGAACCCATTCTTGAATTTGAGATACACGAATAGCCACAAAGGTTTTCAACAAGTATGGCGGTGACTATCTAAGATAGAGCAACATTGTAATCAGTCCACACAGGGGTTGCAGAGATATGCAATTACTGGCTGAGGAAGTTCTGGCAATAAAAGATCAACTTTGCCAGTAAATGGGCCCCTCACAATTCCAAACAAGGGAGAGACACTTGTTTTGGAGGAGCTACCCATGCCTTAGCCATTACCAAATGCACACACACGATTCTTTCAGTGTTCATACTTCTCAGATACACGACTGCTGCATAAGCTCTCTCAGAGGCATCGGAAAAACCATGTAATTTCCCACTGATCATATCAGGGCATACGAGGCATGGCAAGCTAAGGGTTTGAATTTTAGTCAGGCCATCCATAAATTGATTCCATGTTGCTTAAGTTGACTGGGGTAAGGGGTCATCCCAATTCAGTCCTTGAGTCCACAAACCATTGCATTAGAATTTTGGCCTACATAGTTAATGGAGCAAGCCAACCCATAGGATCATAATGCATACTATCTGCAAAAGGACAAAGCGTTTGGTGGGAATATTAGAGTGGACCCGTAGGTGATACGAGAAAGAGTCCTTCACTGAATTTGAGTACAAACCAAGGATGTTCACAACAGGACCTGATAAGAAGTTTAGCACCCTAAGACTTTCACAATGGGTCGCAAACACATCACTGAGGAACCGAGGCTCATTACTCTACCATTTCCGAAGCTCAAATCCACCTGGGTGTAAAAGTTCGACCAGCTGAATTTTCAACAAATTAGCTTCATATAATGACATTGCGCCTGTGATAATATCATCCACGAAGCTGTGGTTCTCAAGAGTATTGGCAGCTAGTGGATATTAATCACCTTCATCAGATGCCAACTGATGCAACGTACAAATTGCAGAGAATGGAGATGGTGTGAGGCCATAGGTTACTGTATTCAGCTGATAAACTGTAAGGGGCAGTGATGGGTCCTCATGCCACAGAATGAGCTTGCATGGTCGGCCAGCCTCATCAACCAAAACTTGGCAGTACATTTGCTTAATGTCGCATGAAAAAACTACACTGTAGAGCCTAAATCTTAGAATTAAATGATTGATGTCATACAGAAGTTTAAGATCTTGGAATAAAATGTCATTGAGTGAAATACCATTGGACGTATGTGCGCTGCCATCGAAAAAACCCTCAATTCGGTCGTAGAGATAAATGTTTGGAGCAACCTACGATGAGGGATAAAACACTTTGTGGTTTGTCGGCTACTATCCTGTTTGCAAGAGGGGGTATATGGCTTTATATGACCTACCTGAACACAGTCAGCCATGAAATCTATATACACAGTCTTCATCTCAGGCTGCAAATTAAGTTTCCTTTCTAGCAAATAGAATCTATGTTTGGCAATTTCATACAAATCCCCAAGAGTTTGGGCCAGTGGTTCAAAGGGAAGAGAAACCTTGTATCTCTCAGTATCTACTCATGTGTGAGTATCCTTGAAGTGATTTTCACAATACTTTTCTTCAGGTGGCTTTGCATTGACCTGAGGAGGCTCTTCAGTCTACCAGAATTGTTTGAGGATGACACTGAACAAGCTCACCATACCAAGAAACATAGATATCAGTCTCTGCTTGATATCTGTACAGAACTTACAGTATTCCCCCAATAACATCCATCCCAACTTGAATTGCAATACTACAGGCATGTGTTGTCCCAACTCTAAACCACCCACTCATACCAACACAAGCATAGACATCAGCACCCATAAGTATATCGATGGGAGCAGGTTTATCGAATTGAGGGTCTGCCAAAGGAAGGGAACCCAACTGAGTACGGACATAGAAATCAACACACTCACGTGGCAAGTCGCTATGTAGTAATCTTGGACACAGCACAGAGTGAATGAGAGAAGGTACACTGAGGTTCCATTGATTACTTTAATATGACAGGTTATTTTCTCCTTCAAGCTGACAGCACCATGACAAAGGCCCATGACCCTTCCACCGGCTTTGTGTAAGGGTGATGAGAGGACTTCCGCAGATACTTTAGAGATAAAATATGCTTGCGCTGCACTGTCCAGCAAACACTGCATGACATGAGGCTTATTGACTGCACTGTAAACCTTCACCAAGGCTGTAGACAATAACACTGATATGCGTTCCCATGCCGAAACACCTGCGTACGTTTTACCTGGAAACTGTGTGGGGTCCAATGTTTTGTCTTGGGGAATTGAAGATACAGTGGGTTTATCAATGTGGAGCAGGGTATGATGCTTTTGCTGACACTGATGACAGGTGAGAGTAGAGACACATGATACTAGCCTATGGGTTGTCCCGAGGCAATTTAATCATAATTTTTTGTTCCCAGCTATTTGTTGTCTGCCTGTAGGTGAGGCATCAATGCATTCAGGACACTTGTACACAGAATGGGTAGTTTGTTGGTACAATGCACAAGATCTTGTTTTAGGTTCAGAACTAGTAATAAATACTGTAGCAGTTTGCTATAGTAAACCTAATATTTTTATTTTATGAATATTAATGTCATATTTGTTTTTGACACTATTATATCTTATTTATTTACATTTTCATTGAATAGTAATTTTAGCCCCCATAATTTATTTTTCAGTAAAATTAAAGTCACTTAATATTTATTTTGTAAACCATCCAACCATTTTATTTTTATGTTTTATTCTATGTTTACCTATGATTCTGTGATATTATATATTTTAACCTAAAAGTCACAAATACTAAATTTGTATAAAGTTTTTTGTGTTTCAATGATAATTTTTCAATTTTTAAAATGTCATTAACACTTTTTCATTTTTATTTAAATTGTATTAAATTTTCTTATTGTTTTTTTTTAATTTTACCAGAACTAAATTCTCCATTTTTAGCTAGCATTAGCGATAGTTTCTGGAAGTAGTTAACTTATGGGAGGGACCTTCAAATAGATGGCCAATTAAATTTTGCTGGGATTTAATCTGGAAAATCTCCAGCACCATCATAAATTTAGGATTTCATATTGGTCCCAGAAGTTAAAGCATAGGTGTTTGGACCCAGTCACATAAGAAGAGGACTGAGGGTTCAAAGCAGTAGATTATATTTTGGAGTTGTTCCAGCCTACGAAGGACGCCGTGCAGCTTAGCACCAGGCGCTATGATGTAGGTGTGAACCCAGCACTACTATCAGGTGACGTCAAACCTTTATTCAAGCCAAAGGTGCCCATCCTGATTATCCGGTGTGTTAATCTGTTACACTGAAGTATAAATTCTATAATTAAAGTGTTTTCCGAGATTTTGTAAATATGAACTTAATATTAAGAATGGCAAACCAGTGATTTGTTGCTCGAATTGATTTATTAAGGGAACTGAGAACTTAAAGTATTTTAAATTTGTGTGAGAACCAATAGTGAGAAGATATCATAGGTGAGAACTTGAAATTTTTATTAATTTTAAAAGTGTGGGAAGCCTAAAATTACCATTTGTTTAATGGAGCTCTAGTACAGTTTAGTAATCTCAGTTACGTGAGGCGAGCTATCCTTAAACTACATTGACGTAATCGTTTGTCAAACTTATGGAGAACAAAGCAGCATTAATTAATTTTTTTTTACTTTATTAATTGTATTAAAAGTTATTGTAAGGATGGCGGTTATTTAAAGCAATCAGACTCTTACTTGCAGTAATCTATAATTTGTGTTCTTACATGCTAATTTGTGTTCTTACATGCTAATTTCAATATTGATTTTAGTCAACACATAATATTTATTTCTACCAGAGCCATTTAAATATGAAAATCACAGATAATCATTGATCAAATAAACTTTTACAGCTACTGCTATTTCTTTTATTTTTTTTTATATTTTGAGTATTATTTTTACTACCATCATACTTGCAATTGTAATTACATATTCTGCTAAAGCAAAGAATATACTTTTCATAATTAAAGTTGGCATCAGTGAAAATGCATGCATATGTTTTTTGTCAAACTGAGTTTGCCAAGGATCCTGTTATGCAGCTTCAACAATGGTAAGAGAGGAAAAGGTTATCTGCATGTTCAACACAGGGGAATTAATTAAAACACCTCTAACTACCTTTCCTTTTCACGATCTCACATGAAAATAAGTTCTGCATGGCACTTAAATTATTATTCACACACTATCCATTACATACTACATATTTTAGATATTTTGGTGACCATCCGTGGGGCCATAATCATTAAGATCATTAATTATCATTACTTATTACACAGAAGAATTTTTGGCTTCCAACTGTGGGGCCTACATATTTAAAATAAAATCTCATATACTTATTACAATACTGTCTTTTGTTGTGAGGTTGTATGACTTGATTTCGCCAGCAATAGTTTCCGAGACATGTGATTTGCACTAACATTTATTTACTATGTCAAAACGCAAAAAAACCAATTTTTAAAACTCTAGACTGAACAAAATCTACGAGTTCAAAAACATTAGGAATTGTTTCAGTGTTGTCTGCATGCGAGTTTTCGAACTTTGCGAGTATACTCACATCCAACTTGCGCATCAAAACTGTGACCAGAACAGGGTTATTGTTTGTGATATCATGGCCTAAGCCTTCCAGAGCACGAGCGTTTTCATTGAAGGTGTTGACAAAATGTTTGATTGATTGAAGATTTGCATAGTTGATAACATGCAGGTCCAGAATTCTGTTTATGTTTAGGGAAGGTAGGTTCCTGACATTCTGTTACTGGGATATGAGAAGTTCCCAAGCCACTGTGTAGTTTTCAGTTGTAATTGGTAGATTGATCACTAACCGTAAAGATTCTTCCTTCACACATCCCAACAAATAAGGGAATTTCTCAATATCGGCTGATTCCCGGTTGTTATGAATTGTCACCTGGTACAGCTGGGAGAATATGGGCCATTCGTCCCACTGACCTGAAAAGGATGGAAAAATAATTTTTGGCAGATGTACATTTGCAGACGGGGCGGCAAGAGAAGATGTGGAAGAAGCTTGTACAACATGTGAGGGCAGAAATGAGGTTATGAGACATTGTGTGTCAGACATCTGATCAAACAAGGACTCATGCTTTGCATTAAGCACATTTTTGTCCAAATCCTCCAAGCGGTCTGTTAGCAAATGTTCATTGCTCAGATTGTTTACTGCACCTTCAACAGCATCGAGTTGTGAACCAAATGCATTCACTTCATTAACAACATTCAGCATAACTTAAGGGGCCTTAATCAGTGCTTGTACTCTATCATTTGTGTGTTTAAGCTTACTTTCTTGGAGCTTGAACTTAATCAAAAACATCTTAAACCCCATTGCTAGAATCACAACATCAAACAAAATACAGTCAACTCTCGATTACCGGCTGTAATCCGGGGACGAATGCCGCGGATAATCAGCATGCTCAATTAAACATACAATTTTTTATACATTAATTTGCTTGACTTTGAATGCTGTTGTATAGCATTTAAAACGTATATTGTGTGTGTGTCCACGCGGAAATGACTGTGAGAGTTGGCAAGTGCCCTTAATGTCACAGGAACAAGGGCAACCATTCCTTCCTATGAGAACCCTCATCAAGCTGTCAGCATTTGTTTAGGTGTGGCGACCTCGCACCTCCCTCCTCTGCTAGTGACACTTCCCGCTTACCACTCTTCTTTCTTATCTGTGTTGCATCTGCCGTGACCTTCCTTCCCCCTTCAAACCGGGTATGGGTATTTGTGAATGACGGGTATTTGGGTGTTTTAAAATGTGAGAATAAAATACTACACGGAAAAGTGACACAAAACACTAAATCATCTCGGCTCCACATCTCCCGATACAAATAGTACATGAACACAATTACCTTTCATAAATAACTCTGACATTTACCGTAGTCATTGCATTTAACTAAAAAGATTAGTAAATAACTTTATGCAATATCGCTATATTAAGATATAGGCCAAGTGCTGTAATTTATACTAATAAATAATGTTGCATTCACAAACAAACTGTCATAATTTAACTCTCCCGCGGCACATTTTTATGCTGAACCACTCTAACATTATCTTGTCTATCTTGTCACTGTAAAGTGAGCAGTTTTTAAGGCTTTCTCAACAGGCATTAATCACTAATAAATATATCTTATTGCAGCCTCAGGTGTTAACTACTGAGAGTGCTGAAATGTATACCCTGTGTTTATTGATCAGACTGCAATGTTAATATAAAAAAAACAGCACGAAGATAGAAATTGGGAGAAAGAAAAATTTTCGAAGGGCCTTAAAAAGTGCTCACTTTACTGTGAACAGCTTCCTCGTATGTTGATGATTTCATTGTTTTTCTTTTGGACATTCCACTTGTAGAATCTGCATTGCTTGAAACACTAGGAGTTTCTTTTCAATGTCACGTATGTCCCATACTGTAGTTTCACCCACGCCATACGTAACCGAAAGTTGTTTTATGGAACTTCCCTATTTCAGTTTAATTATTATCTTTTATTTCTGTTGCAATGTCAAAACTACGCGCTTTCATTTCGTAGACATTACTCGACAGAAAAAGTGCGCAAAAGAACATGAAAACTTACTATAGAAGACTGCCTGCACAAGTAAAATGCAATGACAGTAGGTGCACGTGGGATGGGCTGACTAGCAGCCGCGGCAACGGGCTGGCTGCAGCGGCGACGGGCTTGCTAGCTACCGGTCGCTACATATGCGGCGTTGCCAGCTGCGAGGCTGCCGTCAGACACAAAAGCTATATTGTAAGCTTAATGGAAACATAAAGATTATACTCTTCAGCCATAATTACTTTTGGATAGGCCTACTGTATTCCACTAGTTATAGGCTATTCATGGTAAAGTGAGCACTTTTGAAAGCTCTCTCATTTAGAATAATAGTCAATAAATATATTTTATTTTACTTATAGTCTTAACTTCCAAATGCGGTGGAATATGCACACTGTGTTTATTACTTAAATGGTAATATTAATTTAAAAGGTTGGTTAAAGGATAAAAAAAATTGCTGAAAGGAAAAAGTATCTAGGGCCTCAAAAGGGCTCACTTTACCATGAACAGTCTATAGCATGGACGTCTGATACACTTAACTTTGTTCGCCAGTATTTACAGAAAAAAAAAAAAAAAAAAAAATATGTATTCGATGTTTAAAATATACCGCGGTTAAGCCGCAAAGCGGATAATTCGCCCATGGATAATCGGGAGTTGACTGTAATGGCAAAAGGTAAGGAAACAAGTATAATACACGTGATCAACAAAATGCCTAATGAGTTAATAAGTTATGTCGATGTGTCTGATGCAACATAAATATATTTGCAAGGAAGAAAAGAAACATGATACGTGTATATTTAGGTTATAAGTGTTGGTATGCATGCGAGCATGCGAAGAGAGACAAAGTACAGTGGCAGTTGGTAGCACGCCCGGCAGCAGTGAGATGTTATTGACATGGTAAATGTATGGTTCAGTGTGAAATAAAGGAAAAGATTGTACAATACTGACATGAAATTACTCACCTTCGTGCCCAAAAATACCAACTAACGAGAGACAATGGAAACACTAAACATTACGTTTGTGACAAAAAAATCACCAAAACTAAAAATTTCATCACATAATAATGAAGAGGGGCAAAAACTATCTTAATTCTATCGGAGGATGCTTGAGTTGTGAGAGTGAATTCAGAGTGGCGGCACAGTCACTTCACACACGTGGTACACTTTACATTTACGTCTCACACGTAAAAACAAACAGAAATTTATCACAGTTACGCATTACAATCTTGAATACGGAATCTGACCATGGAGGACCAGATGTTGCAAGAGTTAATTGATAAGCACTTAAGAGAGAAGCATAACGATAGACACTCATTATAGGTGAACTTACTGCCTTGCCATCTTGGTATTCACTGCTCCTCCTGGGAATGCTGCCGGACTACATGCAAAATACTAGATACATGCGTGCTGCATACTGTATAGTTCTACACCCACAGACACACAATATACATAGTAAATGAGAATATACAACAATAGAGTTTTGGAGAAGGTTACAGATTTCACCCTAAAACCATACACAGAGGTTAGACTGTAACACAATTATTCCAGTGAGAATAAACCTGGTGCCTATACTATCTCCTAAACTTGGCAATCATTTGACAACGTATAGAAGTTACATTAAAGATAGGTGAAGAGGTCTATCTAAATAAGAGAGCAAATAGACTGGACTGTTCAATAAAATAATACTAGATTCTCAAACTGAAGGCATACCGTAGGTTCTGAAGGGACTCTAGTACCATTTAGCTGTGTAAGATTATGTTTGTCGTACTTTGACATCAATGGTCTAATGGTTGGTAAACTCTTTGTGCTGGAGTCGGTGAGTAGAACCACTAGGATCCTATACAAGTTGCTGGTCGCTGGATGCTGGAAGGCGGCTGATGATTTTGCAAGTGGTGGCTCCTCAAAAGGAGGGTAGGCAGAGTGCTTCAGCACGAGGTGTGCTGAGGCAAGCTGCCGGAATAAACTGTTGTTCTTCGGAGCTGCACTGCCATATATACACCTAGCCGGGGTGTCGTCTGCTGAGAAGGTTTCGGTCATCCCCTCTCTTCTCACCAGCAGAGCCTAGCTGCACACATGTCCAGTGATTGTGAAAGGCTGGGAGTAGTTTTCCTTGTACAGCGGGCTGGTATCTGGTGTTCACTTAGAGGCAACACTATTATGTTGCTGTATCTCATATATCCCACTCTTAGATAATTATCATGCGCGCGCTTGGGCTAATTATATTGAGTATTCATCTCAGTCGACCTTAGTTTCTTACGTCTCTTAGGATTCCTGCCGGGTCTGTAGGCTGAATGTATTATGTTTACGTCTCTCTTGACCCTGGCCTCTCTTCAGTACAATGTAGACATTGTACGTGATGATGCGCAGTCAAAAAAATACTCTAGCCCTTACACAACATGTGCCAAGGGTATGCACAGCCTGAGAAAAAGAGGATTCTTTAACTTTGGCACTAGCAGCTATTTCTTCCATCGGACCACCCACTGAGGAGGCCTCTTGAAGATGAGATCCGGTAGTGCAATTAGAAAGTCACAAGGAAACAACTGGCTCCACTTTCAGTAGCCACCTAATCACAAACGTTTCACTGTTGCAGGTGCAACACAGGCAGTTCCTTAGGTGGATCTAGCAATTGCAAGGGAATCCCTACAAGTCACATTCAAGCTACTCCAGTGCTGACTGTCTTCCAACCATAATCACAGACATGCGAGACTAAGCAATGTGTTGCATCCCACAGCAAATGCTGCACCTTCTGGCTGTTACCTTCCCAGCCTTGCATTGGGTGCTATACCTCATGTACCTATCCAGTAAAGGTAGTGCTGCCTCCATCAGTGGATAGTACCTGAAGTTCCAGAAGACTCCAAATATCAATCTGGAGTAGGGCTGCATGCCTATTTACTCACTGTCCCCAACACCAGCTTGCTTAGTACTTAAAGGCTCCTGCCCAGTATCAGTTGTTACCCTCCTGTCACTGTTGTAGCGAACTGTGGTCTGGGACCAGACTCCACGGGAAGAATAATGCCAGTAGCCCAGGGCATCTATGCTCATGGACCCCTGCTAAAACACCTATGACCACAAAGAGCTCCCTTGAGTGGCATCTACTGTAAGCTAAAAATAGCACCTTTGTTCTTGCATGCATGACCAAGCACAGACTGGTTACTTGACAATAATTTATTTAGAAAATTTTTAAAATGTCATCTTTATTCATGGTTCCTGAGTAGCTCCTCCTCAACATTCAACTGATATGTACAATAATTTTTTCCTTGATTTGTGCATCCCAGCATACAAATATATTAATATTTTTGTCAGCCTAAACTATTATACATTAATGTGTGTGCACATTTAAGTGATGATAAATCAGTGGCGAGAACTCTCAAAATAAAACAAAATTAAAGTTGTGTGACTGGACGGTACTTGCCTATGTGTGTGAGCAGTGCCACCAGAGCCATCCCCGTGCCACGCATGTAGAGCGTCAGGCGTTCGTAGGATGGTGTCCATAACTTCTGTGACCACAGGCCAATGGGATATATCTTGGTGTGGTGCTCCGTTGAGGTCTTCTCCACGTGACACTCTGCAAGCAGTAAGGCAGCCAGCAGTCAGCCTTTGTAAGGCCATAACACCAGTAGATGCCGTGAGTGATGGATCGTTTTCCCAGGTTAATCTACTAAATCAATTGGACTCAACAAGACGGTATGTATTTGATTAGTTGAGTTTTTACTATTGCTCCACAGCAGGATAAGAGAATTGTCTTGTAAGTTAGTATTTATATTACCATAAAAATAAAACTATCCATTCTCACAGTTAACCATTTTGGAATGAAATAAGAAGGTTCTAATGCACACTTATTTTAACAAATATTTCAGGTGATAGTGGAAATCTGCATTTCCCATCAGAGGCAGTAACAACTTGGAAGAAATGGGACAAAACTGAATGGGGCTCACTACACAAAACCCAGAAGTGGAGACCGAGTAAGCTAATTGTCGAGGTGATTGAAGGATGGATTATGATGATTGCTTGAAGTGTTTGTGTTTATTTAGACATGTTTCAACATCAACTTCATTCATGTAATGTCATCAAATATGTGCTACTTTGTGGTAATTAGTATGTTATTACTGTAATTCCTGATCAAGAAATTACAGTAAAAACAAAATTGCTCAAAAACAGTTGTTATACATTAAAATACAACAGAATGACGCAAAGACACTAAGAGCAGTAAAAATACAAAAGCTCAGTAAAGGAGTAAGTAAGTACCTAGCACATGCCTGCTTTACAAGACCTTAAGAAATTACAATGACAGCCTTTACAGCAAATCTGTGAAGTTGTCAAATTGGGCACAAGGATCCTAAAGGTAATCAATTATTGTCATTCAAATTATTTTTTGAAATTATCAATTAAGGTTTACATACAGTGTTTGTTTTAAAAAATACTATTTAGAACTGTGGCTTTCTTTAATTGCACAATGCATGGCATTTTACTTCTGCTTATATAGTTGTGGTGTTGCAGTCTGTTTTTCTCGAAGGATACAAATGTTTGCCTTGTACCAGTCTTGAAAGCTGAGCTTGTGGGTTAAATGCACATGACGAAACTGCAAGGGCATACAGACATTTTTTCTAAGGCCTGGCAGTAGAGGAGGAGAATCTAGAAAATTAGTATAAAAACTGAATGTTTAGTTTAAATCCACTGTTTGCAAGCTTCAAAGGAATGAGAAGGACATTTCGATATAAAGCATCTAAATTGACACAGCCATTCATATGTGTGTAAATGCATAGTATTTTAATCACCGCACTAAATTAAATTAAAACATTATAATGATTAATTTACTTACATATCTTATGCCCTTGTGTAGCTTATTCACCCCTATATTTCCACTTCCAAATTAGAGGAAAAATATGCACAGCATATCTTACATATACATGATTACAACATGGGGCTGCAAGATGATGGAGTGGCACTGCTAATTATGGTATGTATTGTCATGCATTGAAACAGTGTCATGTTTTTATTTATTATGTGTGCTGCCAATAATATTTATTTGGCACTTCACATCATGTTCCTGTATTGACTTTTTTCCACCTTCAAGCTGAGGCTACTGCTGCTCTGATCAATACAGATGTGGAGATGACTAATATATATATCTTTCTATATCTCTATTTATCTATCCATCTAACTATTTAACTATCTAACTATCTATCTATCTATCTATCTATCTATCTATCTAACTATCTAACTATCTAACTAACTAGCTATCTCTCTCTATATATATCTCTCTCTATCTCTCTATCTATCTATCTATCTATCTATCTCTCTATATATCTCTCTCTATATATATCTATCTCTCTCTCTATATATCTATCTCTCTCTCTATCTCTCTCTCTATATATCTATCTCTCTCTATCTATCTCTCTATCCCTCTCTCTCTATCCCTCTCTCTCTCTCTATCCCCCCTCTCTCTACCCCCCTCTCTCTCTATCCCTCTCTATATCTCTATCCCTCTCTATATCTCTACCTCTCTCTCTATCTATCTCTCGATCTCTCTCTCTATCTATCTCTATCTATCTATCTCTCTATCTATCTCTCTATCTATCTCTCTATCTATATCTCTCTATCTCTCTCTCTCTCTATCTCTCTATATCTCTATCTCTATATCTATCTCTCTATCTATATCTCTATCTCTCTCCCCCCCCCTTCCCACGGCATAGCCGGCAGCACATCTGATTACAACGGAGTTTGCATTACTGTTGGCCACGATATGCAAGAACATGTACTGTTTAATACAACAAGAATGAACATTCCAGTCTGCAACTTCCACTATTCACCAGTCCACTGAAGCTATACACCTGAAGACAGCGAGTACTACTAATCACCGCTAGATGGCATCACTAGTATGTTTAGTCTTTGTCTTCTATTCTCCAGCTGGGCGGTGACATCACGCCATAGAAGCTATTATTTCACCATCCCCTGCTCGGCGGCAACTCCTTGCCCAAGAGACGCAGGCCCATGAACACTGAGGCAGCCACCCGACAGAGCATAAATACGGAGTCAGAATTTGACTTAGGACCAGTCTCCACTCCTCACCGCACTAGCCGCCGAGGAACTGATCAGTCTGCTAACGGCCAGTGTTCAGTCTTCCACCACAATCGCTGCCAGAACTGACCAGCCTGCAACGTAAGTCTTCGCTTACACTTCCCCGCGCTTGCCGCTGAAGTACAAACTAGCACCTTGCTATTCCTTCCCTCTTCACTGCACTTTTAGTGCCAGAAGAGACGCCTCATCCTGTTTCCTTCCATGTCTTGCTTAGTAATCCAAGCACGGTGCCGAAGAAATGAATGCCAAGTCGTCTACACACTAGAAACTGCGGCTCCTACTGAGCAGCAATGGTTTAAGGAGTATAGTCCAGTTTATCTAGTTGTTTTCACAGCGCTTGACTACCCCAACCCCATGTAGCTCAGGACAAGGTCCACTCTACCTGGATTTGCGTACGCTAAGCTTCTTGTAAGCTCTTGCCAAATGTAGGAGATAGTACGTCACCACATGTGTACTGCCAATCACAGGGAATAAAGAGTGCATTTAACTTATCCCTGAGTACCACGTTCCTGTAGACTTAGCACCTATCCCATTTGCCCTCCACCTTGAGAGGAAACTCAGGCGATCCCAGAAACTATACTCAGACGAGCCAAAACACTTCTTGCCACACACAAGCATTAGCTTCTTGTTTATTTCCGTACAAAAATAAAACACATTTTATCCTACTTAGGATATCATTCCCGTAGTATTGTAACCTTCCCCAGTAAACATCAGGTCTGTCAAGGGACAGCAGGAGAGACACACCATACTTCTAGCATATTTGAGTGGAGACAAAACTAGATACAGTGTAGTCAACCCATGGATTAGAGGGTGCCAGTTCACTGAGACAACCATCAGCACCAATGACCAGCTGACCACCTGTGCAACAGGTCCTGGTGCCAGCCCCAGCACACTGCCTCCAGAGCCGCAGCAGGTCCAGCAGCCTTCCCAGGCCTGTAGTCACTGAGGTATACCCATGAGAGTAGTTCCACCAAAACGTAAAATTGTGCTTGCTGTCCCTGACTTTGTGCCCAGCCAGAAAGCCACACGACCAGTCCTCTACACTGGTCGGCTCCTGTTTCGCGCTGTGAATAGAGTTCAAACTCTTCCACTGTGAGCCTGCCCTCACATCAACCACAACACTTGAGGCTGTGAAGTACCTCTGTTGGCTGACGTCACACCTCAATGGTAAAGTGAGCACTTTTGAAAGCCATTTGTAGATTCTTATTTCTTCCATTAGCGTCTACTTCCGCCTAATATCAGTAACGTAAAACAGCACCATAACAAACAATGACAAAGGCTGCTGCTATTCTCGGGAATAAAAATTCTTGCAATACCACATTGAGATTGGATTTAGAAGCCTTATCATTGAAATGGTTTTAGGCAGATATAATGTTTTTATTTTCAGTATTGATTGCATGCGTTTACCGAAGAGAGACAGCAAAAAAAAATGTTTTTCTTAGTTGTGTCTGATTACCTGCTGTTGAAGTTTTAATAATCTTTACGTGAACAATGGTTACTTGTGGAAAATGCTGCTGTCACTGTCAACTTCTGAGCTTCAATGTGTGATGGCATTCAAAAAACACGGGATGTCCAGGAAGTACGTGTACAACACTACATGAAAAGATGCTACACAGTAATGTTCCGATATAATGATAATTCACTATAGCAATTTGTCTCACCATCGTCAGTTTTCGTTATGCTGAGTATTCACGACATAAACATTGCCACATCATTTCACTTAATTTTGACATCCACTACATAAGTCTGCTGAGTTTACTCAATACACAAAAAAACAACACGTGATCAATGTTATGATGAACAACATGAAAAATAGAACACTTAATTTTAATAACAGGATGTCCACTAAAATCCCATTTTGGAATTCCCTGACTTTTCCCTGTTTTCCAGGTAGAATCTTACCATTTTCCTTGACCTATTTTCAGGACCGAAACTTTCCAGTACCATATTTTTCCACCACTGACAGAACAAATATGCTATCAGTGAAGTTGGCAAAATTACATTGCAACAGTTCAAGCAAGCAGGGCCAACATTTTACTGAGACCTTCAATATCTCTTGTGATACATGCTATTGACTTCACATGAGTGCCCATTACAAACATACAATTTTTTTATTTTGTACGTATAGGCCCTGTTACTTGGGAAGGATGTATTATTGCTAGTTCAAAAAAACACAAAATGAAATTTTAAAACACATATGCAAATAATTATATTATTCTGTATTCACACAAATAACTTTTGCAGGATAGCAGTTATTTACATTTTCCCTGACATTTCCCTGACTTTTCCTTCTTACATGAAATTCCCTGACTTTTCCCTGTGGATGGAAACCTTGAATTCCCTATACAGTACTAGTAAAATAATGAAAAAAAAAATCTTGTTTGTTGCAGTGTGTTTTGAAGCTACGTATTTGATTTCAGTAGAGTAGTGCAAAAATCACATATGTCCATATAATTCAGGTATGACATATATTTAATTATTATTTAATCAACTTTGACTCATCAGTGCTACTAACCTGGGAGCTCATTCAACGGAGATTGATTTTCCGCCACCACTAATGAGATGTCAGGTATTGTGTACCTACCCAATGCAAAAGACAGACGCTCCACGCCAGATATAATTATTAGGCGGCCGAGCCACTGGAGTCACGCATTGAGGTTCACCGAGTACAGTAGCGTGCCACCAGATGCCACTACTATTACGAGCACCACACACTAGTAGTGCTGAAGGCCTAACCTCTCTCCTAAACTCTCAACTGCATCTCTTGAAGTGTAGAAGATTCCTCTCTCTCAGCAGTCTATACAAGAACCAACGTCATCAGCTTACGTCTCCTATAACACCTCAACACGTACCAGTCCCTTCTGGACAAGCATAGTACAAATAGAGAAAGTTAAGTCAGTTACACAGCTACTTGCATTACTGCCTTTCCTTTAGCTTTGCGTAGGTCGCCTCCACCTGCCTCATAGTGGATTGTTTTACCTTCCATAAGCCCTAGGGGCTAGGAGGTATTACCTTCACCATCCTTGTTTCTTTCGGTCAAAAGAAATAAACATTGACTATCTTACTTTCGGATATCACTTCTGTATCCTAGTACCCATCCCCCTGTAGACATTGGACCTAAATGAGGGATGGCAGGAGATCGGGGTTTCATTCTTCTCGTAACGACACTTCACAACACCCACAGAAAAATCTTGGACTGCCACCCATTCACCACATTCGTGTGGTGAAAGGTAGAGCCCTGACACTAGAATACAGCTTCCATAGGGGTTGGACTGCCGGTCTGGAGTTTTCCCCTCTCATTGCACACTAGTGGTGCTAAGAAGAGTATTTCCTCGGGTCTGAGGGGACCAGCACCTCTAGGACACTCACCACACCACAGTTGGAAGACCACCCATTCCTTGCAAGTAGTGTAGTGAATGGTAGAGCCACGTCACTAGGGACACTCTCCTGGTAGGATCGGCTTGTCAGCTAGGAGGTTGTCTTTCTCATTGTGCACTAGTCGTGCCAAGAGGGGTAGAACTCTGGGTCTGGGGAGACCAACCCTACTGGGATCTCACAGTGTTGGGACCACTGTTGGCATTATGCAGCTCGATGAACTCCTTACCCTGGTGCTGGTGTTTGAGAGTAAGTTACGGCGTTGGTTGGCGGCCCCAACACCCACACTGTCTACATGATTATACGTCAACTGCCTCACTCCGACCATGTCTGATCATAGGTATTAGTCCTAACACCATTTACCTACAGTGGTGGTATTCAAAAGAGGGTGAAATGGGCAAGGGTTCCTTCTCAATATTCCCGGGGGTTTAAATTCCTACCTGACAGCTTTGAGCTTTTTAGTCCACGAGAGCAAGCTGCAGTACTCCGTCGGCTCACCACTTCATCTCCACCCGCCGCCATACCAGCTATCTTTGAGCTACCAACTAAGATAACTGAAGGGCACCATCCGGTAGTTCAAGCCTTTCTCTACGGCATTGGCAGTATCCACGAAAGGAACACCCCCTCACTCAGTGGGGCACCCGACCTGCCCAGCACCTTGTCTGACCACGTACCAAATACCATGCTAGCCGATAATGACCGTACTACAGAAATGACTCCTAGTACATCTCACGACGAGTTGGAACCAATTCAGTCACAGGGATCATGTTACCCAGGTATACCCACATGAGAGAACCTGCATGTCTGCCAAGTGGTCCTAGCTGAACCTGACTTCATTCCCAGTTGATAATCAATGCGGCCAGTTTTGTACATGGGCCGAGCACCTGCCTTGCACTGAGAATAAGTCAAATGCCTCGAGGACACACCTAGCCTAGCGGGTGACCAAAATCACTTTGGGCCAGTGACTGAACTAACCACTAGTGTCCATCACGCATCAAACCAGGGGATTTTCTGGCACCCAACGTAGGGCGCCCGCCACAATTTGAGAGATTATGTAAGCAGAACCAGGCCAGTACAGCTCTGAGACAGGCCCACTAGCTGGGAGAAACCAATCACTGCAAGAACAGACTTCAGGGAGTCTGAAAACATCTAGTGGCGTTCAAAACACCGCAAGTATGTCGGACTCCGATGTAGCAGAAAACGAGCCGGTCAATGCCACATTGGCTACCACCAGTGACGGAATGGTATGAAAAATCAAATTGCCCGGGTGAGGGAATCGCATAGGATGCGCTCACTGCCAGCGACAGTTTCATTACATCTGTCTGGGCTGGACAGATGTGGTACGCGACACAGATGCCCAAAACTCCGGACTTGGAAGAAATGATAGTCCGGGCCAAAGAAACAAAACGTAATTTCTGCGAATAGGATGAGCTAGACAGCAAACAGATGGCCAGGGGGAAGGAAGATGTGAGAATGACAGGCCGCTCGCCCTTCCTCACCTTCCCCGCAGAGCCATTCATAAACAACCTGCCACCACACTTCTGCACTACACTGGCCAAGAGGGAGCGCGGAGAATGGTAGGAGACAAGGTCATCCCCACCCCCTTCCAGCACCTCCCCGCCACTTCCGAAATGCTGGTATTGCCCGAAGTATCACTTTTGCAAAGATTGTCCGACAGGTCAGTTTCCACACAACCCCACATAGAAAGGGGTTGCAACTGGTGGGCCTCCACCCATGACAACCAAGCAGACGGGATCCTCAAAGGCAGGAAATGCCGTGACCACAGAGTAAAAGGGCCGACCCCGCCAGAACCAAAGGGGGAAAAGAAAGCTTAGTCCAACATCAAATTACAAACATTAATTGAGGGACCCAGCCTCCCCAATCTCCCTGTATAAAAGTGAAGATCAACCGGTGAGCGACCACAACCATGATTGACACCGCAGCCATGGGGAACTTTATCCTGAACGACCTGCTTAGGCCCAAACAAAGGGCCCACTTGAGGCCTACTGATGGCAGAGTACAGATGGCACAGCCTGACCGACTCTTACTGGTCGAAGGCAGAATAATACTACCCTTACACATAGACAAAATACCACCAACGTAGGGTTTTATTGGCACCCAAAATGAGAAAAGCTGTTATTTTGGGGCAGCCTTGGCTCAAAAACAAATGTGTGTGGTGGATTGTGAACAATGCCGGCTACACATCAGAGGGAAAGAAAAGTGTTGAATAATCCCCTGGGATTCAAGCAGTGACGTGACCTTCCAGCCTCCAACCTCACGTGGGCTGAAACGACTGCTACAGCTGCAAGTAGTAATGGAATGACGAACCCCAAACTCACCGAGGAAGATCAGAAGTCAGGCCCAAAAAGTATACAACGTCACTTACTGCTTCTGTCTCGAGAAGTCTCAGACCCTGGAATACACGCCCGTGCTCAAACCAATTCAGAAACACTGGAGGACAAAGATGAACCCACCATGTGCATTTCTCCTTAGGCAATACAGCCACTCCCACCTCCAGAACCAGAGGAGATATCTGAAGTCAATCAAGGGGCAAGCTAGTGTACTCCTGTTTGGACAAGGAGACCACACCAAACAGCCTGATCGGTGATCCAGTCACTGCCTTCCACCCTGCGGAATTTAAGTGGAAAATATACCCCAAAAATGGAGATGGACATCTAGGGCCAGTGAGATATCCTGGTGAAGCCCGTTGGATTGGCAAACACGACCGATGCAGGTACCTCGGAGCTAAGTAAATGAAAATTAATGTGAAAGCTACTTATATACTAACCAAAACCATTACCCAAACTACATCGTAAAAATAAAACTAAAAAAAAGGTCCCAAGATCCTTACGCTCTCAGTACTTACAACCTACAATTGCAACAGACTAAAAACCAATTAAAACTCCATGGCAGCACTTTGTAGCAATGTTTACGGGAATACAAAAAATGAGTGTGGCCTATTTGTAACATAATTATCCCCAATTTTTCATCAAAAACTTCTTAAGTTGCCTATACACGCATGTGGCCTAACTCGCCAAAATACGGTAATATAAGAACACATTTTATTTGCACACACTACAGACTATCATGTCTGTAATTTGCTGCTATATTTACAGCAAAAGAGGCGGGAAGAGGGAAGTAAAACACCACAGGGAGGGTAAGGCAGAGGCGGCGATACAATACGTGACCAGGACAAAAAATTCTCACTGACCTGGTCTGCAACTCCCCAACCCCTAAACACCCCAGGCCCCTTCTGGCATGAAGTAATTTATTGCTTCACACTGCTTGGGACAACAACTGTAAAAGTCTACAATGACAGCTTGAGAAAAGCGTAACCACTAACATCAGTAAAGGTATTTGTGACTAACATCAAAGCCGGCCAGTGTGACAAACACGAATTTCAGGCCGGCAGAAACATAAAACGTAAAATTTGTGCAGCTTCTGTAAAAACATAAGAACTGCATTTACTCATAAAAATTACAGCAGAACTGTTAAAGTTGGCAGGTTTGCACAAGGACGCGCCTAGACTAGCATCTGACCAAAATCACTTTGGGCCGGTGATGGAACTAACCGCTAGAGTCCGTCACGCGTCAGTACATACTAAGATTGTAACAATATCTGCAGACGTATCAAAATTTTCACTATGATGGTGTATGAATTTATGTACCTATCCACAAATAATTAATAATGAACACTGAACATGCACACAGACCACTGGTGTAGTCTGTAGGCACCTGATGAGGTTATTGATCGCACATGCAATTAGTTGCTGGCTGCCCTCTCTTCTCCCGACTCAACCAGTGTGTGTGGAGCCACATTATTTCACTGCAATCAAACCTTGTTGACCCCTTTGTCAAACTTTAAAGAGTGAAATATTATTTTATTTTTAAAACTTGTAATTTTTTAAATTGTTTGATCTTCCTGCAACAAGCTACTGAAAAATAATGCAGAACATTTATGACAGCAAAGAGAGTTCAAGTACATATGTCAAGGGTATAATTTAATTCGTAAGACATCTGGTTAATAACTTAAATCAGTATCACATGGAAAAATCATGTTGATTTTATGCAAGAGATGATTGATCATGGACATTTAATGCTTGATAAAACAACACACTGCTCAATTTTTTTAACATTTTGGGAGACAAGGGAAAGCTAAGGAGGTATATGCCTCTTGGGTGACTTTTTTTCCTTCAGAAAACATCTGTCCATAATAATTGAGGCATCTCACTCTCGACTTAATGACACAAAACATATGGGAAGTAGTTGTGCCCTATTTTTTATGCCATTTTGAGGCATCCCTACCTTTTAATTCGTTCTCGATATAGTGATTCAAATGACACAACTGGGGGTGTGGAGATATCATGTTCACCCTGGATAGATAAATATCGCGAAGCCAGATTCACGGAGGGTATTTAGGAAAACTATACCCGGGACCTTAGGCTTCCGAGGTGTCCGGCTGGTATACAGTGTTGGTCTGGTCGGCTGTCTAGTGGGTACAAAATCTGGGAGAGTTAGCACAATTCTACGCCTTTTTGGACATGGTTCCTTAACTTTGATGCAGAGAAGGATGCTCTTCCCTGGTGCTGGGTTCACTCTATAGGTGTGCGGTGGTACAGGTGTTGGCTCTGCGAGGTGTTGAGAGAGGCAACGTCTGAAGCGGGAAGGATGACCTGTTGTTGGGGCTCTGGTAGAGATACCTTATGCCAGAGTCAGCAGTCAATACCTAGGAGGGCCTCACCTTCCTGTCTGATCGCTTCCCACCTTCTTGTCTGATCGCTTCTATAGCCGGGTGTGGTTTGATGGGGATTTTTATTAATGGCCTGAATAGAGGTGGCATTTGATGTGATGTGATATTACCATCACTCTCAGTGGTTGTAACTGAAATTAACGTAATTAATTCATTTATGGCGGGCCATAGGGCCCTTCTACATCTTTTACTGATAGTTGCCTGCTGGGCATAAAGGATTTAAACTCTGATATACACAGTGTAGAGGAGATGCTGGTATTTAAACTGCCTTAGCGTGTACTTCCAGTGCACAGGCTTGTGACTTGTACTAACGCCCTGCGTGTCACTCATCCAGCTTTTGCAAAGCTGAGATGAATTGTGTGAAATAAAAGTCACTTTATTGAATCCTGGGTGAGTAACCCACAAGAGGTCATTCAGGCCTGAGTGCTGCTTGTTCCTCTCCAGGCTTTACAAGCTGGGTGAAGTACTGAGCATCCGATCTGGTCAATTCTCTTTGTAGGTTGGAGTATCTAGTGCATTTGAAAAACAGTCGAAGTTCTACCTGCTGGCAGATCTAGGTTTTCCTCTTAAAAGTGTGTGTGGTTACCTTGTTGGTTGTATGCATTTACCATCTTTTCCTCTAGGCATAAATTTAAGTTATCATAAATGCAAGGTAAAAAAAATGGGTTTTAATAACACTAACAAATGACACAATATTAAGTTTTGAGAATACTACTATAGTTTAATATTGAGAAGGAACAGGATGTTCCCACACTAACTCCTATGTTTAACTACGTTACGGAAATTCACTCCTATAGTTACATTCAGGTGACGGCAACCTGAGCAAGAGCTAAGTGTTATATAAATTTGTTGGTAAAATTGAGAAAATAAAAAATTGCTAGTGGGCAACTATATAGATGGAAGTTCTTAAGGAACCTAGAAGAACTGAATAAAACCAGAAGGGTAGCCTCACTTTAGGTGGGCTATAAGTGGTCCGGAAGGGACGTCAATGTGACCTGCTACCAAGGATTGCTGGTGGTTTACCAGGAGGTGGGGGTAGAGTGGGATGACATCTTAGGGAACTTCTGGATGGTGGCATTATCCTGTAGCAGCAGGCTCTGCAGGGTTGCTGAAGACGAATGTTGGTTGCTGAAGAAGTGGTAAGCCTCTGGTGATGGCCTCCAACGTGGGAGCACACACAAAGAGGCCTAGTGGTCACCACACTTATGATAATCTCTGGATTTTTGCAAGCTGTGCAGGAGGAATTGTAACCACTTACCCCTATGCTACCTCCGGCCTTTGCAAGCTGTGGAGGTGCAGCGACTGCTTTGAGCCACGGTTATGCTGGCCCTTTTATACTAATTTTCATAACTTGTTGGCTCTCAGAGGGGCGAGGGGAAAGCTAGCCTTGCTTTGCAGGGGTTGAAAACTCTTGGTGCTGAAAGGTGATATCCTTTTCTTATCTCCTGTGATGGAGGCGTTGCCATTTATTTTTCTTGGGGGGAGGCTCTGGAGGCTGAGCAGCTCCAGTGGAATGGGTGCTGGCATCCACTGACAAGCTGTGGAACTAGCTTGCCTTGCTGGAGGGTGCCGGTGGCTCAGCAAACAGTAAAATACTATGTCAGGGTAGGACAACGACATGACAGCTTCCTGGCGAGTAGAGTGAACAGTAAAATCTGGGACCACGTGTCTGTAGTAGCTTTCGAGCTGTTGTCAACGTACCCTGTGTGCATGTGTTCCGTAGCACTGTTTCAGAGTTGTGACTTACCCATGTATAAGCCGCATGCTTAAAGATGGGGTGAAGTTGGCGAGTAGGATGCGCATTGCAAATGCGCATAAATGTGTCATGCATCACAATAAGTTTATATTTAATTTTAAAAAATTAGTAATTTTCTCCTTTACTTATTAATTATTGGTTACAATCTACTCTTTTTCTTATCTGAGCTATACTGGAACAAGCAGTATAATAAAAAATTGTGCAAAACCAGGAACACTTGCAAGGTGTCAAACAGGCAACTTGGTACAGTAAGAGACACAGATTTAGTAAATTAAGAGGATTTAAAAGAGGGTGATGCAATTTGGATAACAGACTTGACAATATTTGTGCAGACAGTTAAAGTTGAATTACAACCACATTCGTATAGTAAGAACTCTGTTGGCAGTTACAGACAAAAATAGCTGGTTTCTCATCCCAGTCCCATATGCAAGAGAGGACCCCAGTTTTGCAGGAGGCTATGTCAGGATGTCAGGACAGATAATGGGAGGAACACAGAAGAGATAGGCAGAAGGGCACAACACAATGCGGTAAAACTAGGTTTTTGTATCTGACAGTGCAGAGTTGCCACAGATTATGGGATGTGGTCAGCTTGAACGGCAAACATATGACGAGAGATAGGAGGCTCCTTGCCAGGGGGAAAATATATATCATAAAAGAAAAATTTCTACTCCTGGTGAAGGATTCAAAGGCTAATCAGAAAAAGACAGATGTAGTCAAGGTGTCCAAAGTGAATCTAGTTCTAGCTAGGGATTTAAAGGCACTTCTGAGGTGGAAATATGCTTCACCAGATAGGCATGTATTGAAAGACAAAAGAAAGTCATTCAGAAGCATGCATGGTTAGCTATGTGAATTAGATTGTTTGTAACTTAATGTGCATTGTAATTCAAATTGTTTGTAACTTTCTTTGTTTTTTGTAAACCTCTTGTTTTGTTCTTGTTAATTGTGTTAAAGTTTCAGTCTTGTATATTTTTATCATTGTTTTGGTTGTGATGCTTTGAAAGCCAAACTACAAAAGACACCTCAGAAATATGAAAGAGAAGATGTGTAAGAGGTGTGGTTGGCAGCGGTTACCAGAAGTGATGTTATCTGTGGTTGGAGCCAGCAAGGCTAATGAGCATGTATTTGTGTAGTGGTCTGAATAAAGCATGTATAACAGAATACATATCACACAGGAAATCATACAAAAACCATCATCTTATTAAACAAACAGAGATGACAGAGTATACAGATATCTACATAAAACTTTGGACAACATAAAAAAAAACAACATAGCATAAAAACAATGGCAAAAACAGATATATACGTGATAACTGGATGAATAACTGGATGATGCAACAAAGACAATAAAGATGAACACAACAGGTTTTATGCAAGATTCAGGAAAAATCTGAAGCAGTGCACAGAATCACTTACTCTGACTACAAGATGACTGAAAGATTACAGTTAGGTTGGTGATACAGGAAGAACTATTAGTTACTTTTGCTTGGTTTCAGTATACTACAAAACAGATTGTAACAAATCAGACCAGCGTATTTCCATGCCCTGACAGCAGCAATTACAAGAGCATAATGACCAACTCACCACTGCAGTTGAAGCTGATGGCGACCATGTAGCCGACGAGAGAGGTGAACGAGATGAAGGAGGGATTGAAGGTATGTTCAGAGCTCGTGGCCTCCCAAAAGAACAAGGGGTTGTCCACCCCATGGTAGCCCAGCTCAACCCTTGCTTTCAGGATCTTTAGCCAGAAGCCTCCCCATTTGCCTGTGGGGATTAGATGAGGCAAAGTTTTCTCCTTCAGCAGGTTTTTCTCTGCAAAATACAGTAAAACCCTTTCAAGAAGTTCCCTGTTAAGAAGTTTTCCTGCTTAATGTTTATCTGATTTTGAAAAATCCTGGTCTATAAATACCAAATAAACTTTTTCCTGTTACGAAATTTTCATGGTTAATAAGAATATATTTTTCATCTCATTAAGAAACTTCTTAACTATGTTTCACTGCACAGTGGTTCACAACTATCAAGAGTGTGTCTACAGACTGGTCATCAGGGATGGTAAAATAGTCTGTATTTAGTTACCAACTCAACTCAATTAATTTTAACCAGTTTCAACCACTTCAAGTAATTTATAAAAGTCTAGTGTACATCACTGAGTTTCTGAAAATATGGCTTATTAATGTTACTACAGCAAAGACAGCAGAAAGGCTCAGTGCTGCCACACACACCCTTGCCATCATTGTATATAAAGAAGACTTTCTCATTGTCCTCGGCTCCTATGACCAGGCGGTAGTGGAAGTCTCCTTGCAGCGGCCGCAGGAAGATGTCCAGACCATCCGGCTGGTCCGGGTCCCACTCCTTCAGCCAGAATGAGATGCCAGTTCTCCGCCACTCTGGCAGGATGTACACCAGCCGGCCAATCCCAGCCCCCCGCGTCATAGTCATGCACTCCTCTGCAATTCAAGAACATGCCCTCCTTATGCTACTACTGTGTAACAGGCACAACCAGAAAATATTTTTCTATGTGCAAACAAGTGAACCACTTAATGTTAAGCCAATGTAAAGGGGTGCTTTCAAAGTTAGAAAGATAAACTTGCATTCATAACAGCCAAAGAAGATGGATCATTCTGAGCAGTAATTACAAATTGGAAGACTGCTAGACTTCGGAATTATTTAGATATGCAAATTCAAACAGTTGCATCATTGAGAAGCCGTTTTTCCATCTTGACTTACCATGTATGATTGATTGTAAGCCGACACAGAATGCAGGCAGACCTCTAACTTTTAAACCCTCTGGAGAAAAAAAAACATAATACTGAATGTTATGCACCACGAGCGACATCAGTCACTCATCTAGCCTCACCACAGCTGTGGCCCTCTCCTAAGAAGAGCCATTATGCCTTACATGCCACAGTGTGCCTTCCAAGCCAGGGTGATTTGCCCGGTCGTTGCCGTCTGCTGCACTGCAACCTGCTGTGCATTACTTCAAAGCTTACCCCTCCAGCACATGGATGTGAGGGGAAGTCTCCGCCGCTCTCAGTTGCTCTCTTCTCTCCGTTGTGTCACTCTCTCCACATCCCGCAACCCCTGCGCTAGTCCTGTGAGCTGAGTATAAATAGGACCCACAGCCCTCAGCTTGAGGCTGTCTCGCGCCAGTCCGCTTGCCCGATGGTACTCTGCCTGAGAGCACACCGACAGGTCTCACGCAAGTCCACTTGTCCAGCGTTACTTTGCCCGAGAGCCACCAAATTTCACATCTCACCTTCGCAGAATGCCATGCTGCCCGAAGAACTACCAACTTTTTCAGGTTGCATCAGTATTACACTGTTCAGTTGAAAGCTCGGCTCTGCACAACACTGCCGCACTGCCCGTCAGCAAACCGAAACCACAGTGTATCCAAATACCTTGTAGCTTACTCTCAGTTATCACGAGTGCAGTCTTGGGGCTGCTGCGTTGGGGGCGAGGTTAGACCGCGATGTTCCACATGCCAGGTTTCTTGCTTGGAAATGATAGCCCAACTCCCAACAGGAGTCCTGCTCTTTGCGACACTTGGGTCAGATCACAATGTTCTGCGCACCAAAGAACCACGGGAGTGGAAGCCCTTTGCCATCTTGGAAGTTGGGCAAGATTGAGACGTTCCCCACACCAAGTCTATGGGTTGAAGACCAGTAGTACAGGCCTCCCACATCACCTCCGCATCCCTCATTCCATCAGGCTGTGTCTACCACTTACTGGCCATCCACTATCAAACTAATTGGTTACCCCCACCACTTTATGCCTCATTATAGGACTTGGCAGGGCAAAGCGGCCCAGTGGACAACCAGGTATACTCCTGGAAGAAAGTGGAGGCTGCATGTCAAAGAGGGTCAACCATCAGCTCAGCAAGCTCCACTTATAACATATTTTGGCACGTACCATGCACAGTATCTCTGCTGCCATGTACGCTGCCGAAGATGACACCTACCACTGTCTGGCCAGCTAACGTTACCAGGGTAGTCAGGGCCCTTAGCGACAAACATTCCAACCAGGGCACCCACTCGCCTATCGCTTGCCTGCATGCCACCCAAAGCTCAATGCACAATTATTGATGTGGCAAAAGTCAACAACTGAGGCACCATGAAAAACCCCATTCAAGTGACAACCACAGCTTCACTGTCATCCAGGATGGGGTGAGGTTCTCTGCCTTACCCTCCAATAGCAAATCCCACTAAAGGTAAGTGACGATGCGGCAAATGCAAGCCGAATTTTCGACGTCCCGGGCACACTAATAGCTGTGAGAGAGCATGTGGTAAGGTCACTGATTGAGGCAAAGTTTTCAAGTCTGTTGATTGGTTTCATCATAATAATTTCCTTCACAATACTGGCTTCGCGTTGGTTAAAGTCATCCTCTGTAATAATGACTCGAGCTAGCATAAAAAGAACTACCAACTGTACACTGACGTTCAAGGTTCCCAGCCATTTAACCAGGATGGACGCAAATAAAAATAAACCCCCTGATCGGAGATTTTTGGCCCAACGTAGTAAACCCCAGCCTAACCGGCGCTTGTTCTAAATCAGGGATTCCCAAACTATAGTTTATCATGCCTCCCTTCTGCAAAAATATAATAGCTACGCCCTCCGTGTCATAACTTCATTATTATAAGGGTAAAACAAAAATAAATAAAAGTCTCAAAGGTATTATTTAATCATTAAATTATAATGCTTATTGAACACAAATGGTGGTGAAAAAATCAATCAATGAGACGTATGAGCTTGCGTATTTTTAACAAGATTTCCAATTCTTGATTGAAACGAAGAAATTGAAAAGTTTGAATTCTATTTACTATCTGTACAAGTGAACAGCTCGGTGCCTGTGCCCCCCTTATAATGTTGCCATGCCTCCCTTGGGGGGTGTGCCCCCCCACTTTGAAAATCATTGCTCTAAATAAAGGGGTTAAATAACGCTCTTAATCGAAGGCAGCAATAACTTCCTAATCCCTGGGCTTGTGTTCGACTCCGACCTACGTTGCCTAGTATAAGTCAGACGTTCTTGTGATTCCCCTGAGTACAGTAGAATGGATGTGCATCCCGGGATTTGACTATAAATCCATCCAGGAGCACAACAATGTGAAGGTCAATGGCATATCTATCCTTGATAAAAAAAAACCCTATATCTCTGGGTCCTTCGAGAGGCAGAACAACACACACAATGAACATTTTCAGTTTACTGTAATACACATTTTTTACACTACAGCTACTAAATACCAGTTCCAATCAACAATTTACAAATTATTTAAAAATTAATTTAATATCTTATTAATTGCATTATAATTGTGAACAGTCAAAATTTTTATTTGTATGCAAGAGTAGCATGAGTAGCTGATGGACTACTGAATGGGAATTTAAATGCTTCCTTCTTAACAGAATTACATAAATAAAAAATAAAGCACTCCCCTTTCATGGATTACGTGGTTACTTAACCTAACAAAACAAATACCCTGTCAGGGCATTATACTCTGCTCCAAGATTAGTAATCCGCACCTGGCATGTCACAGTCGGGCACATAGCATAGGTCTGCCACAACGTCAGGGTCAGTGGTATAGCACCATGTGCCAGCACTGTTGCGGGATGGGTTGCGGCAGTAGTTGTTGGCTGCTTCCACAGACTGCTCTGGGTACAATGTGTCGTTGAGGTAACTCTGGTTCACCTGCCAACCACCCCACTACATGTTTCACTTCCTGACTTTCGCAAAGTTTACAGACACAGGTGTAGGTGCTTCTTACAAAGTCACGCTTTATAAAAAAGAGAGCAGAATGATTTCAATTCCTGCAAATACGTAAACATCACTGTCATAGACTGTTAATATCTCAATGGAGAGACAAGCTTGTTGTCTTGTGTGTGTGTGTTCTTGTTACTCTCTAATGTATTTACATCAAATAAAACGTTTATCACAACAATTTATTCAACACAAATGCACTAGGGAGTATCAACCACACACAAACATAAGCCAACACGCTTGTCTCTCCACAGAGATATAAACAGTCTACAAAAATCACCTCACTAATGTTGTATAATCTTCAAGATGACTGGGTTTATGATGAACTCATTCACTACAGACACACAAATATCTGCAAATTACTGAATACAGTATGAATCATTTACTACATCCTAAGAACATAGAAAATAACCCATTGCAGAGAATAGAAGATGTAGTAAATAAAGTAGCTGATTTTGAGGTTTTTTGCTCAATCGTTCTTTAAAGTGCTTACTATCAGGTTCCAATACGTGAGGAAGATAAGCTGCTCACAGAATTTGAAACTTGTGGCAAGCTGCATCAATTTAAGTGGTCCCCTTTCGGCATAACCAATGGTGTGGCTTTATTCAGAAGAGTGATTGACAAGATTATCACAGATTAAAGCCAACTGGCAATGTAACACACCTGGTAGAAATTTAAGATAGTGGAACTATAATAAAGAACATAATGAAAATCTAAAACAATCTTTGAAAGATGTTGAAAAATATTCCTTAACAATAAACTAAGAAAAATACTGTTTCACACTACTCTCAATCCATTTCCTTGGATATACAGTGCCAGACAAAAAAAATTGTGCAGAAAGAAGGATGCAATGGATGGTACTGAAACTTTATAAAGGTAGATACAGATACCGGTAAGTAATACTCATGATCCTAAACAGATCAGTTATATGTCGTCCAGTCATCTTCAGTAGTGTGTCACACCACTTTGTACTGTGATAGACACTGCAACACAGTCTGGCATGGAGTTCAGCAGAAACCCAATGTTGTTCTGAGGCATAATTGTTGGGCAGTGTGTTCGAAATCCCAGATACAGTGGCACGGTGGCAGCTGGCAAATCAAATGGTCACATGGCATGGACTTTCTTCCCCCCTTTCTCCACTAGGATTCCTGGTGGGTCTTTGATAAGTGCAGATTCCTGCAAGACCCAATATGTGCTGGGCCGTATCTACTTTGCTGGGACTCCAAGATATTCTGTCTTTCCGGCCAATCTGTTTCCTGATCCACTTGGTTTGGTAGGTATGGGTGGTACTGCGTTGTTCGAGGCCTCTTCTATTTTGATCAGTGTGCTGGTGATAATGAATCTGGCTTGCCTAGTCTTCAGCTTGTTTTGGTACATGGGACATTTCTTGTGTAGATGCTTCATAGGACAGTGCCAACATCTTGGCAACTAGTATCTGGTAGTTGCAGTTGGTGCTGAAGTGGCTTCCTAAACTGACTTTTCCTTGGTTCGAGATGTAAGAGTAGGCTTGGCTTTGGCCTTAATAGTCCACTTGTTTGCTACGTCCTGTTCACAGACTCTGGCTATCTTCACACGCTCCTCTATGGTTGCTGATTTGGGGTTTCGGAGGTGTGATTGTATCTCTGGAAGCAGGAGCATTATTATTTGCTACCCTGAAAAGATTTCTTCTCATCCCGGGTGCACTCTCTGGAAAATCAAAGCCTTGTGACAGATAAAGAATAGTTGTGTCCCTGGAAAAATAGGCTATCAACCTCTCTTTGAACTGCTCCTAATTTGTGATGAATTCGCAGTATCATCGCCACTAGTGACCAGCTTCACCCTGCAGTTGGCCTTTAGCCTTTGGTACTTGTAATCCTGACATGCCTGATTTTGAGACATGCCGGAAGGTTGCATCTTTCCTGATGCTTGCACCAGTCTAAACATTGGAATTTCAGTCCTCCTGTACTGCAAGGTTCGTTTGCCCAACCTAGGCAGATATAATGAAAGTCTGGTCCGCAAAGAGCACAGCTAATCTGGAGTCTTCCTGTAGCAAGGCAGTCTGGGATGGCACAAGTTTGTTCAGACATAGCATTATCGTTATAGTTAACTGACAACATCTTGGTTGGTGAAAGGGCGCCACCAGGTGTTTGGTGACTCCTCAAAGTCTTACTCTGGTGTATCCCACTTAGTTCGGTACAGAGCTGCTTACAGAAGCTTCCTAGTTTCGTGTTACAATGAAATCTTCACATGAAAGCCCCATGTTGGGCACCAAGTAAAACTTAATGCCTCACATGTTTGGGGTTCTGTCGAGATGGGGTCATCTAGTTCCCCCTCGGAGTGAGGAAGCAGTGTACTCCAATTATAGGGATTACGGGGTTGGTGTTGACAACTGTTTTGCATGCCATAAATCTTTGGTGGTGCAGATTTGCAGGCAGTTCTGTATCAAGGCTAGGATTGGGCAAAGCTAGTGGCAGTGAGAATGATGGGACGGAAAGACAGTTGTCTAACAATGTGAGGGACACGTAGTCAGATTTTGGGTGAGGTAGGTGGAAGGGGGAATATGGCTCATGAAATGGACTGGCAGTCCAGGGCAGAAGTTCCTCACTATATCATCATGAACTGGCATCTGATTCTCGACTGACAGCTGAGGCATAGTCAGAGCTCGATTGCAAGCAGTCTCTTCCCTTAGGTCAACATAAACCTTGACAGCCCTAGTTTACAACTCAACAGCCTACCTGGCCAGAGCCTATGTTTAGTTGCCTTCCACCACCCAGCTTGATGGCAAGGCATGGGGACGGCATGGCGGCAACAATGAGGTCCAAAGTGTATGTAGTGTGTAGTGGGGTGAGCAAGGTATGCCTACCAGAGAGCTGTAATCTCACTCACAGTGCCGATGCCTGAGTGTCCCATGTCTCCCTTGAATGAAAACAGGTTCAGTGGGGTTACCGCTAACACTCTTAGTGCCTTGAAGGGTTCGTGGTGTGCTTCCCTAGCAGGGCCACCTTCAACTCCTAGTAGGAGAGCAATCGGTTGGCGCGGCTACTGACGTGGGACCTTTACTCCCTGTTAGGATATAAAAAGGTTCAAACACTTCTTTCCCATTACGACAGACATGCTGGGACTACTGCCATACCCCAGTCATCAGTGATGAGAGGGAGTGCTATTTGTAGTATGTCTTAGGGGCAGGAAGGAAAAACTTTGCCTGTACGCCTTGATGATAAGAAGATGAATGCTCAGTTAAGGTGTTGGCAAACAAAGCAGGGCTACCTTCATACCCCTACCAACAGCACAGGAGGGAATACAACTAGTCACAAAGTCTCAAGTGCTGGAGGAGATTGGAGCAGCGTGCCCAGACCCAGAAGTATGGATGAGGATTTGTGGATGAAAGGGGAGAAAGCGAGGAGGAGGTTAGAAGAATAGTGAGCAGGATGTAAGGAAAACACCAACATAGATGTGATTTAATTAATTTTATTGAGCCAGCTTGTACTCTGTCCGAAGCTTAAAGAGCAGTCCCTAGAATGCGAAAGAATACATGGATTTGGCATCTTGTATGTCATTAGAAGGGGCAAGGGTAACTCCGGAGATCTATGGTGTGACTTCTGAATGGAGGACTACAGCATAAAGTCTTGAAGTTCCCATAGGTTGTGGTGCTCTCTCGTAGATGGAGGAAACAGCAAAGTTGCTGAACGATTCCCATAAGGGGACCATGTGGCCAGGGTACCAGCTGATGACTGGCACAATTCAGGAGTCTCTTATATATGCTCAGACCGTGTGTAAGCAAGTGAGGTGAGGCATGGAGGGAGAGAGAGCACGACACCCAATTACATGCGCCACACCACTTATGGCACCTTCGCCAGAAAGTATGGTGAGGCACCATGCGGCGTGCACAGACATGCATTGTGGACGGTCTGTCTACTGGCAGGGCAGCCAAAAGGGGAGGCTGGATGTTCATAAGATGAGGGAAACTGGGGTATGTACGGCTTTAATGGTACTTTCTGAAGGGCGCAACTGTGGTGGGGATATCAAAGTATGATGATGTCGCCTGTGGCACATCACACTATAAGAGATAGTGAAAGTTTTCACGATGGTGATGTCACTACCTTACTTAAAATACAAAGTATAAAACTCACATGGTGGGGCATATCTGCAGTCCATCTCTGGCATGATCTGTTGGAACGTGTGACATTCAGCTGTCCAATGTAGTCGTTGGCTGTTCCAGCATTGTGACAAACTGCAACAGACCACATCTCACCTCTACATGTTGTCTAAATACATTTTCACAATGAGAGAACTCGACCAAACCAACTACTTATGCTTATTGTAATGTACTACGTACTTAAAAAATCATCTGCTCTTCTTTAAAATACTATTTTTAGTAAGATGATATTTATCCACTTAACCTAACTTATAAGGTGTCAGCCTTCCAACAAGTTTCATACTGGTCAAAGGGGTTAATCTATATATTTAACTGATATCTTACCTTTCAGAATAAAGACTATTCTAATACCCTGCTCAATGAAAAATGTTAAAAACACCAATGCTGCATTCTTCTGAATCTATGAAAGAAAACAATACAGAGTTCAAGTATGCTAGATGCACAGATATTACATTCTTTATACTGTATTTCACTACTGACCAAACACGTAAAAAAAAGTAATCAATCACACGTGATGCATATCTGGTATTTCTTTGACTTTGCCTCATTATGTGCGACATTACGTAGCCCAAACAGAGAATCGAACCCAGATAACACCAGTCTCCAGAGCTAACTGGCATTCTGCTAGATATGTGGATACCCCACCTGACACCGCACATAACATAGCACGCACAGTTTAACTGCTCTATATTACGAAGCAAAGCAAAAAGAGGCATGTAAGTTGCCCCAAAATGGGTTTCAGATACTCGCTTGCCGAATGCAGCAATGAAAGGTAATTGCACCTAAGCAATAAGATTTAATAATATCTATTCTTTATTTGGTTAAATTTTTTAAATTTATTTTCAGTTTCACCTGTCTTTAAATTTAACTTCTGCAGTTTATGTAGCAACGAAGGTAAAGTGCAGGAGATAGTACGGGTCACCATCTTTATTCTGGACAAAACAAAACACATGTTCTAGTCTAACCTCGGAGTACTCATTCTAGAGTGAAATTGTAAGGCCTCCAATCTTCGTAAGCGGCATCCCTCAAGGGAAAAGCATGTAACCACGGCTCTGAAACTGATTTCCGACTAGTGTAGAACTGCGGGCCATCCCCTAAACAAGGACAGAAAGTACATTGCCATACATCAGACATTCATAGGCCATCCGTACTATGGGCAGGGTACTGAAGAGTACCTGGTGCGCAGTACAGTAGATCCCTCTAATACACAATGAAGTAGTTAGGCCATCTGAGACAGTTGAACTTGACGCGTGGCACTTTCTGCTGTGAGAGGGATGGAAGAATGAGGTGGTCCTCTCACTATTCTCTGGTGGTCGGATTTTCTCGCTTTCCGTTGCCGTTGCGGTATGCTAGACAATTTGTTAGCATTTCGGCTGCCCTCGCGGGATTGATTAAGCGGACGGGAGTTCAACCCCAAGATTGTTCGTGGGGTCCAGCTGTCTCAATGAGGTGAATGCTCGGTTAGAGATACGATAATGAATGGGTGTTAGGATGGCAATCTGGCTGGGGCTTACTGGGTTAATCCACCGCGGCCTCGTCGGCTGTTGAGCGGGTGCAAAATTGAAATTGGCAGGGGTCTTTGTGACAGTAGTAGCTGAAGGGGGTTTGACGGGGATGCGAACCCGTATGAATTTTCCGAAAGCCAATTTCACGGCACAGTAATGAGGGTAGTCTCAGTTTCCGGGTGTCAAACCCGAATGGCTTTACCTGACGACAACTTAACTATACTGGTCCGTTCAGAGGGTAGGCGTATGTGCGGCTCGACAGGTCTAATACTCAATATGCCGGGGTGTGTTTCTATACCACATGATATAGTTTCCTCAAGCTTGGCAATATCTTCTGGGGACAGCATCCTAACCAATGTTTCAGCAGGGTCTTGTAAGCTGGAGGAGTAATTATGCTGTAGTCCAGGGTTTTGTAGGCAGGTTCAGGTGGGGTTAATGCACTGGGATTTGAATACTGTACTAACTGGTTTAAATGAGCTTAGGTAATAGTGGCACGTCTTTTATGTCTCCTCTGACGGCTTCCTAATCCGCTGTGTTGTCTGCGTATTGAAAAAGAATAAGAGAGAAACTTGGAAAAAGGACTGGCTACGAGATTGGTAGGCGACAGTTCAGGGCGGGGCGAAATTTCCAATCACACCCGTGGACCTGCTGTTGGCTAGTCAACCCTCGCAACTACATCTACAACCCTTGACGGTGGTGGGTGCACTGAAGTCTTAGTGAGTGGGCCCTTTATCAGGCCTCTTCTCCTTAAGATATTCAGTTCACTGCTCTGCCCAGCAAGAAGCGAATAATTTAAGTGAAGTTACTATGCAATTTATTTGAACCAAATTAAACACAACACGCTGAAATTTAAGCAAAAAATGATGAAAGGTATCTAAACTAACAATTAAGGTAGGCAAAAACACTGGTTTAAAAAAAATTGTAATATTTATTATGACATAAAAAGAAGAAGGGCGGAAAGTCCCGGCTAACGAGATACAAGCTAAAAGCTAAATAACTTCACTCTAATATTAAAAAATATATGAAAAAATGCTGACAATAAACTACGTTGGAACAAATTACCAATTAATAATAATATTCAACAGGTGAAGGCAAGCCTGGGAGAAAATTAATAAAACAATTAATTAATTAATTATAAAAATAATTAAAGGCTAAGCCAATGCAAATGTACGCTATTGACTGCATAAGTTTTTAGCGGCGCACTATCCAGGGGACGGTATCACGCTATGACCTGCTACCACTGGAGGCAAGGGAAGTTGACCAAGATCAGGGTATAGGGTAGAGGTAGAGGAGATTACTGTGGATGAGGAGTGCTGTCCCTAGTGTGGTCAGTTGAAGGAAGCCTTGTCCAAGCTGGGGCTGGAATGGTGGCGGCCTTCTTCAAGCTGCTGGCTGGAGGTAGAGGTTCGAGCCCTGAGTGGGCTGCAGAGGAGAGGAGAGAGTTTTCTGCAGACTGTAGGAGAGCTCGCAAACCTGTGCGGCCGGTGAACCCGGCATCTCTGCTGGACTACGGTGCTGGACTTCTATTTATATAAAAATTTCCATGTGTCAGGGATTCTCCGGGGGCAGGAGGGGGGTAGCATAGAATTTCCACACAGGGGCTGGTTTATCTGCTGTAGGAGCGCTGCTCAATTTTACATTGCCCCTGGTGGAGGTGTAAATATTGTTTTGCGCCCCGGACTTGGGCAAGCGATTCATGGCATCAGAAGGTCATGGGGGTGCTGCTATCGCTAGGGTTGTTTGGAACTTCTAGGCCAGCAGGGTAGCGTAGTAGAATTTCAATTAATTATTTCATTTATTTCGTTTGGAAGGCGACTGCACACTCATTCTTACTCGTTCGTGGAAAAACATAATTTCAGACATGGAATTCAATCATTATTGATGATTAACCATTGCAGGAATTCTTTTTAATTTATTATTTTCAAGCCTCGGCCAGCTAATGAATGATTTTGCCCTGCACTTGGCGCACTAGATGGGGCGGAGTCCGCCATAGAGTGCGCCTCTCAGTGGCGCAGTATCTGGCATGTGTCAATCAACCACCCTCTGAAACGACGAAGCTCCATCTATAGAAATGAGAATTGTTTCGAGTGGAGGAGGCAGCTGCCTCAATTGCGTAACTTCCAGTTGCTCCTCTGGGTTAGCGGGTATTCTGCACATGCTATCTGAGTGGGAGTTGAGCGCACCCGTATCTGGGTCACACGACATCTGGTTTCTTTCAGCGGCGGGGTAACGTACTTGTCCTTCCTTCCTCTTCGCTTTCTCTTCCTCTCCCTCTGTTATGTAGCGGCGGGGTGTTCACGGTGCCTTCTGCTTCGTGGCCCAGCTGGAGTACTCTCATTTTGTCACATACCAAAGAGAAGAAATAGCTTTGGAAGGGAACGTAGGAACAAGTTGTGTGATATTGAACGTATGCCTTCCTAAGTCGAGGGCAAATTCAAACAAAAAGTTAAAATTTAAATTTTTAACATTTTTAAAAATAATGTTTACATTTAAAAATTGTTCACGTTTGGTTGCTTACAAAAGTGATTAAGAAAGAATTCTTTTAACATTTTCACACAATGAAAAAATTCACAGAATGAAAGAGTTCTAAGGGGAGTTCTGCCTGAAAAGGACGTAACCATGCACATCCATACACGTGTTTCAAAGTTCCTATCTCCGGGTTGCTTTCATACATGAAAAGAATTAGTGCATAGAAGAGACACTCATGGCACTTTCATAAGAATATAATATGTGTAGTTCTTAAGGTATCTTGATTTATAATATTTCTGAATTTAACAGAGTAAAAAAAATCTTTTATCTGGCAGGACAGTTTGTAGAAACAAATTTACGTTTACATTTACACAATTTTTTGTTTTGGCAAAACACCTTTTGCTTTAAATTGACATAATCCTCTGACATTTACACAGGGTTCTCATTGACACATTGACTCTGGAATATTCTTAGCCTACATTACATAACACTTCAGGATACTTGTATGGATTACAGTTTCTTACGGGTAGGTTTACACTAGGGTAATTCTTACATAGGTTACACAATCCATACTTAACACTTTCCCTTCGTATAACGGGAGGTTTTGTAATGAGTTTTCATTCTCATTTGCACTTTCCTTAAAGCTAGGAATTATTGATAACTTCTGCTCTCGGCAGGGGCAGTGTAGGCGGTAGGCTTGTGCCTCCATACACGTAATACATGGCAGTTCAATTGCGTTGAGCATACAGGGATTGACAGCAATCCACTGTGGTTAAGTTATCGCATTCAAGTCACAAATGAACGTGGGTTGTGAGATGAGGTTCTCATATAATACATTCACTTAATATGAAATTTCCTTGTAAGCTACACACAATTTATTTATTTTTCTTATATGGATTATAGCGGGAACGTGAAAATAACAAAACAATTGTTCTACTAGAACATTTTCACTGAGTTTAACATTAAGGTTATGTACTCGGTTTTCTTAATATCTAGTTTATATTCGTGTATATTTCATTGAGTGTCTCCTTACTTTACTATGCACAACAGAGTTTTAACGTGCATTCCCCCTTCGTTTACTGGCGACTCATTCGGTTTTGTAACCATCCAGGATCACTTTACGCATTTCTAGCGCACTTTATTCAACAGCTTCTCTGGCTGGAGGGTACGAGAACGTCGTCTCATGAATTCGGGGAGTGTGGGTATCTGCCCCGCTTGAGTAGATACACTTATGTGAGTCTGTGTGTTGGCTGTGCACACCCACTAGATGAGTTCTCATTCTCATTGTATTTACGTCTCTATTTCCTTCATACTCGCTCAACTTACGGAGGGGGTTAGGCTTCTACTACACACTCTCAACATATTTTCATTCTTACTTTCTAGGGTTTTCCATTTCTTAAAAGAATTACACTCTAAATACAATGCAAGGGATACACAAATTTCGGTGTAATTTCACTTTTCCTACCTGCACTTTATGGGGGTTCTTGTTACATTATTCAGGGGTTTTCACTTACGCTCGTGAAAAGGAACATTTTACATTGCGTAACAAGAAAGAAAAAAACAATATTACAGGAGTTTATGTGAGGTGCTCGTCCTCTACACGAACATTACACATTACTAGTGTGTTTCGTACGCTTCAGGTGCAATAATTTAAATTCTTCAATGAATTTTAAAATATTGGGAATTTCCTGGGTGATGGTTACAGTGTGCTCTCAGTGAGTTTTTGCCTCATGCTCTTGCTTAAATTACAGGGGTTCGTTAGTTGAAGTCACCCAGACACATTGTGAGGAATGGCGAGGGTTGTTTCCAGGTTATGTTTACGGGTCTGCTGATAGGCTTTGGTTACGCACTCACACTTCCTAACAGAGCTCAAGGAACTTATTGACTCTACGTTAAATGTGTCGTACAAGGTATAAGGACAAGAAAATTATAGATTTTACATTATTTAGCAAATGCTGACTTTACGTGAGCATGTGCGGGGTTTTCAGGGAATTTGCGGGCATAAACGTTTCAGCCTACTTAAGGGGTCTGAATTTACATTAAAATTTTACCTCCACAAAACAAATATTGATTCTGGCAAGCTAGGGGCCAATTTTTATTTTGATTTAAAAATTCCACTTTTCGTTACTGCTACTTTACGTGTACCCATTACTTGGGAGGTTAATTACGTTACTTGGGTCACTCTTTTGTAGGGCCTTATGTCCCTTACAATGCATTCTTGATTAGAATTCTCAACCTTGAAAAAAATATATACGTTACAAAACAAGTACTGGGTATACAAAAATTTCTCTTGAGGAACTGACGTAGCAAGACAAAATTATCTTGGGGACAACGTACAACTTTTCTTGTCGCACTACCTACCTATCCGGGTAGGATTTTGAATTATGTAAATGACACCTAGCTGACCCTACTAATCTGTCTAATTGCTGTCACAGGTGTAATCATCTTAGGGTTCTGGCAACCTAATGCTATCACTCCCTACTAAAACTAACTACGGGGGAATACACATAGACAGGTGCGCTGGTCTGTTTACTGGCTACTGCCAGGTATTCACTCAGTACTTGATGATGATGGCGGTGGAGGGCACTGACATTTGATGCCTCTGCATTGCGAAGGTGGTCATCTTTTTTGCAGCTCTGCAGCAGGGGCGGCAGGCCAGCAAAATGATTTAGGCGCCCGCCATGGCATCCTCTATGTAGCACCCAGGCACGTGGCACATGCGCCTGGCGCGAAAAGGGGGGGCCACTTGTGTCCTGGGTTCATGCACCGACTGTTGCCTTCTGACTATTTGGCACATCTTCTTCTTAGTTTTTGATATCTTTGCAATTGTCATGGGTTTTACCACCTGACCTTGGCTTCATGGCATCGGGCAGCCACGGCGTGGGTGAGTGGAATTCATACTGCACTCACTGTAGAGTCTCCTGGTGGTGGAGTTCTGCTTCTATTGGCCGTAGTGCACTTGGGCCACCGGCAACTCGTACTCACTGTATTCGCGGATGCCACAGTTTTACTCACACTCTTGGTAAAGAGCTCTCTCTCAGACTCTCTCTCTCACAGGGCTCTCTTGACTCACACTCAGGGGGGCGAGGGGGTTCACGGCCTAACCGCTGTGCTATCGAGGGTGGTTTAAGAGGGAGGGTGGACGTCCCTTCACTAGCATGTCTTTAGCGGGCTGGCTCATGGGTGACGAGCGATGGCTGTATCGCGCTACAATGGTTCTGGTTGGACACGAGGTGGTGTCCGGCGGGATCTGAACTGTAGACTGTTACTAGAGCTATTATACAGATAATGAGTTCTATCGAGGGATAACCTCCTACAGAAATTCTCCTGGGAGTACATGTGGTAGGACAGGGGAGGGGGGCTGTCTATCCTCCCGGAGTCCTGCGAGGGTGATCTACTGTCGTGGGGTGGAGGGGATTGCTTCGTCCACCTCTAGGGTGTCCGGGGTTCGGCTCCCACACAGGATCCTTCATTGACTGGAGCTCATTCTGACCGTAATATGGATGCTGGCGGTCTTGGGTTCAAGGTTACATGTGGACTAGGGCGTATGTAAACCTGGTGGAGATTTATGAGCCTTGCATTGACTGAGTTTCGGTTTATCTCCA
Organism: Dryococelus australis; assembly: GCA_029891345.1. Lineage (NCBI taxonomy): Eukaryota > Metazoa > Arthropoda > Insecta > Phasmatodea > Phasmatidae > Dryococelus > Dryococelus australis. Next base: position 201,310,691 of record CM056997.1, read on the forward strand.
TGTTACCATTCCCACGAAGGGGAACACATGTTTCGGGGTTGCGCAGCTGCACGTTTGAAGGTTGGGCAGGAGATCGACTTGTCTCCTGGGGTCGCCACCTCAGCCAGTCCCGGTTGAAGTGCCGCCCCAGGCAATACTAACAGTGTGGCAAGGGGGTGGTGGAGTTTGGCAAGATTGTACCCTGCAGGTGGTCTGGGGAAGGGGGCTGGGCCAGCGGTCTTGGCACGTGCCATCTATTCCTTCCCTGAGAGGGGAAGTCTCATTCATTTCCAGCTCCCTTGCTCTGTCTGCTAGCTCCTCAACCAATTGGGGTCTCGTGTTTAACAACAGGTTGCGCAGTGTGGGCAGGAGGGTGCTAGTGATACACCTGACACGCTGCCCTTCTGCCTTTTAAACAATTCTATTTCATTGTTGTTATGCTGCACGGGGAATGGAGATCTTTTATGAGATCGGAAAGTATTTTGTCGCTGGAAAAATGTGACACGAGCTCAGCTTAAAATTGGGGCTATCCTTCTATGAATTCGCCATATTTTTCCCACCAGTTCCTGGCGGACCCATTGAGTTGGTGGTGAGCTCAGCTCATCCACCGTTTACGAGGGATGAGGTGTTCCCTCAGTTCCTGTTTACACGGTATTCTAAATTTTTCCAGGTCTTGGTATGGTTTCCCGTGAAATTCGGGCACAGTTAATTTGCAGGGCAGCCCGGGAATGACCGGGCTGTGCCAGTGGAATGCGTTGTGTGGTTTACATGTCTATTCCCTTCGACAGACCTCACACTGGTAGACCTGGCCTGGGTCCTGTACTTGCTCATCCACCCAGCCTATGCAAGCATGGTGAATGTCACGTTTGCATAATAGACAATGGACTATACATCTCCTTGTTGCTCGTATTTGGGCCATTGGCAGATCCTGGGGTTTTTGTGCCTACACATCTGACAACGGTATTCTAAACCGTCTGTGTATCGGGGTGTATCTTCCCTCCCAGAGCACATGTAGTGGTATTCTAGGTGGCAGTAACTGCACCTGATTAAGTTGATGCCAGTGCCTGTGCACGAGGGGATGGGGTAAGGTGTATTACTTACCCCAGCAGCATTTATCTCTGCTAGCGTGCTGCACACTTCCAGTTGATTCGTTTCTGAGTCCAACATAGCTATCAGCTGGGCACCACAGAGTGTTTAACTCGACTCCCCTAAGTTGTGGGCCGGCTCCTTTGCAACGAGCCGTCAAGGGGGGGGGGGGGGGAGGCTGATTGGCTAGATTCTTGCTCCCTAGTCTCAGCTACATGAACGTTTGGCCCCATGTTGAGTGCCAATTCACGTGCGCCCTACCTCGGTGGGTAGGTTGTTAAGGTGCTGACTGCCATCTCTGGATCGTCAGGTAAGCCTACAGTGGTGTGATTGGTGAATGGTAATGGCCTGGTGGGTCACTGTGGTTTCATATTCGGTGAGTTGCCGCTTAATGGAAGAGTACCATTGGAAACGACGGGAGTCAAACCCCAGAGTGAAGCGGAATAAGATAGTTTCCTGCCCAGAGAGTTCTATCTTCCTCACTACCACAGTTGCCAATAGGTGTGATGCCAGTTGTCCCAGAGTGTATGAGATGGCGATGCAATTTAAGTGATCGTGGGTGTGGATGGTCTAGCTGGGGAGATTGGGGTTATTTGAATAGGCCCGTAGAGCACTCATGTGCGTTGTGCAGCATGTTGGCATGCGTCAATAGTTAATTTTTAATATTATGGTATCTCTTATGATATTCTGGGAAGTGAATTTTTGCAGTTTATTTAAAAAGATCACAAACTGGTATCCTTTTGGTTTTTGAAAGAGGTGTATTTTCTTTTGCAATGGATCAGAGGTGGTCTGCTGATGGATTCCCTATAGGATTTCTTATTGGTAAAAAGCTTTGAAGCGTTTTAAGCCACCTCGTATAATGATAGTGTACTAAACTGTATGTGAAGGAGATAGTCACAATGTGAATGCTACAGAGGGCGGTGTTTGAGGGTTGAAACTTCAATACCCAATCACTTAAAGCGAGAATGTAAATGTGTGTAGTAAAGGTAAGCCCCGACGTCAAAGGGGGTCGAATATATGCCATCTCAGCAGGCTCCGGCTTGGGTTGGGTTCTCCACATTGGAAGAAAAAGATTACTGATCAGGAGGCTTGTGAGTGTTCTGTCTGGTCGGCGACTTGGGGATTACAACCTTATTACAAGTTTCACATTCAATATTCTGCGGTAGGTAGATCGAGCTTTATTTAGTGACAGTGGTGGCCTTCAGATAGTGTGATGCCAGTGTTGTGGAGATCATACCCTGAGAAATCTACTCTCGCTTAGGCAGGACGCCTGTATAAAGGGTGGGTCTAGTTGGCTTGCATACAGGAACTAAGTCGAGAGGCACAGGGAGCATCATTTTACAACGTGATACCTGCGATTAGCGAGCTAGTGGCACTCTCCTTCTCTCCGGCAGGCTCCATGGGGTGGCTGGTGGCTGGACAGTGACCGATACTGGTTACGTAGAAGTAGTTCTCAAGTTGCTGGTAGACTTCTGGGGTTTGTGTGGGGGTATGGTGGTGTAAGAGACAGATAATAAGGTGGGATCCAATCCCAGGACAGCGGTGTCAAAGTGAATTACTAATAAATGTTCTAATGGATTGTGGCTACACGTTCTGATAGGCGGCGTAAATAAAGGATTCTCCTTAATTATTTCTGGAGTTGATATTCTATCAAGGTTAGCTTCCAGATGTTTTAATATCTGATTTAATTTAGATTTCTTGTCGCCTTTCTTCTTAAACTGCATTAGGCCAGATTAAAGCATCTTAAGGTGAAACCGGTTAAAGAACAGCCCCACCATGTGCAGCCAGGAGTACTGGATTTGACAACCTTATGCCTGATTCGAAGTTCCACGTTTGTCTGTTGCCAGCGGTGAATGGAACTAACATAAGCATAAGCAGAAATATGTTGGAATTCAGTGGAACCAAGCTGAATTTTTCCACCGAGAGTCAAGCAGTAGTGGTAGAACAGGATGCTATCAAATTCAGAATCACTTGATTCCACAAATGGAAAATGAGTACATGTGATTTTGGGCGCTCTCGAGGATTTGCCAGAGAGATACAATTATTATTTTGCAGGCAGATCTTGGTTTACCTGTTAATGGTATAGTGTACTTGCCTTTGTGGCAGTGATTGCATGGTGACTGGCTTTTTATGTAAGTATGAGCAATGCAAGCTCTATAAAACACAATACCTTAAGGGTCAAGAGGTTTAAAAATACTAAGAGTGAGAACACATGAAATCAGTTTAGGAAATGTTATTATGTTTAATAAAGTGTACAAAATATATAGCATGGAGTCCACATTCTCCTGAATTAGAATCAAAATAATTACTGTTTAAAAATATTAATTTAGTGGAAGTCAAATTACGTTAAAACCAGGTGAAAGTTACCTGGGTAAATATTAAAAGACATGGTCCAATGTAATTAGAACTAAGTATAAATTCAGGAATCAATTAGCCAATTAAAATGCATATATTAAAATTTAAGAAGATTGCCTTGAAGGGACATAACTGTTCAATTCAAAAGTGGTGAAGATGTGGCCTGGCTAGGACCTTATGGAAAGTCCAGGGAGACATCATCCCTGTGGCCTACTTTTACATGGGAGGTAAAATGGTAGGAAAAGGTGGAGGAAGTGGCAGGACATTATCAGGACCCTCTGTTATCTGTTGACAGCTTCTGGAGCAGCTGGCAGAGGTTCAAGAAGTTGAAGGCTTCTGGAAGACGGCGGTCCTCTGGAGCTACTGGGGTCGTCAACGGCCGCTGGTTCTTCTGCGGTCACCAGCACGGGTGAGGGACTCTGCCCTCAGGAACACCCTCTACCTTCTCAGCTGAGTGCTGTAGCAGAATGTCCTGAGACCAGTGCTGGAATTCCTTATATACTCATTCGGTGGCTCTCAGAAGGATGTTGGGGGTAATCATACCCACCCACTAGGGGTGGAGCATCTGACGTCACACATGGATTCTTGGATCTTTATCTAATTGGCGCTCGACGCAAGGCGATGACATATTTTGCCCTCGTGCACTCGTGGAGGCTGTGACTCTCTTCTGGCAGGCCTGCTACCTTTCAGCAGTGCAAAGTTTGAATATCGTGACCACCCTGCGGGCACGGATAATTAGAAATGGTCACTCTTCGGTGAGGGGCGTTGATGGGACGACTTCTAGGCAAAATGCCGGTGAACAGTAAAAGCTGAGATCACATGGTTTGAAGGTTCTGTTGAGGCTCTGTCAACCATGGTAGACCATGTCTCCCGCCTCCATTGCTGTTTTTATTATAGAGGTGACTTTCCCATCGGGTGAATATGGTTCAAGATGAGGCAAAGTCATTTTGTAGTGTACGCTTCCCCAAATTGCAGAAATATGTCATGCATCAACTTTAAGAGGGTGTTGATAAGCTACCTGAGTCCAGTACTATTTGCAAATTTTAGAGGGCATAGTAGTAATTTTTTTTACATGAATTTTATAGTGTTTTATGAAATGTTTTCTCAGGTTGTATATTATAGGCTCTGCTTGCTACTGTTTGCTGTTTTGCCATCATGGTGAGTATGCCTACTCTATTAAGAGTTTATGTTTGTATTGTTATGCATCTTAGAGCTTCATAATTTGTTTTGTGTTACCTTATTGGGACAAATTAAGACAGTGTTGTTTTTTTTGCATGTTGCAGTATATCTCCTTCCCTCCAGGTTCATCTAGCAGCATCAAGCAATAGTCAAATTCATTAATTATGTCAAATTTCTTTTTATTGTAACCCATTCATGCTGAATAAATGGATATTTGTAGAATTTTGTGTCTTGTGTTGACAAACTCCACCATAGGCTTGTGTATTTCTTCATGCCTTTCCTGATCCTTGCTACGTTCCAAAGGGGCGTAACAGTCGTAAAACATGTAGACATTGCCAACCCCTTCAGAGCAAATCCGTAGCGTACCCAAGTTCACGTTATTTTAATAGCATTTTGTCTACCTATCCCTTAGCCTAGAAACAGGTCGCCTTCACCTGTCAATGTGGAGGTTTCCGTAAGCTCCCGTTGATGTTAGGACGTAGTCCAATCACACCCTGTTTATTTCCCTTACAGGAATAAACAAGGGTATTCTTACAGTAGTCTTAACATCTCTCCTTGTAGACATTAGACCCATCTGAGGAATAGCAGGTGACCGGGAGATTTACTGAACACCGCCTCACTAGTACAGTACCCACACACATTCTGGACAGCCACCCTTTTTGTGCATCATGGCATACAGAACGGTAGAGCCCCGACACTATGTACTCTGCCCCTTGAAGTCAGCTTGTTGGCATGGTGTTTGCTCTCTCCACCACGCTGCTTGCGCCAAAAGGAATATTTCTCGAGTTGGGAAGACTGATCCTCCCGAGGTACTCACCCCCATGCTGAGACTGTCTGCCAGTGAAACCTGACTCTCAGTATTCACCACTTCTTGCGTCAAGTACTGAAATAGGGATACCGCACTCGGTTGACAGACATGGTTGACACCTGTAGAGGACCACACATCGTCTGCTTGACTTTTGCAGGATTTGATAGTAGTGATTCTGTCCTCATACCATAATCACATTGGAGTGGTATCAGAGAGAGGGTTAAAGGGGCAAACGCTGCTTCCGAGCATCAGCAGGATCTGAATCCTGTCCTCACAGAACACGCGCACCTCCCACTGAGGGAGAAGGCTCAAGTAATCCACCACTTGGAGAGACCTACCACGCCGGAGACACCCACAGACCTCTTCACAGCACTCATCCGGCTCAATGAGGAAACACACCCCGTGCTCGCAGTGTATCTGAGTGGTCAGGACAAATCCCTCGGGATCGCCAATCCAGGTTTTTGGGCAATTCATATTGCAGAGCCGACCCCAGCGACAGTAAACTCTACCGAGCACCTGCCCATCAGCCTACCAAGTTCCAGCACACACACTCCAGAACCTCTGCAGGTCAGGCAGCCTCCACATGTTACGCGTTGGCCAAGTATTCCTGCCAGAGCAAACCTGCCGAAGCACAAAGAACTACTCACAGTACCAGACTTCATGCTTTGCTGTAAAGCTACCAAGCCAGTATTACGTACCGTATTTACTCGTGTATAGTGCACCCGTTTTTTTCCAAAATAAAGGAAAAAAATTCTGGGGTGCGCACTATACACGAAAAAAAAAAGAGGGAGAGTGTTAGCCATAAAGTGTCTGGGGATGTTGGGAGAAGTGGCGGAACTGTCTGTTGTCTTATCTCTCGCTCTAACATCACTCCTCTCTCTTTCTCACTCAGCGAGCCTTCAGTTATGTGTAGGTCGAAACCCCGCTCCCCCCCTTCCACCCGAACTAATGGCATCCTGTCACACCATAAAACCAAAGACAGCATGTTTACGGCCCCCCACCCCCTTGTAATAACACCTCAGATGTTGCGATAGATAATTCCGCATCCTTCTTTGTGTCCATGGCAGAGTCTAGCGATCCATGTTCGCGGAAGGGAAAGAGGGGGGGGGGGGGTGGAGAGAAGGAACAAGGAGACCCCCCCTTTTTTTTTTTTTAATTAAAGGTAGTGTGACATTCTAGCACTGCAAAAAACAAGAGAGCTGGTCACTGCTAAAAGAATAAAGGAGAAAAAATAAAAACAAAGCTGGAAATGTTGAGTAGTAGGTGGATGAGGTTTTCGGAATTTTTTTAATTTTGGCTTTTTGTATCCAAGTTATTTAATTAAAGTATTGTCCAAACATATCACAATCACCACACATTAATGTAAAAAAGAATAATTTGTTCCATACTTACTAACAAGGTGCCACAAATTTTTGGTGCAATTTAATTTAGAAATTTTTTTTCCATGGAACTTGTTGCAAAAATTATGGTGCACACTATACACAAGTGCGTGCTATACATGAGTAAATACGGTAAATATTGGATGTACTCCGGTAAGGAGTAGAGTCCTAAACCTCACCCTCCAGGTGTAGCTCACCTAGCAGCCACCAAAGCACTAGACGCTGTCACGTACCTCACCACTCTCACCACAGGGCATCACACGTAATAGTAAACAACCAAACACATCGTTAATGGGGTGATTTTTCCAAGGTTTGATTCAAAAAGTGTGAAGAAACTGCAAATAGTCTATAGCTGTTGTGACTGTTTGTAGTTATTAATAAACAAAATCAAATGTCTATATTCAATCATTTGATAATAATCACATTACAAAATATGTTACCAACACGCATGGCAGATATCAATGCAGCATGACTGCACTTTGAGCATCATTTGGATACATAAAAATATTGACATATGTGATTAACTGATAACACACCTGATAACCTACCACACAGGTAGGTTACGGTATGCATCATTAGCCTGTTATTAAATACAAACTACTTCATATGTAGTCGCAAATATTCTAAGGAATTAGTAAATTCCTGTATGAATGTTACACATAAAAATCAGAAATGTTAATAATTAAACTGAAAACCAAAAAAATGTGAAATTAATTACTAAAGGTAAAACAGTCGTGAAATATAAATTCACAGTGTTCCAAAAGAGTTCTTTTTGTAACTACTTTGCACATGATCACTAAACTTTGCCAAATCACTCAACAACCTTTAAGATCCAGGTATCAAAACCTACCAAAGCAACTATAACAAATGCATCATCTAGTTTTTATAGATTATTATCAATATTGTAACCAGTGTGTCTGTTATTTGCTTACGATTGTAAACCAATAATTATTAAAGATAGTAAAATTAAAATAAAATCCATAGATGAAGCTAAAACAAAGTAACAATTACATATTTTTCACTATAGGTAGATTACAAGCAAAAATTACTTTTTCCTACATGTTCAAAAATTTGTTAGAAAGTAACTGTTACTGGTAACGTGATTACATGTAATTTGTCTCATGCTGTTGGCTAACACAGTAACGAGAAGACACCCTGACAATTTCCCAGAACTTGTAATATTTTCAGGCTTGACATATATAATGTACCTAACATCCAAACTGCTATTAAATCTTAAACACAATTACTCAAAAACGTTAAACCGAATTTCCCATTTTTAATAAATTAAACAGTGCTTTGTAGCTGTGTGTTATAAACATGTGTGCTACTGTAAGTTAACAGTATATGTCCTATACAGGTTACAGACTAACCAAGTATGTGATTAGAAAATGGTTAGTTGATTGTATATACTGGAAAAATACTGTATGAGTAATGTCTAAAGCTTGCTGCATAAAATGGCATTTCTTAGCCTGCATGCACATACTTTTTTAGTTCTGTCTAAATTCAAAGTTATTTTCTTTTATATTTGTATACTTCCTAATATTATAACTTTCCAACAAATATTTTATTTATTGCAATTCCTATTTCACTTTCATAACCTTGCATTTTTTGAGACAGAGGTTCATATATAAAATTTGTTATCAGTTAATGTATACTTGAGCAGTAAAATTATAAAAGGCTAAACTAATAAATCACACCTCTAAATCTACACTACTAATGCTAACTAACCCATCAGCTGATGGCATAAGGAAACCTAAGTGAAAGGTAAACATTGGTGCTATTTTCACAAAAATTGCCAAAATTTTGCTTTTGTAACCGAGACAGACTATCACAGAGGGAGTGCAGTACACTCAGTAGGAGTAGATCCCACTAACTGGTCACTATTTATTGCTTTATTAAGAGGAAAAAAGTGGAGCACTTTAAATGTGAAACACTGTTTCTTTGACTAAAAATGGTTTTAAAACTGAATGGTTGCTAGCAAAAATGGGCAAAGCATCAGTGTGTTACAATGGAGGAAAAACGATATTTGAACCCATGATGAAAAAAAAAATGTAATTATATTGTTATAATAGAGAACATAAATTCTATCAAAGATTTGTGCAATTGTGACATGTTGCATAGAATGAGATACATAAATGTTTAATCACATATGTCATTAATAGGGATGTGAAAATGTGGTTTTATTTTTTGTCCTTTTCGTTCATAAAAATCAGTAATTTAGGTTTTTGTGTTTTTTTTTAATATATATACTTTTAACGGTGTTGTGACTGCAAAAAAAAAACGTGCAAAACTTCAAACTAAAGATTTTCTTAGTCACTTAAAATTCAAGGACAAGAGAAAGTACAACACTTAAAACTATTTTTTACCATTTTGATACTGTACAGCAACTGTTTGCTTTGCACATGTTTTAAGACAGTCTCACATCTTTCATGGTCCACTCTGCGACTACACCATTTGCAAAACACAATTTTATTAGACATATACAATCCTTTGGATTTAAATTCTGTCGCCTGCGACTCGGAAGTAGCCTTAAATTTTGGCATTACAGTTCAGATGAAAACACGGCTCCGAATAACTTTAATAAGGCAGGAATGGCTTCAAAAACATTAGCAGTAATAATTAACCAGCATAAAAAGTATATTTGCGCTGGCAAAATGTGAAAATGTCTCTGGTTATTTTGTGGGGGTTATTTTAGCATGGAAACACACCATAAATACTACTTAATGGCCACCTAGTATCCATACAGTCAGCAAAACATAGTAATTTTCTTTTGACAGTCACTATATTTAATAATCATATGACTACCCAGTTTTGTCTATTATATTTAAAGTTTGTTCATTAAAAAAAATTTTGACTTAATTTCCCCGCCTACAAAACATTTGAGACAGAAAATTTGTATTATGATGCAATGTTTCCAAATATATGTCAAGCGATTACTATTCCACAGATGATAACTTGACTTCAGAAAGCAAAACCACAGCAACATTTTATACAAAATGGTGTCTATCAATGTGCATTTGTGGCATGGCTGTGGCGGGCATGCGAACTACGTAGGCTATCTTTCTTCTGTACAGCAGTATAATTATTTTCTTACGTACAGCACCTATGGCTGAGCAACATGGTTACATTTTATGGATGTGGGATGAAGGTTATTTTGTTTGTGAATGCGAGTGAAGAAATTATTGCACGAGTGAAAAGCTAAGTAATTTTTTTTGTAAAAATGTGTGCCCTATATGCTATATATATATATATATATATATATATATATATATATATATATATATATATATATATATATATATATATATATATATATATATATATATATATATATATATATATATATATATATATATTTTGATGAAATCACATTTTTTCACAACAATGATCCATTTTCACATTTTACAGTAAATTGTTCCGATACAAAGTTTTCTGATACAGATACTGATACACCAATATCATTACCAATATCCCCGATACCATTGCTGATACCCCAATATTGGTGAGGTATCGGCAGATACCAATACTTAGTATCCTTATCGGAACAATTCTACAAGAAATCTCTATTTACGAATTTTTATGTTATACAAACTAAATTTTGCGAATTTTCGCGTAAAAATCATTACACCGTTTTTTCCCATCTCTAGACACTAATCATTCTTACAGCTATTGAAATATTGTTCCTCTGGAGTTTCCTGTCAATTAGCAAGGGCCAGTTATCTGCAAAATAAGTGTTACCTTAGAGAAGCTTATTCCAAGAGCTCTACTTGATTCTAGGACTTTTCTGGGTTTAGTGCTCTCCTGCCAAAATATTTTTTTGGTAATTAAATGACAGAAAGTGGAGGCATAATGTTAACATTGTCATATTCCTCAAAGGAGCCAAACAAATATAAAGTACTTAATACAGAAAATATTTACAGGGTTCATCCTTTGTTCTAATAACTTAGTTTAACCCCTCATCAGGAGCAAAAACATTCCATGTTATTTCATTAAAAATAAATATAATTATGTTTTTATCTATAACAACGTTAATTACTACATTTCAAGTTTACATCGCAGAACATACTAGAATTTACTTTAATGAACAAAATCATTGTAATATTCAAACCAATTTCGCAATTCATTAATTGTCAATTTGAAAATGCAAAACTTCACAGACTTGTATTTAATTACACAGGCTCTGATGATGTTAGCACCGGGGCAGAAAATAGTTCACATCACTTGCAATACATGGCACCATATAACTCTTATGATTTCTAATTTGATGGTCAGCTCAATTTTGTGAGCACCCTTTCAGTTATAAAAATAAAAAAAACTGCACTGCTTACTGTAATACACAAAGAGAAAACACAAGAGATTGTGACAATGTGTGTCATGCTGTCATCTGATGTGCTACCTGAAGTCTGGCACAGGCGGATGCGGCAATGTTCTCGCTCCACACTGCCTGTTGTGTTCTCTGCAAGGCAGAAGGGCCCCTCAGGATCTTCGTCCAGGTTACGGCAGTAGTTGTGGCTGGTCGCCTTCAATCTGCCTATTTCCAGAGTGTCGGCCCTCAGTGAAAGTGGCACGCGTTCATCTGTCCACGGGATGCATGGCCAGCCGTTGGCTGTCACCCACTGGCTCCCAGCGTAACCCACTTCTGCCTTGGTCACGGCACACTCCGGGAGGACAGCAGCGGGAACCTCGTCTGCCTCTGCAAATGTCCAGCTCCTCAGTATGCACTTCACTGGTTCTCTGCATCAGAAAGTGTGAAAACTAACACGACAATAAGGTTGTCAAATGTACTGTACTACCTGGAATAGTTCTGTTTTTGCACATATTGTTCGTATCTGTTAAGAGTATGCAAAGTGTTCATTTTCTGAGATTAACTCCACAATCTAACAGAATTTAAAAGTGGAAAGGTACTGCAGACAACAAAAATTATCACTATGGCATGTCCAAACAAGTATTAGAAATGTCTGTGCAGTATTTAGGATCTGTTCAATACATACGTGTATTAGATTCTAAGTTTGGTTAAGTTAATGTGTGTATGTTATGCATATACATGACCTTTATTAATTTTGGGTATTTCAAAAATGCAATGTCTCCAACACGTGTTCTGTTTTTCCTACCTAACTGTGATGCATGACATCCTAGGTAGCTGGAGGGATGTCACGGACAGAAGGTGTTTTTGGTGGATGCGATGGTAGATGCATATGGGGGATTATTGCGCTTCCCTAATCCTTGTGCGGAACTGGCGTGTGACCAATGTACAATACCGGTCTGGTTGCTTGCCGGCAGGGCACAAAGCCTGGTACTGCAAGTTGGACTTTATGTTTTGGCAAGACCGCTTTCAGTGGTATACCTGAACAATGTTTGACCGGTTGAGATTGCTGTATTTCGGACAGTAATACACAGGAATGAGCTCCGGTTTCTGGTGAGTTGGTACACAAGTGCTCGTAGGTGCTGGTTGTCGTACATGTCGACTGAGAGAGTGGGGTTTCTCAAAACCAAAAGTTAGCTAGGACATGTGCCATATCTCTGCCACTCAGATAGGCTAAGAATACTGGATGTGTGTTGCTGTCAAGCATGATGAGTGGAGTAATGAGTGCTGCTGGATCATAGTCAGGTGTGGTTGATCTATCGAGTCAGCAGAGGGCTTCTGCTTGCTCCTGGGGACTGAGGTGCTCAAGTCCGGTGGGGATTGGACTAGGCTCCAGCTGGTACTTAGAAAGAGTTTCAGCCCTTTTTACTCTCTTACAGATACTGCTACCACAGGAGTATGGCATGAGGTGAGAGGAAGAGAACTCTACAATCAAATCTCGTGGGAGTGGAGCAGGTAACGCTGTGGTCCTACTCAAGTGTACAACCATGTACTGCCTCCACCAACCCAATGTGGTAATCCTATCTCAGTATCCGGCACCAGAAGCACGGTGGATTCTGAGAATCAGGTCTCACTGGCTGACTGTCCCAATACGTGTGTGAGTTTCTCCTGAGGACAAGTCTTCCCAACTCAGGGAAATACTCCTTCTGGCACCAGAAGCGTGGTGGAAAGAGCAGACACCAAGCTGACAAGCTGACCCCAAAAGCACCTAGTGTCTGGGCTCTACTGTTCCATACACCGTGGTGCACAGAGAGGGTGGCCATACAAGTTGTGTGTGTGTACTCTACTAATGTGTTGGCGGTTGGAGCAAATTTCCCGGTCACCTGTTCTCCCTCCGACAGGACTGATGTTTACAGGTAAGGGTACTGTGACTATAGCAAATATATCCTGAAGTGGATAAGAACTTGTTTATTCCGTTTAAGGAAATAAACAAGTTAGTGTTGCAGTATCTCCTACCAGCTGAAGCTTACGGAAGCTGACCTACGATTGACAGGTGGAGGCAACCTGTTCCTAGGCTAACAGGGGTAGGTAGACAAAGGGCTTTGAAAATAACCTAAACTTAGCTATGCTACATGATTCCCTGGATGGGCCGGAAGTGTCTAATGTTTAACAATGTTAGACAATGACTGGTGGAACAAGGGATCTTCGGCACCAGGAGTGCGGTCAAGACAAGGGTAGAGAAGTTATCTTCAGCACCAAGAGCATGGTGGAGACCAGGAGAGGAGCTGATGGTTTCTTTGGCACCAGGCAGTGCAGTGACAGGACAGAACAGAACAGACTGGCATTACATGGGACATCACCCACTATTTATATTCTGGCCGGCTTGCCCTTGGTCAGGTTAGAGATGGAGTGGACGTGGCATAGATCCTTTGGGCATGTGATGTCACTGGCCGGCACTGGATCCAGGTGCATGTCTCTGTGATTATACTAGTAGGACTATCTGGTGACACGCTATAGTACTTGGATGATCTAGATTCATAGCTTTGGTTGCTTGGCCGATGAACAGTACAGTTTTGAAGCATGAGGCATTTGCCCTTTGCTCTTTGCTGTGGGTAGACAGTACAAGTTCTGATGCCTCGTGGTGTATAGAATCAATCAACTCCATGGAAATTGTGTGGCTGAAGGATGCATACTAATGAGTTGAAAGACATCACAATTCAACTACATATAGGGTAACTCTATATGACAAACTATTACAGCTGGTAGGCAGTGGACACACACACATTAATGCATGCATGCATGCATGCACACACACATGCCTCTTTCTTTATAGAAATAACTAATGTTGGTGAATCATTCTGGTAACATCAGGCATCAAACTATGATCGTGACTGCTACAATTTGTAATGAAAAGTATATCAATAAATGGTAAAATTTTTATTGTCACTACATAGAATGCTCATTTCAGAACACACTCAAACAATGCTGAGTCACTTTCAAGGTACACGAGTTAATGAAGAGTGAAGCGATTTTGGTGTCTCTTAACAGCGAGGTCTTCAGAGCCAATGAAGGAAATTTAGGTGAGTATGGAACAGCGCCGGAATAAGATATACCCAAGAAAACCTGCCGACCAGCAAATCATCCAGCACGATTCCCACATACGAAAATCCGGGAGCGACCCGGCTGAGGACTGAACCCGGTTCACCTTTGTAGGAGGCGAGCATGCTAACCGCTCAGCCACTGCTACCCCCTACAAGAGTTAATGCGACAAGAATGAGGCTAGGAGGTTGATGGGTTGCTGTTTTTCTCTACCTCATTTGGTGTATAACAGGACTACAGTTTATGTACAGTTAACTCTCAATTTTACTACCTTTCATGATACTCAGGAAAAGGGTCATTATTCGAAGAGGTCATTATCAAAATTTGGACAAATTCTGACACACCCCTCACCCCTACACATGACAAATTGTGTTCAAATTGTACTTGAGCTGTTTTTTGGATGGCTCTAGTGGCAAAGTCACAAGTTATACAGTAAGATCCTCAACTTTACAAGGTGCCAAGTTTCCTGATACTAACTTAGCAAAAGTGCTACCTTAACAAAATCGAAAATTAGCATTTCAACCCCCAATTATTAAAAATACTATTTTATGTGTTTTTTACGTGAAGTCCTTGCTTAGCCAACTCTGTCATAAAATCGACATTATTTCTTTAGTTGTGAATTAAATATTAAATTAATTGAATAGGAAGATGTTCTCCAAATAAAATAATATTCCAGAAGTTTATACTTGAGTCCAGTTATGAAACAATATCTCCAACTAGGAGGGGGGGGGGGGATGCCTTCAAATGCCCTCCTGCATGGAGGGTGGGTGTCGCAAGCCTTTAGGTACCGCTCTGATGACAGTTTAGCTTCTCTTATGAATTTAATTTTGGTACTGTAAAATCTAATGTTCCTGCTGCATAAAAGGTAGAGAAAAATAGGGTTATACAGTAGGACAAGGGACATAAAAACATGCAAAGATCCTAGTGTCAGCAGGCAGTCACATGAGAGCCAGTCAGGTAGGGGAGGTGATTAGTCACAATGCACCTCACAACCATATGGGATCTTTCTGGTGTGGTTGTTGGGCAGACAGAGTTACATGGTACGACTAACCTTAATGACATGCATGTCAGGGTTTGAGTTGCATGCTAAGTCCAGTACACCACTGTAGGGCATGGGTATAGATGTCATGGGCGACATGCAGTTCCAAACCCTCACATGGCTCCTGATCATAGTTATTAAGAA
Organism: Dryococelus australis; assembly: GCA_029891345.1. Classification (NCBI taxonomy): domain Eukaryota; kingdom Metazoa; phylum Arthropoda; class Insecta; order Phasmatodea; family Phasmatidae; genus Dryococelus; species Dryococelus australis. The sequence goes on from CM056997.1 coordinate 201,326,062, forward strand.
ATTCATAGTTTATTACAACTTTTGGACCATCTCTTAACATAACAGTTGCATTTAGTTTATTTATTTACTTCGTTATTGAACATATTTTAAGGTATGCATTTTGGTTAAGATGAGCATCACAAGACATTGTAGGATTTTTTAATTAACACTAAAAAAATCCCTTAAATTTGATTCGGCAAGAATGATGTAATTATCACTTCGTTCAATTCCCAAGGTTCACATAAAAAAGAATCATTTGAGTAATAGTGTCTTGCTATCTCAATTCTTTTTGGACTACAACATTTTCAAAACAACTTAATAAATTGTAACTAAATAAGAGTAGCATTTTTTTTCAGGTGGTCATCTGCCTGGAGCTTGAAATGCATTGTTGCATGTTTGAAAAATGTGTGTTTTGATGGAAGTGTTGAACATGCCCTCAGTAGGTCAACCTACGAAAAGAAAGCACATTCCGGGTGATAATAGAAAGGCACTTTCAAGACATCACGCATATTGAAAACAACATCTTTATGTCCTCAAAGATAGCTTAAAAACTGCGTTTTTTAGACTGCTAAAGCTTAAAATATAAAAACAGCACACTGTAAATTGCAAAGCTAAGACAGAGGCATGCATCTGACTTTGCTACAGAGTTGTGTCTAATAAAATTATGGGGTCACCTCTTGAATTCCTTAAGTTCTAAAATCACAAGGAAACCACTTAATGCTAGTTTAGTGGTATGTGCATAGAGATGATACTGCATTACAATGCTAGTCTGCATTTATACACAATGTACTTGAATAAATGATAATAAACACCAGAGTGGGGTAGATGAGTACAAATGGAGTACATTTTATTAAGGGAAAAGTTGTCTAACGTCCACAGTTAATTCACTAATAGCAAATCACTGTGGGAGGGTTGAAACTTTTGTGTACTGGGCGTTGTAACCAGCTGGTGCACAGTTCTGCGCACCTGGTAATACAGCTCAGTACTGCATGGTCTCATTCCCAGTAGTGCTACATATCTTCAGTCCCTTAGAACTTGTTACTGAAATACTTGGAGGATGTTCCTTTAGGTGCTTGTGAGGTGATGTGGTTGCAGCAGGATGCCTCCCCCTCCCTCATTTCGTCATTGCTGTTCACTGGCACCTCGACATGCACTCCTTGATTGGTAGACACGTAAGTAAGAGAGGTCCCACAGCATGGCCATCACAATCTCTTGACATCACACCACCTAACTTCTGGATGTGAGGCCGCATCAAATCAATGGTGTATGCCACACCATTTGACACAAAGGATGCGCTCACGATGCAGGTATGGAGAGCAGTTCGACACCATCAATGCCAAGCCAGAAACCCTTGCAATATGCATTGCAACATGCTTGAGCGCTGCACTGTCTGTGTGGCCAACAGTGGCAGACACTTTGGAAAGACACAGTGGGCCCAATGCCTCCTGCTCAAATGTGTAAATAAATTGTAATTTCTTGCACTGGCTGTTGCATTATTATTGTGGTTGCATACCCACCCCTGCATATTGCCACTGCCATTGTGGGTTAACTATGGGCAATAGACGATTTGTTCCTTGATATAATATGCTCCGTTTGTGCTCATCTACCCTACTCTGGTGTTTACTATAATTTTTTTTACTAAACCTGATAGGTTTAATGGAAGTAACAGTGGTCTAATAGTAACAATATTTTTAAATCAATAACAATATACTACTGTGTCCTTTAAAAAATATTAATACCTCTGAAATTAATGCTTGGCCACCAAAGTCTCCTTTGCTGTCTAATGGGTGTAGGCATAGAAACTTAGTTGGTGTGGCAAAAAAGGCTCCTTTTAAAGATGGACTCCCAGTGGAAAAAATGCTTTCTACACTCTACTGCGAGGACAAGCAATGGAGATTGTATACAAAGTTGCAACACATCTCAGTGAACAAAAATGTTGAATAAATTTGACGCATGACAGTCTTGGCTGGTTGACTGTACCTGTCTTGGGTGACTTACTTGATGCTAGGCAAGACGCGTCTCAAGGTGGGTATTCGTCTCTGGGCACTGGGTCCCGCCCGGTGTACAGCACGGGCCTGGTTGGCTGTCGACTTGGTACAAAGTTTTGTTCAGTAAGTTTCGCCCAGCGTGGAGCAGGTTTAGGTTGTGGTGCAGTAGGGTGGCATGACTGTTCCTTGAGTGGTTGTACTGCCCCTGTTCCCACTACCTGGGTGGCACTCGACTTGGGGGGTGGTATGTGCATGTGAAGTGCTAGGTTGTGGTTATGGTGTACTGGTGGACCTCTCGCCAAACAGTGCTTCTTGCACTATGGGGTGATAGCCTTCCACAACTTTAGTAGGTGGTTCTAACAATTCCACTGGAGTGACAGTGGGTACAGGTATGGTGAGTCATCTCAGCAATACAGCCTGTTCACATGGATTGAGCAGTCCGAACCCGCTAGGAAGGATTTGTAGCCCCTGTGGATTTTTAGAGATAGCCCTCGCCTTCTTGACCCGTCTCTCAACTCCACCTGTACAGGTGTAAGGCATTAGGCACGAAAGTCAGGGCTGCAGGAGGTAGGCAGTTGACATGCGTGTGTCCAAATGTGAGTGCCAATTACTACCGCCAACACCGCCTCAATCTTGACTCCTCCACTGGGGTGGAGAAGGTTCAAACTGCAGGGTGTTGGTTGTGGGAACCGCACAGTGTTGTTCTACAGGGGTAGGTTTCCCTGCATCAGAGTGCAACCCTCTCGGCACCACAAAGTGAGGAGTGAGAGTTGAGCACTCTAACCGGCAAGCCGATCCCACCGGGAGTGTATCTATAATGTTCCGCCCACCTGGTGCAAGGAACGAGTGGCCTTCCACTACTGGTGAGGTAAGTGTCCAGTGGTCACTGATCTTCCCAGACTCCAAGAAATTCCCCTCCTCGGCACCACAAAGCGAGTGGTGAGGTGGGGGGCGACTGAGCCAAAAACCAACTTCCGTGGGACGGTATCCTAATGTCGTGGCGCTACCATTTACTGCCGGGGCAGAGAATGGGTGGCCTATCAAGGATGTTCTGTTGTGTTGTATGTATAAGTTCAGAACATTCAAACCCGGTCTCCTGCAGATTCCTCCAGCTCCGATAATGACACAAGGAAGGAACTCTGAGTGAAAGTCAAGAGATCTGCTAAAATCAGTGTTTATTGGCCCTAAGGAAATAAACACAGAAGGTTGAAGTACTATCTCCAAAATCCACACGGGCTAGGTGGCAGGTGAAACACCCTATCTTAAACAGGGGAAGGCACCCTCTGCAAAACTAATAGGAGACTAAGTAGCTAGTGCATGTTGTGTACAATTAATCTTCTGGGTGAGCTCTACTATCTGTGTGACCGTAAAGGACCAAATGTATCTAAGTGATAAGCTGGTGATGGCTCTGGTTCTTCCTTAGGTAGCGTAGGAGAGGATCTTTGGCCCCACGAGGTGAGCGGTGAAGTAGTTGGAGAGGTGTGAGCCTCGGCATCAATAACTGGAGCGGTGAGAGCACAGGAGAGGTGATCGAGAACTGAAGCAGAACTTACGATCTGGAGGCTGGGACACATCTCCTTTTATACTTTTCGACCATCCCTTCCGTCACTGGCATAGGGCGTCTCGAGAGGGGGTTAGCAGGAGTAAGCCCAGCACCTAGATGCTTGGTGCATGCAGCATAGTGGAGAGCAGTGGGATCTAGGATTCTTACATGTGGCGGCATCCCACGGCACACTGCTGTACTTGCCCCAGACCTCTTGCATGGTCTCGGTGGTTCATCTGGCGAAATAATAAATTATTATTGGGACGTCTGTCCTGGCCCGGTAGTTACAAGAATCTTGCAGGTGGCGGCTGTATCTCAACTCTGTAGACAAACTGCCAGGGATACAGTTGCACTAATGAGTAGCAGTCGTTAATATTAATATTGTGGAAGACACCATGCATCAAATTAAAGTATAACAGCATTGAAAAACAATAGTTATAACAGGAGTTTCAGAATCAACTGTTAAACAAATATTGGCAGAGATTAAAGTAAACAGCAAAATCAGTTTGACTTGATGCGTGCCACTTATAAAACTAATCTAATACGATTAAGACTCATCGCCTAGAGTACCTCTTCCACCACTACAGACATGAGCAACATGCTGCCTACTCTACAGGCAGCAGGAACTATGAGCGATTCCTTCTCACCTGGAGGATACGCAACTCGGCAGGCAGGTCACCCCCCCTTCCCCGCACTGAGAGCCAACAAGCTGCTCAGACCTCGGGCAAGGCCGAGCGCCTCCGATGAGGCATGAAACAGAATCGCTGACCAGAGTATTTTCCCACGCCAACCAGGGCTGGAGGACGTCATGCCTCCCCTGCACCTCCCACCTGCAGCCAACAAGCTTCCACTATGTAAGTCCGGATGCTTCCGAGATCGGGAGTCATTCTTTTGCATCTCTAGCAACCTCCCACAGCACTATATCAGTGCTCGGGATCTTCTGAGATGTTTGTTACTTTCAAGTACGTACGTCGATGACCAGTCAACCCAATGACCAGCGAACATGATCACATATATTTTAACTTCACTTTGTCTCCTCAAGACACTTTTTTTTTAGCAGTTTAACTTTAATTGATTTGCATTCGTCTTCAACCAGCTTTTCCCATTTTTACTTAGAACCAGGTCGCCTACATCTGGAACCGCAGTTACCTTCAGCTATCCACGACTTGGTAGTAGGTAGCACAGGTCACGTGTTTATTGAACCTTCAATAAACACTCATTGGTCTTTACCTTTCTGTCTTTCATTCCCAGGGTATTTATTTGCATCAACAATTGAGGATAGGATATGATGTACACGACCGACAGGAACTGGGAGTTTTGTTAAACCGAGTTAGCCTGACTGTGGAGTCCTTTCCAGGTGGCCAGACATCAGTAGACACACACATTAGATTGCTACCTGTTTCTTCCCAGTTACATATCAGTATTAAGTCAGTGCTCGTGGGGGAGAAACAGAGACGCCACAAGCACTAGAAACACGTTCACACCGGGAGGTGCGACAGACTCAGGTTACTTCTCACCATCCGCATTGTCAGTGTGCGGTGACCGTAGCCTGAAGTTTTGCAGTGCATCCTAGTGCGCACTCACAACCAGTAGAGGTTTGGCGGCCCACATGGCTCCACGTCCCTGATCAGCCCGCAACTGTGGGGGATCAGTGGGGACTCTTATCGAGCTAGTGCCGGCAAGTCACTATTGGGTTACACTATTAACCTTCCTGTCTAAGTGCACCACATAGACTATAGAGCTGTTTGCCCTATGTCTCACGAGAGGTGGAGTGGTGGAAAACACCAGGAACGATATCTGGCTCACTCTGCTCTCAGGCTGTGGATAGTATTACCCTGCCCTATGTAGGAGAGGCAGGTGGAATGGGACTGCACCACCGAACTTAGATGACAAGCAGTCGCGCCTGCTCCTGTTCTGGTAATTGTCTTCCCACCGTATATCCACATACATCCTGTGTGTCACCCGGTTGTCAAAGGACTCCTGACTGGTACTGACATGCGCTTAAGCTGGGACAACCTCATATTCTGGTCTAACAAAGCACACCTGTGGAACCTCAGCTCCGGCATAGACCTAATTTGTCATGCCTAAGCCAAACCTACTCCGACTACAACATCAAGAAGTAGGAGTGAGTAAGTACTAGCCAACACCCCTCGCCTCACGCCAACTATATAAACCAAACTACCCTACTTTTGGTCTAGCGGACAAAATCCTCGACTAACGTGCTAAGTCAGTCAAATTGGGTACGTGTCAGACTTGAAAATGTTTGTATACAGAGTTGTGTCATAAAGAGCATAAAGACACAGTGTTTTTCTTCACTTGTTCAGTCTTCTGTTACCACTATAAAAATAAGAAAACCAGTTTTAGGTATGCTGGCTTTGATTAAAACAGTCAAAATATTTCAAAATATAGGTAGGTGTATATTATGAATGTATCATGAAATTGACGCCTAAGATCTTTTTCAACAATATGAGATTAGACCACTTCCACTCCATCCATAATTAGCCAGGAGATGGAAGTTTGCATTTTCATTTGTCTTGACGTAAAGTGAGATTATACTGCCTGCCTTGCAGATTGTTTTATTCACCGGCCCAACGTAATAATTCTTACATGCAACAAGTTATTTTACTTCCCACTCAAGAGCTTTAGTAGTAGGAATATATTCACCAGCCCCCTGCTCTACAAATCTACCCCTCACCTTAGTGGCATCAGCCAACAATAAGCGTCGGGCAGCAGCTCGCATTAGTATAAAAGGAGAGACAGCCCGCATATCTTGACCAGTCTTCAGAACTCCAGCACTCGTTACTCGGATCTGACCAGCCTGCACCCTTTAAGCTTTGCTTACTCCAGTCTTCACTTCTAGTGCTACTCGCTCAAAACCGATCAGATTGCCATAGGTTCTAGCACGTGTTGCTTGGACACTAACTCTACACCTCGTTTTCATCGTTTAAACTATGCTTATGATAGGGTTATGTTACGCTAACTAGGCTCTCTCCCAGCTACGTACCTTGCTGAACCTGTTCACCCTGCAGTATACCAACGTATCTGTAGTGAACCTTTCCTTGAAGTCCTTTTCAGGATAATTCTGTCATGTCCTTGCTTAGTATACCCAGCAACGTGTCAGTTTCACTACGTTAAATCATTGCACACAATATCTACATACAACAATGCAAGAGTTGATTGCTTAGACGTTCAGCATCACACCCAGCATACCCCAGTTTTATTACCGGTTACCTCTACCGGTCAGCTGATGATAGTGTGTTCTAGCTTCCCGGCTGAGATTCATGCCGTCGACCAGGAGCTAGGGTGCATTCACCACGTGTTTTCTTCCTTTACGGGAATAAAACATGGGTCGGCTTTTACCTCGAGTTCTTTCCTGTAGAAATAGCACCTTATATAGTTACCCTCACATAACAATACAGCAGGTACACTTAATATGACAAAAGTAAAAAAATAGGGGCACAGATAATTGTTTTTTATCTTTTCTGATAAAAAGTTGCGTTTGCAGAACATGTATTTACCGAGCTACGCGTATTCACGCAAACAACTATTTCACGAAAAATGGAGGAGTCCATTCCACTCTTAAGATACATTTCATGTACCATGATGATGAAAGGCTAGGATGGAAATGCTCTGATGGTTGTTTTACCATCTACAGGACGGACAAGTCTCTGGAGTAAGTTTTCTAGCACTTCAGTGGATGGAAAGCATTAGATAAATCACATGAGATAGCACAACTGATTTTAAGCAGATTCAAATATTTAACATGCAATCTCTATTATCAATTTATTATTTTGAGAGCCACAGATAAGATCGCTTTTCCTCCTCAGCTTTGCTATTTCTGCTATTAAAAAAAAAACCCTCTTCCCATCTGTTGAATGAAGAAACAGAGAATATAGTGTCAACAAGTTTGATCACATGTAGTGTCCTTCTTTCACCAGTATAATGAGGTAGCAGTGGCTTCTGCTTGAGCATGCAATTATTAACAAGTCATTTCTTCTGGGGGGGGGGGGGGGAGGACAGTGTGCATTCCAGTCTGAGGTGTGCTTCTGTCATGACGATATTTGGCACCATGGCAATGATTGGCACACACACGTGAAGGCGGCGGCGGCTGCTGCTGCAGCACTGTGACCGAGAGGAGGGGCTCACCTTTCGGGCGGCAGAACATGGTCCAGTGAGCGGTGGTGTGGGCCGAGCCGAGGCCAAACCAACGCATTGACCGCACAGTCTCGTGCTCGGCATCCAGTACGGGCTGTGTGTGCATGTCGTGGGTCCAGAATAGTCCCATCTGTCTGCCCATTGTGCTAAAACACAATAGTTTCATTAGCACAACCATATCCCAGTTCCTAGTGAGACCATGTAAACTGAATAAAGCAGCTCATTGAACTACATACGTCATTAACCAGTATGCACAGCTGACACATAAGTAAAACATGAAACTGGCCAGAAAGGCCGCTTGTTTAAAGTGCCTTAATATGAGCTTAACTATTTAGAATGGATTTTCTATCTTAATTTTTGTGATCAAACAGTGATATATTTCATATGAAATACAATGCGTCTTAACACAAATTAAATGAAACAATTTTCAAATTACTGTGAACAAATCAACATAGGCAAAAGTTAATAAAAAATACTCTGAATGTGTTTCTTAGTCAAGAAGAAGCTGTAAGACTATAATGGGAAACTCAGTTTGTGCAAACTGCTGACACATATGCACTGTACAAGCAAGTGCAATCTGCCAGTTCTCCTTTAAGAAAACCTCATTCATGATGGGAAGACCTCGAGGGACTGAGAGATTGGTCTCACTAACCATGCAGATAGTGTCGTAGCCATCATAAGCCATGCATTTTTAGAAATGTGAGATAAGAATAAAACTTTTCAGTATCAAAGCCCCACAAGGCAAGCATTCTCCTTGCTATGTCCCAGACAAAGCTTCCTACACCCTCATAACATGAAAGATTATGGAGTAAGGAATCTGATCTTGCAATACAGTAGAACTACGTACTCATATCAATCACTTAAGAGACCAGGATATCCTCAGTACACAAAAAAAAGATTAGGTAATTTTAGCAACAAGCGAAAACATTTATTATAACACAGAAAGGAGTGTACAATATTTTTCCAGTATTGTATTATGTACTAATTAAAACAAAAGTCCTCAAAACAACTATGACTCTAAAAACAGTACAGTACTCTATATAGTTACTTAAAAATTAATTTTTTGCATCGTTAATGAAATTAATAAAAAAAATGGTACAATATTGCAGGCCTACTGGTCATTATAGTATGTTTAATGTTTGTTGAAATATTAAAATGTACAGTACTGTATAAAAATTAAATTACAAAAATTAATTTACTTAAGAAAGTTTTGTACTATGTTCTTTTGTTTAATTTTAGACGTTTTTGATATTGCAGTTAAATATCTCCATTTTATTACCCATTACATGCCTATACGTGTTGCCATTTGAAGATTCTTTATATATTTCTCCGCAACATAGACTGCACAACATCGACAACATCCTTGACCACAGAGTGATTAATTTTTTTGTTTCATTTCTACACTACTGTTAGTGAAAAATGCAACACCCAGAAAGAATAGCCCGAATGAATCCAAACTCAGACAATGTGTAGAGCAGTGTACCAGTAATAAGTGATTACAACTGCAGAGAGATGGCATGCACATAGGCCTAGCAGCGCCTCCTCTTGTGTGGCCGGATAGGTCCATGCTACTCCAAGCTCAGTCAGTGAAGAGCCGTCAAATGAAGTGAAAGCAAGTGCCGGTATGCCTCGTTGATGTCAAAGGGTACCATATCAGCATGTGAGTGAGTTTGAACACGGCAGAATGATCAGTCTCTAGGAAACAGGTTTGTCATACAATGATATTTTGACTCGTACAGGGCATGCTGCTGCGATAGTGATGCATGTGTGGAACCAGTGGATAGAACAGGGTTGTATGCAGCAACAAGTGGATACTGGACCATTCAATGTGACCACAGCACGTGATGATTCTCATATTTTTCGTATGGCCGTAACAGACCGTGCAGCCTTGTCCACAGTGTTGGCTCGACACTGGAGCATTGCAACGGGTGTGGACCTGTCTGCGTCAACAGTTTGACGCTGTCTGCTGCGGGCTGGACTGGTGGCATGCATGCCATTGCATCAGCTTTCATGGTCCAGAAACCACAAATACCTCAGACTGCAATGGGCACTTGAACGCCGCTGCTGGCGCGCTGAGTGGCAAAATGTAGTATATTCAGACGAGTCCCGCTGCAACATGTCCTACAGTGATGGCTGAATACAGTGGTGACCACAATCTGGCAGCCTGCATTGTGAAGCGGCATAGCAGACAGTCACCAAGTGTGATGGTTTGGGGAGCCATTGGATACAACATACAATCTCGATTCCTACATATTAAGTGACCACTACATCAGGGAGGTTCTAGAGCCTGTCCATTAGGAGCTGCCACTGACTAGATTATCCACAAGCTGCAGTCGCAGACAACACCACCATCAAGTGTTTGATAAAACTGAACCAAGAATTCCAACTGGTAAAATATTTGATGTTAGCTAAGAATTGAAGTTGAAACAGATACAAACCATACAATGCAGAATTTTTACAGGCCTAATAATGCAAACAATCTGAAACATTAGTTACTTGGATGGAAAGGTAAGTAACAATTTGGTTTTCAATCCTGGATCAAGATTCCCATCCCTTATTTGACTGGTTGGCCTTTCCACGTTTAAAATTTCTTGTACAATTAACTAGCACAAGGAAGTACTCAATTACAAATAAAACCAGTATACCTTATTGAAAACTCTCTCCATTCCCAGTAGGTGAGCATTGCAGGTGTTCTGACCTCTGCCAGGAGAACGAGGCTGCTGTTCTCAGTCTGCTGCAGCATCATTTGAGTCATGTTCCTCTCTGCTAGCATCACCTGGTTTTATAAATATTGCATACTGCAGGTATATTACATGGCTCTTGGGAGCCACAGTTAGCATTACAGTTAGAGCAATTGCATCCCATCAAGGTGAGCTGGGTTTGATCTTCAGAGGGATTACTCCAGGATTTTCACTTGTGGGAATTGTGACAGGTAGTGCTGCTGGTGGATGGGTTTTCTTAGGGATAACCTCACATTCTGGCACTGCTTCATATCCATGTTGATTCATCCTCATTGGCTCTTGAGACCTTGTTAAGAGCCACCCAAATTTTTCTATTCTATTCTACTCTACTACATAGTTACTGCGACACAAATCTCTCCACACACAATCTACATGGTTATTGCTGCAAAGCCTGTCCACTAAAGTACATTCACACCACAACAAAATTTTAAACATGACAATGAGAATACTACCGTATTTACCCATGTAACACCCACGGCCATGCAAGACTCGCACCTCACATCTTCAATGTCATATCCCATGGAAAAAATATTTATACATATTTAGTTTTAAAAGCTTGTGTTTCAGTGGAGAGCTATGTTGCAGAAGCTGTACATACTTTTCAAAACTAAATTTTGCATGAGTTATAACTTACATACTCAAAACAAATGCCCCAAATTTCTAAAAAAATTATGGCATCTCAGAAATAGGGTGGGCATTTCATTAGTGTTTTAGGCAGTTTTGCACCCCAGCAACATACACTGCTGCCTGCCAGGTGATCAGAAGATGAGCGGAAGCTGTTGATCATCTCCTACAGTCTAAGCACAATGCAAACAGACATGATATTTAAATACAGAAGGCTATTTATCTCATGGCACATCACACCTTCAACATAAATATGCATAAATAGGTAACATGCGATTATTTTAAAAAAATTAGTTAATATTTAAAAAATTTCTTGGCTATAAAAAACATGAAAAACTTTAGCAAAAACTACAAAAGTGGACTTCTTGTCTGCTGGGCCTGAAAGTCTCCCACCCACTCCAACCTACTACCAGTTGTCTGCTTTGCTTTTACAAATGCTATGGCCAACACCATTCTTGCCGTAGCCACATGCTCATCAACAAGAGGGAAAAGCAGTCTTTGTTATGATGAATCTGACTTTTTTTAGTCCTGTATTTGTCTCTAAAACTTTAAACTCTCTGTAAGACCCACACCTCTACTTTTGAAAGTTGTTTTTGAGAAAAATGAGAGTGATACACTAGTAAATAGAGTAATTATACCCAAAACCCAATTTTATGCTTTTACTTCCATAATTACGCTCGGCGTTGGTTGTCTCTGATGAGAAACTCATCTTGTCGACTTCGCCCGGAAGCTCCCAAGACGGGGCTCAATTTTTTATCCTTTCATGATGGCAAAAGGGTAGAAAAGAGCTGAAGGTAAAGGAGAGGGTCCAAGTGGATGGTCCACCTCTACCAGGTTGTAGGATGGGTGTCCCAGTTGGAGTGGAAGTAGGAGGACATGACTCCTCCCTGACTGGCATCAGTGTTTTGAATCTCCATGGAGTTTGAGTTTGACCTTGAGTGCAGGTGTCGGAATAGCCTCGTCCTCCTTGCCTATCTTTGGTGGGAATACCTAAGTGTTCAATCGAAGGGTCCTGTGGTTCAGAATACCTACTGTTGTTGTATCCTGGTGTTATAGTACTGGGCCTGGCAGGGTGTGAGACGATCCATCTTGATTGTGCCTCCCAAGGGTTTGCTGCTTTACTGTCAGTTCCCATACTTATTTGTCTAATCTTTAGAGGCCCTTTGGCTCGTTGGGATGGCAATGCCGCAAACTTCCCAGCTGAAAAGTTTCCCACCTGGTTCGGGATCTTAATTTCGTTGTGTAAGGATGACACATCTAGCCCTCTCGTGTTCCCTGCTCCCCTTCCGCGACCTTGCAGGGTCGGGCAGTCCTTGTGGTAATGCCTCCCCGAACAGAACCAGCTCTATTTCCCATGCTTGCTTCACAAGCTCTTCAATAGTACGGAGTTTCTGCATGAGTAGTAAATGTGTGAAAGAGGGGAGAAGCGTGCACGTTATGTTTCTAACGCAGCCCTCCTCTCCCTCCAGAGGATATATATGCCTGAATATTTGCGCCTTTTGAAGTGTATATATATTATATATTATCTCCACTTCTATATTTGGGTTTTGCACTTGGGTATGAAATTCCGAAATGAGGCATGCAAATTACCTCTTTCCCCATGAAATGGACAGTGAGGCGAGTTTGTAACTGCTTACACTCTGTAATAAATTCCCCATTCTTTTACACCATTATTTGGTTTTTCCGGTCAGCTGGTCGAGGGTTTGGCTGACCCATTGTTTGCTCAGTATATTGTGCGTGCGGAATTTTTGTTCACACTCAATTACAGGGCCCTGAATAGCTCTGGGGTTTGAAGGCCGGTGTTTGAGGCTGTGTCGAGTACTTTACTCTGGTACGAGACTGGGATGAGTGTTCCTCTCGCCTGGCCATCCTATACAAGTGTGATGAAATTCCGATGTACAAAGAATGAATATGACAGTGTTAGTGCCTTGATCAGTGCACTCCAGTCAACTGAAACATGTGGCTTGTCTATTTTGGCAGGTAACACAATGGTACTCCAACCCTTCCTTGTACCTTGGAACATCTTCCCACCCTAAGCAGGTGTAGTGGAAGCATTGATTACAACTGGCACAAAAGGATCATGTGTTCCCCGGTGCCACGGCACGTGTTCACTGCACATTTCTCGATTGCAGCGAAAGATTGATCTTCTGCAATGTTGGCTTCAATATTGTCTTGCCTACTCCTCCGAGTCCAACATGACTAATGCACGACTAGCCAAAGGGCACCACAAGGTGTTTATACTAAAGACTCCCTGAAGTCCTGGATTGCTTCAGAGTCACTTATTCATTAGTAATTACTGCTGGTAATATCAGGAATCGTGGCGGCTTAGTCCACTTATCTGAGTGCAAAATAGTTGATACAGCTTCCACACGCTGCCCACTCCGTGTGCAGGAGCCTTGAAAAGTTAGAAGTGGGTGTGTCTAATGCAGTCTAATTGCCAAGTCTTAACTATTTGCAAGTACGCCCCACGTTGGGCGCCAAAACTGTTGAAGCATGTCAGTCCTATCATTTTGGGTGTTGTGGAGTTTAACTATGAGAATTAAGACCGTATCTCTCTCTACCACTCGGTGGCTCGGCAGGATTTGATTAATGGGAGTATGTGCCTGAGGTGCATGGGTTGGTGCCTGGCTAGGGTGAGGTTCTCCACATTGGAAAGATTGCCTAGGATTTCTTAATCCTAGTCCAAGGGGTGAGGGGGGTGAATCCTAGAATGAATTGGATAAGATGTTCTTCTGAGCGGGAGGTTCTGGTCTGATATTTGAACAAAAATTGTGATGTCAGATTCACGGGGTGCATTAGGGGCAGTTACCTAACTATCTGGCCAGGTTCTTAGTCTCGCATCGGGAGCTGGCAGTTATATAAAACTTGCTGCATGGGCCATCTGAGTGGGACAAAATTCTCAACCACACTTGCAAGGCAACATTTTGGCGCGCAGTGTACCTTATTGGATGACAGAGAAAGGGCACTACTCGTAGATGGCTGGCTCATGCAGTGGGTGAGCACTGGGACAGTGTCTGACATCGGTTGCAGTGGTGCAGGACAGCAGGTCTGGTTGATAGGGATAAGAGGGCAAGTATGGAATTGGAGGTGATCAATTCCTAGGAGGGCGTTCCCTTCCTGAAGTACAAAAGCGGCGGCTGGATGGGCTCTACCGGGTAACTTTACTAATGGCCCAAATAGAAGAACCGGTAATTGAGGTAGATTAGTGGTTTGAGAATAACTATTCTCAGTTTCTAATGAAGTTAAATTATTTAATTTCTTCAGGACTTCTCTTAGAGCTTTCCTGCATTGTTTACTTATACTTCCATGGTTTGCATAAGGCATTTAGACTGTTCTGAAAATCTTTGAATAGGAGTAAGCAAAGATAGCGGTCCTATGGTGTACTTCCAGGATATAGTACTGTTACTCCTAGTACCTACTGTCCGGGCTTTTCAGACTGGGACTGAGTGAGACAGATGTGAAAGTGACTGGATCTTCTGTGTGTCACCCACACAAAGTTTGGCACACACACGAAGTTGAGTCAGTGGCAGAGGTGTTAAGTTTTCCTTCTGGCCTTTACAGACTGAGAAGGAGAAGTAGAACACCAGTTCTGACCAACTGCAGTGTGGATTAGAGTTCCTAGAGTGTGGCAGAGCCGATGAACTCCTCAGTTGCAGGCCTCGGTTTGCCTTTCTAAAAGGTGTTGTGGTATTTACCTTAGAGGTATAGATGCACTTTGCTTGCTCTTCCTTTGTCTGAATAATAACGTCAAAATATCTTAATTCTTATAGACTGCCGGGTTCAAACTAAGCCAAAATAAATAATACTCTCCAAATGAGTGTAAAATATGTTCTATAATGACGTACTTAGGGAAATTCAGGGTGAGTCCAAGGTAGCTCCTCTAATAAAATATTTAGGAAATAATTAAATAAATAGGAAACTCAATCCTAGATTACTCCAGGCAAAGGCATCCGGGGAAAAACTAGGTGAATTAATAAAATGAAGATAAGCAATCAGATTTTAATATTCTATATGTAACTTAGTGGGGAGTTTTCTGGAGGAACCTAAGCTGCATTTGACGTCGTCATGACCTGCTACCAAACGAGACACTGGAGGAATACCAGAGGATGGGTGGTAGGAGTGGGTGATGTCTTCTGTAGCTTCTATAAGGCGGAGTTGCACGACTGCAACAGAGTCTGCGGTTTGACCGATGGTGGTTGACCTCTCATGACGTCTTCCTAATTGTGTACATGAACCGCAGTCTCATGGTCAGCTTTGTCCTTCAAATATGTCTTCAGCCTTTTCAGACTGTAAGAGAGGATCGGCTGCCACTTACCATTGGCCTAGTGGTCCTTACACCCTTAAGAAAGTTCTCCAGCATTTGCAAACTGGAAGAGTGTGGGTTACCACTTACCCCTACTGTTACTCTCGGCCTTGTTCAGACTGGACGGACAGAGACTTCCCCGAGCTAAGGATGGCTCCTTCTATTTATACTAAATTGTTCAACTTGTTGGCTTCCATAGGGGTGCTGGGGTGGCTAGACTCTCTTTATTTGTGCTTGGTGGCAGCAACACCCTTTCCTTATCTCCTGTGTTGGAGGTGTCGACATATCTTATCGCCTCAGTGCAAGGCCCTGGAGACTGTGATGTTCCAGTGAAATGAATGCTGCTCTCGTGCAGCAAACTGTGCGACTCGCTTATCTTCAGGAAGAGTATCAACGGCTCGTTGAAAAGTAAAATCCTGCGCTTGGGTTAGGGCAACCGCGTGACAGCTTTGGAGTATACAGTAAACTTTCTCAAACCACTTGTCTATAGTCGCACTTGATGTGAAGTTTACGGACACTGTAGGCAAATAATTTATTGTACTATTGTGAGTGTGACTTGTCCAAACATTGTGGATGGGAGGTGTGATCTCCAGAAGTAACAAACCAAGGAAACTACCCGCAGACTACACCAAATGTTACGGGGAGGGGTAAGAAGTGGTGAGGTAGGGGGAGGGAAGGATAAAATTTAGACTTACAAAAATAGAAAAATGAGCTGACACTACTTCTAACCTGCAAAGCCTCCACCACGTGCTGTAACTTTTACTCAGCAGGCCCAGCACGATACTCTGTACCCTAACCACTTATCAGAAAAATCAGAAAAAGGCTAATTTCAACCAAAAGAATACAAGGAGTACTGAAAAGAAGGAGGGGGGAAGAGGTTTTAGGAAAAGAGGGGGGAGGGAGTTACTCGCTCAGGCAGCGAGAGGGTTTCGCGATTGCTTCATGGGCCTGACACCTAAACAATGCATCAAGGTAAATACTAATAAAGTAGAATAAGCTACCTGTTAATAGGCACCCAGAGCCTAAATACTATGCTCCTAAGTTTATCGGTGGTGTGTGAGACCTGCAAAAACAAAAAGGAAGGGTATATATACACACACACACATATATATATATATATGTGTGTGTGTGTGTGTGTATATATAGAGGTACTGGGAACACACTGGCTTACCCAGTATTCAAATTAAGATGTGAGAAGAACAAGAAACAGAATTTACTGTGGGGCTAACAGGATGCTATTATCAAAATGAAGATAACTTAACCAAAGTTATGTAGGATCAGTGCATCGAAAGATTAAAAATTTGCTTAACCATTTACCCCCTAGGGCTGAAATGAAAATCACACAACAAAAAAATAATTAATTAAAAGTTACTTTATTTATGAGTGCTTATAGTTTACAGATATATTGGTCAGGATAATTAATTAACTCAGGCTGTAGCACCAAACAAACACTGCATACTGGCAGCACTACTACCAATATATGTGCTCTATCACTCATGAAAGAAAATCTACTTTCTTCATAGATAACACAAGCAGCTGAGCAAGTAGGCTGTGATGGAAAGTATAACTTAACAGATAATACTGGGTGAAACAATATTCCCAAATTAGTTGGATCTCTATCTATCAGCATCTGTATTGTAGTGTGAAAAATTTTATATACAGATGGAGGCGTGAGCAGAATATTACATATCAATCATTAAAGAAAAATTTTGAAATAAAATTTTTGTGATTTATGAAGCTAATTGTGATATCAAAATTTTACACAGACAAGCTTTTAATGTCCTCAGGTTATATGTTTGTGGATAAAAATATTCTAGATATACATCGAGAAAAAAAAGACTTAAAATAGCATCATTTACAGTAACTGTCAATAACTGTACAATTCTTCATACTGTTTTGTATTTAATTTTCCTTTTCGCATAAAATTGTCAAATTAGCTCCCATATGATAATTTTTGTTGCCATCACAATAAACAAACAGTACTATACTTTTTTAACCCAACATCAAAGAATTTCCATAGCATAATACAGAACTTGAAGTAGAGCATTGATTAAAATATACCTCGGAATTTAATTACTTCAATAGACTTGTGGCGTAACTAGAGTGAGTGAAGAGATTTGGGCGGCTTTGCACAGCGAGATCTTGAGAGCCGATGAGGGTGATTGAGGTGAGTATGGAGCAGCGCCGGAATGAAGGGGTGGGGGAAACGGGAGATCCCTGAGTAAACCCGCCAACCAACGGCATCATCTGACACGATTCCCACATACAACAATCCGATGACCCGGCCAGTGATTGAACCCGGATCACCTTGGTGGGAGGCATGGAATTACTAAATAAAATAAATACAGTAATACTAACCTACACTATTTACATTTCTAGACATTACAATATCTAGATCCTTAACTTACATGCCCACTGATTCCAAAACCAAAACTTTTAATAAAAGATTTTGTTAAGTTTGTACTGTAACACAGTTTGTCTAGTCGAAAAACATTTACCATTATTTGCTAACTCAAGAAAAATTATTCACCTCAAAATTTCTAGTATGTAAAAATAAGACAACTTTAAATTTTTGGAAGCAATTATTAAAATAAAACATTGTCTTATATTAGGATAAAAATGATAATCTTACTAAGTAATTCATACAACACATTCAGTCAGACTTCTTCCGAAGTTAGGGTGACAAAAAGTGAGTGGGGCACAAGGACAGTGTAGAGATGCCAAGAACAGTGAGTGGTGCTCTTACCCGTATGGATGGAAACCTTGCCACAGGAGACACTCGGAGCTCCAGGACAGCAGAGCTGGCAGCACGCACAAATAAAGATATCTGGTAGCCAGTCTCACGCATCTTCATCGGCCAGAAGCGCGGAAAGTCCATGCGGCTCGTAGTTTTCACGAGGCATACATCCACTGGCAAGAAACAGTAAACCGTGTTCGAAAATCAGCCAGACAGATTGGACATTCAAATTTTATTAGTTACCACACTCACCTCAAAAAATGTTCGCACCACTGAGATTTTTTAGTTACTAGGTTGCTCACAGCCCAAGAGAAAATAGAGGATGAAAATACACATTGTCTGTACACGATGACAGACTTTGTAATGCACTTGGTAATGTCCCAGCCAACATCCTTCATGTACGATGCAAAACATTTTGTTAGGTTTGTAACACTGTCTCATGTGGATGAAGGAATTTCATCTTCCAAAATTAATCAAAACAAAAGGAGAAATTTTCAATAAACAGGAGCCCAACTTGATTAAAGTACAGTGGAGAATTATATATATTTTAAAAATAAAGTAGTAATGCATTGGTCCTTAGTAAATTCAAGAATATGCTATTCTAAAATTGAATTGAATCCACTGGAGGATTAAAACAGGCAATGTGTAAAATAGTGCTTACGAAAATATACCTGTGAATGGCAATGCATAAATAAAAAATTTTGCTGACAGTCTTGCCATTTGCTGTATATCTTGAACTGCTACAGGAAACAGACCCGTTGTTGTGTGCTTGTCTGCACAAAATGTGAAATAGATGAGATAAAAGGATTAGAGAATGAATTTGTCACGTGACAAAATTAGTCCAAGATATTTTTCGACATATGCTGTCCAGTGCTTGCACAACATGCCCCTGATACAAGCAGCATGCCTCCAACCCAGTAAGTAGAAGAAAGCGTAGTCCGAGACAGACCATCACACACAACATGGATGTCACCTTGACTGCAAACTTCTTCCTGCTTATGGAACAGCAATGTTTGGCCAAACTACAGCAAGCAAGCAGCGAGAACAAAGTATAGAACCTGGTGCCTAATCAAGCACCAAATGCAACCCTTGCAGTGGGCAAATCCACCAACTGCCACCTCCTTGTGGCCAGCCTATGCACAACGCTGTGCGTAGCCAACATGGAGTGGGAGACAAGAGCCAGCCCCTGATGTCAGCCAGCCCCTGATGTCAGCCAGCCAGCACCACAGAAGTATTTAAGCCCATGCAAAGCAGCTATTGGAAAATGGTTTTCATGGCACCTCTCAGGTAATATTACTCCTGGGAAGTGCTACCCCAACAAGTTCCCTCAAAGAGCATCACCAAGGTTCAAAGCTCTACCACAGTACCAACAACAACCAAACCACCTTTAAGTCGTGCAGGGAACACCCATGTCCACCACGACACCTTTATCATCTGAGATCAGCCGGTGCCATCGACATTCAATAATTTGATATTGTTTTAGTTGTGCCCAAATAGTAAACTTAGTCCTCAAACAGTTTCAGAGTTATATTTTCCTTTATATTAGTTTAACACCTAGGTAATTAATATCCTTCCAATATGGGAAGACAAATGAACTTATCAACAAACCATTGTGATCCGGACAGGTGCGAATCCACATGTTCTTCTGCTTGGAATCCCAGTAGATATCGTCCCCTGCTTAGACTATACGGATTGTGACATTGCGGTTTTTCAGATATTATATTATTATTACCTTTTGGATTATTTGATTGTGGTGACAATTAAGTATGACTATTTTCAAATTAAGATTTAATATATGATTTAAGAGATGTGCACTGTAATTTTGGTTGTCTCATAAGTTTATTGATGTAGAGGTAATTTAGAGGTTACTGCTATAATAACGATGATATTGATGACAATGATGATGATAATAATGATGATGATAATGATTGATGATGGATGATTGATGGATGATGATGATGATGATGATTGATTGATGGATGATGATTGGTGATTGATGATTGATGTATGGTGATTGATGGATGATGATTGAGGATGATGGATGGTGGATGCTGACTGATAGATGATGGATGCTGATTGATTGATGATGGATGCTGATTGATTGATGATTGATGGATGATTATGATGCTGATGAGTAATTATGACTGATGAATGATTGTTGATGATTGATTGATGATGATGGATGATGATTGATGATTTATTGATTGATGATGGATGGTGATGGATGATGATTGATTGATGATGATTGTTGATGATTGATTATGATTATAATATTAAAATTGATAATAATAATAATACTAATAATGATAATGATGATAATAATAATAACAATAATAATTATTATTCATTTTGTCCTTAGAGTGTATCAAGTATTGCTATTTTTATTTTTCATTTGGTCCTTAGAGAATAGCAAGTTTTAAAATTTGTAAATCACGTGAAATTTAAGAAAAGTGTCCAGATTGGCTTTCGTCTCGCCATTGATAATTGGATGAGTAGTATGGCACGGTCAGATGACAGCTAATCAGAATGGATGTAACAACAGAAGTGACTCAAAAATTTTTTTCTTTTAATACAAATGCAGTCCCCACAGCCGAAAACAGACGCGTGTAGGTTATCATGAAGAAAAAATTGATAAAATAATTAATAATATGTTCAAGCAAATACAATTACAATTGTTGCAAGATGTTTTTAATTTCATTCTCAATATTGTGCACTGAATGATTTTTGTTAGAGGTGGGACAATATCATGTTTTTGATACTTGATACTCACTACAATTTTCAGCTCGATACCTTCGATACTTCCGATACTTGATACTCTTGAGTTAAAAAAAATTCAATAATGGATTCAAATTTTTTAAACTACATTTTCATTGTTCTCAACCTAATTTATGATAAAAGTTTAAAAAAAAAAAAAAAAAAAAAAATCACACAAGATAATATTACAGATGATGAAAACAAATTTGAAATTTATATACAACTTAGCATCTATGTTAGGCCTGCAGTGTTAAAATATTTTTAATATTTATATGATACTAAAAAAACATATCAGGCATGTCAATTTTAGAACAATGAAGGCTTATAAATTTTTATTTGGAAAAACAAGAATTAAATTTTTTCTGGATTAAGTCAGATAGAGGAAATGTGGGAATTGTTTATCACTGGATGAGAAACAATAGTAATTCTTCCATTACCGGAAGTAAGATAAATTAATTATTTGTTGACAGGCATGCACACACAAAGTAGGATGACATATTTACAATGCAGTTGTGCAATCCCATGAAAATGTGTTGTCCCACTTTGTGTGCGCCTGTCGACAAGTACTACACTATGAGTACTTGAATTCCTGTCCTCTTATAAATTTTTGGTAGTCTAGCAGCCTACTTGCAACCTTAACTAATAAATTTATTATTCTGTTGGTTGATTTGCGTTGGTCGTTTTCACAGATTGTACAGAAACAATACATGTAAAATAAAATATGAAATACTGTCTGTACACACAAATTACACATAAAAACTAGAAATATATACTTTCATTCAGAATACCGAACATAAGTTCACAAAATTTTGACAGTTCTAGAAATGTAGCATGGCCATAATGTATCCTTATGCCACAGCTGCTCTGTCTATGAATAAAACGATGAGTGTAAACAAATGCTATGATCAATGTAGGTTACCATTCGACGGTGTTGTGTCGGATGAAAAGGAGTTGGTGCGGTTTTGAGGAGCGGTAAAAATACTAAATTAGGAAAAGGTGTTGGAGATATGTTACCCAGGGCACCAGGCCTTATTCATTGAATAATGCAGTGAAGTTCTTGGAGAGCTAACTCTTCTTCTCAGGATAGTGCGTCAATGACCAAAGGCGGCAATCCTTCCGATGTACAGATCAGATGCTCCTCAGATAATTACATAAGTTATTCGCCTGCTACACTATGGACTATTGGGGCTGACCACACACCCATAACCGATTAACTTATGTTGCAACACATTTAAACACTTAAAGATATTGTAGGAATACACTTGTAAAACATGAACACATTTGGCGAGAAGGTGAGGGCCCACGACCTGAAATGCCAGAAGAAAACCCTAATAAAAACACATGTGTATTCAATGTTGATTTACTGGGATTGAACTACATGTTCCTATGTGGAAACAGCTTACATTAGTACTGGACTCATACCTGCCAGCGACAATGAAGCTGTATAATAAAGCATGAAGCCCGACAATGGTTTAATAGTGAAAACTTATGCTTCCCCAGGCGATTCAAGCACTGGGGAAGGTGAGAGGGGGAGTCCTAGGCGGCTAAAACTAAAACGGTTCCGAATAAGTTATGCTATTGTAATGAATATGATTGGTGAAACAAAAGTGCAGGCCTGCCAGGTGTGCAAACCGTGAGCACGGTGACACACATCTGACCTCTCAAGATGCTAAGCGTGACACCATCAGGTGAGATACGAGACGAATGATGACACAAATACTTACTGGTAATTTGGGCACCATCAGTGCTTCCAAATCACCGCACTATTGAGACTCAGGGTTCTCAAGGATGCTGTGGGTTCTGTGTGTCCACCCATGTGTACTTACAAACACATGTGGCTACGACACTGTCACTACAATGAAAGAGGTAAGTTCACTGTGAGACTTGTTTTTATTGATACTGTGATACAAATCAACATACCATGAAATTAATGATATACTCGGTCGTGTCTAGCTAACTCTGCTTGGGTGCTACCCAGTCCGTAATTACTCTAGCGCATGCCTAGCTGGATGATATCACCGTGGTGTATGAAAACACAATCTTCACAAGGGAAGAGAGTCGACAGCCGCTAGGGTGGACTGACATTTTTCCCTGAAGATAGGACATGTGAATTACAAAATAAAACCCTGATGATACATTAACATGTGTGATTACTTGGCATCACTAACGCAAACTTGTCGGGGCTTGCCCTCCAGCACATGGGTACTGTGGTGACGGCCTATACAAAGAGACGGCTCAGACAGGAATAATTGCACTGTACTCAAATTACAAAAATTACATAAATCCACAAAAGATACATGAAACAAGATGGGACACGAGATGAGTATTCACAATAAACACACACGTGTGTGAAAACAAGTTTAGATGGCGCGGATGCCGCTGGTTGAAGATCGTAGTGGACCATGTGGTGCAGGTAAAATTGCAATATTTCTTCATGGAAACAGCAAATTAAATTCAGACAAAATATTATTCTTGTTGAGAAAATTATTCTCTTTACGATTTACGTGATTACAGTCTTGTAACATGCCTGATGGCGGTAAAATCAAACATTAACATGACCGCATGGTCAAGTGAGCATCAATTTACGTGAAATTACATGGAACCCTGACAAAATTTAACATAGAACCCTGAATAAAATATTACACATACAATGTTACATAAATAAGCTCTCAAAGTGCAATGATGGCGTATATAAATACTCGGCGTCGGGTCAGCCAAGTGGTTATATGTGATGTTGCCGTAAAATATTCAAACATGGAAAATTACGTCAAATACATACATAAAAAACAAAGCCCTTAAATTTGCACGTAGCAATAATATAGAAATTACAATGGTGGAGGGCGCCTCATTCAAGTTACACAGGTCGTGTGATCTCTCCGACAACTTTCTCCTCCTTCTCCTTGATTAAGTTAAAACTGCCATATGGCAAAATAAATTAGTAAAGCAGAAGCATAATACTGGGGAATGTCTGGCAAAACGTACGCAAGCAAAGGTTGACCGGTAAACTAAATTGACTATTGAAATCTACATCAGTAAACAAAAGGTTGTAGTGTGTACATGACAGTGTCTTACCTCGCCAACTCTCCTCGACAGATTGTCCAGAGACAAGCGTCGCATGGACCTACCATGGCCGTCTACGGGGTTCACATAAGGAGAAGTGCTATGCACGCCAAGTAAAATATTTTTTTATCGAAAATAAAATGGCACAAATTAAATTTAATACTGTTTTACATTTTATAATTTTCTTATTAATTTTTCATTTGATTTCAGTGTCTCATGCCTGAATATTAGCGTTCTTATTCTCGGTGCTGCGGACACTTTGAATTTCATAACCAAACAATTTAAAAATAGCAACAAACACTTTAAAACATTTTAAGACACATTGAACCCTGCAAATACAAATATAAAACACATATTTCTCCGAAACATAATATTTAGGTGACAGTTAAAAATTATTGGCCTCTTTGCACACGTGCAGAACACGTGACACGTGCGTGGTGGGCGCCGCTATGGGCTCTAGTGCCACTGGCTGTTAGCCGGCGTCAAGTGACAACTGTTTTCTCGGCTTGGTGTGCCGGCCAGCGTTGGCGGGCAGGCAGGCCACGTCGGAACTAGCTTCTAATACACATTTTAACGTAAGACCCTTTTAACACTTACAGTGTGAACTGCTTGCTACTATAAATATTACCTGCAATAACAAGGATTATCAAAACAATTGCAAACAAGTGATGGGGTGAGAAGAATGTGACGGCATGTAAGATGGAAAAGTATAAAAATAACAAATAAACTTTGCTACAACTTTAACCCTTTAACAGACTGTTTCAGAGGGCGTCTTTAGCGTTCGTGTGAATTTGGGTCACACGTTGCCTGCCATTTATGCCCGTGCAATATTTATCTGGCTCTATTTGCACTGGGTATATTGGTCTGTGCTTTGGAGCACGTGGCTACATGGCCAACGTTACTCCAGTTGCACTGCACTACATTGCCCTACACTTCTTACACTTGCATGAAGTGTCTCACTACGGAGATGCACTGGTGAGCCTGTGCACTCAAATAGAGTGAGGCTCTCTGCTGTGCGGTGAAGCTGGAGCCGTTGCAGCGGGCAAACAGTCTAAGAGGGAGCCGTGGTAGGCGTCACATTCCAACCTACCTTATTTTTGTTATGGTAAAGTCATACTGCTGGTGCTCCATTAATTTGATTGCCAGTGGATTAGATGGGATTGGAGAGACTTTAGTTTAACGCCTTTCAGGAGATGGCATTGTTTTGCACCTCTTCTTACGAGACTGTAGCAGTTTTAATTACATATTGTTTTAATGGATGAGTCTAAAATTTGCTTGTATTAAAGAAACATTCAAATTATATATAACCTGTTAAGTTTGAACCTCACCGAAAGAAAACACGATAGATACGTAATTTGTACAGATTCAAATATGAAACACATTCAGAACGTAAATAATTTTGGCAAAGTTCTTTTTCCATACAACAAACATGTTATTTTTACACAGCAAAATTGTTGAAATAGTGATTTTCTAGGCTACATAAATTAAAAAAATTCTAATAACCATTTCAAAATACGTTATTTACAATACACACTGACTTACTATTCGTAAATCCTATTTGCAACTGCTGAATACATGTTGTTCAGTTGCAATCCATACTACACATTTCTCTGCCATTTGATACAAAATAATTAGCTGAATCATTAAATGATTATTAATTTTCTTAAAATTAAATGTAAAAAAAAACATGTTGCAGCAATTCTAGTGAGTCAACACTAGGGTTGGTTTTGGTTTATACCAAATTTATCAGAATTTGTTCCAAGCCCGGGGGGTTTTCTAAAATTGCTGTTTTTCAGATATTATTAGACATGTGTGGGTGATCATGAAGAAAAAATTGATAAAATCATTAATAATATGTTTAAGAAATATAATTACAATTGTTGCATTTTCTTAAATTTCACCTTCCATAATGTACAACAAGTTGTTTTTGTCTAATTTGTTTGCAAAGAAGTATGAGTCAATAAACGGAGAACAGAATGTCGGCCACTGAAATTATACAGCATACCCTTAACCTCTTTGAACTCTTCTCAATCTAACGACTCTAACAACAACAACAACAACAATTATAATAATAATACTAACAATAATATTAATAACAACAATGATACTAATAACAGCAATAATCATAACAATAATAACAACAACATTAATAACAATAAAATAATAATAACAATAATAATAATAACAATAATAATAATAAATTATAACTCTTGTTTAAACCTCGTGTACCTTGAGGAATCTCACCTATCAAAGGAGTATAGGACTGAGGATATTTGTAGGACCCTTAACCGAAGGATCCACTTGTACCAACACACACACACACACACACACATGCTGTGGCCAGCTTTGCTACGTCATCCTACTGACATACAATGGGCAACCCCCCCCCCCCCCTTTCTAGGTACACTTCACACCAAAGAAGGGTTAATTTACTTGGTTGTTGCATTACTGTTTGCCCAACTTTTATCAGCTAAGGCTGTGGAAACTTGCCTGGGATGGTTTATACTTCTCTAAATATACTGTAGTCAGCTTAGTAATTGAGGTTTCCCTAGGTGCAATTAATTTCTCTTTCTATTAATTGTGTTGATGCCTTTTCCTTTTAGACATAGGAGCCACTGTGAAGCCCTTAAGGACAAGGCAGTGCACCAATGGTCACTTGCAAATCTATCTGGCCACTATTATTGCCAGAACTATGATCGGAGAGATCAATCTCAGCCAGCCTGATGCCAAGCAGTAGCACCACCAATGGATCCACTCCAAGGATATATTTGGTCAAATAGACCAAATTCCTGGCACACGTCATCCTTGGGCAGAGCCTCACACTTCCATCTATAAGTCAGCCACTGCAGCTCGTTCCAGTTGGGGTAATTCCAACACATCACTCTACCAACAATGAAGATAGTCATCATCATCTTCCAGACCATTTACTTGACTTGTGGTAAGTGCATAGGGTAATCCACTTAAACAATAGCCAATCTAGAACCATAGCCGAAACAACCCCCTCGAACCAATTATCACTTGCACCACCCAGCTCACTCAACCCACAACCGCAGAACTCATCCAGTTTCTAGCACCAGTGATGGGGCCCCTTGTCGAATTTCTGTGTGACCTACCCGGCAACTTGACCAGGATTGAATGCAGTGTAGTTCAACTACAGACTTAGCCCTTAAGTTTACCAGCCACCCTGAACTGCTGAAACTGAGTTACCTGACATGACCCTAGTTCCGGATTTGCTACTCGACTTGCCAAATGCTATTTCCCCACGTTGGGCGCCAAGAAAGTTCCTACCTACTTCTTGATGCATAATGCTATCTGGGTCTGGGCAATGAGTCTCTACGTCTCGAAGCAGTGACTTTGTTAGTGCAGGCCGGGAGCACTTACTAAGGAGGGAGGCTTGTGTCTGTTTTACTTGTGTACCGGTGCACTCCCTGTGTAGAGTGTGGCCCATGTAGGCTGTCGGCCAGGCACAAAGTCTGTTAATGGTTTGGCAATTGGCCTGGCTACTGGCTTTGAGGCTGGTGGTTTACTTACTCCAGTGCTTGGCCAACTGGTTGGAACTGCGGCTTTATTGGGGGTTGTGATGCGGCAGCTAGTGGAACCCTGCTGTCCCCATGGGTTGCTGCAGCTGTAAATGTGGCTGCTGCTGCTGGTGGTGGTCCTCGATGGGCTGCAGTAGTGGCATATGGAGAACCATGGGCAGGCCAATCCAGTAGGCACCTTCTCTCCACATCTGATGGTTGCTACCATAGGGAACCTTCCAGGGAGGCTAAAACAGGGTAGGGGAGGGAGCCGGGGAGTTCAGCCCCACCGATTGATGGGCAGATTGAGCTCGTTCTGGGGGTGTCTGTTGACTAAGTTCCTTACTGGAATGGGTGCAGCTCCAGGTAGTTTGGTAGGTAGAGGTAGCCTTCCTCTCCTTCAGGTCCTTTCAATCTCGCTTGGTAAAGAGCAACAGGTTCTAAACTTTGACTCATGAGAAAGGAGCAGGCGATGTTCCATTCCTTATCTAAGAGTGTTCTGCCATCTAGGCACACTGGACCAGTGCCGAGTATAACCTTATTCCCGAACCAGCAACACAAACAGTGCAGTGGGTGGAGAGCAGATCTCCTCAGAGGCGTCCTAACAGCTTTGACAGGTGAGTCTCTAGAGCGGACAGGTCCAACACAGAACCAACCATACACTCCCTCCAACAACACAAACGGTGCAGTGGACGGGTGCAAGCTGGCCTAGCAACTTCTCCTCTTTAGTAGGGGTATGACTAGTGGTTGGGTCTCTACCGTTTGGTACATGTGGTGCACCAAACAGTTGGCTGTCGAATGGTGTGTGTTTCTCTACGTAAGAGTCCCTGAGGAGGAGCTTGCAGTCCTACATCAGGCGGTGAAATGGTATTGTTAAAACCCCGGTCTCTTGCTCCACACTTACGGGATGTGGTGTCTACAAGGAATCTATATGTACTCAAGGAAAATAAGAGAACAAGATAGGGCAAGAACGTGTTTATTCCAAGAAGAATATAACATGGTGGCCTGTACTATCTCCTGATTATCTTGAGCTGACTGGAAGTAGTAAACTACGCTATCCAGGTGAAGGGGACATGGTTCTATTCTAACTGGTGGCAGTTTCGACTAGGTAATTAATTACAACTTTTCCTATCTATACTATGTCACGTGTCATGAAGGGACTTACAGGGCCCACTTCCTGAAGGGAGTGTGGGGTAGCCATTGCCAGGGGCAAGCAACTAAGGGTGACAGATGACTTCTGAAAGGCTTCACAGAGGAAGGCTTCTGGAAGTTCTGGTGGTATGTGAAGGCGATGCTGAAGAGCTTATAGGCAGTGTAGGCAGTGATTGGTCAGAGAGCTCTAGTGTACGAGGCGGTAGAGCAAAATGTCAAGGCTGTGTGGCTCTCAGAAGAGTCAACGAACAATTTGTGTTTTCGGCTGGTGCATGGTAATATATTCACGGAACCAAAGGCTTGCCGGGCCTGAAGTGGGAGTTGCGATGCACACGCATTGTGGGCAGAGCTAAGGGTGGCCTTTGATGGCAGGTGGTGCTCTCTTTCGGTGCATCCTTGAACTTCCTCGGGGTTGCAGTGATGACTCGACTGCTGGCAATCAATTGTTGACATATTCTCGAGGGGAGGCTTAGCTAGACTTGCTTACTGACCGGCTGATGCTGATGAAGCGTACAACTCTGTCACGTGTGTAATTATCCCCACGACCAGGGAAACTCCAGTAGATGCTCTGATAGAAACCATATAGTTCCAAACTCCGTTCAATGTGCTTTTAGAGTGAAGTGTGTAGATGAAGTAAAGTCGTTTATCTTATTAGCCAGTAAGCATCACGCGTCAATTCGTCCCTCCTCTGGTGCAATTGAGACTCATCTGGGTAATAAAGGGAGGTTGTTATCGTCTCTGTGATGATGTAGACTGTCATTCCCTGAAAACAATGGTTGCTCCTCTGCAGTGCTCACTGCTTTGTGCTAGAGCTCTGACCAACCAGGAAGCAATGCGTGCCAGGTGAATCATCTCTGGCTGGCTGGCGGGCGGGCAACTAGCGCTGTCTCTCTCTCAGCAGGTTGATGGCCGGGTGATTGACTGCTGGTGGTGCTGCTCTTCTCCCCTCCCCCGGGGTGTCACACAGTGAAGAGGGAAAAAAAGAGGATAAAAATGTGTGTCACTGGTATCGACTGGTGCTTGCTGCACTTCTTTTTAAATGTACCGTTTACAAGAATAGCTGAAGGTTTGGTTATAGGGTTACACAATATCATTTTACAGATTTTCCTGTTGGAAAAAGAAAGCAAGACGAGAAGCACACAAAGTTCGACTCTTGGTGTGAGTTCAAAGCCTCACTCGTGAGAGGCGTGTCAGCTAGATATTTATCTGCTGTGGCCGCAGAAGGCGGAAAATGAAATGGCTTTGCTAAGCCATCCTAACATGTCGCAAAGCAGGTAACTTTATGTGTGACATAGTTCTAGGGTTTGCCGGACTAGGGCCTTCTGTTACCCTGGCCTATGGGAAACTAACTAATATCTACAGCAAACATCAGTACACAGAAATTAAGTTAACTAGAAAAAATTTTGTATGGGACCACCTACAACAAATTCAAAAATTCAAAGAGTCTCTCAAAACAACATGAGCACTGAGTATTTACAACTATTGGGTTTCAAAAATAGTGTTTAAAACAATTTTAAAAAATATTTTGCCTGTTGAGAGAGTCTTTTACCGTTATCTGGTATCTTTGGATGGGTTATCTGTAACTTCAGGCCTTAGCCTGTTGTCATCTGCTTCTCAGAATGGAAAGTCTCTAACACTTGTTTAAACAATGGAACACTCTAACAGGAAGTCCTTTCTTCTTGTATTTTCAACACATCACTTTATACTAGGCACAAAACAGAGTCCTTGGTGCCTGGTTACTATGCAATATTGACAAAGTGTAATGCTTACGTCGGATCAAAGTCTGTCTCTGGAGTTTACTGGGTAATAATGTGATGAAACTAGGGCAGTTATTTATGTCTGCCTGTAGAATGGCTGGCTATACACTGGTGTTCACTCAGCAACAATTTTATGTGTTGCAAGCCACAACTGATGGTTGCAAAAAGTTTTTCCAAAGGTTTTTACTTTTCAGGCAGCAATTTGATGGCTGCAAAACACAAATGTTTTTATGTGCTGTGGATCTACTGGAACACTGGGCAGCAGTTGATGTCCACCTAAGAGGTTTTTTTACCCCAAAAAATATGGCAATTTACGGCCGCATGGTTATAGATTTTAACATATAAGCTCTTGACAGCTGGCAAATATTCGTAGCACTCACTCTTGGGTGGTCGATCCCACTTCCTGAGCACCATGTGGACTGGGTAGGGTTACTACTTGAAGTGTGTCATTGGCCTCCACAAGTCTTTACGGTAACAGCCAGGCTTGTAACGGCTGCGACAGGCACGTGCAAGCTGCTCTTTTCTCACCTGGCCAGTTGATGCTGAGTGTTCGTCCCTGGCAGCGGTTGGCTCTGGATCACTAGGTGCCGGGGGACAATCATCGGGGACCTCCTTGAAGATGGGCGGCATTGGGGTGGCCGGTAGAGACAGGGCAGTCCTGGACGTCACTGCGGCTGAACAGCTGGGCTTATCCTTTCGTACTGGTGCTAGGATGGCCTTGGCACCGGCGGCACCAAGACTGGCTGGGTAGCAACATCATCCAGAGTGGATGCGGTTGGGTGTATTAGCTGAATTAAGGCCGCCAGGTTGGCCCCACTTCACTGGCAGCTCTGGTGGGGGCCTCCCTCTTGGAGGGCAATGACTGGTGGGAGGCTCCGACATTTTCTGATGACAGACCCTGCGCCAAGACCAGCTGAGTAGCTGCGTCATCAAGGCAATGCGCAGCTGGCGGTACCTTGTCGTCCGTTGGGCATCTTCGGTGAGAGAGTGCTTCTCCCTTTGTGGGCAGCGCTGCCTTGCTGTGCTCTCTCTGGAAAGGCGAGAGGCTGGGGTAGTTTCCTTGTGTGCTAGCTGTATTCACTGTTCGCTTAGGTGCAACTCACTTGCGTTGCCGGCTGGCATCTCTTCTCACGGTGTTAATGGGCGAGGGGAACTTGGGTGACTGATGCTATAACATATAACACCATATTCTGCTCTCCTGATATGTTACGTTTCCCAAGGAGGAGGAATGCTGACCTTGGTGGCGGCCAGTTGGGGTTCGTATCTTGTCTGGTGTACATGACGTGCACAAGATATGAAGTTGCAAAAAACGAACTAGCTCAAATACGTGTCATGCATCAAACTATACACAGAAACTAGTGACTTAACACAATATTCATAAAACACTGCTCTAAGATAATATCAAAGAACTAAAACATAAAAACAAAACTAGGCAACTGATGTTACGTATGTGATCTTCCTTACCTTGAGATGTGAAAACTGGAGTGTTTCTATTTTCATCCTAACAAGACATAGAAAATCAAATTTCTGATGACAGTCCTCACATTCCTTCTGTTTAAATATTTCAGCCATGCATCTGCCTAGCAGTTGTTTTCATGTAGATTTGCTTTGTTCATAGCACTAACATGTGAACGATTTACGAATGTATATATCTATGTGCCAACAAACGCACATGATGAAATGTCTTCCTGGATGCTGCAATAACATTACTGCTCCAGAAGCACATTTTTATATTAAAGAGTCGCTTCATCTAACTCATATTGTTCTTGAGAGCCCTTCTTCCTTTCACTACTATGACCAGCCTCCTTCCCAAAGATATCTCCCAGATCCTCATAGGCCCTCGCGATTGCTGGTGAAATTATCTAGGATGTCTTCAGTCTGCCCTCCTAGCTGGAACCACCAATGTCCACACATAAAGAGTAATTGTAGCTTGTGTGCTTTCTTCCTCATGCTCCTATGACACCATATGTTCTCTCCTCCTATGATGTTTGGATTCTGCTGGCATGGATGAAATGTTGGCTGTTGTGATACCCAAAAGAACATTCTAGACAGAAGATTGCCATATTTATGTCAAAATAACCTCCTGACGGCCATACTAAAAGTAATGACAGATGTGTGAGAGAACTCAGTTCTAACTTACCTAAGTCATGAGAAACTGTCAAGACCCACTATTCCTTTCCCTAGCAGTGATTTTACATGTTTCAAGAAGCCTGTATAAACCAGAAACTGGCCAAGGCTAGCCTGATCTATGGTCACCCACTCTGCTTTGACCTAGGATCTGAATTCTGTGAACCAGATACTGGATGTAACCAGTCTGTCTAATGCACTGTCCTCAAGTGGAGTCAAGGACCTCCCTCTGTGACATGTTCTAGATGACATGGTCTACTGCACCAGAGTATAGACACAGGCTAAGCAGTGATTTCCCTCCCTAAATGACTCTGTATGTAGTTTTTAGAGCTTTATTGAACAAAGTGGTTAATAGTACAGCATGCAGTATAGACTCTCACTCTAAGCCTCTGGCAGAAGCCAGTCACCACTGACTGGGGCAAACCATTTGACTCTTCAATCATACTGAACACCTTACTTCTGGAATCACATCCAGCCTTCCAGTTTCAAAAATTCATAAGTGTTAGCATTTTCGACCTAAAAAGACTGAAGAAATTAAGACCTAAATAAAACTTGGAAACATGATCTCAAGGCCTGTTCATGCATATCCTCTTATGCTCTGGCAGAGAAGTGGGGAAGGATTGGCAGATTGAGATTTCCAGTCTCCAGGAAAGTACGATTCCATGTGCTCGCGGTATCTCCATCTTTCTCTTTCTTTTCCCATTACTACACTTTATCTCTCTTTCTCTCTCTCTCTCTCTCCTGTATTTCTCTTTTCTATTTGTTTCTCTCTCCTTTCCCTTTCTAACTGCATTTTTCCTCTGTTCCTTTCTCTTTTTATATTTCTTTTGCTCCTCTTTTTCTTTCTTTCTCACTTTCTCTACCTCAAGTTTCACTTACACCTCAGCCCTCCATCCTCTTCTGAGTGAAGGTGCTGGCATTAGAATAAAGTGCTATGAGCAGGCAACTATGAGTACGCTACCAGCCCACTGCCCGATGCAGTTCCCATGTTCTTAGTTCCCATCTTCTCCACTGTGATTGCACCAGCAATTAATCTACTGGGGATGCAAATGAGGGAGTGTTCCTCTTACCCTTATACAGGGATACAGCTTGGATTATAACAATGGAAAACTTTGCAAGGGTCAGAATATAAAATTTTTCCAAAAAAAAAAAAAAGTGGTCAATTATACAGTAAATGTAACACTTGCCATCTATAATTAGTTATAGGAAGAGAAACTTTTAATGTATGGTGATAGAGAAAACGTAATTTGTGTCTTTATTAACATACAGTAGAGTCAAAATATTTTACTAATCATGAAAAACAGCAAAAATTTTAATTGAAGAATGGAGTAAATGGAAAATTACAGCTTATCCAGAGCTTTGATTTTATGTGTTCTAGCAAGTTAGACATGGCTTATATATGTTAAAAATGTCACACCATCACAGAGCATGTCTGAGAATGATGTGAAACATTAATATATAGCATTCCCAAAGTAAGGAACAGTAGAAACTAGTTCAAAATACAGGGAACATGTGAATTCATAGCTAAGTGTGTGTGGGTGTGGGAACTCACCTCGCTGGCAGAAGGGCTCGCTCCACATGACCCCTGCACCCATGATGCTGTAGTAGAGGAAAGAACCATTGAGCAGCCTGAGGATGCTCCCCTCGCTGGCGTACTCTGCCACTGCCAAGGGCTCGGATGTCTCCTCTCGTCCTACCGCCAGGTGTCCGTCCCCCCACCTGAGCCACAGCCAGGTCCACTCAGTCCCTGTCAGGACCCCCCGAGAGGTGCTTCCGCCCTGCACAGCACCACCTGACTGTGTGCTGCCAAGTCTTTTTTGGTGGTTCCGCAGGTGAGGTCTTCACCTGTTTATGTATCACTTCCTTTTACATCAATTCACAGCAGTTTAGCTTCAACACCTATCCTCATTATTATAGCTAATTCAGAAATGCCTCTCACTATCTCTTTTTCCTCTCTCCCATTGTCAAGAGGTCACAGTGGTATAGTGGTCAGATATCATGCTTCCCACCACAGCAAACCAGGTTTGACTATGTGATGAAAACATAAGAGCGTAGAAAATAATGGTTTACAGTTTTTTTTTTTTTTTTAATTTCTCTATCTCAAAACATACAATAACAGTGTGATCATACCTTTTAAACATTAAAATATTTAATAAGGCGACCCTGGCTCCCAATGGCCGTCAAAGCAGGGTGCTCAAATAAAATGATTAAAAAAATACACATTAAAAATATAATTTGAATGAAATGTATCCCAAACAAAGGATTATAAATATATTAAGAATTCACTATATACTCATTTGAAAGCAACAACAATGATTAAATAAATTAGAATCATAATATCTTATGGCCTCTCAATTAAAATAATTCAAGTTACAAAAGGAGATTCTTACTCTCAAGCGCCACTATGAACGTTTAATTCATATTAAAGAAAAAGTTGATACTTAGAAAATGCTAAACAGCCAAACTTTAAAGCCTATCTGACCTAAAAATGAGACGTTCAAAAAAAAAAAAAAAATACAAATTAAAACTTATTAAAGCAATTCAATCACCAACAATCTCAAATTAATGCACTTGCAGGAGGGTTAATTCAAGGCTCTCAAACTAGTGCAAGTCGATGCGGTTCCAATTCAACACCATGAACATTTCAGGTGACTTGGAGCAAACAGTTTAAAGTTTACTTATCAAGAAAACGTTTCAAAGAAAAGGTACTATGGGCACCACGTACCACAAGTTAATCAAAACTTAAATTTTGAAAACACCATGAAGAACCAAACAGAATTTAGAATGCAAATAATATAGCGCTCACATAAAACACTAACTCGAATTACCAGAAAATTTCTACAGCATGTCACAAACCCACCTCATTGTGCAACTCGTCGTGCTTTGCTGGATACATTTCAGCTCGCTCAAATACTAGCAAGGTTTATGCTTTTGAACAGAGTCCATAGTGGAACGACGAGCAGAAATACCAGAGAGGTATTCTCGCTGAGCTGACCTGAGTAGAAGTGGACGAGCTTTGCTCGAAAGCAAGCCTTGTCCAGGCATAAATTTTTACCAACCAATCACATAGCTGTTGCTCGCGCATGCACAGAAGGGGTAGGGGTAGCTAAGAGGTAGGTGGGAAAATGGGAG
This sequence comes from Dryococelus australis, assembly GCA_029891345.1. Lineage (NCBI taxonomy): Eukaryota > Metazoa > Arthropoda > Insecta > Phasmatodea > Phasmatidae > Dryococelus > Dryococelus australis. Next base: position 201,361,632 of record CM056997.1, read on the forward strand.
GGGAGAGGTAGTCAATGCAATTGCAGGCGGAGCAGCAGTTCAAAATATTTACACCAGATCAGCGCACTCTATAATTCTGGCGGCGCAAGCACAAGCTGCACACCTGGTTGGGGTAAATCCAGATTTTCAAACGTGGTAACTGCGGTGGATATTGCCCCTGCCAGGGAAATTTCTTGGTGCACTCACATTTCCTTCACAGCGGCATTTACTGCTCCATCTCTTCCTCTTCTCAACCCCATTAGTGTAAAAGAGCTCAGGTATTAAGCATCACCTATGTCTCTTACTTTTCATTTACTACCCCCATCACCAATTCTAGCTCCTAATGAGATGTTGCTTCAAGTTTTCCATCACAATTTCTTTAGAAAGTATGTGTGATCATACAATAGTATGGATAAGCATAGGACCATCGTTAGGTAAATGTTAAAATACATATATTAATAACATTTATTATGCATAAATATAACATGAGATACTAAATTTTAAGTAAATTTGTACTGTTTCATTACACTTGAGGATGATAAGCTCCAGTGTTCATATAGGAAACATCTCTGATATTGGCTGTTCATGGTACAGCGAGCACGTTTGAGGTCAAAATTACTTTTTCCTTTAAGCCAATGTTTTTAAATAAATATTACCACGTAAGTAATAAACATAGTGTGTATATTCCACGTCACTCTGAGGTTAATGTCTAAAGCTAAAATAAAAAAAATTTATTGATTATTATTCCGAATGCAAGGGCTTTCAAAAGTCCTCACTTTACCACAAATAGCATATATATTTATGTTGGGTATTAGCCACACTATGTGTTACATTCAGGGGTTGATATCTGCATATTGAGAATGGAATCATTGGTTACCAGAATTTTGGCTAGACAATTCCTACACAATGCTGGTGCTGTTGTCTGGTGCACAAAAGTATGTCTTTCTTATATGTGTACATATAACTGAACTCTGACAACTAAGTTTTTTTTTTTTTTTTTTCAATTTGCAGACTAACCAGGCTTGTCTAGGCAGTTGGAATCTGAAAATGTGAAAACACATCATACTGACTGGGCCAAATACAGTACTTTCTTGAGAAATCCTGTAACAAGTCTCACAATACATTTGACACATGTTAATTTGCTGAATGTAGAATTATGCTCCGTCAAAACAGCATACAACACTTACTTGCACAACTACAATAGCACAGAGTACATGAGCTTGTTATTCCCTTGCCTATCATAACCCTAATATTTGCAGATATCTGGATGGCTATGTTGGGTTGTCTCTTATGTGAGTCTTACCTTTACTACCTCCTTGCTTCATGGGACCTGACAAAGTCGGCAATGCTCTTCCCTATAGAGATAGACGAGCGTGTCTGCTGCCGAATGTCCCACAGTTGTGGCATTCATACTACTAGGAGTTTTTAAATCTTGGAGTAGCACCTGATGGTCTGTGGAATCCTTCCCCGAGACTCATTGCTGGATCGTCTAAGAGGAACAGTTCCGGATACCAGGGGTATAGCTCTGGGCGCTTTGTAAACTTTGCCGACGGATTTCTCACCTCCAGTTGTGCTTGTCCCAGTTGGGGCCACCAAGTCTTGTGGTCTTGCTATCTCACTTGTTTGGGATGAACAGGGTCCTTTGTTTATCCCTCCTATTGCCGAGTAGTAAGTGGCGGGGTTGGGTCACGCTGAGGTCTAAAGAAGTCTGCCATGTCATAGAAGGCTCTGGTGAGGTTCCCTGGATTGCCAATGTCACACTCGGTGGGAGGGGTTTGTTCCTGGGCAATCCGACTAAGCCTTCATCACAGGTGCTCTGCCTTAGGACGTCTGGGACACCGCCGGCCCTCCGACGATGTTTTCCGGATATTCAGGATACATAAGGAAGGGCTAAGAGCTCTTCGATGCATGAGCCATGTATACCCATCGAAGGGAACACCACATGCCACCACCATGCCGGGGAAAGGAATTACCTAGAGGAATACTAAAATACCAGTAGGAGGTACTCTTTGATGTTGTAATCTGATGTGGGTTTTGCACTGGCCACCTGAGGCAGGGCCATAACTCCGTAACGTAATGCCCAAAAGGCTTACAAATCCTACTACCCTTCTAAACAGGAGAGCAAACAAGTTTACAATATCACTCATACAATAGTATGATGATACACACACTATTCATAACAAAGAAACTCTACAATGAATGTGCTCCCTTACAGCCTTTGAAAGGCTGCACAAGCAAAAAGCCATAGGTGGTGCAGCTCACCCTGATATCTGCCCAACTGTGCGAGGGGTGAGCAAAAGAATCACTTGGAGAATCCTATTCATGCATTGTGTAGGCCATGAACTGACATAAGCTGAAAATAACTCTTAACCATAAAGAACCGTCTGGGTGTTCACTTTCACTTTAGATTTTCTCCAGTGTATATCTATATACTTCATTATGAGTGGGGAGAGACAGTTCCACTTGACGTTTGCCATATCATTTTGCTGGTAGTAGGAGGCAAATTACCCAAGGGCTGATGTTATTCATTAATTTTACCTTAAACGTTTGCTGCCACTCTGCCTCCTGGGTTTTATAGCACCACTGCCAGCACGAGTCATTTCCCTCCGTGACCCGGTATCGGGAAAACCTCAGATACGGGCTCAGAGGTCATCCCGTGCTCCTTCTTTACATAGCACTTGTAGATTTTCTCGAGGTCCGGCAAGTCGGTGACAGTGTGCGCCAAGTCCTCCGGATAAGACCGGCCCACACAGCCTCCCACCCGCCTTGCCTCTCATCCGTTTCTATGTCTTTTGGATTCTTCACTAAAACCCAGATATTGAGCCCCAGCGGCCTGACCGTAAAGGAGTCGACTGACCCAACAACATTCCAGGCCATTACCAACTGCCGTAGTAAGCCTTTCCTGCTTGCAAATACCCTTCTCCACCCAAGTGGCCAAGATGAGGCACAGGGAATGTCGGGGTTATCCACGTTTGCCAACCTCCAATTAAGGGAGTTGCCCAGCTGTACCACGAGGAGGTGTGGGTCCCCATGAGTCAGTAGAGGCTGTGGTCGTGCACATATCTGACCCTTCCACAGTTGTGTTGCATATGTGCTCCGATACTAGGCTTGGCAGTAGACCAGACACTTCACTGTCCATATGCTCTCTCCCAAGCGTCCACTGTTTCACATCAACAAGGGGAGGTCCTATCACTTAGTCTCGTGCACTCCCATCGGGCACTGCGCATTACGTGGCCTTACATCCCTTATAGGCCAGTTCTGTAGTGCTACTCCTGCCAACCAGTTCAATGAGTAGGTTCTGTCATTCCCTTTTCAGTTCACGACTAAACTACAGGGAATTTGTTCAAGGTACTTCCTTCCCTTGAACAGCCTTACACCCATTACAGGCCGGTTACTCTAACAGGCTAAATCCTTCTGGGAGTTTAAGACGGCGGCCACCATCTTCCCTCCTTTCCAGTACCTTCATGCCAGAGAGGAAGCTCCTCTAACCCGTAGGCCATTGAAGTTCCCACCATGTGTTCAAAATCACCAGACCCTGCACACCTTACATCCCTCAAGAGACTGGTCCCCCAACATAAGGTATCTGTTTTGGCACCTTGGGAGAGTCACCGCTACTCCCGCTGGCCATGGCTGACAGGGGATTCCTCATCCCACACTCAGTCGATGAATACTTTGTACAAACAATAGTGCAAGGCCCTTAACTTCTATCAATCTGGCCACACCTGGCAGCTGACTTATTGCATGCTGCATGTCTGTTAAAGTTGCCGAGTGGTAGGCAGCATTGTCAACACACCACAAGTCTTTCTACCAAACGCTGCCTGGACAACAACACGCTTTAACTAATAAATCTGGTTAGTTTCCTGTTAAAATATATAATAACAAAAAAATAAAAAACTACTAAACAATTTTATTTTTAAGAAAGTTATGTTTAAATTGTTATTTACCTTCACCAATTATATCTTAAGTCTGATTCACTTTGCTTTAAAATGAAAACAAAAAATTTCCCCAATTTGTATTTTACAGAGCTGACCTTGGGATTGGAGATGAAGTGGGTGTGGTAGTTGGTGATGACAAGTTCCACCCCCGCACCCCAGGCCTGCAGCTGGTGGCCTGAGGCGGGTGTCGATACTGCACTCAGAGCCAGCGAGACAGTCGCATTGCGCCACCGGTCCGGGTGCCACAGCTTCAGCCCCAGTGTCAGGTTGTGAACGGAGCTGTTGAGGGCAGTGTACAGCGTGTGGACTCTGCTTGCCCCACTTGTGTATACCAGACAGTCTGTACAGTCAATACTGATCCCATTGTTATTTCTTCTTAACCTGACATACCTCACCCTACCAATATACAGTATGTGATCAAAAGTATCTAAACACCCTCCTGAAAATGAAGTAGAAGTTTGGGCTGCCCTTCATCAGGAATACTTCATCAGGAATACAGGTGTTGGCCCAGCCTTAGAATTGATGACAGCCTGCACTATCGCAGGCATACATTCAATCAAGTGGCAGAAGGTTTCCTGGGGAGTGGAAGCCCATTCTTCATGGAGCGCCAAAATGAGAGGAGGTATCGATATGGGTCGGTGTGGTCTAGCATAAAGTCTGCATTCTAAAACATCCCACAGATGTTCTACTGGATTCGAATAAGGACTCTGTGCAGGCCAGTCACGTAGTGGGATGATGATGTCATCAAACCATTTCCTCACATGCCCTGCAGTATGGATGGGTGTTCTACCCCGTTGGAAGACACAATAGTCATCCCTGAACTGTTCTTCAATGGTAGGAAACATGAAAGCATTTTGAATGTCAACATAAACTTGTGCATTGACAATGCCACATAAAGCAACAAGGGGGCCAAGCGCCCCCCCCCCCCCCCAAGAGAAACATTATCACACTGTAATGCCACCACTCACGAATTTCACAGGCTGGTAAATACACCAGGCATTCACCACACCCTCACCCTACTACCAGATTGCCACAGTGTATACTGTGACTCATCACTCCGTACAATGTTTTCCTCTGTTCTATTGTCGAGTTTCAATGTTCCTTACACCATGTGAGGTGGCATTTGGCATTTGCCTATGTGATGTGTGGCTTATGGGAAGCTGATTGGCCATGGAAATCAAGTTTCCACACCTCACACTGAACAGTCATGGTGCTTGGTGTAGATTCTGATGCAGGTTGGAAATTGTGTGCGATTGTGGTGATGGATGATTGAATTACATTCTACGACCCTCTTCAACACTCAACTGTCTCTAGCGATCACTATGAAAGGTCAGCCGGCACGCTTTTGGGTTGCACACGTCCTTTCATGTTTCCACTTCACTATAACATTGGAAACAGTGAACTTAGGGATACCCAGGAAGGTGGAAATCTCATGCACAGACTTCTTACACAAGTGGTACCCAACAACCTGACCATTGAAAGTCGATTAGTTTCTCAGACCATCCCATTCCACTGTATCATGCTGTCTGCTGACTATTGCCATTGCTGATCGTGTGTTCCTACTGTCTCACCCTCTGTGTTAAACACACATTTTAAAGGCTGTCCGGATACTTTTGATCACATAGTGTATAAATGATAAATGAAGTGCCAGTTAAGTGGTTAAGTGAAATACTTCTTGGATATAACGTTAGTAGAATTTAAATAACTACATGTTAAATTTAATGTTTATTACAAGGGTAAAATCACACCTGCATAAGGTGGATTAGCTGTCCAGGGTGAAATAATTCTTGCAAGGATGAAATACCTGTTGTACAGGTGGAATAATAGGAACACAGGTGAAATTACTGTCGCAAATACCTAACAGGCAAACTTGTACCACGAAAAACACAGACTTGGATGGAGAAATTTAGTCATCACTGAATTTCACTTTCTGGGCTTTAAAGTTTCAATTGGCTGCACAACGGGCACAAATTTCCAAAAATGATTACAAATGTCAAAAATGTAAAAGGACTAAAAGTTAATAGTAATAAAAATCTAAAAACATGTTGTATGGCCTACCAAAGTCATATAAAAAGACAACATTCTGGAACAGAATTTAAGTGAAAAGAATAATCTGAATTTTTCTTTTATTTTTTTACTTGAAGTGAAATGTGGTCTGGCAGAAGTTACTGTTGAATAATTTTGACACATTCAAGTTAAGGTCTTCCCACCATAGGCAATATATGAGAGGACTAACACATGAACAGTAGCATTTTGTGCTGAAATGCTCTGCTATATGGACAGTCCTGTTGTTTCAACCAGATACAATGCATGGGAACAACGAGCTACAAACTTAGAGGAAAAACCATGGGGGAAGGATGGAAATTGATCTATCCCAAAGAAAAGTCAGTTATTGTCATTCCATAGCCCATAGCTGGTGTGTTTTTCCCCACATAAGAAAGACACAGTTACTAGTTGCTAAAAATATCATCCTAGACAAGTGGAAAAGTATGTACGCTCTGAAGAAGATGATAAAGTCAATTTTACAGTTGTCACTCAAAGCTGAAAGGAGGTTAGTGCGGTTGAAGTTCTTGCCCCAAGAACTTGTTGACTTACTTCTCCCAGGAAATCAGAGAAAGCACGTCTACACATTATGCAACCGATGATTTTCTGTGTAGGGCTGCCTGCAGCCTGCTGAAGCACAATGATCAGTATGTGAAGAGTTTTGGGCAACTCTTCACATTGAGGTCTTGAGAGCTGATGCAGGTGAAGTGAGGTGAGAATGGAGCAGCATCGGAATGCGAGGACTGGGGGAATGGAAGAACCCTGAGAAAAACAGCTGATCAGCAGCATTGTCTGGCACAATTCTCACATGCGAAAATCTGAGGATGACCCTGTAGGGAATCAAACCCGGTTCATGGTGGTGGGAGGCATGTAGTCTAACCACTACACCACCATTGCCCTCAAAGCACAATAATGATGGAGCACAGAGCCTTAGGGGGAGAGAGCTGTAACATGGTTTCTCTATGTCTGGTGCCACTCTATTGGATTCTGTTGAGATGACAGTATAGTAGTCAAGATGCCTTCTATACGTGACTTTTCAGGAGAGTTGAGAGCGACCTTGGGTTCCAGTCTTACTGAGACATCTATTCCACCCACACCTATAGTTTATACTTTCTCATTATACTGGCTCACACGTTAACATGTCACAAGGTAACACTAATAAACTTACTTCAACACCTGGAATGTGAAGGCTTTTAAACTTACAAGGACATCAGTAATTAAAATAACTCAAAATAATAATCTCTTTAGCCCCTCCATTCCTCCAGGGAGCCTGGGTCCTGTTGCTGTAGCAGTGCCAGCAGCACTTTCTCATTGGAGCTTTGTTTTTACCGAGTTACCTAATTCACAGAGAGCCTGCTAGTCACCTAAGCTACTAGCCTGCAGCTTCTGGGTGGTGTCTTATGCACAGTTGTGATTAATCCACTCCAAATCAATGTACAAAATTTTGTGCACAGCACACAAGGAGGTTATTTTCAGCCAGTAATGTGCATTCTGAAGCACAATGCCTGATTTTCTTTGCTGTGAGAAACTGTTTAGCAAATTGTGCTATTTTAGAAAAGGAAAATGAATTGTTCATGTTGGAGGTGTGTCAATTCAAAAAATTATGCAGAAGTGCCAAATTACCGATGTGTTGATTCTGAATTGTAATACAGATTCACTAACGTGCTGATCATGTATGAAAAAGTTTTTGCTTATGTTTAAGTTGAATTTAGGTTATTATTTTGCTAAAACAATTGCATTGGTGAAATGCAACACAATTAAAAAAATTTTTTTAAACATATTTCAGTATATAATGTCCAAAAAGCAAATAGAGTAATAGAGTAATACAACAAACCATGTAACTTCAATTAAAGAAAAAACAAAAAAAAAAATACATTTTGGTCTATAGGTATTCATAAAAATATTTGTGAACATAGAAAACAGTAGGCATGCATAAGGTTCTTTACATGTTTTGTTACTATTGACGGTCAAGTGAGAAGCTTGAAACATAAAGGTTAGATTGTTTTTGTATATGCATTGGTTCTGCAATACACAGGATTAATGTTACTTGCAAAGAATGTACTCCTAAACATAAGTCTTTCAAAAAAACAAAATGTAGGCTAATTCATGATTTGTGTTTGGGTGCTTTGCTAACACATTTGGGTTGGTATAAAAATATTTGTTTAAGAACACAAAGATTTTAAATTAATGCAAGTCACTGAATAAATCCTTAACTTCACATGTACATTTGTCTCGAAATAATGTACTAAAATAATATACAGTACCAAATTTACATACATAAAGTACTTTATAACCACAATAACCAGTGGAAAAGCATAATATAACTGAAATATATAATTTAAAAAAACGTAATACAAACCTAAGTCAAAACTGAAATACATTATAATGCATGCAGGCAAGCAGCGCACACCCACTTGATCACTATTGAATTTTTTTAAAAACAAAAATCCACATATTGTGTGATTAGTTACCCTCCTCTTAAATGGCATTTCCACTAAAGGATTGGCTCGACACACAACACACAATGGTTTTTTTACACAAGCCTGCTAATGGGCAGGGCTGTAAAAACAATCACCCCCCCCCCCAGACCCTTGCCAACTCAGCTGGTAAATTGTTTACATCAGGGTGGAGCTTGGGACAAAAACTATACAAACTTTGTTTGAAAAAAATCATTGGAAGTGTTGAGCATCTTTTTCTCTGAGGCTTTCGTTTCCAGATGCTGTGTAGATAGAAAAGTTTTAAAATGTTCACAAAGGCCAGACTCATAAATTATTTATGTTTAAAAATTACTCAACGTATTGTGTTTGACAAATTGGCGGAATATTATCTGCAGTTCCTACATTAGCAGAAGCCCCGATTCAGTCAACAGTGGAAAATTTGCCAGAAGCTGATTCAAATTGGCAAAGTTCTAATTCATATTACTATAATGACTACAGCCGAACCCAAAGCCTACAGTTCATGGGTTGTTATAATGAAAGATGTGTGTACTGTGCAGCGTAAGTACAGCACAGATAGAAAAGTTTATTATTTGAAACGTTTGATGAAACAGTAAATAAAGGGTTAGAAGGAGGTCCACCATAGCAGACTGACCATGACTGGTACGTAAAGGAAGGATTGTTTTTTTTTTAATGCGAAAGCATGACCTCTGATTGCTATACTGTTGTATTAGCCATGTCTTGTGTTTGGCCTGGGCTCGATTGCATGAACTTGTCTATAGTCAGACTGAGCCGGCTTGCTGATAAGTTGGAAGTGGTCACGACAAACACCAAGGTCTTATCCTTTATTCCATATTTACTAATAAACATTAGTTTTACTAGTCTACAGCTATCAGTGTAGCTAGTAAGTGCCTTGGGAACATTTTATCTGCCGCTGTCGGTAACTGGGGTTGCTGCAAAGTAAGATACCCCAAGAGTGTTAACCAATCTGGTTGCAAATGTTCAGTTGCATGTGAAGTTTGTATTGCCTCAGACATGATGCAATGCTTTCACAAAAGCTTGTCCTTCAACTCCTCTGGCAAATTCTGACAGTTGAGACATGGATAGCATACAGTATGCCAGATCTGGGTTACCCTTTGCCTTGAGAATGGTGGTGTAGATGTTATCTGTGTGCCAGACCTGGCAACCTTGCATAGACTTGGCAGCCTTGCAGGCCGAAGCTCGATACTGGCTTGCATGTACAGTATACTCCCGATTAACCGTGCTAATTGGGGGCCAGAGAAAACATGAATAAGTAAATTTGTATTAAAAAACAAGGATAATCGAATTGACACATTTTTACTATTAATGGAACAGTAATATTTGCTCTGAAAATCATGACAAAAACACAGTACCTATTATACATTCCACAGCAAACACAAATCATGCACTGTATGTGCAGGATTTAAAGTGCATGCTACTTTAACTGATATTTATGTTGCACCGAATGTAGTTAATTCACGGCGCATCAAGTATACACAGCCTTTCGCAAGCACCAGGCGAGCACATTGGACGGGTGACACGGAGTGATAGATAAGCTGTCCGTAGTTGTGTGTGTGTGTCTTTTTCTCACTGTGCGTCACTCAGACCCATTCTTTAGATGGCAGAGTTAGTTGACAGTTTAGAATTTGATGCAATAAAGACTAGACTTTAAATGAGGCAACTTGGCATTCAAACAATACAGTACAATCCCCATTAAAAAAAATAACCCTTACAATACAAAAGCTCATTAAAATTTTACCGACTTGAAAAAACACAAAAAAAAATTAGAATTTCTGAAATCTTTAGTTTTCTTGTTAACATTTAAATACTTGATATGAAACAAAAAAAATTAGAAAAGGTAAACTGTGCCTTTCTTGAAAAAGGCTTCAATTTTCATTTTGTTTGGCACTGAAATTGGTGTTTTTGTTTGTAACACACCATGCTCAAATTGTTTTATTATTTTTAACTTTTCTGCTATAGTTTAAACTGTCCTTTTAAGCTTTATTGACGTTATGCAAATGAGTGAACAATGACCTGGGTCGGCGATCGATAAACTGGAAAGACGTGTTTCTTTTGCATGGTGGGGGGGGGGGGGGGGGGGGGGGGGTATAACCGCGGCCGTGTCCAAAACCGAAATGGCAAATTTGTTATTTTGAAAGTTTCAGTTCAGGAGTTGTCGACAGTCACTTGTTTAGCACTTGCGGTGACACACTTTTACATTAACAGTGAAAAATATTTCTACAATCATCACTGGAATGATGCACATACGTTAATAAATAAGAAAATAGTAAGTTATGCAACGACGACTACAAAACAATTTGTTACAAAATATATAAACAAAGCACAACAGTAACCTGGTTTTTAAAACATGCATATAAACAATTATTTATTTTATAAAACATTTGTATATGTGTTTATTTTGTATTTTTGCTAACATCTGCTGCTAGATAGAAAATACCAAATACCAAATTACCAAAAAAGTCACCATTTTTGTATACAAAATCGGGTCACGTGATCATTTTGTAAACAAAATCTGCCATTTCGGACACGGCCTGAGATGAGTCAGAGTCCGACGCGCTTCAATGGATGGAAATGGATGTCCCACGCAGGTCTCTGTAACAGCTGACAGTTTAAAGAGATAATAATCAGCTCACGTGGCACAACGATAGACGTAACTTACAGTTGCTTGTTAAACGACACACTTTACAGTATCGCCTGACCTCCGCACGGATAAGCCGAAAACCGGTTAAGCAAAGCACTATTAAGTGGAAGTGTACTGTAGTTTAAAGGGCTAAAGGACTCCTGGCAAGAAGCATTCTACCTGTTTGTTTTTTAATTTGGATAAGCATCAGCCATGAGACCATTATTTAAAAGCAGAGTCTCATTGGGTAAGGGATCAATATGTGCTTGGTCACTGTGGAGCACCTATAGCTGACTGGATAACAGAACCTCCTTGCAAGGAGCTGTGCAGGGCATGTTCTCTGTGGTGGTGCAGCCTTATGGCTCGAAAGTAGAGCCACACATCTCAGTTTGGTGGCTGCCCCTGTGTGCAGGCACTTGATCTACCTGCCACATACCTGCACGCTACTGTATCTCCTGTTTCATTACACTAGAGCATCATTGGGACACAGAATTATGAATTTTGTGTTTGACTGATGCAATACAGTGGCACAAACTAATTTTGAGAATCCACTTGTGAGGTTTTCCTCTGCTTGCTAAGGCCAAGATAAAACTGTCAAGTCTACATATGGAAAATTCACCAGACTGAGCCTGTGAGTACACAATAGCAAACTTAATAATCTGAGTACTAATCTGAGTTGTTTAATTCAGGTGAGCCCTTTCAGTACAATTTCCATTTCAAAGTTTTCTCAACTAAGAAGCTGCTATAATTTTGCACCTGATTGAAAAATATTAATGTAGTGTTAACCTGTTTAGTTTTAAAATTATTATACTTATATGATTTAAATCTTAAAATTACCAAAACTCTTTTTATGGAGTGTTTCTCACCTTTCTCTCCTGATAAATATTTTCATTCATTGCCATTCACTCAATTAATAATTATACTATGTATTCTGATTTCATTATAAGTGTGTGTTAAAGGTATTTCCAATTGGATTTCATGCTTAAACGTGTTGCCATGTTTCATATTATTTTTCTACATGAATACAGCAGTATTATATTGAATGCCCAGCTATATGTTCATTACTGTTGTTTAAATGCAGTTATTCTGATTACTCTCTCATGTCACAAAACTGTACAAACTACTGTACTATCCAAAACTTTTACTGACAGATTGCATATCAAAATACAAAATGTTAGTTTAAAGGACAAGGATATCCAAATTAGATGAAGCCCTAAATAATACTCTGTACTTTAGAACCTACTATTTTTCAGAATGTCTGCATATGAACTTGACATAATTTCAACTACTACACCATAAAAATTATTTATACACAACATTCAAATTACTGACATTAAATATTACCACAAAATATTTCAGTTATACTGATAGGGATACATATATGTTAGGATATATTTACTCAATGTTCAGTGTAACATACATACACTGTGCAAAAGGGTGACAGAAGTGAGAGTTCTTCTCATTGTGTTAATAACTTTCAATTTAATTACAGTATTCTGAACTCTGAGAAAAATATGCTGTGAGGAGATTCCTTATGCAACATGTGATATTAAACGTAATACAGATGCATGATGCATTGGCAATAATGGTTACTAAACGACTTCAGCTCATCAGCCTAGCACGCGTTGCATTTGAGACAACATGGTTTGCCAATGCTGGCCGCCACGTGACCCCAGCTTGTATTGTTTACCCTAGCATGAATGGATGTTCCTGCTCAGCGGTATTGTATTATTCACTGGCCTGCCGAAGCTATGTGCTGAAGGCACCAAATACCACTACCCACTGTTAGATGGCTCAGTGCATCTTGCCACTGTCTTCCGTCCTTCTCCAAGCCAGCCAGCGGCATCACGCCAGAGAAGCTATGCTTTCGCCACCTCTCGCTCAGCGCAACACTTCACCCTCAAGACACCAGCCAATGAGCGCAGAGGCAGCTGCCCAGTTAAGTATAAAAGGAGCTGCAAGATTTGACACCAGAACAGTCTTCTTTTCCTCACCATGCTAGCCGCTGAGGAACTGACCAGCCTGACTTGTCTCGCCTTCGTTTCCAAGCTCCCAACTTACCTTCCCTCTACACTGCACTTTCAGTGCAGAAGAGACCACCTTTCCTTGGTTTCTAACCAAGATAATTTCTTCCACGCCCTGCTTAGTAATCCAAGCACCATGCCAAGGAACAAGCCTAGTCGTCTACACCTCAACACTGCGGCCCCCTCTGGGCAACAATGCGCTAAGCATTTAAATTCAGTATAAGTAGTTTTCACAGCAATAATCTACCCATCCTAGTCAGCCTATTTTCAGGTAACCTCTATCCCTACCGCATAGAATAGCTTCCCCAACAGCTCTCGTATACGCAGGAGGTAGTGTGGCATCACATGTCTATTTTTCATCTCATGTGAAATACACATTGTGTTCTACCAAACTCTCGAGTTCCAAATTTCTGTAGACTTAGCACCCATCTCACCAGTTGAGCTCCTCCCTGAGGGAAACACAGGTGATCCTACGAATTTAACTCACTAGAGCCACCACATGTATTCTTACCACCCACACACACTCGCAAACCGGCCAGTCTTTCTGCATACCTCGGTAGGCAGAACGGTAGAGCCTACTCACAGGTACTCAGTCTCCAAACAAACTTGTCTGTTCTGTGCCCATCTTTTCTACCACACTTTCATTGCCGGAAGGGATGTTCCCTGTATTGGGAAGACTCGGCGGAGGCCTACAACCTCTGTCTCTAGACCAGGTTGTCAGTTCGGTGCTTGTCCTCTCCACCACACTTTCCGTGCCGGGTGGGTCGTTTCATGGATTAGGAAGACCTAATAGAGACGGACAGACTGCGCAGGAACACATTTCCTGCTTTTCACCTCACGGATGTGAGCATGTCTATTGTGTGTATACAGATGGCTTTCTCCAAATGCAGTGGTATCAGGGAGAAGGTAAAACAAACGCTGATTGCGTCCGCGCGCCTACAAGAACTGCCACCCTCCTTTGCAGTCTTCATTGACAGTCTAGCACCACGAGAACAAGCACAGGCCTTTTGTCAGCTATCAGTACCTGTGACACCAGCCATTCCAGGGGAATTGTTTATGGCCCCAGTTTGTGGCAACGGAGAAGTTCAGCTCTGGATCAGAGAGTTCCTGAGCCAGCCAGAACAGCCAACAGCCACCAACAATACCCATTACTTATTTTCGAATCAACATTGTTGTTCTGGCCCCGACGACTCATCACACCAACCATAACCAACACACTCAAGTACCTCCTGCTCCTAAATGCACCACTGTTAAGCCTCTTTCTCATGCTTACATAGTTGAGTCACGACGCCCAGGTATTCCAGCAGCAGCACGCAATTTGAAACACAAAATCTCACTGCCAGAACCAGACTTTGTGCCCTGCTACAGAGCTACCCGGCCAGTCCTGTATTCTGGATGTGCTCCAGTTCCTCGCAACGACTAATTCAACCCTGAACCCTGCCAGAATAGGATGCGTCTGGCCTAGCATCCAACAAAACCAGTGCCGATTGATGTATTGTTCTCCCAGACACAAACTTACAGAGATTATACAGGCATGCACTCATGAAAATTTATATTAAAAATTATTATGTTTAAAATTTTATAAATTTCATGAAATGGAAAAACAAATTTCCCAATAGTCTATTCTTACACTGATAATTGTAATGCATGAAACTTTGGTGTGTATCAACCATCTTCTTTAAGAAAATATAGGATGTCATGTTATAATCATTAAATTTTTTTAATCTGGGTTGAAATAACATGTTTATATAATGGATATCTTTAAATTAACTAAAAAGTCATCTACCCTAGTGTAACACTCTCAGGGAAATGGTTATAGAAAATAACATACAAATTTTGATAAGGCCATGGAACCTGTCAGTCAGCATTTTATTTTCTTATTTTAATCACCAAACTTTCACAAATTAAATTCAAGAAATCACTGTTCTGTTCTGTTCAAAAATCTTTTCCTTAAGTTCAGGTAGTTTCTACTTACTTTGAAACAAGATAATTTAAAACCCATAATAATGATTATATGTTGTAAGTTGTATTGTTTTTCTTTCTCATTTTGGAAAAAAACAATCTTACACATAATTTTTACCTGGCATTCCTCTTAATACTCTATTGTTAAAAGTCACCCAAATCTCACTCTTTCTACCTGGCATTCATTACACTCATGTATACTACAATATATATTAATTCTACATACACAAACCAATTATACACATTCACATGCAAGCTAGAACTTACAAACACTCAGCAGGGGCTACAAGATTGCAAACAGATGAGAGGTTTCCTAACCTGGCTCGTCGCAGAAGGGCACATCACAGTAATCCTTTTCCTCCTGATGCCCACCCCGGCGCTGCACATAGCACCATGGCCCTGCTGGGTCCCCGTCTGGGTTCCGGCATCTTGACTTTGGGGACTTACGCCAGCCACCAGGAAACCGCTGGGTCAGAAACAGCATTTCCCTGTTCCCATGCCAGTTGAGGCAGCTGCGTTCTGAGCTAGAGGAGCTCAGCTTCCCTGCATACTCCATGCCAGGGCCGGAGAGGCGGCAGTCTATCAACAGTCAAGCACTCAGTTCCTTCTTCCAAGGGTGGAGCGTCAACAAGAAGAAGGGGGGGGGGGGGGAGACCGGAGCCATGGCTCCCCCTTCAACTGTAACCAACTCCTTGAAGTAGCTTAGTTTAAACAATTTTATATTGTTTGTAAACCATAATTGAGAGGTTGATTCCAAAAACCAGATTAGTCCAAAAATCCCATTTTTATATTACAACGGGTACTTGTAATGCATTGAGAGGTACATCTTATGGTTAAATTTGTTTCTGCCAAACCATGTCCTAGCAACTGAAAACGTTGTAAAATATGGTGTTTCTACAAGATGTTGATATTTCCATTACCATTCTGACAAAAACTGGTAATATCATGGACTAGTCAGGTTTCTGCTAGAAAGCTGCGGTGTTGTGGTACCAGTTTGTCCCAGTCATTCTCTCTATGATGCCAGAAGTTCCGGGTTTGAATTATAGCTTGCACATATATTTTTGTATTGTTTATTTGTGTTTCCTAATAATTGTGGAATACCACAATCATGAAGATATCTCAATGAAATGTAGGGTTTGGACAAGAGGGCCTTTAAGCCTCTGGCACAATTGGCTGTTGGTGTTGGTGGTTGTCAGTTGATTTTCAATGTATGCCATGGCACAATAGTCAGTTGGTGCACTGGTGTAAATTATTTCGTGATCAAGCCACCAGGTAGCAAATGAAATTTCACGCAGTTCATGAGTTTCCCACTAGGTAACGCTATCATCGTTTAAATGGGACAGAAGCTGCAAAACGTAACTAAAAAAGAAGTGTAGCACGGACACTGTTGCCAGTTCCCCTACAACACACTCCCAACCAGCAGGAGGTGGTTCCTGGGCTTGCACCATAGAGAATAAAAGAAATTTATTGCGCTGGTCATTCATGTCATAAAACTTTCAAACCCCGTGTAAACCAGTACAAAATAAAGACATTACCCTTTTCCCAGTTAGAAATATGTTTCATTCTAATTAAATTATATATTCTGTTATAAGTTTACATATATAATTGTATACTCTTTTACCTTCATACGAAATGACATATACAGAGGTGGTTAAATACTAATCCAAATTCCAAATGAATATAATTTTTAACGTACCTGTTCTAGGCATAAATGTGTCTATATATACTTGCCTTACTTAAACTCCAACAGAGTAATGTAAAATGATATTCGCAAAGTGATATTGCAACTTGAAATGTCTTGTTCACATACGGCTTCTATATTTACATTAACATACATAGTTATACAGATTTTTACAGTGTAGGAATGTTGGATATGCATCGTACAATATAACTTGTGTACAAATAAGTTTTACATTTGATACATTTCTGAAGGAAATAGTTTTATTTTACAGTATTTCCTTTGACGATTTATATAAACTAACTTGGTTGGTTTGCAGTTAACTTCTAAACCCATCTTTTCTTCTTTTGGACCACTGTATGCCCTTCAATCACATGTAAAAATCAATACTGCCTTACATGTACAACTGAACAGTATACTTTTATGCCATAGCCTAAGTGACACAGAGACATTTAACTGTGATACATAAGTTTTTATGTGTATAAAACGAAACAAAACTGGTCTCAGTTGCCGCCAGTTTGAACAGTGCACTTTTATTTTGGCATTAAGATCTCGCATAATTTACTGTCTCTAAATTAGTATTTCTGATTGCATCCGCGAGGAGTTGGAGGGGGGGCGGGGGTGGGTGGGTTATATTTAGGTGAGTGTATATGCATTTCGGGGCTGTTATTTCTTTGTAAAAGTTAATTTTTTGCAATGCTCAGTTAACTGGCAAACTAGCTATAATTATGCATTTCTTCTGCATCAGCACAAAGGTTTTCAATGTCTCAAAACCAAACAACATAGCATTAATGTGCCTTATTAATTATTGTCAAAGTTTGAATAAATTTAAAAGCGTGAGGAGTGTGACCTGGTGCACATTTATAACTGTATATAGTCAAGTCGAAGTGACTGCTAAATTTAAATACTATCGCGCGCAACACATTTATTCATTTGCCATGTTTTCGTACAGTATTATTTATAAAGTTAGTAATTTGAAGATATTTGCTCCGAGTCGAATACAAATCTACTATGCAACTGGTCTCTGAGGTTCCTCTATGTTTAACAGAAGTGCAGTTGTTGTAGGATGATATCTCTTAAATTCTAACTGGAATTCAGTTAACAGATTATATTTGCTTACTTGTTAATAGATTTGTCGATAGGAAGTCTTGACCACCATTCGCATTTCTGTAAAACTATCAGAAAGTTAAATATATTTTTAGGAAGTTGGGGATAATGAATAAAGCCGGAGAAGTAGACACTTAATGAAACAAAAAATTTTGTGCATAGAGAATATTTTGAAATAATGAGTATTTTGGGGTTTATAAATGGGCTATACCATAAAATTATGTTCACTGTGTAACTGATACTGATAGCAAAGTTAACATAGCATTGTCCCTACCACACCACCACCTCTCATTTTCATATTCTGTGCTAGGGCATGTATGTATGTGTAATTGTATATGCATTTGTGTGAATGTATGTATATGTGTGTATGTATAATCGTATGTATGTATGTATGGGGTTAAGCCTAGTTTTCAATTAAAAATTGTATGATGTTTAGCAATTGAATATTGTGTAAACAAAGCCTTTCTGTTTCCAAATGATACAAGCAAGGATGATGTATTGTACTTCATCTGACATATATGTGATCCTTCATTATTTCACTTGAAAACTTATGGTATTGAACCTGCAAGTGTAACTATTGTTAGCCTACTTTCTGAAGGAAACAAAGACTTTCCTGTTTGTGTGTATTTATGACTGTGTGTGTGTCTACATGTGTGTCCCTCCTTTCACATTTTTAACGTGTCGAGAGAATTTAACCAAACTCGGTTTATATACATTACATACTTAGTAAGGGCACCTTTTAAAGTTTTCGACAATGCCAAAACTTCCTTTCAAAATGGCTGCCATTTTATTAGTTAGGGTAAAATGTCATGTCTCGAGAATCATTGATCAATTTAAACCAAATTTTGTATGCTCGCAGAACATCATGTAAGCATTACATTTTGAAGTTGACGTTGTTAGACCGCAATTTTGAAAGACATAATAAAATGATAAAATAAAGATTTTACATAATATATCGAAGACTATCACTGCAATTCTCTCACAATTTGATAAGTAAGTCATACTATGACAGATCAGGTAAACACATAATTGAACTTGTTTGGATACTTATTTCAAAATGGTGACCATACAAATATTTTAGGTTTATTTGGTTCTAGCAGCCTGCCATAGCTTCTCTCAGGTTTTAAGGAGTTATTGAAATAAATACCTATAAATGTGACTACCAGTAAATACCTACAACAACCTGTGACTACCCGTGACTACCTAAAACTACCCATTATTACCCGCGACAACTTGCAATAACCTGTGACTACCTTTGACTACTTGTGACTACCTTTGACTACCTGCAACTACCTGTGAATACCTATGACTACCCATGACTACATGTGACTACATGCAACTACCCATGACTGCATGTGACTACATGCAACTACTCATGACTACATGTGACTACTTGTGACTACTCATGACTATCTGCAACTACTGGCGACTGACTACCTGTGAATACCCGTGACTATCTGTAACTACTTGCGACTATCTGCGACTACCTGTGATCATCCATGACTACCGGTGAATACTTGTGATTACCTGCGACTACTTGCGACAACCCATGATTACCAGTCATTACCTGTGACTACCCACGACCACTTGCGACAACCCATGATTACCAGTCATTACCTGCAACTACCCATGACTACCCACGACTACCCGTCACTACCCAAGACTACCCGTCACTACTTGCAACTACCCACAACTTATGACGACCCGCGACTACCCTTGACTACCTGCGACTACCTGCCCCTACCTGCGATAACTTGCAACTACCTCCGAAAACCTTCTACTATCCACTACAACCTGCAACTAACCATGACTACCTGTGACTACTTGCAACTACCCATGACTACTTGCGAGTAATACCATATTTTTCTACCACTGACAGAGAAAAAAAAAATGCTATTAGTGAAGTTGAATTAAATTATACTGCAACATACCAATCAAGCAGTGCCAATATTTTATTCAGCTCATCAACATTTCTCACGATACGTGCTACTGACTTCACTGGAGCACCCATTACAAACATGGAAGTACTTTATTTTGAACGTATAGGCCCTGTGACACTTGGCAAAGTGGTATGATTGCCATTTCACAAATTTAAAATTGGAAATTTTAAAATGCTTTTGCTCATAATTACATCATCCTGTATTCACACTACTAACAAGTTTTACAAAGTAGCAATTATTTAAATTTTCCCTAACCTAGGGAAAATTCTCTGATATTCCCCTGGCGTTTCCCTGTCATATGAAATTCCCTGACTTTTCCCTGTTTTCCATGAATTATTGGAACAAAAGTTGCTTAATATAGCCTAATAACATGCATCATAGTTTACAGCAAAATTTTATCAAAGTGAAAGGCTTATTAATAATTCGAATTCTAATAATTGATATCCGTATGAGAAAATAGGGAGGAGGAAGTTACAACACCCATAGACCCCATATGCCGCTGGTATTGGTGTATGGAGTGTCAAATACATGATAGTAAATTTTATATTTGTCATAATTTGAAAGCAATTCTGTTTTGCAGAATTTATGGTATATCGTACAAATACTGAATATTTGACATAAAATATTTTAAACGGAAGCATTGTGTGTGCAAACTCTACCAGAACATTGTCACTTCAAATCAACTTTAGAAAAGCCGATTTACTGTTTCAAAAGAGCGGGAATATCGTTTAACATTTCACCACCATAATGTTTCTGAGATCACGGCATTAGTTTATTTAAATAACGAAGAATTTTAATACTAGGTAACAAACACAAATAATATTAAGTAGAAAATAAAAATTATTTGCTGTATGTATCAGAGCTTCTGCTGTACGTTCTGCCAATACCTAGTCATTTTCTTTCATAAACAAGTTACAGAAACCACATATAAGGTACCATTTTGTAGAGCATGAAAGTAATCTGAAACCAATATTAACTATTTCAACTAAGTTGGTTTTGAGCTGTGCTTTGTTTAGTGACCAAGTGCTGCTCGTTTTTTTTTTAATTTTCATAGCCACACGTGAATACGTAAATTACGTTAGGTGAGTCGGCTGAGATGCATATTGTAAGTTAAAATTAAATATTTTGCCTCAGAGCCTATCAGAATACATCAGCATAACTTGTCGAGTACAAAACAGACATGTATAGTATTGAAAGAAAATTTGAAATATATCTGCTAATGCCAGAAACCTATCGCCCGAGACCATGGGCTAGTACTGTTATAGTACTTTATTTTCTTATGGCCCGAGGCCCGTGGCAGTGGACACTCAAAAGCGAGCTGGCAATCAGAGCTGGCAACGTTGTTTGAAGACATCACGGGCACAGTCCTTGTAGTTCCGTTGTGTCATGCAGAGCACAGCAGTAAGCAGAGCTATCTTTACGGCAAACAATATGAAAGCCACGACTATATCATTGATGGTGTAGTGCATAATTGCGCAGCTTAGTGTTCGTTAACGGTCATACAAATAAATAATTTGTCAGGTATTATGTTTTCTAGAAACATGGTAGCATGCCACAACGAGGTCAATTTCTAACTTTACAAAAAATAACATACGAAAAGACTCATTTGAATAATGTAGTCTTTGGCAGATTGAAAGCTGCCACATACAGTGACTATTAAAATTATTTATGTGGCTGTTACAACTTCCTACAATTAAAACGTCTATATCTTGGCAGAGTTTATATCTCATATGAACATATGACTTTTTTTTGTTAAATTATAAGCAGTGGTGTTGTTTATATAGCTTTTTATAAATGAGCTATAAAACATATAATTTTCTTCAATATTCAAAAATGTTATTGTTTATAATTTTTAAAATTATTTTTGCATGAAATACTTTGACCTTAGCTGTAATATTATAAACATAAATTCGCATAACTAGGCATTGGCGCACATCTAACACTCCCCCTTAAACAAAATGTGGATAAGTACAAAATAATAAATTTAATTTCTGCAATTGATAGCTGAAACTGATTGGATGTACAACTATGTCTCGGCAAATTCTTGCAATATTAATGCTTAAACTCAACACGGTGGACAATTTTTAGTTTCCTGAAAAAGTTACTTTTTGGACTAATCCCATTTTTTGCTATCAACCCCTCAATTTATTCATGTCAAAATGAATAAAATGTATATTCAGAAATATTATTCACATCTTGCCTAAGCATGTTTATTTGAGTAATGACTTCTTATTGTGTCTTAAACAATATAACTCTGTAGAAAATGTAACAGGAGTGTAGTTGCTTGGCACACACAGATGATGCTGTGTGATAGGCCATAGTGGTGTAGTATGTCATCCAAGTGTACATACTACACCTCTATGGCACAGACAGCATTATGTATTATGGCTATTTCAAACTGACACGTGGGAGCCCTGTGGGGGACAACACGTGTGATGTGTGTGTGTACCACTAACGGTGGGATTTGCAACGGCACTATGCTGTGTCTGCTGACGTGGATATCCATTTGCAGTTCTTTTGTATCACTCCACCACACTACTTGCGAGGATGTATATGGCAAGATGCAAATGTTGATGTTGCAAATGTCAAGGTCACCTGTCTACCGTAAATGTGTGTTCCCTGTGAGAGAGGTCACTATCCCTACCCATGGCCAACAATGGTACTTTTCAAGGTTCTGGAACCTTTTGGGTCTGTGGGTTGCTCTTCTAGGGACTGACCCTCAACCCAATAGTACTTGACCTGGTGATCCCCGATATGCACGTCCACTAGTCGGTCCTTCCAGGCAGACGTGGTCCCTAGGTTATTGGTCTCATAGGGTTGGGTGGAAGGATAGATGGACAGTAACACCTGGCTAGCAAGTCCCTTCTCTTCTCTACTTGTGAGAAATCTGACTTGCATCCTGCATCACATTACTTCTCTCTGGAGATGGGCTGGTAGCCAATGGACCTCTCTCACAGTGATAAAAGGGAAATGCTGGCCCCCACCAACCCCAATGTCTTGGTTGAGAAGAACGGTGTCACTCCTGCAGGTGCCTGACTGTAGAATGTACCTTGGGTATCGTGACACCCTTCCTTCTCCAACTACTTGGGCTTAGGGTGGCCACCGGATATGGGCCGCAAGATCTAGCATGCTGTTGACTTTGAGACGCGAGGGCACGGTTCAGATGCTTCAACTTTTATCATGTCTATGGACTCCACACTGGGCCCTTAAAGATCCAGCACTCCACTGGCACCAGAACTTATGGGCATGACCTAGCATGCCCCTCCCTTCCAAATAGAACTTGTGCATGATCCAGCATGCCACTTGCTCTGGGACATGACATGCACAGATTCAGTATCCCACCAGCTCCAGAACATGAAGGCACAACCCAATCACCCTACTGTTGCCCTAACCTGCAGGAAAACCTTCAAATCCTTCCCTCTTAGATGAGCCTGAATTTCTTCCCCTCCTTGTTGCTGATGTGTGATGTTCCCAGGCACTCTCAATGCACTGAAAGGGTAGTCTAGCTACAAATAGGACAAGTGAAAATAGCCAGAGCACAGGGGTTTATTAAATATATGGCCCCTGGTCACACTGATTCGCTGTTGCCTAAATCCCAACTGGGACTGCACAAATTAACTTCTTTTGACTTAGCTAGAACTGTCAACATTCACTGGGCATCAAACTGATGATCCACCAAGTTACCAAACGTGTGACAGCAAAATGGACTGAACAAAATTGGTAGCTATATCTCACTCTGATGAATGAATCGCTGCTTTTTAAATACCCTGCAGTTGGGGATGGTGCTTCCTGCAGTATTCCATCTGCCACTTGACAATTATATTTGTCACTCCTTTTTAGTTATATGGGTGTCACCTACACTAAAAATGAACTAACAAAAAGCCAGTAGGTGTATTTGTGTACATATGCGTGCATGCACACATGTGTGTGTGTGTGCATATCAGCAAAGCAAGACGTCTGTGACGTGTTTGATTATTTTTTGTATGAAAACCATTAATTTTGAGGGTAAGAAACAACTGTGAGTGTGTACTCATGGTGCTCCCTGAGACAGATGAATAAGTTGCTATATTGATTAATGCTTACATCTTGATCCCATTTACTGCTTATGCAGTAAATATTTCTCTCCCTCTACAGGCAGTAACACGCTCCTAGTTCCTTGAGAAGAGTGAAGAAGAGGTTTCACTGAAATATGGAGCTGGATTATGAAATATTTTATTAATATACACACACAAGAACCAAATTTCAACATGACACAGGATTCCGACAGTGATGGTTCTTGACTAAGGGACCCAACGGTAGTCACATATACCCGAGATAAAATGTAGTGATTTATAACTATAATGGAAAAGTGATGAGATGGAATAATGGGGACCATACCAAAAATTTACAACAGAAAAAAAAAAAAAAAAAAAAAAAAACCAACAGAAATTTCAGTGGTTTCTGTCATGTGGAATTATCTTTCTAATGTATTTCTG
Organism: Dryococelus australis; assembly: GCA_029891345.1. Taxonomy (NCBI): domain Eukaryota; kingdom Metazoa; phylum Arthropoda; class Insecta; order Phasmatodea; family Phasmatidae; genus Dryococelus; species Dryococelus australis. The sequence continues at coordinate 201,385,872 of CM056997.1, forward strand.
TTGATTTCTATTGTTTTCCATTGGTGACCCAATAGCTTTTATTGGATACCAGTTGTTTCTGTTTAGTACAAATTTAGTGGACAGAGAACATTTCAGTGGTTTCTATTGGTTCCTGTTGTCAGAAAACACTGGAATCATTGGTTTTGATTGTTTTTTGTTGGGTTACAACTACTTCTAGTGGATTAATTTGGTTTCTGTAATAAATTATTCTGCTGGTTTGCTTATATTCTGGTGGTTTCCACTGAATACTGTCTGTCAGTTTCTGTTATGTTTTGATGGTTTATGATGTACTATACACTATTGCCTGCTGTTGAATTCTAGTAGTTAATATTGGTTTCTGTTGTATTTTGTTGTTTTATGTTCTGCTATAGTATATTGTCTTCAGTGAGATTAAAATGGTTTCTGTTGGTTCCTGTAATGTTCCATTGGTTTCTGTTGTTCTGTAATCTGTTGGTTTTTTTTTTTTTTATATTCTAGTGGCTCCCACTTGTTTCTGTTCTGCTATAGTCGGTTGGGTTTTGTTGTATTCTAGTGGTTTCCATTGGTTTCTGTTGTGTTTTCTTGGTTTCTATTGTGCTGTAGCACGTTGGTTTCTGTTGTATTCTAGTGGTTTCCATTGGTTCCTATTGTGCTGCAAATTTATTCTAATGGTTCTCATTGGCTTCTGTTGTGTTTTGTTGGTTCCTATTGTGCTATAGTAAGTTTGTTTCTGTTGTGTTCTAGTGGTATCCTTTGGTAAGTGTCGTGTTTTGTTGGTTTTGATTGTGCTGTAACCAGTTAGTTTATACTATATTCTATTTATTTCCATTGGTTTCTGTTCTATTTTATTGGTTTCTATTGTTTTGTTGGTTTCTGTTGTGATAAACCCAGTTGGTTTCTGTTGTATTCTGGTGGTTTCCAGTTGCTTCTATTGTGTTCTGTTGGTTTCTACTGTGTTGTGGCCAGTTGGTTTCTGTTACATTCTGGTGGATGACATTGATTCTTATTGCATTTTGTTAGTTTATGTTGTGCTGTAGCCAGTTGGTTCCTCTTGGATTCTAATGATTTCAATTGGTTTCCATTGTGTCTTATTGGCTTCTATTTTGTTTTGTTGGTTTTCATTGTTGGAAAATAAATTGGCTTATCTTGTATTCTAGTGGCTTCCAGTGTTTCTTATTACTAATGTACATTATTTTTATTGTTGTTTTATTTTAGTGGTTTCCATTATTCATGTTGTGTCTTTTTGGTTGCTGTTGTGCTGTAGTGGCATTAATTGTTTTCCATAATGGTCTGTTTGTTTCTATTGTGTTCTGTTGGTTTTTGTTGTGTTCTGTTGGTTTCTGTTATATTCTGTTGGGTTTGGTTGTGTTTGGTTGATTTATGTTGTGGTCTGTAGATGTCTGTGTGGTCTGTTGTGTTAAGATGGTTTCTGTTGTGATATGTTGGTTTCTGCTGTGTTCTGTTGGTTTTAGTTGTGTTTTATTGGTTTCAGTTGTGTTTTGTTGGTTTCTGTTATGTTTTGCTGGTTTCTGTTGTATTTTGGTGGTTTCCCGTGTGTTTTGTTGGTTTCTGGACTGAATTCTCCTTTTTTTTGTTACTATACTGCTGCACTGCATTTGTTTATGTTGTACTATAGTAGTTTCCATTGGGTTTTGTTGTGCAGTAGCATAACTTTTTCTGTTATATTATTATGGATTCCATTGGTTTCTCTTGTGCTTCATTGGTGTCAGCAGTTTTTCATTGTATTATAATGGTTTTCATTAATTTCTGTTGTGCCAGTTTTTCAATTATTTTATATTCTGATTGTTTAATTGGATTAATTTTGTTTAGTTGATTTCTGTTGCAATGTTGGTAGTTTGTTTCGTTTGTATTTGAGTGGTTTCCATTGGTTTGTGTTACACTACATTTTGTTAGCATCTATTGATTTTTGTTGCCGTTCCTATGATTTCCATTGGATTTATCTAAGCTTTGTTGGATTTTTGTTTGCATTTCCTGATGGTTCCATGGTTTTCGGTTGTATTCTTTAGTTTTTGTTGTATTTCAAACTGTCGGGTTCTGGTAAAATTCATATTGTTTTGCCTTAGTTTCGGTTGTATTTTTGTTATTGATTTTGTATTTCTTGTGGTTTCCTGGATAAATTACAAAAACATACACTAAATAAACAAACAAAACACAAAAGAAAATAAGTGATACAGTACAATTACATCACAAACCAACAGGACAAGTACATTAACACCCAACAGGACATAACAGAAAACAATGGAAACCATTGACACTACAACAAATTTCAATATAATGAAATTGATAGAAACCAACAGAGTACAATATAATCTTCAAAAAACTATTGTCGAACATTAGGATTTCATCAGATACAAAAGGGTGAAATGAAAAAATCAACAGAAATCCATAGTAATTACTGGGACTACATCAGAACAAAACATAATTAAATACTGCAGAAACCAACAAAATACAAAAGAAAGAAATTGGAAATCACTAGAAACACAACAGAAAACTACAAAACACATTAGAAACCAATAGCAACAACTGACTACATCAGAATACAACAGAATGAAATGCATCAGAAATTATCAAAATACAACAGAAACCACTAAAAAGACAACAGAAACAAATATAAATTACAAGACTGTGTCAGAATACAACAGAATGAAATGAGACAGAAACCAACAAAATACAACATAAAACTACAAAACACAAGAAGAACCTATTATGTATTGAAATGTTAGTGCATAGTTATGTACCTCGGTGGCAGAAGGTGTAGGTTAGCAACTGTGATGTGAGTGATGTTTACCATAAGTGTGGAACAGAACAGCTGACTGTTCGGGCATGTGTTGATGGGGTACAAGCTGACGAAATAGGAAATTGTAACAGGACACACCCGTGCAAGATGAATAACCAAGTACATAAAAGTGGTGACGAAGATTGTGGAGTTGTTTCGTGAGTGTAGTGTTAATATTACGTAGTAGCAGATACGGCTATGATCGGTGTAATAAGAGAATTCATGCTGGGTCGGGACATGTGGAAGACTTACCACAAAAGAATACAGTTTTATTTTATCACTAATAGAATCGAAAATGATGAAGCAAAGCACACAGTATTTTTTAGTCTGTGGAATAGAATTATATGACTTTGTTACATCTTTATTGGCACCACAGTCGACGGATAAGGTATTAATAAGTGACGTGTTAAAAAAACTCACAGAACATTTTGAGCTGATGCCGAGCAAAATTGTTGAAACCTACAAGTTTCTGAAATGTGATCAGCGGGATGGGGAAAGTATTGCAGTTTATCTGGTATAGTTACAGCGCTTGAGCACACATTGCAACTTTCCTAATTTGGGGCGGATGTTGCGAGACCAGCAGGTGTGCAGAGTAAAAGACAGAGCGGTGCAGTACACCTTGCTTGCTAAGGATCAACTCACCTTCAAAGATGCAGTCGACATCGCCATAACAGCTGAGGAAGCAGGAAGGAATGTTGCAGATATACAATGTACTGGCACAGAGGTAAGCCCACTCGAGGAGGACCGACAAGTAGTGCATGCTGTGGTGGATGGAAGATGCACAGACAGATGCACTGACGTCCAGCCGGTAAAGCAAAATGTACAGGAGGTCTCATTTAAGCAATAGTGTTGGCAGTGTTCTGGAAAATGTAGGCATGTGGCAACTGTGTGCCAAAATTGTTCAACACGGGGTCACTTAGAGCATGCCTTAAGAAGAAAAAACAACAAAACATAGATACTATGCCACAGAGTAACAACAAAATCAAATTGCAAACAGGTAGGACTCATACACTGTTGGATACAGTAGAGGAGTAAGATGATGAAACATTAGCAGTGTACAGTTTATACAAATTGCAGGCACTGAGAAGTAAAGCACCCTTTATTATCGATTTGTGTTTGGTTGGCAAGAAGCTTCTTAAGGAATTAGATACAGGGTAAAGTTTTTCTATTATCAGTTGGGAAACCTACAAGTCCCTGTGGCCTACACAACCATCCCTAGCCAACTGCAACATTGCCCTGCGCACTAAGTCACAAGAACAGTTGAATTTTCAAAGAGCTAAGACTGTTTATGTGAAAGTAAATGGAAATGCAGCAACAGCAATCCTTCCCTTGTTAGTGGCTGCAGGAAATGGGCCTAGTTTATTGGAGAGAAATTGGCTCGAGGCACTGGTTATTTCATGGAAGGTATTTTTACAGCTCATAGTGTTGTGAAAGAGATAAATGTGCTGCAGGGAACAAGTACAGGTGAGAAAAATGGTGAAAACCAGTGGATACAGGTACTTATTAGAAAGCCTATGAAGGTGTTTGATAACAGTGATCTGGGACAGTATAAGGGCCCGCCAGTCGCTCTTGCACTCCAAGAGGGCGGTACACCAATGTTCAGAAAATGTAGACCAGTCGCATGCACAGTGAGAGAGAAGGTAGCGACAGCAATCGACAAACTTGTGTCACGGGGCCTATTCAGCGTGGGCAACACCCATTGTGTCTACAATGAAAACTGATGGCTCAGTGCTCATATGTGCTGATTACAAGGGCACAGTTAACACAGTGTGGAAGACTGAGTGCTACTCCTTGCCGACCATCAATGAAGTACTGGCATCACTGGCTGGAGGGAAATTTTTCACAAAATTGGATATGGCAGATGCTTATCCACAGGTTGGGGTAGATGAGACAACAGCTGAGCTGTTAACCGTAAATACCATCAAGGGCCTTTTTAAGGTTAACCTCCTACAGTTTGGAGTGAGCAGTAGTCCAGCAGTCTTTCAAAGACTTATGGAAACACTACTAGCAGGGGTAGATGGAGTGGATGATGTATTAATAGCAGGCCCAAATTAAGAGAAGCAATGGACACGAGTAACAGAGGTGGTTGTTAGAATTGACAAGGCAGGGTTGCGACTGAAGAAGTCCAAGTGTGTTGTTGCTTAAATGGCGGTGAACTTTTTGGGATACTGAATAGATGAGGAAGGCATTCACCCCACAGAAGACAAGGTGGATGTTATTCGCAAGGTACCAGTTCCTCAAAATAAGAAGGATCTGCAGGCATTTTTAGAATTACTGAATTTTTATGAACAATTCTTAAAAGAAAAAGCTAGTGTGCTGGAGCCATTAAATTGTCTCCTTGACAAGCAAGCTGCATGGAAGTGGAAAACTCAGCATTCTGAAGCATTTGCCAGGATGAAGGAATTGTTGCAAGCTGAGTGTGTGCTTGTACATTATGACCCTTTAAGGCCGCTTGTGTTAACATGTGATGCATCTGAGTTTGGGGTTTGGGGCAGTTTTGGCACATATTATGGATAACACCGAAGAATGACCAGTGGCTTTTGGTTCACGCACATTGCAGAAATATAAATGTAACTATGCTTAGATTGATAAGGAAGCCTTGGCTGTAATTTTTGGTGTGACGAAATTTTGACAGTACTTGGGAGGCAGGTCTTTTACAGTGGTTATGGACCACAAATCATTCCTGCGATTGTTGAACCCAAGGCGCCCAACCTCAGACATTTTGTCACTATGAATGCTATGATGGAGTCTGATGTTAGGCATGTATGACTACAAGATCATCTACAAGCCAGGAGTTTGGATTGGACATTCAGATGCCTTGAGCAGGTTGCCTAATCCAACACCCACATTCAAAATTCCACAGGTGGCAGAAGTTCTCATCTTAGAAGAGATGCCTAAAACACCCTTGGATGCCCAAGAATTGGCTCGGTACACCATGGAAGACACGGTCTTAAAGCAGGTCAAGCAGTATGTGCAAAATGGGTAGCCACCCAAATTACTTAAAGAGAATGTTTGGCCATATTAGAACACACAATCGGAAATATCTATCTACTGTGATTGTTGGCTGTGGGGCGCCCGGGTGGAAATTCCGCATCAACTGCGAGAAGACCTACTCCAGATGCTATATGCATCACATGATGGAATGGTGCATGCCAAGGCCATAGCACAAAGCTATATGAGGTGGCCAAGAATGGACAAAGAGATTGAGAAGATTATCAGCCATTGCCAAAATTGTCAGGCAGAAATTAGAGCTGCGGCGAAAACATGTGTCATTGAGTGCACCAAAGAAACCATGGTCCCGTCTTCATGTAGATTTTGCTGGCTCCTTCCACGGGAATATATTCCTGATTGTCATTGATGCATTCTCCAAATGGCCAGAGGTGAAGTTGGTGCCATCAGTGTCATCAGCTGCTGTAGTAAAAGAGCTCAAGAATATTTTCAGCACCCATGGTATCCCTGATATTGTGTCCGATAATGGGACATATTGTGAGATAAAGACATTCTTAGAGAGAAATGGCATCAGTTACAGATATAAACCTGCATACCATCGCGCTAGTAATGGCCAAGTAGAACGGACTGTTCAAACAGTCAAGGGCAAATTGCGGAAGTTAAAGGCAGGGGATTGAAATACAAGGCTACCAAGAATGCAGTTTTCACTGCGCACAACTCCAAGTATAGTTACACAGAAATTGCCTGCAGAACTGTTACTGGGCAGGAAGTTGCAAACTATTTTTGACAGACTACGTCCCCATTCATCTTTCAGTGCGGCAGAAGAAGTAGCTAAGAAGGTTAGGGGTGGTAACACGAGAGAGATTAAGGAAAAAGACACAGTGTTAATCCGCAACTATGTGGAAGGACCAAAGTGGATTCCTGGAGTTGTTTGCACTAGGGAGGTCCAGGTGACTTACCAGATGCAAACACACAACAGTCATATGACACGACAACACAGCAATCACATGCTGAAGCGCCCTCTTCAGGGAAGGCAACTAGACTATACACAACATGTGGCTTCATCTTCCAGACCGTGGGACAGCAGGTCAGGCCCAGTGGATCATGGAAAATTGTGTATGAAGTGTTGATAAGATTCAGTTTTATCATTTGGCAACGATGATAAAGTTCCAGGATGCTTACGCGAGCCCCTTCAGCAAGATACCCAGTCTCCAGTACCAAGGATATCTGACCAGTCTTGGGAGCCCCAAGATGGACTGGGTTCACCAACACCAACATGAGTATCGGGGACGTGGACGAACTGGGAGGACCGGGACCGACCTTACTCGCCAGGGGATCAGGAGGTACCAATGTTAGGGTTTCCCTTGGAGGATCAAAATGAGCTGGTGGACCATGTTCTTCCTGGGAGGCAGACAGCAAAGGAACTACAGGAATGCCTTGAATTTTCATTATAGAGTGTCCCAACAAGTTGCCGTGAACAGGACCACGGTCTGGGGACTCCACTAAGCAGCAGGAAGCAGTCTGTCTTGACACGGGTTCAACAGAAGCCAAAGACATTGAGTGACTATGTCCTTTAGTGTACATAATACAGATCTTGTAGTGTTAATTAGTATAGGATTATCATCACTCTTGGAGGGAAGGAGTGTTATGTATCAAAATGTTAGTGTATAGTTACTTACCTCAGTGGCAGAACGTGTAGGTTGGCAACTGTGATGTGTGTGATGTTTACCATAAGTGTGGAACAGAACAGCTGACTGTTCGGGTGTGTGTTGATGTTGGGCAAGCCGAAAAAATAGGAAACTGTATCAGGACACATCCGCTCAAGATAAGTAACCAAGTACATAAAAGAACCAATACAAATTGCTGTGACTATATCAGAATACAACTGAATGAAATGCCACTGAACCCAACCAAATATAACAGAAACCAATGGAATATACTACAAATACAAAATAAACCACAAAAACCAAAGAAACCAGTAGAAATTACAGGTAATACAACAGACTACAACTGAATTAGATGCATCAGCAACCAACAAAATAAAACATAAAACAATGGAAACCACTAAAACCGAAACAGAAACCAATAAAAATTACTGTGACTACATCAGAATACAACAGAATGAAATGTGACAGAAACCAACAAAATACAACAGAAACCTATGTCTGCTACCAGTTCCAAAACTCTGTTGCCTATGTCTGCTTCCAGTTCCAAAACTCTCCACTAGAGTTCACTCACAAAAAAAGTATTTTAATAGGAAAATTAAGTTTATAATTTCTGTCCAGATAGATAAAAATCACTAATGATAAATTTTTTTCTGTAAGTTTTCAATAGAATACTATTTCAGTTGATGCCGTCGGGTGAGACACAAGACGCACACACAATGACACAAATTATTTACTAACGAGATGGACACCAGCGGTGCTTCTCAATCACCGCATTGTTGAGACTCAGGTTTCTCAGGGATGCTGTGGGTTCTGTATGTCTGTCTCACCCGAGCGTACTTACGATACACGTTTGCAGTACTAAACTTCAATACTAAACGTTTTTAACACTTGAAAAACACAGGTGGCTAGGACACTGTCGCTACAAAATAAAAGAATCAGTCACTGTCAAACTTATTTTATTCATAACGTGCGTACAAATCACATGCCATGAAATTTAACGATACAACTCGATTGTGTCTAGCTAACTCCGCTTGGGTGCTCCCCAGCCTGCAATTATTATAGCGCACGCCTAGATGAATGATTTCACAGTGGTGTATGAAAACACAATCTTCACAAGGGAAGAGAGTTGATAGCCGCTAGGGTGGACTGACGATTTTTCCCTGAAGATAGGACACGGTGAATTACACAACGAACCAACTGATGATACATAAACACATGTGATTACTTGGCATCACTAGCGCAAACTCGTCGGGGCTCGCCCTTCAGCACGTGTGTAGTGTGGCGACAACCTATACATATAGCCGGCTAGGACAGAAGTAATTGCACCATACCCAAATTACAAAATTACATAAATACTCTTCGAAGATGATGGGGCATGAGATGAGTATTCACAATAAATATGCACATGTGTGAAAACAAGTTTAGATGGTGCGGATGCCGCTGGATAAAGTTTGTAGCCGACCACGTGGTGCAGGTGGAATTGCAATATTTTATCATGGAAACAGCAAATTAAACTATGACAAATTGTTATTCTTGTTGAGAAAACTATCATCTTTACGATTAAAGCAGTTACAGGCTTGTAGCAGGTTTGATGGCGGCAAACGCAAAAATTGAAGTTACAGTATGGTCAAACACAAAAGCATCAATTTACGTGAAAATTACATGGAACCCTGAATGATAATACATAGAACACTGAAATAAATTATTGCCCACATGATATTACACAAATAAGCTCTCAAAGCAGAAGGATGGCGCAGATATAGACTTGGTGACTGTTAACCACGTGGTTGTATGTGATATGGCCATAAAATACTCAAACATGAAAAATACCCTTGAATACATACATGAAAACAAAGCCCTTGAAATTGCATGCAGAAATAATACAGAAATTATGATGGAACACCTTTAGCAGAAGTAGATAGCGCATGATTCAAGTTTCGCAGGTAGCACGACCTCTCCAACATCTATCCCCTCCTTTTCCTCAATTAAGTTGAAAAATGCCACAAGGGCGAAATAAATTATTTAAGCGGAAGCATCATGCTGGGGAAATGTCTAGAAAAATGTACACAAGCAAAGGTTAACCGGTATACTAAAAGTGCTATTGAAATCTGTATCAGAGCTCAAAAGTTGTAGTGCATACGTGACAGCGCCTTACCTCACCAGCTCTCTTAGACAGACTGCCCAGAGGCAAGCGTCGCACGAACCTACCATGGCTGCCTACGGGGTTCACATAAGTGGAAGTGCTACGCATGCAGAATAAAACTTTTATATATTGAAAACAAATGTGGCACAAATAATTTAAATATTGTTTTACATTTTACAGTTTTCTTGTTAATTTTCTGTATTATTTTTGTGTCTCTTTATGACTGCGTTCACGCCGGAATATTACTGATCTTAATATCCGTGCCTCAACATTACTCTGGCGGGCTCTGCCCAGCTGTGAACCAGGAGCACCGGTCGAGGGCAAAGAAAACATTTCCTCGGAGGTCTTCTGTTTCTGCGGAGTTTGCAGGGGGTGGAGGTTAAGGCAGGAACAATGTTGTGGGTACATGATGGTTACTCGCCTCGACTCTTGCGAGTGCTGCGTTGTGGTTTGTTGACACTTGACGTCACACTCACTGCCCTCCTAAGCTCCCCAAACCATTTGAAACTCTCTTGCCCTACTAGGCTCTCCTCTGCAGGAGCTGAAAAACCTCTGAAAGGCATCATGCCTTCACTTGTGGCTTCAAAATTTAAGTTTTCACTATTGTTACAACCAAATTTATCTGTACCTTAGGGAAACCCCTTAGAACTTACTTCACTGGCACTGGTTGTGTTTACATTTACGTATGCACTTTTGTTACCACTGTCTTCATGTACACACAGAAATCCCTTGAAATGAATCTGATCTGTTGTGTTATGATTGGCATTAACAGAAGAACCTAGAAATTATATTTCATTACCACTTGCTTCGCCTACTTCCTCACTACTAGGTGTTGAGTGTTCTGTTGATACAAAACCCCTAAATGACATTTCACTTCCTGTTCTTGGTGTTCCCGTGCTAGTGTTGTTGACAGTGATGCATGTGTTGATATTTCCCTGTGTACTCCCTGGTATACTGCACCGTGCTCGCTGAGGTACTGGCCGTAACGTCATCTCCTTGCCTCTCTTTCCTATAGGTGTTCGGGCTATATGCAGGTCGTCATGGTGCCGTTTTGTGACACGTCTTGGTCCCAACTTCATTAAATACGTGGAATTCCCTATCTTCTCTACCACTCTTATTGGCCGTGTGCATCTAGATGCCAGCCCAGCACAGTACTTTTTCATCCCGGCCGATAGCGGGTTCTCCCTCACGTAAACATGCATTCCAGTACGAGTTCGGATGACGGCCTCTTGTTCTCCGGTACCCACATATTGCAATAAATTACTTGATTGGCTCTTGCTTCCTCATGGATTTGTGCCTGGTGTTCTACAATTTGTTCAGGCGGTATTGGTGGATGCTCCGGGGGCACGGAGTTCGCGACCTTCTACCATCTCAGCAGGTGTCTTCCCAGTTGCCGTATTTATTCTCTTTCTTAGGAAAAACATTACCTCCAGAATTAACTCCACCCACCTGGTATGGTCTTCTCCCAACCAGACGTGTAACTGGATTTTGACGTCTTGGTTACGTCCATTGGTTGGGTTCGCCCTGGGATGGTAGGCTGGGGTGGTACAGTGTTCTGTTCCCCACCTGGTACAGTATTCTCTCCACTTTTGCCCTACAAATTGCGTGTCATTATTGGTTAGCAAATACTCGGGATGTTACCATCTCTGAAAGAACTTGTTTTGCATCACCTGTGCGACCGTGTACTAACATTGCTGACAGGAAATGCCTCTGTCCAACAGGTAAACAAATCCATGGAGACAATGAGAAACATTTTGCCAGTTTTGGTGCATGGGTATGGACCCATGATGTCAATCACTACTGTCTTAAATGGCTCAGTTGGCAGCCTCAGTTGTTGTGGAGCATTGCCATCTGTTCTCCACGGCTTCTGGATATTGCACGTGATACAGCTCTGCACATGTTTTCTTACATCTCCCTGAATCCCTGGCCAGTGAAAAAATTTCTGCTTGTTTTTGTTCGGATCCCGGGTGTCCATGCTCTAAACTGTTGTGTGCATACTTAAGTACAAGTTCCCATTTCTCCTTTGACACATACGTTATCCATAGCGCAGAATTACCAGGTGGTTTGTTTGTATTTCCTGGCCCACTACTCTCCAGTGTTCTATGTACCACGTGGCACAATGTTGGCGGCGTTGAGCAGCATCTGGGGAATTTTCTTGTGCAGTGTGTACCTCTCTTAACACGTAATGTACATACAATGAAACAAGTTCGCTGGGTGGTGTGGCAACAATGTTTTGTACAATGAGAGTTTGTGTCTGCAGTTGGTATTGCATGGCAAGGTGGTAGTGCCTCTTTCCACTCTGCATCGTCAGTTACCATTAGATTCGGGCAAGGATTCCTGGACAAAGCGTCCGCGAGCTCGTTGGTTTATCCCGCCACGTGTTCTAACTTGAAGTCAAACTCATGGAGTAACAGTGCCCACTGGGCAAGTTTGCTCTTCCCGTTATGCATGCCCTCTAACCACACGAGATATCGGTTGTCAGTTTTGAGAGTAAACTGTCTTCCTAACAGGTACGACCGGAACTTCCGGACTGCATGTACAATTGCTAAACATTCCTGCTCTTTGACATGGTACTTGCGTTCCATCTCCCCAAACTTTGCACTGTGGTAACTGATTGTGTGTTTTTCCCTGTGTGCTCCCTCCTGATACAACATGGCCCTGATGCCTTCCTGACTGGCATCTGTTTGTACAACAATGGGTAACTCTGGGTTGAACCTGGATAGAGGATTACAGTTCTGAAATTTAAGTTTGATTTCTTTAAAGGCTTGATCAGCTTGAGGTGTCCATACAAATTTACATTTCTCACACAACAAAGCAGTTAATGGTGCGGTAATGACAGAAAAGTTGGGAACGAACTCCCTTAACCAATTATTAAAGCAAAAAATTTCCTGACTTGTTTACGTGATCTGGGTGTGGGTTTATTTTGAATCTCCTGTACGTGTTGCTGTTCTGGCCAGTATCCGTTCCCCGTTACATAGTGTCCCAAAAACTCCATCTTACTCATACCCAACTTACACTAGTCAACTTTACACATAAGCCTGTTATGTTCGAGCCATTCAAACACAAGGCTCGGGTGGTGTAAATGCTCTTCCCAACTGTTAGACCAAACAAGTACATCATCCAAATATGCCATCGCAAAGTCTCCTATGTATCCATCAAGGACATTAACCATTAAGTTTTGAAACGTTGCAGGGGCACACTTTAAACCAAATGGCGTGGCAAAAAATTGAAATCTACGTCCATCTGGTGTGGTAAAAGCTGTTTTCTTTCTGTCCTGTGGGCGAATAGGCACTTGCCAATATCCAGACTTTAAATTGAGTGAGGTGAAAACAGTGGCGCTGGCCCAAATGTTGCCAAAGTGTCTTTCATATTAATGACTGGCGATGGCACATTTACAGTGATCTTGTTCAAAGGGCGAAAATCAACACACAAATTGCCATTCACCATCTTTCTCTTAGGGGCAAGTGTGATACCTGAATTATAGAGACTCTGTGTAGGTTCAATCACATTGCCATGTACATTTCACATACCTGCTGGTTGATGACGCTGCAAAAGAAAATATCTGGGTCTTGTGGCTTGGAGTACACTGGGTCCTTGTGTGTTGTGATGATTGCATGCTCCGTGACGTTGGTGCACTGCAGCTTTCCCTCAGTGTGGAACACACTGGAATACTGGTCCAGCAGATGTTGCAGATGTTTTTGATGTGTAGCAGGTACCTCGTGCTCGAAGTCAGCAAGCGGCACTGCAGTTGTTGTTGTCGGCGGCATTGCACCCATGGCGTACACGGTCCACCTGCCATGTGTCCTCACGTGCATACAATCCAGATGTGGCTCTATCATGGTGTGGTTGTCAATAAGCCATGGCAATCCCAGAATCATTTCTTCGCATAGGTCCGGAACAATGTAAACATCGCCCTTGGTACGCAGCTCTTGGATCCCTACTGTGACGTGCATGACACTTCTCGCTTCTCACTGTTGGTGTGTGGTAGCGAATTGCAGACATCGCGGTGGCACTCTAGTTGTTATGGCTTGTATCAAACCCTCACGCACAAAATAGTGACTGACTGAAGTGTCAGTTACGTCTGTGACGTTTTTCCCTTCAAGTTCTACATTCACTTGTAATGCTCTCACGGTACTGTCACTTACTTGGAACACTTTCGCACCTTCATTGGGTGGGTTCTTACACTCTGGCAGTGAGATTGGTGCAGGTGCTAGTTCGCCAACCTCCCTACTTAGTTTCCCAACCTGTTACCTTGACAGAAATTTTTGCGGTGATTATTGCGAAAATTAGTTTCATTTCAGCAGTTCGCTCTCACTGGTGTGAATGGCGGTGGTGGTTTCGTGACATCTGGCAACATGGCAGGTGTTGATGTGCGGTGGTTCTGCCGTGGTGACTGGTATTCTTGGTTTGTGCATACATCCCTCTCATACAAACACGCTTCTCTCGTAAACTGTTCTGCGCTGGCATGTATCGCTCTCCGCATATACGGCCGAATGTCAAGTGTTAATAACACCACTATTATTATCTCCAATACTCCCCAGGTTGCCTGTCCCGGGTATAGCCGCTTATGCAAGCCTAACTTGCATTGTATGAATTCTTCAATTCCTTCGCGCTCCTTATGTTGTTTGTGATACAGCCGCACTTGTGCCTGGATAGCATCTCCATCAGTGTCGAACAAACCTAGAAATCTCTCGCAGAACTCTTCCCAGGAAAATCGATAGTCCCTGACCAAGTTCCACAACGTGGCAGCAGTTCCCCTTAAACCTGTTGGCAGTTACTTCTGTCCAATCGTCTCTATGCATGCAGTACCTATGCAATTTTTCCTCACAAGCAGCTAGGAATGTGGCTGGGTATTCTGAATCATGTCCCGCAAACGTTGGCAGTAATACGTTGCGATCAGGCACAGTAAAGCCCTGTGGCGTGTATGTAATGATTACTGGCGGCGGCGTGAGTTTCACCTCTGGTGTTTGCAGTGGAACGATTTCAGCATAGTTCGTTTTACGGGGCTCATTACAGTTTATAACACCATCGTGGAAGGTGGTAAATTCCACAGGCCCTATGTATCATAAATGTAAGTCCTCCTTGCACTGTTGGCAGTGCACCCACTTCATTCTCGCCCTATCACATCCGATGCGCGCGGACAGGAGTGTTTCTGATGGCGTAGAAACGTTGTCAGACGTGCATTGACAAAAGGGTTGTTCCCACATACTTCCCTCAAACAAACTGATCTCATTCAATCTCTCACAATGCACACATTGGTCGATCGGCATGTCCAAGTAACTCACGCTCGTGTTCGCAGGGGCCACGGATTTCGCGGAAGCCGACGGCGATGTCTTGAGGGCTTCTCGCGGTTGTTCAGGCATGGTGTCTGCCATCTTCTCGCGGTTGATGTGGGTGATGCAACATGGATGAACACACTTGGCCCCACTTGGGAATGCCAATTTACGCTGTTGGGTGAGACACGAGATGCACGATGACACAAATTACTTACTGATGAGATGGACGCCAGCAGTGCTTCCCAATCACCGTATTGTTGAGACTCAGGTTTCTCACGGATGCTGTGGGTTCTGTGTGTCCGTCTCACCCGAGCATTCTTACGATACACGTTTGCAGTACTAAACTTCAATACTAAACATTTTTAACACTTGAAAAACACAGGTGGCTAGGACACTGTCGCTACAGAATAAAAGAATCAGTCACTGTCAAACTTATTTTATTCATTACGTGCGTACAATCACATGCCATGAAATTTAATGATACAACTCGATTGTGTCTAGCTAACTCCGCTTGGGTGCTCCCCAGCCTGCAATTACAATAGCGCACGCCTAGATGAATGATTTCACCGTGGTGTATGAAAACACAATCTTCACAAGGGAAGAGAGTTGATAGCCGCTAGGGTGGACTGACGATTTTTCCCTGAAGATAGGACACGGTGAATTACACAACGAACCAACTGATGATACATAAACACATGTGATTACTTGGCATCACTAGCGCAAACTCGTTGGGGCTCGCCCTCCAGCACGTGTGTAGTGTGGCGACGGCCTATACACATAGCTGGTTAGGAAGGAAGTAATATCACCGTGCACAAATACAAAATTACATAAATACTCTTAGAAGATGATGGGGCATGAGATGAGCATTCACAATAAACACGCACATGCGTGAAAACAAGTTTAAATGGTGCGGATACCGCTGGATAAAGTTTGTAGCCGACCACATGGTGCAGGTGGAATTGCAATATTATTCCATGGAAACAGCAAATTAAACTATGACAAATTGTTATTCTTGTTGAGAAAACTATCCTCTTTATGATTAAAGCAATAACAGGCTTGTAGCAGGTCTGATGGCGGCAATAGCAAACATTGAAGTGACCGCGTGGTCAAACACAAAAGCATCAATTTACGTGAAAATTACACGGAACTCTGAATGACAATACATATAACACTGAAATAAATTATTGCACAAATAATATTACACAAACAAGATCTCAAAGTGCAAGGATGGCGCGGATATACATTTGGTGGCGGTTAATCACGTGGTTGTGTGATATGGCCGTAAAATTCTCTAACATGAAATATACCCTTGAATACATACATGAAAATAAAGCCCTTGAAATTGCATGCAGCAATAATACAGAAATTATGATGGAACACCTTTAGCAGAAGTAGATAGCGCATGATTCAAGTTTCGCAGGTAGCACGACCTCTCCAACATTTCCCCTCCTTCTCCTCAATTAAGTTGAAAAATGCCACAAAGGCGAAATAAATTATTTAAGCGGAAGCATCATGCTGGGGAAATGTCTAGAAAAATGTACACAAGCAAAGGTTAACCGCTATACTAAATGTGCTGTTGAAATCTACATCAGTGCTGAAAAGTTGTTGTGCGTATGTGACAGCGTCTTACCTTGCCAGCTCTCCTAGACAGACTTCCCATAGGCAAGCATCGCATGGACCTACCATGACTGCCTACGGGGTTCACATAAGTGGAAGTGCTATCCACGCAGAGCAAAACTTTCATATATTGAAAATGAAAGTGGCACAAAGAATTTTATTATCGTTTTACATTTTACAATTTTCTTGTTAATTTTCTGTATTATTTTTGTCTGTCTTTATGATGGCGTTCATGCTGGAATATTACTGTTTTTAATCTCCATGCAGCGTGCACTTTGAATTCATAATCAAATGCTTTCAAATTGACAACAAACACTTTAAACATTTTAAGACATTTCAAGCCCTGAAAATAAAATAAGACACATTTTACACTGCAAAAATAATATTGCGTACGGAAAGTTCAGATTTAAGCCTCTTAGCGCACGTACATGTACATGTGAAACATGCATGGTGAGCGCTGTCAGGGGCTCTAGCACCACTGGCTGTTAGCCGGCATCACAGTATTTGAACTGATATAGTTATATTAACTACACTGGTTAACCCTAGTTTTGACCAGGGCTGGCAACAGTGCTGGTACATAGGGTGCTAGAAAAGTATACTAATAACATGCATTTTTTTTCACGAACGCCACATGATGAAACGACTGGAGAATCAGAGCGAGGCCAGATCCTAACTTTTCAGTGCCGCAAGGTCTGATATCCCAAGCAGGGTTGTTGATGAGCAGCGACTCGGGTTGTACGTACTCACCGACACACTACACACGAGTTTAACTAACCACTTGCAAACAATACTACAACATGTTCTACAGACAACACAACACTACCACATGCCAGTTGGGAGACTGGTGGGACATTAAATTCAACAGAAGATACAACAGAAACCAACAGCTTAAGACACAAAAACCAACAAAAAATTTATGTTGTGGTTTCTGCTGTAAATTTTTGGTAGGGGACTATGAAAGCACTCATAAAACCCACAAAGTTCAGAAATGTCTTCTGTACTGCTCATATGCTCAATATGTGGGCTTTGACTGGCCTAGGGGCTTGGATTTAACCCTGGGGCCTATTCCACCAACATACTGTGCAGCTTTTCACATTGAACTTAGCACTTTTCATTTTTGTTCCACCAATGTTTGAAATTGCAAAGCCAAATTTAAAAATTGCAAAGACTTTGCATTTTAAAACACATTTTTGTTCCACCGTAATCTCACAGTGCCAAATTAATTTAAAAAGTATTCAGAAGTTGTGCAAAGGGTCAATTAGCTTTGCAGTATCATTATTATTTGTGTAGTGTTATTGGATATTTTATTTGTGATATTGCATTGTTATTTAATTGAAACTGATGTTTAAGAAATTAATTTACATGACTATTCTGTAGAGGAGGAATGGAACTTCGACATGTGGACATAATTAACCAATAATAAAGGCGTGATAAAACTATTCATAAGGCACATTTTGTTACAATCAAGTGAGGAATATAAGCCACCATTTGTTATTATGCAATGGTACCTGAAAAACTTCCAAATAAAATGTCCCTTTTCTCTTTCAGTACCTGCAATACAGCTAGTTTGTTTCAATATTTAACTTTTTCTTACTCACTGTTCCTAAATACTTGAGCCAGCACACTTTCAAAAATAGCAATGTAAACAAGGACTAGGTGGGTTTAAAACTAAACAAACAAATACAATATGATGCAAAGACTTTGCAGAATGGCCAGTGAAATGCAAAGTAAAAAGTTGCAAAGTCTTTTGGTGGAATAATGCCCAAATTTCAGTAATGAGTCTCTACACATAAACTGAAAACGCATAAAATAAAACTTAGCACAGAAAAGTTTGGTTTAATTAAAGTCATTATCATTTCAGTTAAGGACTATGACTGATTACTTAAATGACTGCAGCACAATCACACAAAAAATTCAATTGCTGTATGACAGACAATAGTCTTTGGATAGAAACTGCACTGTGTTTTGCATAGTCACTACAAAATGCATCTGATAAAATTGGGTTTCAACCATATCAAAAAAGGCAAAGTTACAGGAAAAGAATATGATTTACGAGGACTGGATATACCGTGGTAGTAGCAAAGTGGAACATCACAGTAGTCATTCCTTAGTTTCTCGTCAATTGTGTAGCACCATGGGCCATCATCATCCGCTGTTGGGTTGCGACAGAAGTTCCTGGCTGCTTTCTTTGATCCATCAGGAAACATCTTGTCAACTATAGCATCTGATGGCTTGAAATGGCAGAGAACAGAGGAGCCATAATGAGTATTCATATTAAATACCAATCATAAATGACTTTCAAAAATTTAATAAAATTTAAATACTTAAAATGATACTTTTTAATATTAATAACTTTTCTGTCAGGATTTGGTTATCACTTTTAAACAGGTATGAATCATTACAATATTACTAATAGCATATTTCAGTTACTTATCGCTATCTTTATTAAACACATCTTGTTTGATAAATATAATAGACCAGCAGTATTAATGTCATCTGTTACCTCCGTCTTGCTCATACTCAACCATGCCTGCCCATAATTTCTGTTCCTATCTATGGGAGAGTTAATCTCCCTGCTGTGATAAGTCAATGTAGGTCCTCTAAAAGTTTTATTTTTATTTCACAAATACCATACTTTGTACTGTGTCTATCATTACGACTAGCAATGGTACAATGAGATGATATCATTACTACAAGGCCAACACAGGTAGTGATCAGCATTACCTGGTACATTACACAGTGACTTGTAATACCTACAGATGTGTTTTGTGGCTTTCCTGTGTTCTCCTGGCTGGTTATGACAAGGTAACTGAGGAGAGCCATGCCACAAAAATTTCCATATGACTAACAGTTAATGAAATATTACCAAAAACTAATTTTGGTCGCCATTTTTTCTAATATGGTGGTGTTCGCCAGAGTGGTAGAGTGGCACACAGCAGATTCATAATCAGCAGAAAAAACCCATTAAGAATCAGTGAAAAAATGTTTGACCCCTAACATTTTCAGGTTATGCTAAATTTGATGGATTGGCAGACCGACAAAATCTAATCCAGTTCCTGTAAACGTTCCCTTGCTAAGCTTAGGTGGGTGGTATAGGGTTGCCGCAGAAATATTCTCCCCATCTTAACAGTACCTACTTTTGGTTTTCACATGTAGACATGCCACAGAAAACAAGATGAAGTTTCACTCATACATGCAAACAGTTTGTTGGCTTTCAATTCCACTTAGTATTTCACTGGATGACTGGTGTAACTTACTATGCTGTGATCCAGCAACTAATTAAATCCTACCAATTGTATCATGTTGAACAGGTAAGTTTACTATAATGTTGCTTACGATTACATGTTTTAGCTGCTTCACATTGCCTTTATTTAATATAATCTTGATTGACAAACAGCCTACAGTACTGGTACAATAATACTGTGCCGTACACTGGGGGTCAAATGGGTGACTATGGTCAGAACAAATAAATATATGTAAGTTGTTCTTATCTCAGAATAAGAAAGTCATTTACATTTTAACAATTTGTTTCTGTTAGATGTGAGTATATTAAAGAATATAAAATATGTATTTAAAAACATACAGTTACATATTTTTTTTTTAACTATAGTTATTCCGTGCAACCATAATATAATTGGTTGACAATACTTCAGCCTGTGTTTTTAGTAACACTGTGTGTTACCTTGATCTTGTACATGCTCTCGCCTCAGCTTCCCATGGCTGCTGCTGCCACCATACGTACACACATGCTCTATAAGTGCAATGGTGGATGCTAAAGTCTAGCTGTACTTCTGTGGCTAAAATAGACATCAAAAAAGTATTCCCTAAATTACAAACACCCCAAACGTTTACATCTGGTGTCTCCTTTTGTCCTCAATAGTTGACAATATACAACTTAGCTCAGCAAAGGCACTGTATACGGTATCATTATTTTGTTAGGCCCAAAAATTATTTTCTTTGCCAAATAGGTTCAGATAATTAACTGCCAAAGGATAATGATGGTTAAGCTATGAGAAACCCTTACAGCAGTCAGTACGAATTACACAAGTTTAATGATGTTAAATGGGGCCTGAAAATTTGGTCATTCTGTATGCGAGACTTCACGAAATTTATAGATAGGTACCTACTTTGAGTAACAGCTGCTGATGTGGATGTTGAATATAAATGTGAAAGAATTGCAGTGTAACCACACAGACCTGACAAACTGAAAATATACACACACTGGGATTGTGGTTAGAAAAAACTATGTGACTATTGCAAATGGTGGTCAAAGAGTTGATCTGCATCGCAAAGTATTGCAATTAATCATGCTGTCCACTATAACATGTTTATACTTGGATTCCATGGATGAGCTGCAGCGAGTAAGCCCACAATCACCACTGGAAATTCCAAATGTTGTTTACAGCACATATCTGGATGTGGCAAATGCCTCATGAGCGTTATTTTGCAATACTGTATTGTTCCAAGTATTCCTTGAAAGGTGGAGGCCTGTGATAAGGAAATATGGAGTAAGGCCTCCATCATACTGACGCCACAACCAGATTCTGGTTAGAACATTATCAGGGATGTTCGGTTACTAATGTTCGTGAAGTCTAATGCAAATTTATGTGAAAATGATAATGGGATGATTTGATAAAGATCACCCTGGATGTCACCAGCCCAAAGACGGATCTGTAGAGCAGGAACTCACAACATGTACGGGGTAGTCTGTGTGCCAGTGCTGACACCGGATGCCTCCTGCAGTTTTTGACACCTGCCCCGCATATTCCAGTCCTTTGTGCGTGAGTCTGCATCTGTTCAGGTCAGTTATGTTGATATCTGCAAGCAACACACATCCACAATGCATCTGTACTCTACACACTTTCATTATACAGTACCTACTTCTCGTAAATATACAAAAAATTGTTGTGAAGAAATTACTCCATTGCTCATGGCTGAAGGTACCTAAATGTAGTCCCTTGGACATGGAAACCAGCACAACTATACTTAATAGTTCTTTTAAATGTGTACATCTTTGGAGGAAGGGGGAGAGGGAGGGGAGTGAGATGTTGATTTGAGAGGTTTTGGTTGGAGTTTAACAGCAACGATTTGAGCACACATGAGCATGAAATTAGGTGAAGGGACGCATGATGGCTGGGAAGCTCGGTATGTCACCTAGTCTACAGAAGGGGCTCTTTTATATGGGTTCAGGCAGAGAACCCTGGGTAGCTTTAAGAGATGATTATTGTGTGTGCGCTTTATCGTGGAGGGAGCCAGTGTAGAGAGTTGGCCTGGTTGTGCAGCTAGAAGATATGTAGGCGTCTAAAGCAGCATGGGTGGTGGTGGATGCTGGCTTACACCTGTAGACTGGCGCTGGACTCTCCGGACCCCGTCTAAGGGCGGCTGGTGGTGGCTGGTCCACGGGCTGCTGGGCTACGGGTGACAATGGCAAGTACTGGCATTTGGTAGCTGGTGCTGGCGAGGCCCAGTCCCACGGGCAGTCCAAGCTGCAAACAGGCGACAACCGAACGCAGTGTAACGGCAATCTTCCAGGGTAGCTCGAATAAATTCTTATGGAGGACTGAAGAGGGGGGCTGCTGCAGTCAGTGGGCGGCTTGTGCCTGATCCCCAGTGGAGGAAAGGCTGAAGGCTGACTGGGATGGATTACCTAGCAATTAGTTGGCTGTAGGAGCCATAGATGCCTTCTTAATCGGTCCACTTAGTCCCACCTCATCGGGTGAATGGCATTAGGTAAGGTACTAAGGGTCATCGCAGCAAGCAAGGGGAGGGTGACAACAATTCTCTAGCTAAGAGTACCGAGATGCGATAACGTCACACCTTGTCAGGCCTGGAGCTCCAACTGGTGAATTACACATGGTGGATGAATTCGGGTAGCTGACTTGGATGATTCAGTTGCTTCCTCATGGTGTGTACCTAGTAAGGAGCTCTACCGTACGTGTGTGCTAAGTGCCTTTGCACACTGTGCCTACAGTATAGGTGGACGGTGAATTGTGTGGTGTTTTACGACGTATGAAATACCCAGTTAAAGGAGCCCACAGTCCTATCCTAGTTATCTGCAATGGTATGGTAAGACCCGGTCACCTGCTGCTCCTTTGGGGAACAGCATTTACAGGGGGGTTGAGAGGTAAAAATCACCCTTGGAATTAGAACACAGCTTGTCGACTTGAATATATTTATTCTTGGGAGAATAAACACTGTGACCTGTATTAACTCCTAGGCTTTCGTAGTTACCAAGCTACCAGAATAAGATACATTACAATGAGGTGAAGGGGACCTGTTAAAGCAAGAGCAAACCTTGAGCAACTAATAAAGTAGTAGTGAGAATGACTCAAACCCTGTTGTCGTTTAGTGTGTTCCTGAAGGGATGGGGTGTGACACTCTCAAGTGGAGTGTGTGTCTCGGGGCTTGAAGCAAGTTTCGCTGGTAGTAGATTGGTTGCTGCAGAGGGCCCTAACATAGCAATTGTAGGGTGAGCTGCTGCATTGCCAAGGCAAAGGAAGCCAATGCGATGACAACTCAACGTCATCTGGCATTCTGGGGGCTCGTCTGGCCTAAACAGAGACTGGTGTCTTCCTGCGGGCATTTTGGCCGATCGCCTCCTCCCTGTGTGGGAGGCGAGATCTGGGCCTTGCTTAACAGCTCAGGGGATCTATTTTGTAACTTTAGCTAACTTAAAAGATATTTGCTGGGAGCGTCTGTATCATGATAGCTAAAATTACAGTTACTTATGACAGTTTATGTGGTAACTTGTAAGGCATCTATTTATAGGCTGCCTTTACAATGTCAGATAGGTTTGGCAATGCTGTGGGCTCTGTTGTGAAATCAACAATCTGCTTGCTGAATTATATACTATTTTGGTTATTGCAGCATGTCTTGTATAATGTATCACAGTAATGTAGTAAAATTTTTAGATATAAATTATATATGATACTTTTAAATTTCTCAATAACACTTTTAAATTAATTTAGCTCTCTCTACAGTACAAGTTTTCAGATGATCTCATTTGATTCTGAACAAAGGGTATAGCAAGATTAAACCCCCTTGCCAAGTCCATTATCTATATCATGGTTATGTTTTGAGCAATGCATTAGATAGTGTCACTAGCAAGGAATAAAATACTTTTTAATGTGTGTGTACATGTATGTACATCTTGTTGGACTGTCTTTATACAAAATGTTTAACTTGCTCAAACCCCTGTTGATTGCTCATAAATGTCAAACTATTGATCATAACATTATAAAATGTGTTATGAACATACCTTGGTGTATGAGAAGCACAGTAATGTCATTGGAGATGGCTCCATAATATTATTGGAGGTGGCACCATAGTCTCTTTAGTCCTTACGTGGGGAAGCACGTGCAGATGGATAATTCTGCCATTAAAAGCCATCTATACATACGTGTGCATTTCATCTGAGTTCTTGTTCCTGTTTTTGTGAGGCACAAGGTACTTGTTTGTATCTATTAAGGTACAGTATGAGTTGGCACTCAAATGGAGCAGCATGTGTTCATCGCCCACACATATGGGAAAACTAAGTCCATAAAGGCATACCATTGAAAATTTATTGCACAGTTTGGGTGCCGGAAACCAACTGCAAAGTTGTCCTTTCAATGTTTGGTTAGGAACGGGAAACGAGGGGAATATTATTGGATGTGCATGGAGGAGGTCGTCCAAAACTGCCAAACATATTGTTATTGGAAATGGGAAACAGATTTCTGGCCTCACCAAAAAAGTCATTTTACATAGACTGTCACAGAAAATAGGAGTTTCCACAAGCACATGTCAACAAACTGCCAAAAAAGCAAAGCTGCATGCGTATCATGTTACTGCTATTCAACAACTGTTTGTCAAATAAAATACGGGAATCCTTGAATACACGTGGTTCTCTGATGATGTGTGTTTCCATCTCAGTGGGATTATTAATTCCCAGAATCCTCATGCTGTGCATGAAAAACATCTGCATGACGAAAAAATTGGAGTGCGGTGCATTTTATTAAGGCGCTGCATTATTGGCCCCATATTTTTCAGCAAAACAATGCATACTGACATCTATGTGGGTATCTTTCAGGAGTTTGTGAATCAGTTAGATGATAAGGAACTCCATAACTGGATATTTTCAGAAGAACTTCACCACTTGCCACACTTAAAATACCAGCATGACGAAATTGTGTACTTTGAGGATCATGTTATTTCCAAAGGGCTTTGGCCAACTAGATTGCTTGGTCTTACCCCACCAGATTTCTTTCTATGGAGCATGCTGAAAGTAAAAGCCTATCACAACAATGCCATGGACTTACATGGAGCTGCAAGACAGCATCCAGCAGGATGCTACCTTCTGCAACATGAAGAGGCATGCGTTGCTATTAATCATGACCAATTCCTATACTTCCTGTGATGTATCCATGCTATTCAAACATCAAGGCATGTCCATAAAACATTTCATTTAATTATGACCAAGGTTCAATATTTATAAGTGAGCATCAGGGGCTGAAAGTGAATGAAACATCACGTATAAAGACAGTCATGACAACAATTTGAATTACAGAATGCTGAATACCATTTCACCTGGTAAATATAAAATGTGGTAACTGTCTCTGCAAGTAAACAGCTACAGATTAGAACACCAGGTCTTTAGCATTGAAGAGGATGAAACAAGGCTGAGATGGATCAGCAACAAAATGCAGTGGTGGAGTAAATTAGTGCACCTATAGAAAATTCCCCAGCCAACAACATCCACCCCATTCCCTGCATGTCAAAAAAACAGTACTTACCCTGCCAGGAATTAAACCTGATTCACCAAAATTGAATGTACTTGATCTGACCACCATACCACTGCAAACTGCCAAAATTATTAGACAATCATTTGTTAACTTTCAGCCATCTCTTTTTCATAAAAAATTGTCCTCTGTGGCTGCGTTCTAGCTTTCACTAAGGGCAAGCTAGAGATGACTTTTCACCAACTGAGATCACAACTCTAAAAGTATGGATGTTTATTTGGGCGACATCCCACCGCCCAGCTTGCACCTAGTCAGGGTGGCTAGCCCTACTCCAGCAGTATATCATCTACAGTTGCATTACATTGGACTCGACCTGAGACAGGAAGAGTGTGCAGAGCTAGACAGCAACACTGAACATATGTGGCACCTACACCAGACATGTGAGCCAGCCATTTTCAAAGTTTTCAGAACTCACTAATGTCCTACAATTTAGTACGGGTGTTCATCCACCATTTTCACTTCCATATAAGTACACATATAGATACATATACAGAATGTTCGGAAAATCCCCTAATTAACTCCTAGGACTTATAGAGAGGGGAATGCGTAGATGATCTTTTGAATAGGAATCCATATCTGGAAACATTCCGTTTCCGTGCTACAAACATTTAAATTCAGGAATTTTACACATGCCCGTCCAGTATACCTGCCCACACACTGATAGAAAATTTGTTCTGGAATCCCTGGACATGCGTGGTATTACGGTTTTAGTCTGCCCAGACATGGCTGTTTTGAGAATTGAGAATACTGTTCCTAGTGAATTTACATTAATCTGTGAACAGAACGCGATGTGGGAACGGGCTCATCGGTGCATTGGTTCAGTAACCACGTGCAGAAGTCAACACGTAGTGCAAAATCAGCTGGACCAAAAGACTGTACCCTTTGGAGATGGTAAAGATGTAGTTGTTGATCATGCAGAACATCCCAGACTATGCTGGGAGCAACACTCATTGCATGCGCAATTGTTCGCATACTCGCTGGCGGACTCTGTTCAATGTGATGCAGTACAGCCTCTTCCAATTTGGGAGTGCGGCATCTCTTTGGAGCACCACAGTCGTTCCTGTTGGCGGTAGTACGAAAATGGTACATTTCTGGACATGGGTTCCTATTCAAAAGATAGTATACTCAATCCCCTCTACAAGTCCTAGGAGTTTGTAAGGGGAATTTCTGAGCAGCCTGTACACACAAATGCATATACATAAATACTTACATTATATTGTAGCGTCACAGACGTCAGAGTTCGCAACTGGAAATCACAGCTAGGAAGTATTGGGCAGAGACTTAACTAAACGCACCACATTAAAAGAAAATAAAAGAATTCAAGTGTGTGACCATTTCCTCCATATTTTATTTCAAGTTAAAAACAGTTTACATTCTTCAATTAATGCAGTCATGAACAGTCAACTTAATACCAATACAGCAACCTCGGAGGATAGCAAGCAGCTCGGCAGCATTGGTGTCGTGCAGCCAGGAAAGGGAAAGGGGGTCTCAATTAAGCCCGCCCCTTACGAAGGCCAGAGTTCATGGCAGGAGTACCAAAATCAGTTTGAAATAGTCTCTACCCTTAATGGCTGGACAACCAAATAGCAGACTTACTACCTTGCCATGGTACTGAGATGCCCCGCATTAAGCATACTACAATCTCTGCCAGAGCGAAATTGACAGGAGTACCTCACACTGGTGTCGGCCTTGGAGCTTCGCTTCAGCGACCGGTATCTGCAACATGCTCACCATGCACAGCTTCGAAGCTGCACCCAACAACCAGGGGAGCCACTGCAGGAGCTATGGCAAGATATTGTTTGGCTCTCCCACATCTCTGGAAGGGTGCCCCAAGGAGGCGAGCGACATTATTGCAGTTGCTTCTTCATTGATGCCATCGCCGACACAGAGGTTCAGCAAATGGTACGTCTGACTGCACCCACAACATGCACAATGTCCTGACCTGAGCACTGGAGGTGGAGTCAGCAAGACAGGAGCCTGCACACCGACGTCCTGTATGCACAGTGAAGCTAAACAAAGATGACAACATCAAGAAGACTGAAGGAGTTGCATCTGCCTTTGAGGGACACTGCTTCCAGGATTCGTGCTACATAGCTATGCCACCTTCAACCCAAATGGAAGGAGTGCTTGTCACATGGACAGCTGGGGTACCAGAGAGCTTATTGCCCACAACGGAAGCAGCAGCCAGTAAAGAGAGAGTGTGGTGAAGAACAAATGGCCTCGCTGAGCCTATACAAGCACCTGCATGAAGAAATTTGTGATTTTCATGCATATGCCCAACAACTGAGACACTGCATCGACGAGCTGATACTGCACGCTGCACACCTCACAAAGCAGTTGGTAAATGCACATTTTGAGCTGCAAATGCTGTCCAGAAGCCATGTGCACACTATGCCATATAACAAAGAAACATGCCCAGGGCATGGAGCGAGTGATACGATGGCTCCTTTGAGTAGTACCTCTGAGGATAGCAGTCCCATGGAGGAAGTGGCTCGTGGGGCAAAGAACCGGTTGTGTGAACAAGAAAGGGAGTGATGTAGTCAACAGGAACTGCCAGCACTTCAGGGTACGTAGGATGAGGATCCAGCCACAACCTGCTGCACCCACAGTAAGTGCCAGCACTCTGCAGAATGGTAGACATGGTCTAACAGTAGATACAAGGGGAAATTGTGGAGTTGCCTCATATTTTCAAACCGTTAATAGAAGGATTAGTCCTGTAAGGCATAAACGACTGTATAGTGACAGGATGAAAACCTGCTATGAGAGGAGAATGTCGGGCAAGTTATTTCAATAAGGACAACTGGTGTGGCTGTACAACCCACAGAAGAGAAAATGGTACTGCGTGAAGCTACAGAAATGTTGGGAAGGCCTCTAAAGGATTCTGAAGAAGATCAATGATGTGGTCTTTCGGATTTGTCATCAAGGCTCTCGGGTAGAGCTGAAGGTTGTCCACATCGACCGACTAGCACTTTCCAATGTTCTGAAGAATGCAGTGTCTGTTCAGGATGAACAGACTTAAGGAGGGGGCAGAGGTGCTCGTTGCTTCGCATAGTGTAGCAAGCGAAGAGACGGAAATAGAGTTGTAATGTGATAGCAATGGTGACAGCAGGAGGCAATGTCAGGTATTAAATTACAGATGCGCACCGTGGACTCTGGCCGTATCGTTTTTGGCCGGTATCTGAAGAATGCTCTTGATTACTGACCTCATTCTCCCAGCGCGTTTCAGGGCATGTTGCACCTTCCAGATGGTCATCTGTGCTCTATAAATATTGCAGCAGGCCTCCGGGCTGGTAATCTGAGTTGGAGTTGGAGCTGATGAATTCCGAGCGATAGAGTGAGCAGCGTGACCAGCAGTGAATAAGAGAAGGCGGCGACTGTGAGTGATATTTTGAAGGATGCAGCTGGCAGCCTAGACTATTGGACTAAATGTGTGAGTGAAAGACATTATAAATAATGGAAACAGATAGACTAAACAAGTGTTAATAATGAGTATGAGTTCATTAACTATAACCAACAGAGACAATTAAGGACATTAATTGGAGTTGAAATAGACAGTAAATATTATGCTCACTGTTAAATAAAAGGAGTTAAAACGGAAACAGCTAATATAAAGCTGTAGATAATAGCAGAATAAATAAATTAGATATCAAATTTAGTTTCTTTTATTTACTTTTTTTTTAAAACCTCCATCCCTTACGAACTCAGGTATGCCTCCGCACGCATCTTTCATGTAAAAATACGTAACATGATACTATTGCAGTTAAATGTTCTTGACACCACATTACCTTAAATGTTTTTGATAACACTACAATTCTTAAAAATAAAAATTATATTTTATGTTTATATATCCACCTAACTATGAATTTCTTTCTATGAAGCTTTCCTTTTCCCTCTCCTTGAAACCTTCCTTTTACTATACTACTGTATTTATTTCATCCCTTTTTACACTTTTTCCTTCACCTACTAACTACTCTTAAACATTCTCACACGAAGAGATACACTTGTGTCTTACATTAATACACTAACATTAATATATTGAACATTCCTCTTTAAGACACATGATGTTGCCTCGTCACTTACTCTTGTGGGATTTGCTGTTTTAGGGTAAGGCTGGGGTTAGAGTAAATGGCAAAGGGCATCCACTCCAGTGGCTCCCTGGAGCGCTGAACATTGCAATCTGACACAGGTGTTACAAAGAGCAAGACTGTTGGGAGTTGGGCTATCATTTCCAAGCAAGAAATATGGCGTGCGGAACATCACGTCTGACCCAGGAACTTACTGGAAAGTCGATAGTCCAAGAGACAACTGCTCTAATGAGGCCCACAAAGGCAAACTGCGTAAGCTGCACTTTGAAACCGTTATCACTAGGAGAGAAAAGGAGTGAGGTTTCGGCTCGTAGCTAAACCTAGAAGTCTCTTACTAGGATGGATGACGAACAGGAAAGAGAAACGACAAGGTGTAGGAATACATAGTGTTGGAGAGACAACTCGACCAAGTCTTGATTTATGCCTGTTTTATTGATTGCTCAATTAAAACAGACATAAACCAGCCTGTACCGTGACTGAGGTCAGAAGGGCCGGTGCTAAGTTGACAACTCGTATAGTTACCTATGTCTCAGAAGACATGGCAGCGTGGGGGTGGAGGACAACCCCAAGACTGTGGTACTCACACTCGTGATGGCTGAGAGTAAGCTATAAGGTAGCTGGGAGCAGGAGGGCTTTGGTATGTTGATGGGCAGCGCGACAAGTGTCATGCAGAGCAGAGCTCTGGACTGAACAGTGTAAGACTAATGTGACTTGAAAAAGTCTGTAGTTCTTCGGGCGGCGTAACATTCTGCGAAGGCTAGACATGAAGTCTGGTAGCTCTCTGGCAGAAAGGTAACACCGAGCAAGTGGACTGGCGCGAGACAGCGTCAAACTAAGGACTGTGGGTCCTATTTATACTCTGCTCACAGGGCCAGTGCGAGGGTTTCAGGGTGTGGAGAGAGTGATGCTAAGGAGAGAAGAGAGTAACTGAGAACGACGGAGACTTCCCGTCACGCGCCAGGTGTTGGAGGGGTAAGCTGCAACATGATGTGAAGTGGGTTGCCGCGCAGCAAGCGGCAACAGCCGGGTAACCCACCCTGGCTTGGAAGGCATCTTGTGGCATGTATGGCCTAACAGCTCTTCTAAGGAGGGGGCCGCAGCTGTGGCAAGGGTAGATGAGTGAATTACATTGCTTGTGGCGCATCAATGAACATAACCACGCTTTGTTTCACAATAATAATAATTTCTTACAAAATGAATCTATTTGTCTGTAGAATACATTCACTCTGAAGTCTCACTATTCACTTGTCTCATCTTCATGAACATGAAGTAGTTCTTCATGAGCCTCATTACTGAAAATGTTTCTTTTCTTCATCCTTTTTTCTTCAAGATCTGTCTCAGTATGATTGTGGAGATCACTACTGGTCATAGCACTGTCTACAAGTTTAGCCTTAGTTAAGATGTTTTAAAATTTATCTCTTAAGTCTTGCGACATTGTGTCCTCGTCACGTTTACTTCATATATACCAGTACTCATAATTTATGTTGGGTATTTTCTTTTATTGTAGAATAAGTTGATCTCACATAGTAGGGAGGTTAGTTGATTATATTGTGCGTTAATTATTTTTAACAAATAGCTACGTGGATTGATTACGTAACCCTTCATTGGCCAAAAAACAACAAAATATAAAAATAATGTTCATCAGATTATTATAATCTATTTTCTTTATTTACATATAATTTGTTATTGAAGTACAACTTCATAAACAACTGTTTCATAGTATTTATTTTGTGATAAAGTAAATATTTTTACGGTTTTTTTTTTACCTTCTATCATACTTATGTAAAACTTTAAAAATTACTTTTCATCATTGCAGAGGTTACATGCATAACACGTTTGTACTAATAAATAGATATTCAGAGTATGGATTAATCTTAATAAAAATATTTCTAATGTGAATACTTTTGTGATGCACGGAACTAGGCATTTGAAAACACTAGAACAAAACAAAGGTTTACCCTTCCCTCCAAAAGACGCAAGGGTCGTTTCCACCCTCCATCATCCCTCTTCTGCCTCTAAAAGCGATATGCTATATCAAACTGGCTGGAGGAGAGGATCTCATTACTTTTCTACTGTGCATCTTCGCTTCATTCTTTGGTTCGAAGCCTACAGAATAACAACCCAGCTTCAAGAATGAGTACTAGAGTAATGAGTATTTCCAAGAATCAGTACTCGTTACTTCTGTAGCAAATTGTTACTATTCATCCATCCCTAATTACTTCTCGCAGCGACATGTAATGCAGGGATTGCGAGTTGCTCTGTAAGAAGTTAATAAGTTTTGAGTGTCAAAATCAGATTTGTACGTAATACTTCCTTTCATAAATTAACATTTACAAGTCGGGCCCGACCTGGTTCCCTGGTCATTGCAACCCATTGCCTCCTCTATTGTCAGGCCTGAACATGTATCTCACAGTGGAATTGCAGAATGGAGACTGGACCCAGCTAATGACTTGAGCAAAAGAAACACCACAATAACAGCTGTCATATTCTCTTCAAAAAGTGAAAATCTCCAATAATTTTGCCAGTGGAAAGTAGGTGTGCATGAGATATTGTGATGCATCACCACAACATGTAGTGAACCAAGGACCGACCTGATTATTGGTGTAAGCTAAGAATTATCTAAGGTTGTCTAGAGCACCAGTTTAGAATAAAGTGCTAATTGACAACCAGTGGATTCTTTGTAAGTAGATACTGTGGTTCGATCTGTGGAACAGTCCTTTCAATGGAAGGTCCTAGTAAGTGTCCCATGATGGTATAGCCAACAATGAAGTGCTTGGTTCCAAATTAATTCTCCTGGAGAATTATTCATTACTAGTGCATGGTACAAAGATACAAGTTATGGGAGACCTTGGGAGTGGATCAAGGAGTGTTAGTGGTAAGCTGTGCATACAAATGTGCATATATTATGCATTCAATAGACAATCTCCAGAGAACTTCAACACCAGAGCCATATTGGGAAGAATACCAGCATTCATCTGTTGTACACAGTGGCAGCAAGACACTAGGGGTGTGGTAGAACTTCAACCACAGTATGAAGACTGGATATTAGCTCCGATTCTGTGTAATTGTAGTAAAGGACAAGGTCACTGCTCTGGCGTGCATGGGCTATCTCATGCGAGTATCAAAATAAAGGACAGATCGGATTGTCAACAATTGTTCACAAAATCAAACCAAAAGGAAACCAAATTGGAGTCAAATAAACTAAGCCTAATAAATTGTCAACAAACAGTAATAAAACCAAGAGAAATAAAAAAAAAATAGCACATGAATCAAAATCATAATAAGCAAAGAGAACCGGTAGCAGCTCCATAATCAAGCGAGATCATGATGGCAAGACAAGAGCGTAACAGGAGATAGCCGTGTTGCACGTGGAAATACTCTAATGAATGAGGGGGAGGGAGTAGGTAGTCAATAGGTATTGGCTAGTGCTAATAGTCTATGAGAGGTGGTTTCTATTTTTATATATGCTGCTTGCAGTATAAGTGCTCACCAAATGAAACAGTAAACAAAAATAGTGCAACAAATTTTATTTTGCAAACCAATTTCCCTCAAATTTTAAACTTTTCTTATTGGAAGTTTTGTGTTTCCTCAAAAACGAGTCATTAAAGAGAGATGGTCATAATAAATGGTGTTACAGCAATGAGGTTCTGC
Source organism: Dryococelus australis (assembly GCA_029891345.1). Taxonomy (NCBI): domain Eukaryota; kingdom Metazoa; phylum Arthropoda; class Insecta; order Phasmatodea; family Phasmatidae; genus Dryococelus; species Dryococelus australis. The sequence continues at coordinate 201,418,813 of CM056997.1, forward strand.
TGTATTTACGAAGAAAGCGAATTACAGATGGTTTGTGAAGCAAAGCCCACTCACTATTGCTAAATAAAAAGCTTGAATTTTTATTTAATTCTAAGTGAGCTATTTTTTATCTCTTCCAGTGAACATTCTACTTTTAAAATACATTGTGCATTTAAGATTATATTTAAGGCTGCAACAATGAAGAGTAGATAACTGCTGAGTGGTTGTTTATATGAGCAACCTGAGGGCACTGTGGTAGACAAACAACACCCAGAGGAAGAGGGGTTTGTGGGAATATTAATGAAAGGTTGTCTGGACAATATGAATGTAGTAAGAATTCTACATTATTTGTTATTTCATTGCTCAATGTGACAATGCTCGAGTACAGGCCATGAAATACGTAAATGCTATGTTCAGTGTGCAAGCCATAGACATTTACCAGTTTACTATTTAGTAGAGTTGTTCCGATACCATGTTTTCCGATACCGATACCCCAATACCACTGTCAATATACCCCAATACCACTGTCAATATACCCCAATACCACTGTCAATATACCCCGATACCAAAAACAGATACCAATGCCCTTCACACTGAATTTTAGAAAAAGTATAACAGTTAATAATACACTAAAAATATTTTTGATAGACTCATTTAAATAAAGAAAATAATGTCTTGAAATACTGTATATAATTTATTGTAATCCAACACAAAATGCAAGCTGACCTAAAACTTTCAAACTCTCTGAAAATGCAAATAATATGACACCAAATGCAAGTCAAATTTTAAATGTCCCGCACGCACTATCAGCTAAGAGCGCACGGAGAAGTTATTGATCGGGCAGTGATGAGGACATTATAATTGATTTCTTCACTGTCTTTAATTATTAATCATTCAAAACCACGTCCTCTAATTTTCCCCTTCATGAGTTACACTGCACTCGGCTCGGTGCTTATCTACCCATTATTAGATGGCAAAAGGTGTCGAATAGGCACTTACATATTATCAGTTTATTCAAGGACATGTGTCTATTGAAATTAATCAATGTAAATGCTCAGATTTCTCCGCAAGAAGTTACTGAAAATGAACACTCGATGTTTAAACAATTTTTTGCTGACAAGTGGTAGAGTATATGCTTTTGGGCATATAATTTTATTCGCAAAGATGCTGCGCTTTGAGATAAATAAATATTAAGTTTTAAAGTCATGTCAGTTTTATGCCAGATACAATGCAATGCCAACCTTACTGGATAAAAAAACCTTTAAACATAAATGAAAACATCTTTACAAATAATAATGCCTTGTTAAATGTTTTGCATAACATTTTCAGGTGAAACCATTTGCTTTGAAATACAAGTGATGTTAGGTGCAACTATTTTGAGTGACGCATACCATATTTACTGGTGTATAGTGTGCACTCATGTATAGCAAGCACCATGATTTTTGCAACAAATTCCAGGGAATTTTTTTCCTTTATTTTGGGAAAAAAAGGATGCGATACTCACGAGTAAATATGGAATTTGTTCTTACTTTTATTTTTCGTTAAATGTGCGAGGTATACAAACAGAAATACGGTCATTTCTGTGCCTAAAGAAAGTAATAACCTGACTTCATTGTCTACAACCGATACTAAAGTATCTGGTCCGATACCATTTCCGATACAGATACATCGTAAAAAGGCGAGGTATCAGCAGATACTGATACTTAGTATCTATATCGGAAAAACTCTACTATTTAGCAGTTCCTTGAGATTTAAAATGTATGTTTAATGGACATCTGTAAAGAGCAGCACTTATCAGGAGTGGAAGAAAAATGTATCTTGAAATAATGCTGGAAAGGAATCTATGACAGCTTGTAGGCCCAGGAGTACATAAAGCACGAGAAGTTTATCACTAGAAACTTCTAAAAATTGTGATATTAAAACATAGTTAACTTTTGAAAATTATGTCATATCATCAACCTTATGTACACACACACACACACACAGCATAATACGGAACTAGTATACATAGTTCAACTGACCCCACAAGGTCAATACCATTAATTAAAAACAACTGCTCATTCAAAATGACATGATGGTACATATATAGTAGTGGATATAGACTGTCTCCTAATTCACAACTCAGAAAATTGCCTAATTCCATTCACGCAATCAGATTGTATTTCACGTAATATCTTAAAAAAGGTGGATCTTAGAAAAATGTATGAAAAAAAATGTTGGCTATTATATTATTAATTATAAATCAAAAAAATTCAACAATTTTTTTGTATCTCAGACATTTTCTAATATATCTGCAAATAATTTCACGCCAAACTTTTGTTAATTCCAATCGTCTTAAAACTGTAAAATTTTGTATCATTGTATTCATGTTATATTGATGATTCATTGTATAGGTATAGAAAATACTGACGAAAAAAAATAGAATTTTTTTATTTATGATTTTCTACATTGTTGAAATTTTCATATCCCAAGTCACATGGGCAGTTTGTCACGCGTGTACAAGTTACGTGCAACAAATGTCACTTGTAGACACAGACAGAGTTGCCAAATTTAAAAAAAAGTATAAATCAGTACACTACAAAAATCACCAGAATGTAATATTAGACTGCGTCAAATTAAATTTTAGCAAAATGTATAAAATATTTTATTTTCATATTTAAATATAATTTGTTATTGCTCCTTACAGTTGCTTACCTGCAAATGTATGCATACTCTATATATAAAAATTTGTAATATTGTTATTTTTCCTTAAGAAATATTGAACACAGATGCAATTTACGAGTTTTTAGTGTTCAAACTATATTAAAATAAGTCAAATTTGATGTTACATGTGCATAGACATTATGAGTCAATTCATGGGAACGATTTGACTGTATTATCAACATAAAATGTAATTTTGCCACTAAAGCAGTGCGAAAATATGCTACGTTATATTTTAATGTAATTATTGTGTATAGGGGTTAGAGGTGGGTCAGAATCTGTCTAAATTCTAATATTGACCCCTTCGAGATAACAATCCTTTTCCTTGGAACCATGAAAGGTCCTGTTTGGAATTCACAATGTATTGTGTGTACATAAATTTTTTAATACCTATGTTTAAAAGTTGTATAAAATGTTGTTTTATTTTTATTTCCTGACATTACTACAACGCTTGTATGCAACTACACTCACGTAATCCATTCAAAAATTTAAGTATGGATGTAACGGAAATAATAATTTGGTAATGCATACAGAACAGTTCACATGCTAGAATAAGCAGTGCTGCTAGGGCAAAATCAGAAAGAGAAGAGAGTGGACAAAATCAGGCCAAAAAGAATGAAGACAAGAATGGTGAAAGTTTGTTTCCTGAAAAAATTTACCCTCCATCTACTGGCTAGCCCTTTCAACTATAGATAACTCTGGTTTGTGGAATGAAACCTCCTCCTCACAACAAACAAGTGCCCCCACCTAGCATTACCTTTGAAACAAGATTATATTAATTATGTAGCATATAGGCTACAATTTGTACATCAAATATATGAATGAACTATGGGCACAAAATATATAAAAATAATTATTAAATAAAGGTTATAAACTCCTATTTGATTGTTCTGGTCCTTACCATTTTGACATGGAATAGTTTCAAAGAATGTGAAAAATGAAATCACTGTGAATGTGCAATAATACATTTTCTACTTCTCTTTTACACCCTTGCAATCTTCTTTTTAGAACAATGGGCATGGAGATTAACTTTCAGTGGAGAGAATTAAACATATTTCAAAAGCTAGGAGAACCTCCTAAAAACATACAACTAAAATGTGAATTGATCCAGAAAAGAGAAAATTATCATGTAGTAATGGTATTATTTAGTATAGTATCTTTCTGAACATGATGAAATGGTTAAAGAACTGTAAATGGGTTTAACACATCAGATAGTCTGAAATTCACTGCAACCAGAAAGTTTAAAAGGAAACAAGCCTTCAAATGGTGTCATTGCTTCATAAAATACTCATTATTAAAAATCCAAATGCCAAAAATGTGACACTATTAAAAAATTGTGACAGTGAGTCATTAAGTAAGACTGCAATGCATTATTTCAACTTGCTCATGTACACTTTACAATGCCAGTAAAACACACTAAGAATTGTGGCTTCACTGTAATGATTTACACCTTAAAATTTAGTTACTTAATTTTGGTGCTGCCCTGTGTGTTATACTTAACATGTAGGCTGTATTTTTTCACTGTCAAAGGATCATTCCCTGGGTTGTACATTATTACTGACAGATTGCTTGATAGGTTAAGTTCAATTACAGTGAGTGTTACTAGCCTTGGACAGCATAGCTCATAACTTAGCTGTCGAGTGGAAGAGAGAAAATTTTTCTCATGCGTACCTCAAGGATCATTACCAAGCCAGATTAAAAGGTCATGATGATGGTGATCAGAACACTCAAGAGTAAAATCCTGTACAAGACTGCTTCTTAATGGTATAAGTCCTGACCAGGAACAGGCAGCCCTTTGGGTGCAAAAATTTGCAGATATCCTGCTCTGTGGCACAATCAACGTCCTGGAGGAATTAACAGGTACCAATGTGTGATCTGTGTCAATGCCATGGTTCGATCATCTACTATAATTCTAAAACTGTTTTCAATAAGGGTTCTGCCATTAAGGAGTTTGAAACTATAACAGAGAAAGTTAAAGAACAAATAAAATCTATGAATGAAGAATACTGTGCACTGAGAAAATAAACTACCAATGCAATTTTGATTGGCAAAACCTGAATTAAATAAAAACTATAAATTAAAAAATAGAACATTTCTTAAAGTTCATAGCATGTTGAATACTACAGATTTCATGCACACAACTGAAACTCATCCATCAAGTCAATTTGTGTGAAGGAATTATAATCATTTCACGATGTGTACTCAACTTCTACCTCACCATCATATTAATAATTTTTTAATTTCATCAGCTCAAATTATTAGTTCTTATGTTACAACTAACATCCAGGCATTCCTCTATTCATATTCATGTATTTCACACCTGTATCACTATTAAACTAGAAGTAGTGGCACGCACCAGTGATGCTTATCAGTTGGGGCTACGAAACAAAGAAGGTTGTTCACTAAAATATTATTACTACAAAAAATTTCTTCCTACAAAATATACCTTTGACTAAAACTGAGTAAACTTAAGTATTATCCTCCGTACTGGAAAAGGGTAACTTACTTAACATGGAGAAGACATCAGTTCCAGGGAACGCCATCAGCTGTATAGGGTGACTGACATTGACTACAAAAACAGTTTCTATTAAATGAAGACATGGCTGGTTATTTAGAAAAGTGATATCCAGAGATCAGCTATTTTGTTGCAGTGAGCAGAAATCACTAAAGTATTTAAGGGCTGACCACCTCATTGGTATAGTTGACTAATCTGAATTGTTGGAGGAGAAGTTTAGCTGTCTGGTGGCCCAGTTATAGATAATGTTCCTGTTTTGATACCCAGGCGTTACCTAATGCTGAAGTATTAACACATGTCTCACTCTAAAATTGTCTCAGGTGGTGACTGTACCATCATGGGGAAACCTTCGGCAGAGGTGGTGTAAAATGCAAGGGTGAATTCATAAATACTGGATGGAGTTTAGGGGCTACTTGTAACCCCTGTTTTGCAGTATAATAATAATGGTCAACATCACCAATGAATCACATACATCTGCAGCAATATGCTGATGAACACAGCACATTTTTTAACATACCAAAATTCAACAATATCAAATAATTTACATTCTGAAGAAAATAATAAATTATACTAAGTCCATAATTGTCAATCTAAAGATCAAACAAATTTAGGGTGTTCCTAAGGGAACAAGAACACAAACACATGAAAGAATTGCCAGGCAAGATGTGAAGAGTGTGATGGGGAACTGGAGAGGCTGTTATAGCCAGAACCATACTGGGAGAGCTTAGAAAACAGAGCAAAACTATTAACACCCCCTTAAGAGTGAGAATGTTGTTTTTTCAGCAAAATAGCACACTGAAAGGAAGTGTGTCCAGGAGCAGGAAGGGACCATGAAAAAGCGTATAAGGGTAAATAGCTATATGACACTATCACCGACATTAAATCTGAAATTGGCAGCACAACTATAAATCAGGGCAAGAAACAAGAAACCTTTGTGTATTTCAGCTGGGTTGGCCATCCCACTGGAACCAACAACATACATGGACAACACTTGTGAATTTGCCAGTAGGTGGCCCTGCCAACCTGGCCGCAATGCTGATAGCCAATCTCTGTCCAAAAGCGCAGGTGCTGATAAATCCCTTGCTACTAACAGTGAAAGCTTGTGCAAGGACCCTGACACCTAATCTGTGACTGACACCGGAACTACTCCCTCCAACCCCATGCCATTTGCAGCCATTAATTACCCTGAGAATGGGGTTAAGGTATTTGCACTTAGTTTTTTTGTACAGGTCCTGACTGCAAAGAGTAACAGCACTTCCAGTATCCACCACAAAAAGTATTTCAACACCATTTACCTTTATTAGTACTGAAGCTGGTTCCACCGGTACGCCTGAGGCATACGCACAAACAAGACTTAAAACTGACGAGTCGTTTACCTTGCTATTGCGAGATGCCTTAGCAATATGCCCCAAATGGCCACAGTTGTAACAAATCCACCTCCGTGCTGGACAACTGCCTGACTGATGACGGACCCCACAGCTGCAGGCATTCTGGGGTTCTTGTTTCTTCGACGTTAGTGCCCCGTTCTGACTGGCCATCTCCCTATATGGCTGACGGGTGAAACCACCCCGCTGAGGTGGATGCTGGTGATGTCCTTTGCTAGCACCGATGTACTGCACATCCTCTATTGCCAGTTGCCCGAAACATGCAGACTCAGCAATCACATTCACTTCTCCTCTCTTCTCTCCACTCATCAGGACTGCTAACTTCGTCACTGCATCCATATCCATTACTATCTTGACTGCCTTTGCAAATTTAAGCTCTTCAGATTCAGCCAGCAGCCACCTAACCATCTGCTCCGATAACATACCGGTAACCAATCTATCTCTCAATGCTTCATCCAAAATATCCCCGCACTTACACATGGTAGCGATGAGTTTGATTGCTGCGACGTATTCTGTAACAGATTCAATTGTTTGTTGCCGGTGTTGCCATTACTTGAAGCGCTCGGCGAAGATATTCTTATGAGCTAGGACTTTAATAAGACTGTCTATACACTCCTTAAAAGTGACTTCGTCCAGTGACTTTGGACTTATTTGAGTCTTCAACACTGCATATGTCTCAGGAGGTAAGGTCATGCCTAATACTGCAACATTATTAGTTTCTTTCGTATTCGCCACCTTGAAATATAAATTTAGTTGTTCAGCATAATTCTCAAACGGTTCTGTGCCTTGCACAAATGTAGGTATTGCTGGGCCGTTTGCCGGCATGACAAAATTATCTCTTTAGCCCAGAACTTCGACAAAACAATGTCACCCGACCACGAGATTGTATGTAAACAAAGTTGCAGCGAAAACTGTCAGTAATCTCCCGGAACAAGTCTTCGAGGATCCCATCCTTGTCACCACATGTTATGTTCGGGAATAATAACTAAACACATCTCGTTATACACAAACGTTTTTATTCAAAAAACACCCCAAGCTCTCAACACCACCATCTTGGCCACACCACCTCGCACTCCAGAGTGCCAACACAACAGTCAAAAGAAGTAGAAAGCAGTTTAGAAACCCTTGAACGAAGAAAGGTTGGGCTGATTGTGAAGAACAGCATTCTTGAGCACAGAGTCCTAAGACTTTTCATTTGGAAACCATCAGCACCAAACATTACTAAAGTTAGCAGCTGTGGCTAATTTTGTCAGAACCAAGTTCTCGCAAACTGTGAGTGGAAAAATATAAAGAGGGAGGAAAAAAAATTGCAGATTGCGATTAACAGTGTCACTTTCTCCATAATAAGGAAATTTTTACTCCAGATGCAGACTACGGAAAATGGAAAGGACACCAAGTTTTTTGTCACCCACAAGCTGGAAGAAGATATGATCATGGGGCAGTGGTAACTTACGAAACAAGCTGAAACATTGGAGTTCCAGGTCAGCGAAGCTGCTTAGGATAGAAATATCAAAGGTCACTGTTCAATACATCCAAACGATTGGCTAAGCCTGCCAAGGAGCTGGTGAAGTTACCATAACCCAGAAAAACAAAGGGAAGAACAAACTATAGATATACGTGATTCTGAGAATACTACTAAAGGGGGCTCCAAAGGAAGGTTAACTGGCTGTTGTGGAAGAAAGCATCACAGATGTCAAACTGACCTGACTGCAACACAAACAGTCAAAACTGTATTCCATCAAGAGTAAAGGAACCTAGGAAGTACATCCATACTCAAAATCAGGAATCACACCATGAACTGTGGGACCAGAAAAAACTAGCTTCCCTGTACGTATCAAGAGAAGGAAACAGCATATCAGAAGAACAATGTAAAGTTTCTGAAAGTCATGGATGGGGGACAGAATCAGAGCCTACCACTATGGTTAGAGGAAGGAGAAAGTGACATAAAAGACACCAGAAGCACCACATCATCAAGAAGTTTAAACACGGTACAGTAAAGAAACCTGCTGGGTAAAATATTTTTATTAAAGCTCTACATCTTTTGGTGGTAAATACATGAAGATTGAAAATATAATCTGTGCACATGCAGGACCCAATCCAAACTTTGCATAAGTCTTTGAGATTTTTTCGATGCTTTGACTACTGCAGTAATAATCTGTCTTGGACCATGTGCTGGCACAATAGTAGATCCACTCTGCTACACTGTGACAAAAATGCAGAGATATTTTAAACACACATTCTTAAGTACACCAGAAAAGATTAAAATGGAGCAGAAAAAGTATGGACAATGGTATACCCTTTTGAGGAGTGACCATTAATGTGGGAAAGACCTGCAAAACCTCAAATTTCATGCCGGATCATGCAGACTCAATGACAACCATTTGTCTTCTTCATAAATGCTAACAATTATGAGAGGGTCCAACTATAGAAGCACTATAATTAATACACTAAACCTCCTAATGCCATGGCATCTACAAGAGAATGAGATTTCCACAGTGAGAAACAGGAGACTGGTGGGTGATTAGGTAGGTAGTGCTTGTTCAGGTTTAACGCTTTTCGCATTACCTGCACAGCTCTTATGAACTTCCTAGTGTAATGAGAAATATTGGTGGCCATGTTAAGAAATATTAAATTTTTAAAGTTTGTTTGTGTAGCTCGCTAAAACATACTTCAGGAAATGTGGCCTATGTTTGGATGCCACATGTTTGTTATGTAAATTAAATTTAATGGAGTTGCCATTGCAAAATATCATTATGTACAAATAATATGCTGTCATGCTGCATTTGCTACGAGCATGAAAGTGAAAGAGAGAAAAATTAACTCCACAAGTGTGACACATCACGAGTGACAACTGTGATTTCTCTTAACCACCTACCTCAGTTGCGCTATCACCATTACTGTTATCAGACTCCTGCAAAGCAGCTCTGTCACTTTCGAGTGGGCCCATAAGGTCTGCTGCTGTCTGAGCACAGGCAACCCACGCTGCACGTGTGCCTACCTCGGCGACCTGCTTGTGTTCTACCTCTTGGAGTGGCCTTCCAATCCGGGGTACTGAACTCGCAGCCCGCTCGTGCAGTGAGGAAACAAGCTCCTCTCCTCCATAGCTCTCCCTTCCTCACTTGCCATGGTTAGGCAGATATAAATAGGAGGCTTAGGGCAGTTCATTTTACGCCTGCCTAGCACATCTACCTGCTTACCGAGCTGTCCAGCTACTAAACATCTTCTTTAAGATCATCCATTGTACTTTGCACAATAGCTTATCTATCTCGAGACACTCCTCTCAATCTTAGGATAGGGAGTATGTAATGCCATGCTGGCATAACCATGCCCAACACCTACAGATTTGCTGTCAGGGGTTGCGGGATTATATGTGGTTTATTCTGAAAAAAACCCATAAAAACTATACCTCAGTCTTTCAGCATTCTGTTCACGTAGTTCCTTCCCAGTGATCTGCCATACATTCAGGCTCTGGCAAGATCTGAGACACAAAACCCTTCACATTTACACTAGCCACATAGTACTCTACCCGAGTCTTGCTGTTTGGTTATAATGCTTTTTCCCTGGGAACCACTGGGGCTGGCTGAGAGCAAATCCTCGCTACACAATATACTAAAAAAAACTTGGTTACCAACAATAACGCTGCTTTTCTGAGCTCTCCGGTGAATAGGTGTAGTGAGCCATTCCACCCCTCCCCTTCTCTAGCCTCCACAATCAAGTTGGAAATGTTACCCGACTAATCTGAGCATCTGGCTACCAGCAATACCACCTCTTCTCTGGGCATCACTGAGTCGGGGAGCGAGACTGGCTACCCAGCCGATGGAGGGATGCCCTCCATTGGGAAGTGGACTTATCCTCTGGCAACCATGTCAAAAAGAGGCTCTGGCTCTCTAAAGGCCCACCCTTCCCTTACATACAATTTAGTCAACTTGTCTACCTACCAGAGCTTGCCTCAGTGAAGTTGAGTATAGAGGATTTAGGTGACTCTTACCATCCAGCTCTTGAGAGACAATGAGGGTTACGTAAGACGAGTATGCAGCAGTGCCGGAATGAAAGGGGCAGAGGAAATGGGAGATCACAGAGAAAACCCGCCGACCAGCAGCATTGTACGGAATGATTCCCACATGCAAAAATCTGAGAGTGACTCCCCGGGAATCGAACCCAGTTCACCTTGCCACGTATGTAATGATACCAAGTTGGAAAAAAAGAAATTGTGAAAATACCCGTCATTCTGTGTTCTCAGCGCAGTGATGGAGCAGGCTGGTTTTCCTGGTTGCTCTGTGTCTCTCTCTTCCAGACGGATGGCTAGGTAGGTGACACACTAAAAGCGTTGGCTCCCTGGGGAGTTGTGCGTTGCATAGATTAGTAACAGGAGGAGTTTCGGGTGAGTGTCCACGCCCTTCAAGGAAAGTGTATACATCTGATGCTCACAAAAAAAACAGAGGGCTGTGGTTAAAAAACAGAGAGGTATTACAGGTAGCTCTGGAAAACGAAAGTGACAGATGTTCACATAATTAACACTGGGGCAAGTAGAGTGATTACTATCCCAAACTCACATAGGTGGGTGCAGCATTTATCTCTACCTTTCCTGGCACTGAAGGTATGTGAAAAGCCGCTTTGCTCTGTAGCCTCCTACTTGTCGCAGGACCAGTTTATTTACGTGAGACAGGTTTAACTCTAGGGAGGGGGAATAAGGCCTTCCGTTCCCTTCGTTACATACAATATCCAATACTACAAGAGTTACACTAAAACCTTATTTACAACTTACCTAATTACAATACATATGGGTCACCTGCAGTTTAAAGAAATGTAGCACTCATAAATAAAATGCATAATTACTCTCAGAAATTAACAGAAATCTCTTGATTTATGTACAGTATTACATTGGCAGACTTCCATCTGTTCCTGGTCCTTCATTAACTATGTAGAGACATGTTTCTTCTTCTCTTGGGTAGTGTTTGGGTATACGCAGTGGGTCCTGGGTTTGCTGTCTCAGTGTGTAGACGTATTTTATGTGGGGAATCAATCGTACTGTACCACACTTATTTGTGTATGAAGGTTCACTGTCTACTGTTTGTTCTAATTGGTCCTTACAACTAGTTTTCACTTTTACCTAATTATGATGCAAATCTCATTATGGCCTTACCCAATGTACTATTCTAATCACTTGACACTATTTACATTTTCACTGTCTCTGGTCTTACATTCCTCCCTTATTATAGTTCACTGGTCCTGATCTCTGGAGGCAACTTTGGCTATGCAGGGTTGCATGCTGTAGATATGGTCACATAAACTTCTGGGTGGGCCGCCATGTTTCACGGTACTGGCCGGCTTGTCCTTGAAGGTCAATGTAGCAGGCTTATGACGGCAGCTCTGGCCTCAGGATTTCATCAGCGGAAAGCAAGAGCTTGACATCACTCTCTGTTGGTGTGGACTCAACTGTCTAGGATTTAGGTTCTGCCCACAGTATCGTGTTTACATCTAGCTCTGCATCACTGCTGGGCTCATCCTACAGGGTGGTAGCTACATTCTGAGGCAGGAGATCAGTGGCAGTGGCACCCCCTGCCTCTACTGTGGGTGCGGACGTGTCTATCCGGGGTTCACGCTTGGCCTGCAGTGTCATGACACCATCCGGCAGTGCATCACTGCTGGGCTCATCCCTCGGGGTGTTGCCAGCCGGAGGCAGGATTCAGTGGCAACCCCTGACTCGATTGTGGGTGTGGACACTCATCTGTCCGGAGTTCGGGCTCTGCCTGCATTATCATGTTGCCATCCAGCACTGTGTTACTGCTTACTGCTTGGCTCTTCCCTCGGGGTGGTAAGGTCTTGGAGAGCAGTAGAGGGGATTGGGACCCCGTCTTCCTCTTCCAGGGGCTTCTTCATTGATGGATGAACTTGGGGTGGCATTCTCGGGATTTCTCATTCTCATGGGCACCACCAGGAAATCTGGGAACCACCGGCTACAAAACTGCTTAGTCCTAGGGGTTTCTCTGCGTTGGGCATATTCGAAAGGGGTGGAAGGAATGGAACGAGATGAGGCATATCTCAACAGGGGTTGATAGGTCCTCGAGAGTGCAGTGCTCTTTTGATGTATTTGCTCTGGTTCTCTCTCTCCTTGGGTGGCATTCCAAGCCCAAGGTTTGGGTTCGAGCTCTTGGAAGAAGCCTGGTTCAAAATTTGCTTGTGACTCTTCATCATCTGCCCATCTGCTGGGGGCTCCTTCTTCTAGTCTTTCGGCACATAGGGGACAACACCTCATTGTCCCTTGGGATACTTTCTGTAATTGTCCTCATTCATCTTTGGCCCAGTACACATTTTCTTGCCTTCCTATTACTATAAATGGCCCCTCCCACATCTGGGCTAGTCCGGCACAAAAATAATCCTGGCTGTAGCTGAGTGGGTGATTGTTCAGGAGGACCTCACCTATGTCAAAGGATCTTACCCCTATCCTCGGTTTCAGGTATTTTTGTTCAATATACCTCTCCTTGGCTGCTTGGGCTCACTGGTTGCAGACTAGTGCTTCCAGTCTGATGGCTTCAGGTTGCAGGAGAGTGGTTGGCTCGCGTTCCCACTGCCAATCAGCTGGTTGTCTTATTGTTTGGCCTAAGATAAGTTGTCTGGGTGAGGTGTCTATAACCTCATTGTTCCTGTGCCGGAGGGTGAATAGGATGTCTGGTATGTAGGTGTTCCAGTGTGTATGATGTTCCCCAACTCGGAGCCAGAATCTTTTCTGTAGCTCCTGGTTCTACTGCTTTATGGGGTTGGCATGCGGGTGATTAGGAGGGTAGCCCGTGTCTTGATTCCCCATTGGTCGCAAGCCTTTTGCCACAGGTTGCCAGTAAATTGGATCCTGTTATCCATCAAAATCGCCTAGGGGTATCCCCAGCAGGAAAATATCTCTGTTTCAAATATGTGGATGATACCCCTTGCTTCCTGGCTGGGTACGGAGAAGGCTTCAGTCCACTGTGAAAACTGGTCTGTCACAACCAGGAGAGTAACGGTTTCCTTTGGTGTTCCTGGCGTATGGTCTCATTAGGTCTACAGCTAGGTACGTCAATGGGGTTTGGTTGTGTCGTGGCCTTCCTACTTGCTTCAGTACGGATAGGCTTTGTGTCGGCTGCATGCCTCACAGCTTGTTACGTACTGCCAGACATATCAGTTGATGCCATCCCATATTGCTCCCCAAAGTCACGCAGTTTCTTTGATACCTGGGTGGGCAGCCTGGTGGTGATTGGGGTGGTTCTGGCAGATGTCAGCTCATAACTATGTCAGTACTCATATCTTCCAGAGTGCCCCTGGGTTCCCATTCCTTGCCACACTATTTCCTCTCGGAGTTCGTACCTATGGGGATGATCCTGCAACAGGCTTTGGGAGTCTAGATCTAAGCTGTTGGTAGTAGCCAAGGCGGTATCTGCTGACCTGTAGCTGTTGGAGTCGTGCTCATTCGTCCAGGTTATGCTGTGTAGCTGGGGGAGGCGTCATCCATTCCTAAAGCTCCTTTTCTTTTGTGCCTTTATGGCTGTCTGGCTAACGAGAGAGGGCATCCAGCAGGTCGTTCAGTCATCCTGGGCAGTGTTGCACCTTGAAGTCGAACTCGGCCAAAAGCACTGCCCACCGACCAAGTTTGGCATTCATGTTCTTGGAGGCTTGTAACCATATGAGTGCTTTGTTGTCAGTTCCTAAAATAAAGGGTTGGCCCTCTAAATGGTTCCAGTATTTCCTCATGGCTCATATCAAAGCAACAAATTCCTGCTCGTTAGTGTGATATCTTTGTTTGGTTTCATTAAAATGGGTACTGGCATATTGAATTACTTACGGTCTTCCTTCCATGTCTTCTTTGTAAACTACATTTCTTTGTCTGTCTTGGTATGCATCTGTCTAAGTACTAGGGGTTTCCCTCCCTGTGGCCTATGTGAAACGGGGACAGTTTGGAAGCTTTCCTTAAGGTTTTGTTCTTGTCGGCAGTTTCCCCAGCTTTCAAGATGATCACTGGGGATAAGGCCCGAGAATGTCTGGTATTACCACTGTTATAGTTGTCCCTGTGTCAATGACCATCAAACAAGAAACATCACTAGGCTCCCCTCCACAAATATGGCATCCAAGTCCTGTTTCATTGAACGTACCTGCAAAAACAGTGGGGCCTTCCCTCCACCAATCACAGAGCTTTGCCCTCAAGACCAGTGTTAACAAGTTTCCCCGAAGACGTTGCACTCTCACCTGCCCCTTGGTGCTTGCTTTCTGGTTGCTACTGCTGCTGTTGAGGACAGTTGGCCCTCAGGTGCCCTGACTGTCCACATGACCAACATTCCGGCCATTTGGGTGAGGGACGGCGAGTCTCTGTAGCGCGCACCCTGGAGGCGATGTCCACCATGGTCATCTGCAAGTCCTTCAGCATCCCTTAATGCTGTCGTCGTCGTCTTCATCCAGCATCACTGCCCGCACTGGATGTCGGGGCACTGATGCCTACAGTGCTGACTTCACCTCCAGTGCTCGAGCCAAGGCATCCTGCATGGTGTGAGGTGCAGCCAACTGCACAGCTTGTCGCACCTCCATGTCGGCGATGGCGTCGACGAAGAAGCCGACTATGATGACATCTAAGGCTTCTTCAGAGCATCACTCCTGAGACAGGTATGACAGTTTCATGATGTTCTGCCACAGCTTCTGCAGTGGCTCGCTGGGTCGCTGGACACAACTTCGTAGTTGGGCCTGGTGGGCGTGTCGCAGCTATCAGTTGCTAAATTGCAGCCCTAAAGCCAACACCAAGGTGGAGTATTCTAGTCTATGTCGTTCTGGCAGCAACTGGAGTATGCTCAATGCAGGTCCCCTCAGTACAGCCGCCAGGTAGTACGCCCACTGCTCTTCAGTCCAGTCATTCAGGGCAGCAACAATCTCGAACTGGTGCCGGTATTTGCACTAAGGTGTCTGTCCATTGTAGGTGGTGGGTTTAATTGTAACGCCTTCACCCACCCCTGGCTGAGGCATACCCACACTGCAGAACTGCTGCACTTCTTCTGTGATGGATGCACTGGCAGTGACCTCTACCTGCTTCTCGCTGCCTGCACTCATCGGCTCGGTGGTGACCAATCTCTGCTCCTCCTCCGCCCCTGTGTGTAGTCTTTCCTGTTGCTGTAAGAATTCTTGCCATTCCTCCTTGAGTGCGCTCACCTCCTGTTTTACTTCCTGCTCAACACTGTCTATTCTCTCACTTACACTGTCAATCTTCTCGTCCACACAGTATTTTTATTATTTACTAACTCACTTATATCTTCTATTTTTCGGTCCACATTGTCTATTTTTCTATCCACATTTACATTTACACTCTCTATTTACTTGTCTACCAGTAAACCAACACCACTTGACTTTTTACATTTTAATTTACATTACCTACAACACTATTTCCAGTATTTATTTTGCTATTTATCTAGCTACTCAAACATTCTAATAAAGAACGGAGTGCTTCCATGTCTGCCAACATTTTTCTAGTTAGCATTCAACAATCTGAAAATAGTTTCTTGGCTATTACGACTATCATTACATTTACAAATGATCCTACTGTAATACTAATTACTATGATTTTATTTCTTTAAAATCCATCCATCCCACTTCTGACACCAGTGTTAAAATTTCTCTCACTCGAAGCTCAGTGGGCTAAACCGAGTTCATTAAGGGATGGACATCATAATAAAATTAAATAATTAATTACAATTACCTAATTATATTTACAATCACTACAACCAAAATGTTCTCAACTCAATATCTCATAGTAAATCAATTATCACTTACTGTTTACAATTAATGATTTCCATTTTACAATTTATAATTATCTCAAAGAAATCAATTTAATTAAATAATTAAAAAGTCCCAATAGACAGCATATCAAACCATTCAATTATTTTATAAATTATGTGTCCATAGTTGACAGTTCCAATATTTACAATAAAATCTGTAATACATGTCCACTCAGTCCCACTACAGCTTATTCCATGTCCCACCAGTCCACAATGTTCTAGACTTCTCTGAGCGCCCTCACGCAAGGTAGGCTTCACTCACCGGGTTTTATGCCCTCTCGACCATTCACATCAAGAACACTCGTCCGCCGCAGTCACCTTGCACCTAAGTTCGCTCACACACTGGCCATATGGCCTCTGCCAAAGACTGCTGGCCCCTAGACCGCGGCAGTGTATATAGTGTGACACCGGCTCTCAAAGCTCACGTGACATATGGATGAGCACGCGCACGCAGACGCCACAACCATGGACTTTCCCAAAACGGGATAAGTGGTATTTTTCCAGTGCCATGTATGTTTGTTTTCAGGTTAAAAGTGTAAATATGTCTTTTCTGAAACATTGTGCAATGTGACGCGGGCTAACAACCAGCCCCATTAAAACCATGACTGCACTCACCACTCACGTGACACGTGGGCACGCACGTTCGCAAAGAGGCCATAACCTGAACTTTCCAGTCACGGGAATATTATATTTTCAAGTGTTCAACATGTCTTTCTTTATTTCAGGGCTCAGTGTTATTAAATGTTAATATTTGTATGTTCATAAAATGTTGCACAGTATTTGGATATAAATTCAAGATGTGTGCTGTGCAAAGAACATGAACATTATTCTTCCGGCGTGAATGCCATAGAAAAGACAATCAGAGAAAACAGAACATTAAAATGTTCAATGTACTTATATATTTTAAATAATTAAGTGCCTTTTAATTACAAAGATAAATATTTTACTCAATGTGCATAGCACTTCCGCTTGCGTGAAACCCGTAGGCGGCCTAGGTAGGTCCGTGCGACACTTGCCTCTGGGCAGTCTGTCGAGGAGAGTTGGCGAGGTAATACGCTGTCACATACACACATCAAACTTTTTGCACTGATATAGATTACAAAAGTTTCGTTTTAGTATACCGGTTAACCTTCACTTTGCGTATGTTTTGCCAGACATTCCCCAGCATTATGCTTCCGCTTAACCTAATAATTTGTGCCCTTGTGGCTTATTGAATATAAATTAGGATAACAAGGAGAAAGATGTCGGAGAGGCCACACGGCCCGCAAAACTTGAATCAGGCGCCATCTGCCAATGTTAAAGGTGTTTCAAAGTAATTTCTGTATAATTACAATATGCAATTTTAAGGGCTTTATTTTCATGTATGTATTTCAGGGTAGTTTTCATGTTTAATTATTTTACGCCCACATCATTTGCAACCATGTGGTTAACTGCCGTCAAGTCGATGTCTGCGCCATCCATGCGCTTCGAGGGTTTAATTATGTAATATCATGTGCGCCAAAATTTATTTCACGGTTCTATGAATTTTTCATTGAGAGTCCCGTGCAATTTTCACATAATTGATGCTTTGTATGTATGACCAAGCTGTCTTGTTGAAGACTGATTTTCCCACCATCTGGTATGCTACAAGACCATGGCTGTTTAAATCGTCAAGAGAATATTTTTCCGAACAGCAATATTAACTTGGTTGAGAATAATTTGTCATTTATACGGAGAAATCTTGAAATTTCACTTGCACCATGTGATATGCTACGAACTTTATCCTGCAGCACATAATTGTGTTTTCACGCACCTGCGTGTTTATTTTGACCATTCATCTTGTGCCCAATGTTGTTTCAAATGTAGTTGTTTAATTTGTACGGTGATAGCATTTCCGTCCTAGCTGGCTATGTGTAAAGACCGTCGCCTCGCATTACGCGGTGAGTGTGGTGAGTCCAGACGAATCCGCGTTAGTGATGTCAAATAATCACGTATGTTCATGTTCAGATTCAGTTTGTAATTCTCCATGCCCTGTTTTCAGGAAAAACCTACAGTCCACCCTAGCGGCTGTAGACCCCTTTCCTTGTAAAGGCTGTGTTATCTAACATCACGGTAGAAGTCATCCATCTAGGAGTGCGCAAGAAAAATTGCGGCCTGGAGGAGCGCCAAACAGATTTAGCTAAACACTTCCGAATTTCAGCACATAACATCCTTGCACATTTTTGTACGAGTGGTAAAACAAACATCATATTATCAGTGGATAAAGACTTGACTTGTAGTGACGGCAACCTCGCATCATTTTCAGTGTTAAAAGTTTTGTAAAGATGTTTAGTATTGGCCAGTGTTTTGTAAGTGAGACAGGTGAGATGGATACACAGAACCCATAGCATCCCTGAGTCTCAACAGTGCGGTGACTAGGAAACACCGCTGGCGACCCTCTACCGTAAGTTATTGTGTCACAGTTTGTCTCGTGTCTCACCCGACGGCGTCAAATGGTACTTTCAAATTTAAAATGTGTGCTGCGCAAAGAACGAGGACATTAATACTCCAGGCAATGTGGCCCTCGCAAGTTTGAATCAGGCGCCATCCGCCTATGTTAAAGTTTATGCATTGAAATTTCTGCTTTGTGCCATGGGCAATATTAAGGGTAAATTTGTATGTATGTATTTTAGGGTTTTTGTCATATTAAATTGTGTTACGGCCACATCATGTGCGACCACGTGGTTAACAGCTGCCAAATCCATATCTGCACCTTTTCTTGCGCATGGTTTATGTATTGTTTCATTTAAGGGTTCTTGTAATTTTTCCATGATTGAAGCTTTTTGTAACCGACTACGCGGTCTTCGCACATGGTTGAGTTTCTACCATCAGGCACCTCAGATGCGTTTGTATGCTTGGGATATAACCAGAATAATTTTCTGAAGAGCACCGTAATTTTGTCTGACAGGATTCCAACAATTTTTAAAGAAACTATTGTAGTTTCACCTGCACCACGTGGCCCGCTAAGAACTTCATCCAATGGCATCCACATCATTTAAGAATGCTTTCACGCACCTGCATGTTTATTGTGCCTATTCATGTCATGCCCCATGCTTTGTAATGAATATTTTGGTAATTTGTAGAGTGACATTATTTTCATCCTAGCCTGCTAATTGTATAGACTGTTGCCACACATCACATGAATAGGAGATGTGTCTCAACGAGTATGCATTAGTGATGTAGGTAATCACACGTGTTTAGTGTTCATGTTTGTACTTCATGTCCCATCTCCGGGTGAAATCTGCAGTCCATCACAGTGGCTGTACACCCCTTACCCTGTGGAGATTGTGCTCTCATGCACCACAGAGGATTCATCCATCACAGAGTGCACTAGTTGAATCAGGAGCTGGGGGAATCACTCACCAGAGTTAGATAATCATGCCCAAGATTAAGAGTAACTCAGTATTGGCACGATTTGTGAGAAGTGGAACAATGAAAGTAATTCTCAGTGCACAAAATATGTTTATCTGTAATGTCAGAGTCCAGCCAACTCTTACTTTTGACAGTGTTTTTCATAAAATGTTTAGTAATGCAAAGTGCTTTGTAAAGATGCACGGGTGAGACAAACACACAGAACCCACAGCATCCCTGAGAACCCTGAGTCTCGAAGTGCGGTGTCTGGGAAACACCGCTGGTGCCCACCAGCCAGTACGTAATTAGTGTCTTCGTTCGTCTCGTGTCTCACCCGACGGCATCAATTGACTTTCACAAGTGGGGGCAGTGTGTTCATCAGTGTCGCTTGAACTGCACAAAAATGGCAAAAACCACGCCAGAACAATCGCAAGAAGGCATCAAGATGTCCGTGTTGGCATCCACGACACCCACGATCGCGAACGTGAGTAATGAGGACATGCCGTCCGAAAGAAGCGTGCTTTGTGGAAAGGTGAGTGAAACAAATCTGTTCAATGAAAATTTGTGGGACCAACCACTATGCCAATGCACATCTGATACAGCATCAAGGCCATCAGAACAACACCTGTTCACAAGCTCTGGATGTGACAGGGCGGGAACAAAGTGGGCACAGTGACAGCAATACAAACAGGACTTCCGTCTTAGATGAACTGGGCCGGAGGAGTATGTGACTCTTTGCGATGACGTGATAAACTGTAACGAGTGCTGTAATAAGAAGAGTCTTTGGAGAATGTGCTGCCAGAAACTCTCCGGAAAGTAAACCCATGCCGCTACCGGTCGTCGTAACCTACACCTGACAGTGTTTGACAGGGCCTGACCAAAACGTGTTGTTATTGACTTTCGTGGGACACAATGCCGGAGATCTGGGTACGTTCCTAACCATATGCGAGAAGTTGGACAGACACCGTGTGCACAGAGACGATTTGATGGAGGTCACAGCAAACAGGTTAAGGAGAACTTCTGCCATGTGGTAGAACTTGGTATGGGACTACCAGGTAACCTGGGAGGAGATTTGTGAGAGACTGTTAGGCAAGTTTGACACTGACGGCGACGCCATCCAAGCACAAGCCAGACTGTATCACGAACAACAATATGAACGTGAGGGAATAGAGAAATTTATACAGAAGAAACTAGGCCTATATAATTGTGGAGTACTTGAATCATTGTAGTGCTGTCAACAGCTGATAAGGCCTTTGTTGCGTGGAGTCAGCCGGGAGAGTGTATAACTGTTTTCGTGGGAGGCACATACCTACGAATGAGATAGCAGACGGAACAGAGAAAGAAAGTGCCAGACTGACACCCTGAACTACAACCATCTAAACTCTCCATGCTAGTTATTGATGTCATGCGACCGCCGCCACCTGTAGTACTGATAAAGGAATCGCCGCCACAGCAGGAAAGCCCGCCCACCACGTGCACAAAAGTGTTTCAAGTCAGTGGCAGTTCTGTACGTGAATGTAGAACTCGAGGTTAAGAATGTAATTGCTGTAATTGACAAGGCCGCAAGCCACAACTTCGTACATGAAGGACTGATACAGGCCATTACAACTAGAGTGCCGCCACGTCGTTTGCAGTTTCACTACCACCAACCAACAGGGTGAAGCGAAAAGTGTGATGCACATGACTGTAGGAATTTCTGAACTCCGTACAAAATGTGACGTGAACATTGTGATAGACTTGATCTTGGGGTTACCGTGGTTGATCGACAACCAGGCTGTGATTGAACCACATCTCGACCGTCTACAAGTGGGGATACATGGGAGGTGGATACTGTACGCCATGGGAGTAACACTGCCGACAACAACAGCTGCCATACAGCTTGCAGAGTTCTACCACGAGGTGCCAGAACAGCACCAAGAAAAGGTACAACAACTGCTGGACCAGTATGCCAGTGTGTTCCACACCAAGGGAAAACTACAGCGCACCGACATCACCGAGCATGCCATCGTGACACACAAGGACCCAGTGTACTCCAAGCCACGAGACCCAGAAATTTTCTTCCGGCGCGTGATCAATAAACAGGTATGTGAAATGTTGAGTGACAATGTAATAGAAGCTACGCAAAGTCTTTACAACTCAGGCATTACACAAGACCCCAAAAGGACGGTGAATGGAGGTTTCGTGTGGACTTCCGTCCGTTAAATAAAGTAACAGTAAACATGCCACTTCCTGTTGTAACGCTAGGGCGTTACCAGCACCGTCTATTTTGCAAACTTTGAACTTTACCGTTTTATACTAGCGCCCCCTGATTAGCTTCAGTGTTTTCCATTGCCCGCAGTGCTGCCGTTCAAACTCCTTGATCGCCATCGACTACCCTCCCTTCTCCAGTCACCTCCCCTTCTCCCAACAACCCCTCCTCCCCCTTGCGACACCTTATGATTGATATTGTGAAGGGATTTAGTTAATTATTCTGCTTTCGGCTCGAGTCTACCCGACTTCTTTGCCTGTTTTCTGGGAGACTTACATCATTTAGTCCAGGGTGCGACATGAGGTGACTGCAGACTTGGGCATTCTAATCATCGGCTGCCGTCAACTAAATTGTAATATCATTCATTTGATAATTTATTTAAAATGATTTGTGACCAGAGAGGGAGCATTAGAAGCAGTAGAATGTACGTGATGAGTTGACGAAGCACCTTATGATAGTGGGCCTTAACTTTGGAGTTAGTGTCTTTTCACGTAATATTTTAGCTGGTTTGCTGTGATGTGTGATTGGCTTTTCAGTAAGTCTCTTCAGCACAGAGCACATTTGTATAATATTTACAATGTACATAGAGCATCGTAAGTGCCACGATTGCCCAAGTTGTCGCCGTCTATGAGTAGTATTTGGATAGTGTCCTTGTCATCAGTTCGCTCTCATATTTTAACATGGGCGTAAATTTTTTTACGTCGTAGGGTCTCAACGGGCAAGTGTAGTTTGTTGCCCCTGCGTCAAGTATATATATTATTAATATGAATTTTTAATAAGAATTTTAAATTGTATGTATGTTCCGAAGTGCTTTACTGGGCTACCCGCCGCCACCTTTCGGATGGTGTAAGTTGTCATGCGTGTACACTTTTTACGTCGTGCTCATATTTTACATGACCAATATTTGGTGAAATTAAACAGCATTCTAGTAGTGAAGTATACTCTCTTGAGCATGAATATAATTATAGTGAAGTCTGGTTATTTTGTACATGCGAACACACGTGTGAGTAATATACAGCGCTATGCAAATGTTCTTTATTCTACCCTGGCATTAATGTAATTATGATGGTTCATGTTACGATCAGGAAATGTGTGGGAAGTGTAGCGAGGCTCTTATACTTGTGCCCCATTTGAGGGTGTGTTTATACTGCAGTATTGTGTAAGGCTGTTTTCATGCGCAGTTCACATTGTAAAGAAAATTTATTGATTTCTGGCAAGGTGACATTGAGGAAAAATTTTGCAATTTTAAAACAAGTTGATGATTGGGGCCAAATGTTATGATCGAGAGGCCTTTCACTTGACACAAAATGTATTACTGTTTGAGCAGGCCTTAACATGCCTGTCATTACAATTTGTATACAAGTTCTCTTTTTATGGCGATGTACGACGTTTTTGGATTTGACATCACAATTGTACATCCCAGTCTTGATGTGATTTCAATTATTTGTTGGTGTGTTGGGAATTCTTAGCTTGTCAGAATTCCTGATTCTTGTTTAACGTCACAGTGTTTGTGCTCAGTATTGATGCAAGTTTTAGAGATTGTGACGTGTTACTGGAAATGAATTTGGATAGGAATGTTCATCACATCTGGACTATTTTGGGCTGAATTACCTTTGTATTGGAGTCATAATATTTATGTACAGTTCTTGTACACCGTATCACAGTAAACTTAGTGAAGGATTGTAAGTTGCTACACTAAATGCAATACAAAATAATTATTGTACACACATTCTAGTCAGGCCCCTTAATTTGGCCTTCCGAGAGCTTCTATATTGCATCACATTTTATAGTTTTTTTATGTATATTTTTGCTCACGCCAGAGCTTTAATCATGAAGCACATTCATAATCAGATTTTTAAAAATATTTTTATATTGGAAAATTTATTGGGCTCTGTAATCCAGTAGTGACTCTCATAACCTATATCAATGTACGAGAATTTTGGGAGTACGTAATAAACCCTGAATAAAAGAAAAGGGTTTATATATGTTTTGTTATTTAGTAAGTTTAGTCCTATTGTTTACCGTTGTATGTACATTTACACATAGCACGGTGCACTGTAATCAACGTAAAAAAAAAACACTTTGTCAACACTAGGGCCCGCTACTGTGTTCACGTCTCTTGATCACAAGTCTGGATATTGGCACGTGCCTATCCATCCCCAGGAGAGAAAAAACTGCTTTCACAACACCTGATGGACGTAGATTCCAATTTGTCTCTATGCCCTTTGGTTTAAAATGTTCTCCTGGAACCTTCCAAAATCTTATGGTAAATGTGTGAGATGTTTACACAGGAGACTTTGCGATGGCGTACTTAGATGATGTACTTGGGTGGTCAAACAACTGCGAAGAACACCTTCACCACCTGACCAACGTGTTTGAAAGGCTCGAACGCAACAAGCTGACATGTAAAATTGTCATGTGTCAATTGCGAATTAGTAGGATGGAATTTCTAGGACAATTTGTCACAGGGAACGGACATGAACCGGAAACTCAACATGTAAAACAGATTCAGGAAAAACCCACACCCAGGTCACAAAAACAAGTAAGAAAATCTTCCGGACTAATCAATTGGTTGCGGGAATTTATTCCCAATTACTCTTTAATCACAGCCTCGTTAACCACACTCCTGTCGGAAAAACGTAAATTTGTATGGACACCTCAAGCGGAGAAATCTTTTCAAGAGATAAAAGATGCTTTTCTTAGCCGTCAGCCACTATTTTGGGTCAACCCAGAGCTGTCCGTAGTAGTACAAACGGACGATAGCCTAGAGGGCATTAGAGCGGTATTGTATCAAATGGGCGAAAAAGGGGAAAAACACATCATCAAATACCACAGTACGAAGTTTGGTAATGCCAAGCGGAAATACTACGTTAATGAACAGGAATTTTTGGCGACCGTACTTGTTAGGCAGGAAGTACACCTTAAGGACGGATAACAGATGTTTAGTTTGGCTGGAAGGGATGCATAACGGGAAGAGCAAACTCGCCCGCTGGAGGTTGACTTGTTATTGCAGGAGTTTGACATCCAGGTAGAGCACGTGGCAGGGGAAACCAACATACTCGCAGATGCGCTGTCTAGGAATCCGTGTCTAAACATAACGATGACACGATACCGAGTGGAAAGAGGCGCTACCACCTTGCCATGCCACCCCGGTAACGGGCAACATACCTCTTGTGTTACAAAGTATTGGTGCTAACCAACCCGGAGAACTTGTTTCCCTAAATGTCTGTGAGGTTTTGAAGACAGCACACATGGCACAAGAAAATTCCCCGGATGCTGCACAATGCAGGCAACACTGTGCCGATAGGTATTCCGAACACTGGAGGGTCGTTGACCAAAAAATACAGGTGAAACCACCCAGTAACTGTGCAAAATGGTGGACCTATGTACCCAAAGAAATACTGGAACTAGTGCTCATATACGGACATGACAGTTTAGAACATGGTCACCTGGGTACTGAACAGATATGTAGGAATATCCAAAAATTCTTCTATTGGCCGGGAGCGCAGGGAGACGTACATAAACATGCCCAAAGTTGTGTTACATGCAACACCGGAAGCCGCTGAAAACGGACGGCGACACACCCTAACAACCCTGCCTGACCACAGAACCTTTTAAGACTGTCGCACCTGACACAGTGGGCCCTTACCCACGTACTAAAAGCAGCAAACACTTTATTTTTGTAGTTACCAATTTGTTCACCAGATAGACGGAAGCATTCCCTGTCAGTAACGCCCGTGCACACACTGTAGCCCAAATCATGCTGAGCAAATTTTTCCCCAAATGAGGCTACCCTGAATTTTTATTGACTGATAACAGCACCCAATTTATGGGAAGGAAATGGAGGAAGTGGGGAACAGAATACCGTACCACCCCGGCTTACCACCCCATGATAAAAACCCAACTGAGCACCGAAACCAATATATAAAAATACAGTTATGAGTACGGTTAGGAGAGGACCATACACGGAGGGACGAATTCATACCAGAAGTCATGTTTTGTGTAAGGAACAGGGTAAACGCTGTGTCCGGGAAAACACCTGCAGAAATTATCCAAGGTCGCAAACTGTGTGCACCCGGAGAACCACGAGAAAACTCCCCAGTACCGCCCTAGGAAATAGTAGCCCACCAACTGCAAACACACAAACAGGCAAGGGAAAACCAATAAAAATACTGTAACATGTGGGTACCGGAGTATAGGAAACAACCGCCGGAATTAAAGCCCGGGATGAATGTGTAAGTGAGGGAAAACCTGCTATCCGCCTGAAGCAAAAAGTATTGTGCAGCGCTGGCACCCAGTTGGATTAGGCCAGTGAGAGTAGAGGAGAAGATATGAAATTCCACGTCTCTAGGGAAGTTGGGGGCCGAGACGTATGACGAAATGGCAAAGTGACGACAAACAGTAACGTCCACAATACGTGCACAAATGTCAACAACACTAGCTCTGGAACCCCATACATGGAAAATGTAAACACCAGCCTAGTAAACACCACATTATTCAGGGACTTCGCATTATCTGAACACTCCACACCAAATAGGGAGGGAATGACAGTGTAGTTAGTGACCACAGTTTAAACGTAAATTGTAGCCAAACCAGTGCCTGTAACATGCCTTTTAGAGGTTTTTCTGCACCCACAGTGGACAACAAAGTAGAACAAAATTGTTTTAAAGGGTTTCCCCAGGGCACGAGTAAAGATGATTGTAACCAAAGAGAAAATGTAAATGCTACGAGTGCATGTGAGACGTATTTCAGAGGTTTCCCTGCACCTTCAGGGGATAGTATAGCAGGACAGGTCAGTTTTGGAGGGTTTGGGTAAAGCAGTAGGGAGGCATGTATAGATGAAAATGTAAGGCAAATGTAAACAAACTACATCACATCACCCGCAAGAGGAGAGACGAGTCACCGGCCAGTCCCAACAACATGGTTACAGACTATGCCCCACCCCCCTACAAACACTGTAGAGTTAAGAGACCTCCATGGTCATGCCTCACCGGAACTCGACCAGTGGTCCCGGTTCACACCAGGGCAGGGCTGAGCTGCTCTCACCATCTTGGGAGGGGTCGTTTGATGCCGGCTAACAGCCAGAAGCAGTCACACCATGAAAGCCCTCACAGCTCACGTGACATGTGGGTGAGCACATGCATACAGATGCCACAACCACGGACTTTCCCAAAATGGGATAAGTGATATTTTTCCAGTGCCATGTATGTTTGTTTTCAGGTAGAAAGTGTTCTAAAATTGTAATATGTCTTTTCTAAAATATTGTGCAATGTTACTTTCAAATTTAAAATGCCTATAAAAAACAACTATCAAACACCAATATTAAACAATTTAAATTGTTCTCGTTGTTATGTATTTCAATCTCTTTTGTGCCTTTTTGTTTTAACGATAAAAGTTTTGCTCGTGTGCATTGCACTTTGGCTTGTGCGAACCCCGTAGGCAGCCATGGTAGGTCCACATGATCCCTGCCTCTGGGCAGTCATCCTAGGAAAGCTAGCGAGGTACGACGCTGTCACGTACGCACTTCATATTTTTGCACCGAGTTAGATTTCCATAATTCACTTTAGTTTACTGGATAACCTTTGCTTTTCGTACGTTTTGCCAGACATCCCCAGCATAATGCTTCAACTTAAATAATTATTTTTGGCGCTTGCAGGTTTTTGAAACTTAAATAGAAGGAAAGATGTCGGAGAGGCTACGCGGCCCGCACAACTTTGAATCAGGCGCCATCCGCCTATGTTAAAGGTTTTTGCATTGTAATTTCTACTTCATTGTCACAGGCAATATTAAGGGTAAATTTGTATGTATGTATTTTGGGGTTTTTGCCATATTATAGTATGTTATGGCCATATAATTTCCGACCACGTGGTTAACAGCAGCCAAATCCATATCTGCGCCATTCTTGCGCTTAAGTGTTGTTGTTTGTAATTACTTGTGCGACGACGTGGTCTTCGCACATGTTTGAGTTTCTGCCATCAGGCACCTCAGATGCATTTGTACACTTGGGATATAACCAGAAAAATTTTCTGAAGAGCACACATAATTTTGTCTGACAGGATTCCAACGATTTTTGAAGAAACTATTGTAGTTTCACCTGCACCACGTGGCCCGCTAAGAACTTCATCCAATGGCATCCACATCATTTAAGAATGCTTTCACGCACCTGCGTGTTTATTGTGCGTATTCATGTCATGCCCCATGCTTTGTAATGAATATTTTGGTAATTTGTAGAGTGACATTATTTTCATCCTAGCCTGCTAATTGTATAGACTGTTGCCACACATCACATGAATAGGAGATGTGTCTCAACGAGTATGCATTAGTGATGTAGGTAATCACACGTGTTTAGTGTTCATGTTTGTACTTCATGTCCCATCTCCGGGTGAAATCTGCAGTCCATCACAGTGGCTGTACACCCCTTACCCTGTGGAGATTGTGCTCTCATGCACCACAGAGGATTCATCCATCACAGAGTGCACTAGTTGAATCAGGAGCTGGGGGAATCACTCACCAGAGTTAGATAGTCATGCCCAAGATTAAGAGTAACTCAGTATTGGCACGATTTGTAAGAAGTGGAACAATGAAAGTAATTCTCAGTGCACAAAATATGTTTATCTGTAATGTCAGAGCCCAGCCAACTCTTAGTTTTGACAGTGTTTTTCATAAAATGTTTAGTAATGCAAAGTGCTTTGTAAAGATGCTCAGGTGAGACGAACACACAGAACCCACAGCATCCCTGAGAACCCTGAGTATCAAAGTGCAGTGTCTGGGAAGTACCGCTGGCGCCCACCAACCAGTAAGTAGTGTCTTCGTTCGTCTCATGTCTCACCCGACGGTGTCAAGTGTCATAGGCCATCACTCAGAATTTTCTTTACTTCGCACGTTGCGCCAAACTTCCTAATTCCCAGAATATTTCTGAACCTTCTATGGTTATCAGCTACTTAAGCAGGGAGAAGGGGAGCGCCTGTGACGCCAGCCTGTTTCACCAGAATATTGTTGCATCATCGCTACATTTGTTGGGATCTCCAGCAGGTGAAAGGTGCGCCATAATGCAAGCATCACCTCTGTCAGTTATTCAAGAGCTCCCAGAAGGGGCCCAACAGGGCAGTGAGCGAGTCGTTCTAGGAAGAGGGGAGGGCCGAAGTGAGTCACTCCCCACAGCACCGGACAGTCTCCCAGCACCAGCCGTAGCATGTAACTATATATTAATATGGCCTACCACTGTGCAACATCTGTGCAAAATATGAAATATATATAAATGAAATAAAAAGTTTATTTTTTATTGCTGGAGCTATCTCATAAAATTGCTGAGAAACGAGGCTCTGCATAGAAATATTTGACCGTTGTAATAGGAACTGCCAGCAAATAAAGTTAATCTGGAATTGGTATTGTTGATAAAATAAACTGAGCTTAAATATTTATAAAGCCTCCAGTTAGAAAATATGCGCATGACCTACTTAAAAACATACCAGTTTACACCATCTTCTACATTATTGTTTGTTTGCCAAATTTGATAGGAATTGGTAAATTGTTTCCCCAGATATGACATAAAAAATTTATTTATTCACGTAGTGATATTTTTCAAAAGGCAGAAAAAACATACTCCATTTAGATACAGTTGATATTTGTAATACGTACTGCCAGCATACAAAGATATGTTGGAAATGGTTCCATAATTTCGACGGTACAGCATTCCAAGCTAAAAGAGTCATTTTGAAAATAATTGCCTGACATGCAAAAAACAATCACTTAACATCATCAGTATCAGAATAAACGACTTGTCTGCCAAATTTGGTACGAATCCGTTAGTTATTTTTAGCGAGATATGACGTAATAACTTGGTGCTATCTTACAAAATTGCCAACGAAAGTGTTTATGCATTTGTAAATATGATACATGTAACATATACTTTCAGTATAAATAATTTGGTCGAAATTGTTTAAATTGAACAGTAGATATACCAAATAAAGCAAAAAGAAGGCAACCATTTTGAGAATAAATACCTAATCAAAATCAAACACTTACGATTACTTGGCCTCTCACAGTATTACTTACCTGCCAAATTGGGTGTGAATTGGTTTTACAGTTTTCAATATATATAATGTTACATTTTTATTTTTTCATTAGGTGTAATTTTCCAAAATGGCGGACCAACAATATATATCTCAAAATTTGATGTTTGTTTGATATACTGCCAACATACCAAATTTGGTTTAAATAGATGGATGGTTTCAGAGATATTACTTAGTGTTCCAAATTTTAAAATGGCCACCATTTTGAAAGTATCTGATGTCGTCGATAACTATTTAAGTCAGGTGTCCTTGCTAATAGAGATGAGATTATTTCCTTTTTCTTTAGATTCTCTATTCCAGCAGTATTTTTCTCGATTATCTCGATTCTAGTTGGTTCTGAATTATTTTAATTTCTGCCGGTCATTACGTAAAGCAAGCAAAGGACAATAATACAAAATTACTATATTAATATTTGGTTAGAAACTTTGACTTGCGTACCTTTTGCTCTTAATCGCATATATATATTTTTTTGTAAATGCGCTAAGCTTTCAGTATTAATTGTAGCTATAGGCTGTTCACAGTAAAGTGAACACTTTTTAAGACCCTTCTCAATTTTTGCTTTCATCCAATTTCCATCTTCCTACTGCATTTTAATACAAATATTATATTGTGACCAATAAACACAGTCTATACATTTCACCACTCTCAAAATTTAATGCCCGAGACTGCTATAAGATATATTTATTAGTGGTTAATGCTTGTTGTGAGGGCCTTAAAAAGTTCTCACGTTACTGTGAACAGCCTATATCAGTGGTAGCAAGGTAGTGAAAATAATGTGTTGTAGATGAGAGAACCATTTTTAATTAAACATATAAATGACTAGTATGTAATGTACATAAAACTTATTTGAAATTACCTATAAAAATGAACCGAGCGCATTGTGTGTGTCTGCGATATGGATGATAGCAACTGTGGAATTTCCGCTGGATCTGGCAACGCTGTTGTAACTTTACCTTGCTCGCCCGCCAGCCAGCCAGCCGCCACCAGCTGCTATCAATCGATCCATATCATCAGTTTATTTACTTTATGACTTTCAAAAACAATTTTTAAAATTGCGGTAAAAGATGAGTGCATTACAGTTATGTGAAACATTTCGAACATAAAAAATGCCACAGATCTCTCCATGTTTTTGCTTTTATGCAGCTGCCATGCAAGTGTTGCCGGAAACGGAAAGTTATCTTGGCAGTTACTTATTTTTGTTGTAGCGTATTTCGTCAAATGCGGATTTTATTAGTGCCTGTACATAAGTGGAACGTATTTTGTGGCATGTCCATTTCGTATTATTGCTTGTATGTTTGTTTTTGGTGTCTTGGTACCACGCCATTTTCTGGCGTGCATATTAGATCATGTCTATTAAAAAAATCTGATCAAGTTTTGTGTTAATTGAATGAGTTTACAAGTGATTTGTATTGTATCAATGGCCAACAAAAGTGATTTAAGTGATGTATTGTCAAGGTTTGCTGTTAAGAACCAACAGCATGTAGTTAGAACTACAACCAATATGTAAGTTTTTTTTTTTTACCGCATTTCAAAACTGCTGTTGCAACGTTAAAATGTACGTGTCCAAAAAAACTTTTCACGCCATTTTATTATTGACATTCTAGATCATTATGTTCCTTCAAGGTTAGCGCCTTTAGAAATATTTACGACAATTCAAATTGCTGTTGTCTCCGAGTCGCTGCTAAAACATTGTCTCATGAAAGACGTAAAACTAAAATTCTATACCCAATCGTTAAAATAAACAGAGCCCCAACAGTGGTACATCATAAAAATTAAACACTGAAATGCCCGATCCTACCGTTTGTTTTCTTAGACGGAGGGATACATTTGACCACGCTACTTTTCAAGGACCCAAAATTTATTTAAACAGATATTGAAATTGCCATTAATTAAAAAAAATTGTTGAGATCAAAAATATTTTACTGCAACGTCAATGTGCGTGTTGTATGCTGTTCTTACATTGGTACATTGCCACTCCATTCATTGCTGTTTCATCGCTGTATGCTCCCTTTCAACGTGATTGGTCAGGTTTGTTTACTTTTGCCATTTTTTGTGGTACGTTGTGTAAACTGTAATATCCGAAGCTCGTAAAAACTCAGAAGTTCTTCTTGTCAAATATCCTTCATAATAAACATAGCCCTGACATCGTTTTTGCCTAGTGTACATTATAATAGCTGATGATATATCACCTAATCTCCCCCCCCCCCCTTCCCCTTGGAAACACATGAAAATCGGGTTTTCATAAATACTTTGTAATTTTAAGAAAAGCAATTTTTCATTGATTCTCAATTCTTTCGATTCCAGCAAGAATAGAGATAACCGAGGAATCAAATTTCCCAACCCCTACTTACTAAGTATTATATAGCTACCAAGTTTGTTGAAATTTGGTCCATGCATTCAAAAATTTAAAGGGGCAGACATACACTCGTACAGACAGGAAAGTGTTCACATAAGTCTTTCTTTCCATTGGAAAGTACGGTAGGCTAAAAATCAACAATGAAAGTTGTACAATAATATTTAGTCATGCAACTAATAACACTATAAGATAGATGTACAAGTTTGAATGTTTCAAAGCTGTGCTTCAGTTAGTAGAGTACATATTTCGTAATTAACTTGGTCTTTTTATGACTGCCCCCACAAGATTACAACTACCAAAATTAAAAACGTATTTAGGAAACTTGGCAAAAAAGCATTCTCAGAGTTGCAAAAGTTTATCACATAAATTGAAGGTCAGTGGTTGATTACGCAGGCCTCTGTGTCCTCACCAATAAATAAAACATATGTGTAGTTAAGATAAAGTTATAAAAATATTTATTTGCTGCATTCTACAATGACATTTGTTATTGCACAATAATCAACAATTTCCAGTAAATTTGGTGTCCCGCACTGTTATTTCATGTGTCTCAGAAAAATGTGTAAAAGGGAATCACACCTGGTACTTCTATCAATCACCAGCACTACCACTTCTCTCAGAGCCTTAACAGTTTGCTCTTACACATGATTATGGAGAATAAAGGCAAAAATGAAAAAAGATAATCCAGCCATGAGGTATGGGGCACTCGTCCCAATTTTCTGCTATACGCCTTCAAACTTCGGACTTTGTTCACACAGGTGCTCCAAAGTTGCATATTCTGAGGCTTATGAAATAAAACCTAAACTTTGTAAGTTAATAGGACCTACCACAAATTATTCACAATACAGAATATCACGAAGTAATTTTAGAAGGTCTGAGGGACTCATCCACAATTTTTTGCTATGAGCCTTTAAACATAGGACTTTGCTCACATGGGTGCCGCGACTTTAGAATAGAAAATTGGAGACAAGTCCCCTGGGACTTTTAACATTATATTACACTTCTCTGTCTTACGAATAAAGTTTGGTAAGTTGTATCAACCTAGCCAGCTTAGTTTTTACTTTATAAGCCTCTGAACACGCGACTTCGAACCACCCATGTGAGCAAAGTCAGATGTTTAGAGCCTAATAGCAAAAAAATAGACGAGTTCCCCAGACCTATAAATAAACCTCTACACACTGTTTTGCAAATATAGTGTGATAGGCCCTATTAATCTAACCAGCTTAGTTTTTATTTTATAAGTTTCTGAACATGCGACTCTGGAGCACCCATGTGAACAAATTCTGAGGTTTGATGGCTTTTAGCAAAAAATTGGGGATGAGTCCCCCAGATCATTAAATATACTCCTACACAACACTGTCTTGTGAATCAATTGTTGTAGGTCCTATTAACGTACATAGCTTTGTTTTTATCTTATAAGCATCTAAACATGCGACTTTGGTAAGAAATGAAGCAACCAAGGAAGAAAATAAAATTTTTCCTTTTTTACCTGATTTCTCCCGAAAATCCCTGATCATTTTTAATTCCTTGACTATTCCTGGTTTTCTATACCTGTAGCAACCCGACTCTACATGGTAGGGCTGTAAAACCTAAAAATATTTATGCAAACAAATAGTACAATTGAAAAAAAAAAAATTTACTAAAAATATTTATGGTACTTCGTTCTAAAAATATTTTTGGAAAAACTGTGCGGCTTGGAATAGAGTAAAATAAGTTACTCAATATATTCTCAGAATAACTACACAATTAGTAAATATCAGTATGGTATCCAACATTTCACTCCGACCAAATTAAAAATATATGCTACACAAACCATAAAAAATGTACAATTACTTCATCTCATTATAATTTTTTCACTTAACAGATGTAAGCAAAAATGTACTGAAATTCCACAGCTAGAGATAATTACTTAACATAAACCTCACATTGAAGTCAAATTGCAAAACTCTTTGGAATTAAGTTGATGTATGATGGTAAGAGGCTGAGGTACACTCTACATCAGCAATGTTTTAATGCATGTCAGGTCAGGTAAACAAGCTTGGGTCAGACTCTAATGAGATGAAGTCTGGAGGATCTAGCGCTTGGCCTTAATAATTCCCTTGAAGAGGATAACACATGTTGGCTATCTGCAGAGCACGCAGTCTGGCAGTGGAAGGTGAGGCATCTGGGTAGCTGGGGTAAGGGTGGCTGCTGGCTTACCTTTCATTAACCTCACCCGGGGCTGACGTGTGCTCAGCAACTCCAGGGCTGGGGTCGGTCCACATGCAGGGGCTGCAGTCTGCAGGGGTGTCCCAATGATGTCCCTAGCTGGATGCTGGGTCTGGATCCCTGTGCAGGTGCTGGTGGACGTCTGGGGGCATAGTGCTGGCTGTAGGCGCTGGGTCAATCTCCAACACCAGGAGAAGGCCTAGTCGGATGTAGGTAACAACGGGATGTGCAACTCCAAGAGTTTTGATAAGGAGGCCAAAGAAGTTGGCAGGAGGGTTGTGAGATGAGGCCTCAGCAGTTGGTGGGCTGCTTGAGCTCGTTCCCGGGGTGCAAGACAGCTGAAGACTGGTGTGTTTGGGTTACCCAGAGACTGATTCTCTGCTAGGACAGCAGCTATCTTTCTGTCACTCCACTTACTATTCATTCTGTGGGAGAACGGCATGAGCAAGGTAGGTTCAACTGTTCACACTCGCAATGGGGCGGCAGACAACGGATCCCTACACACAAAACATATTAGGGATTAGGCCACTCCTCGTCAAGCCTGGCTCTCTGCCTGGTGGGTCTATAC
This sequence comes from Dryococelus australis, assembly GCA_029891345.1. NCBI lineage: Eukaryota > Metazoa > Arthropoda > Insecta > Phasmatodea > Phasmatidae > Dryococelus > Dryococelus australis. Next base: position 201,453,995 of record CM056997.1, read on the forward strand.
ACAGTGGATGGAGTGGGTTTACTGGCTCAGGAAACATAACCACTCCGCAGTGTAGTCTTTCTGATAGGGGGCTCTACCATACTGTGCACCATGTACCTCTACATACGCTGTCCACAGTATGGGTGGCCTATTAATGCACTGTGTTTATTGATGTATGTGCTATCCTGTTAGGGTACAACCCACAGTTTCAATGCTGCTGTTTCCTGCCACTTCCTTGCGGGGTGACAACAGGATTGATGAAGGGTACAGTTCACTCTAGAAAAGATATTCAGTAATTAGACTGAAATACATGTTAATTCCATTTAGAATAACCATGGTGACCTGTACTAACTCCTACATTTTACCAATTCACTGGGTAACCTATGGAAATGACGTTAACAGGACAGGTGAAAGGGCCTGTCAGAACCACAAGAGCAACGACTTGGTAGCTACAAGAACAACTAACCCTAACTGAGGCACTTTAGTCCTGAAGGGACTCTGTGTAACACTAAAGTTTAAGTGTGGGATGACAGAACTAACTTTATGGCAATTTCAAGATGAAGATGGAGTGAGTGGGGTGGGGGAGGGGGCTGCAGCTGGTGCTTCAAGAAGTCAAGCGCTGATCACTGGCGATCGCAAGTGGTTATCGTTAGAGTTCCTCAACAGAAAGGCGAGTAGAGAGCTCCGTGCTTAGGGGCAACACACTTGCTTGCTGACTGGCTGGTATCCCTTCGCACGGGATTTACTGAGCACAGGCGATGTGTGACAATAGCTTTAATGCTTCAACCAGTGCTCCTGGTGTCTTATGTTTACAAGGAAGCTGTTAGCTGGCCTTGGAAGCAGCCGGTAGTGGTTCCTGTCTTGGTTGGAGCACATGCTGTGTATGTGATGAGTAGTTGCAAAAAAAAAAAAAAAAAAAAAAAAGTCACAATATGCATCACGTGTCACAGTAAAAATCACACAACATGCAATCAATAACACTGATACCAAAATTTAAAGACAATCTACTCTTGTTGATCCCAAAATGACTAATAACTTTAAATATTTTTTTATAAGTATTTATAAAAACTAGAGATGATGCTAACACTTGTTAATAAATAATTTCTGTAACACCAAACACTATTTCCCAGATATCGCTTGTAGTCTACTTCGTTGGTGTACATAAATACTGTAATCCAGCAAATCTGTGGGACTTAATGATATACTGAAATTTATAATAAAAGGATGTACAAATATTTTATACTTGAACTCGTGAACATTTATAATATTAGTCTACAATATGTAATTTTCCCTGACACATGTAATAAATTATATAGTTATAAAAAATGCAGACATCCTTTATTTCATATAAGAAAATTATTGGCTGTATATGGTATATTTACCACAACATATTACCTACTATTAAGAGAGATTCATTTAAACAAATGTGTCACAAAACACATTATGAATTTTACAAATTTTTACATTTTTCATCATGAAAATATAAAACTACAGATATTTTTAAATACATGAAAAACTAACCAAAAGTTTGGATTTGCTTCTCTTTCCCCACATTCATTCTAAGAATAAAATAGTTCAGTTGTAAGGGTATAAGCCAAAAAGAATTGTACTGTAATAATACATATCTTAGTGTGTAACAATTTTATTTCACATGCCTTCATATGTACATATACACTGTGTGTATGACAAGTCATGCCATATAAATATATTAATATATTTTATCACAAAATTAAGATGAAATAAATAGAACACACCCACAAACTTTGTGTGCAATGATACCAAACATGAGAGGTGCTTACAAAAGACCTGATTAGGTATACTATAGTTGCATGTCTCAAGTAAACAACCAATCTCCCTTTACTGTATATACATTTTAAAAATATTTTTTTTAAATTAATGAAGTTCTTTTGAAGTTAGCCGCTGAGTGACATTACGAACATTACCATGATACTCAACCTCCAAACTCAATACAGTATATAACTTCACACACACTTGCAGCATATTTTAAAATCTGAAGAAAGATTCTCAGCACATTGTTCAATCAATATGCAAACCTGAGTGCACGACACACTGTTTTTACTTTGCTTGTGTAGTTGACTACACTGAACTTACTCTGGGGTCAGCAAGCTGGGAAAGGAGTAGGTTTACACTGTCTACTATATCACATAATTTGGTATTGGTCCAAGAGATAACGACATTAACCTAGAGGACTTTCATAAGCACCTACAGAGCACGTCTGTATGGAAAGCTGTGTTACTACTCCATGTTTCTTTGCCAGTTCACCACATCATCTGACAACTTCCAAAAGTGCACTTGATGCCAGTCAAGTACGAAAAAATGACAAAAGCTAAAAACTGCAATCAAATGATATACAGGCTTATACATTAATCACAAAGGTACTTAATTCCATTTACCTGTGAATTTTATCTAGTCAAAGTCAGCAATGTCCATAAACATTACGCAATAAGTTCCACAAATAAACTACTGGATTTTTCATACTGTATACTGGAAAATAGAACACATATCACAACTAATGCTTATTTATGTAATAAATAAATCATGTACACATATCCACAGCACTGTACTTCACATCATGTGTTTAAAAAAACTTGATCATTTCATGGTAGAAAGTAATTTACACACAAAAAGTAATAATTCAGACAACTTGGAACGTGAGCATAACTTGCACACTCCAGAACTACCCACAAGTAACACTAAAAAGGTAATATTTTATTTTATTTTACCCAAACAAGTTAAACCTTAGCTACAGCATAGCTGTCCAGTAGCACCTCTTTCCCAGTGAACAGCTAAAATATGTCCCTTGAATGCAAGTGCAAGGAAATAAGATAGATTAGTATGGTATTGCTTTGTAGGCACACTGCAAACTGGTAGCACTTATTGCAATATAGAGTATGGTTCTCAGCCTTGATCTCTTATCCTATTCTAAACACTAGTCATACTGCAGGCATCTAGTTATCATGCTGATCACCATGTAATGTACTTAGAGCACTTTACAAAACATTTACAGCAGTATTTTGTCATAATTATTCTATTCCTTTTAAATTTAATTTAGTTAAACCCTTGCTGTGCTTCATTAATAAATTAAACTTTATAATACTTATATATGTTAAGGAAAAACCGGTGCAGTTACACATACTAAATAGGAATTGGTACTACATGTTCTCTCAAGCATCACATAGGGGTTTCGCAACACATTTCCTGTGGATCAGCGTTCAATACTGAAGCAGAAGATTATATCCTAGTGTGTACCTCTTAGAAACACTTCACAATATCTAGCCCTAATTATGCTGAAGCTAATCTAAACACAGGTTGGATAATTAAAATGCTAAATTATTTTAGCAGTGGCTGGTTCTATAATACAGTGATGCAACTGGCCATGACAAGCTCACAATTGAATGATGATCTGTCAGCGATGGATCTATTTCAAGGGTGAAAATTACATTTTCAGACCTTACAAATGTAACAAAAGACATGTGAAAAACATTGTAACTGTATGTTTTAAGTGGATACTAGATAAACAAGGCAGTATGAACGCGACGTGGGATGAAAACTGCACAGAAACATACAGCGAGAACGAGAGACATATAAGACGAAGGAGAATTATTTTGGTTTTAAAAGATGATTTTTATAACATTGTTCAAATGTATAAAAACTGCTGTCTTCTACATTGTACGTCCATAAAGCAACAATAAAAATACAAATACTAAGATATCAGCATAAACAGATCGTTGTTTTCAAAATGTAAACAAATTGTTGTTTTTATTCTCCTTGTAAAGCAGGCTATCACCGACAATTGCACCGTAAGAATTTTGTCCAACACATTCGTCTCTGAAACACTGTGACAAACAGCTTCTTCATACTGATTGGCTACAATTCATCGCAGTATTGTGACATCAGCTTAATGGAGCTCTGGAAGGAAGTATAGACACAAGACAATTAAGTAGAGATGGGTTGAAATTTATTGCCCTGTCAAAGATCGGTTTGGTTCGAAAAATTTAAAATTTACAGGAGTTCGTATTTGTTCGAAAATGTGCTAGAAAGGAACATCATTAATGAGCTTTGAAACAAACTCTAGTATTTTCTCATGTACAGGCGTGCCCTTTTTTTCCCCAAAATAAAGGAAAACATTTCTTTAGAGTGGTAGTCATAAATTATCCACTCCTAAACAGTCCATAACGGTTAAAGGAAAGTGTAGTGGAAGAGTCTACAGGATTGCTACCTGGGTGAAAAGGGAAGAGGCAACACTTTTTTTGTTAGATAAGAGTAGTGTCTCACATTTCACCACAGCACAAAAAAGGATTAGCACCCACCGGGCACCCACCCCCCCAAAAAAATACCAAATACAAGCACGCCACTAAAAGAAAAAGAAACAAAAAAAGATAAAAAGGCCGCCCATGGCTGTTGACTAACCTGTCGACTGATGTTTCTCTTTTAAGGGCAGTTGTTGACATTTTTCTTTTAACGACCATAAGGCTGCAGTGACCTCATAGAATGCCACACTATTTAGGCTTTTAGCCCCACCAGTTATTTAATTAAAATATTTTCCAAATATATCGCAATCGCCACAAATTAATTAAAAATACAAGAATAATTTGTTACATACTTACTAATAAGGCCCCACAAATTGTTGATGCAATTTTAGTAATATTTTTCTTGAACTTGTTGCAAAAATCATGGTGTGCATTATACACGAGTAAATATGGTACTTCACTTCAAAGATGTTGAAAAATAACAATGCAACAAAACAAAAATTACCAAACAAGTCATATTTGATTATTGTTTTTGTAGCAGTGATGACAGCATTATATCTTGAACTCTTCAATGTATACAACCATTTAAATAAAGAATAGCACCTGTTTTTACACAAAGTAAGTGATTTATTTGAGTTTTTGGGAAATTACATTTTCAATTAACATTTTTTTTGTGTTGCTAATTTGTGGTTTTCACATACCATGTCTACAACTACTAGAAAGATACATTTCCTAATGTTATGATAAATTATCATCTCAACCAAATCTATAAAAACCAAAAGTTAATATTATGTTAATTTTGGACCTTTTTTCGACTCTAGAAAAAATTTGGCCTTTACATTTTGGAACTGTAAGTGGTGAAACTGTGCAGGTTGTGTGTGTGTTTAATCTTTATTTTAGTCCCACATGTTTAAAGAATTGGACATGAAATTGTGAATGTGGTTGTATTTGTTTGTGTTTTATGCTTGAACAAATAAGGGCAGACTATGAAGGCTGTATGTATATATGTTGTACAGAGGTCCAGTAAGAAAACTCATTACATGAGTGGGCAACACTGCTAAAATGATCCACGGGACCACCATAATATATGTTAAGTACTTAATTTGCAGATATGCATGTGTGCACACACTGATTACTGTTCAGCATCCATAATCCACTGTATTTTAAAGGTGGTTCTACATATTTGTTTTTTTTTTTTTTGTTATATATATATATGCACACACACACACACATGCACACACCAATTTAGGGCTGAACTATGAGGCATATGTGCGAGGATAAGACATTTTTTAAAGTTTGGCTCGAGTTCAGTTCGAGTTCGACGAATTATAGCATAGTTCGGTTCAGGTTCAGTTTGATTAAAATATTCTGGGTTACATTCTAGTTCAGTTCATTTCCAAAATCTAGGTTCGTCCCATCCCTACAATTAAGTCATTGAATTGGACACTGAAATTGAAGGAATGGTAGCTTTTAAAACATATCATAATCGTACAGTTTGTGACATTTTCTTAAAAAGTTTTATTATTATGTAAATTCTTTACACAAACCTAGAGAAATATTAATATTTTGATCTGTCTAAATATACTATCAGCCCTAAAATAAGTGACACAATACCACAGTACTATGTAAATGATTCTTATGTATTTAAGTTCACACAAAGTAGACAAAGCTACTCTAATATTTATTGTAAGTGTGATACATAACTATTTTCCAGTTCACGGTTACTAAAATGTTTTCTAAGCAGTCCTTCATTCTCCAAAATACAATATGAATCAGCTTATGCAGTCCATTTTGCTACACGTCATTACTCATTTACTGTCATGAAAGTCGCAAAATATACGTGCCAGAATACATAATCCCACACACACACACTTCTGCTTTGACCATCAATAGGACATGATAAACATTTCAAAGATTGATACATGACTTATTGCATCATGTTCATGAGTGAATATAATTACAGTATGCTCCTAAGTTGAAACCTGTCCTACTAGTCAACAATAATGTAAACTGGAGAATGTCAGGGGCAGGAGGTAAAATTCTGATTAGGTTATACAACAGGATAATTTATTACAAGTTTTAAAAAACACACACTATGACAGTATTTGAATAACAACATAGATACTGCCGAATAGGTATTATAAAAAACAAACTAAGCATGTTAACATTCTTTTACAGGACATAGCTTAGATTTGGAAAAAATATATTTTTTATATATTATATTTTGATTTTATATAAATCACTGCGATGTTCCTACTTGTTTGGTGACACAAGCACAGCTTCCAAAACAGATGATGCATCTAACCATATATGCACAAGTTAACCAATACTAGAATCATTACACACACACTCTTCAATAAATAAAACCGTACATTTATCACATATCACATGACTTGATTCTGAAACCATTGTAAAATTACACATAATACTGAGGCCATGACTGATGAGAAAAATGTAAATATAGGTTATTTTACACAAAAATACTATACATAGCACCCTTCTTCAAGGACAAATGAAGGCCCATTCAACACTTTCGACACATTCAAATGATTACTCTGATATGGTAGAAATGATGGAATTTATTGTCAGTATGAGAAAGTCTGGAAGTGATCAGAGCACGTTTGTCAAGTAGTATGGCACCATGATTTGCTACTCGAATACAACCTTATTAAATGCATTAATAATAGGTCTGAACACAGTGTAAAGTGAGTAATGCAGTTCCATATCTCAAAAACTTGAACCATCTATTTAAATCTTGGTTAAGTACCACAGCTAAGCAGAGTCTACCTTAAATTTCATGTCACAGTTAGTAAGTACTGTGCTTACTTTTAATTCCTATGACTACACTAAAACAGTAATAAATTCTTCAAAATTATAAACATTTAATAATCTACTCTAATGTTAAACTTTAAAAGATAATGTTCCTTCTACGGAGAATTAATAAAATACTTGTACCACATGCCTTGTAGTTCCTTACAGCAGGTGCACACAATATATTGTTATGTTTAAAACTGCTACCGCAGCTGCCTGAACAATATAATCTGAGAGGCCATATTTTACGATTAACAACATTCTTACATCCCACAGATTCTCATTCCTTCAACTACCACCTACGCTAAAAATTCCTGGTTCAGTTATCACAACTGTTAAAAAAATGTGTCAGGTACAAATATACCATTTGAAGGAGTTCCCTCTTAAAAAGTTTTCCTGCTTAGGAAGTTTAAAAAATTTTGCAACTAATTTTTAAACACCAAAGCAATATGACACTCTGAAGATGTTTCCATGGTTAGTAAATTCTGTCCCTTCAGAAAATTCTTAGTAGTGTGTTACCATATCACAGACTGTATGTCGTCATAAATCTGTATACACAAGATGTAAGATATATTAGTAATGCTAAAATCAGATACTATTACTGTATTTAAATACAGGAAAACAACCAAAGCATGATTAATTAAAAATTGAGTAGAAAAACTATTTTGTGTGCAAACGTAGTAACATTTTGCTGAAAATTATCTACAGAATTTCAGTAAAATGTTAAACAACACAAATACTAAGGATATTAACTACATTCTTATCCACAATTTCTTCTACAAAGAAGAAACAGCAATTTAAAGTTTCTATTGAGAGATGACCCGTGATTCTTGCAGGCATCATTTGGATTAGAGAGGATTCAGCAGAACTTGATGATATGTGCACTAAACTTTCAATAAATTGCAAAATAGTCACAACATGCAAAGGATAAGTTAAAAAAAGGAAACATGTCATGAGGAAAATTTACTGCCAACCATAACTGATTGACTTATATAATAGGTGGAAATGTACTGAAGAACACATAGTGAACATCTTCCATTCTGTTCATAAGTGGAAATGCACCACTCGCCTGTGCTGGTTTACACCAAATGTCTCATTGCAGATAATTTGAAAACATGATTGATGTTGGCTATGTGATTCCATTGCATGTGTATCTCAGAGTGGGTCTGCAATGCCTGAAAGATCACAGTGAACACCAATTGAACAGTTAAGTGACTTTGAACATGGCTGTATAATGGGAGTCTGAGAGGATGGCTGGACGTTCCACAGAACAGCCACTCACTTGGGGTGTGATGCATCAGTGGTTCATTGGGTGGTGGAGAAGATGGGTGACAGATGGTTCCCACAGCCACTTACCCCCATCAGTACCACCTTGCTGCACCGACGAGTGCCTATTCCTTGGACAAAGTTATCATCAGGTTCACATTCATAGACATGCGGGTGAGCAGAACCATCCATCATGTATTCACACTCGCTATATTGTACCCACACCTGGGATTATTGTATGGGAGGCTATAAGCTATACATCCAGTGGAGGGATGGAGTTGAGAAGTTTGGGCGGCTCTTAACAGCAATGTCTTGGGAGTCAATGAGGGTGAAGTGAGGTGGACATGGAGCCGCGCAAGGAATGCAAGGGTGGGGAAAATAGGAGATTGCTGAGAAAACCTGCCAACCAGCAGCATTGTCCAGCACGATTCATACAAGCGAATATCTGGGAGTGACCCAGCTGGGAAATAAACCTGGTTCACCTTGGTGGGAGGCAAGCATTCTAACCACTCAACCATGGTGGCTCCCTGTATATAGGTAGCAGTTAACCAGAAAGTCAAGCATAATGATTATTTTCAGTTAATGAGGCATCTATGATGGCCATAATTTGGTGTCCTTGTGACAGCGTGACTGGCAGTGGTTAGAGGGTTGGTTGCTCTACTCTAAATATGGGAGCAGACCCATATGCTGGGAGATACCCCATGTGTGTTGACACCCTCCTATTCAACTTTGTCTGCCCTGATGGAGAGTACAATGTCTGACAGAGAAAAAGCCACACCATAAAGGCACGAATGCACTTCCATTAAACACACAAGAGCAGCCTGTTATACTTTTCAGTACCATTTCTGGCAAATCACACTAATTGTACATGTTATGTAGACAGACAGTCAGCTTGTGAAGCTGCCATTCAAAACATAACAACTGCACGAAGTATGTGTTCTGGCACTTACTGTGTCTGGAGAACGAACAAGGTGTTTAAGATGCAGTTGTACACAATTCTCTCTAAACCGGTGATGCATCATATTAGGGATGGGCCGATTCCACATTTTGGCTATGCCAATGATACAGATTCTCAACTGCCAATGTCGCAGATTACAGTGATACCGATAGGAGTTTTGATGAGCACAATCATAATTCTCAATTCTCAAGATTTGGAAATACTTATTTATTACTTAAATTTAAGCCTTCAGTTTTGCGAACACTTTTAGCACTTTGTAATGTGTGTACAGCATAGAAATTAAATACATCACTAATTTGAATAATAAATGGTAAGATAGACAATTTTTAACTGGGCAAATAAGTGATGTAACAGTCAAGCAAAAACTGTTACCAGACAATACAGTATTCATTACAAACTGAGTTCCTTAAAGACAAACTTCAAAACTTCCGGCAATCTGATGTGGACTTGGATTTTATATCTGTGAATTACCATACATAATCTCAAGGTGCATGTTTGTTTAAACCGACAGCCTAAAGATGTCATTAAAACTAACTTACTGAAACAAATTTAATATTAAATATTCACTTGAAATTGAGTGAAATATTTTTTATTTATATTAATATTTTTGCTTAGTACTCCTTCACTGACCAAGCCATACACAATCCCTTGGTTAAAATGACAACTGATTTATTTGCTATAATTTTTGCCAATTATTACTTGCAGAGTCTTATTTAGATCTTTAACATTCTAACCAAAACCTCAGCTGACAGTTTCCAATAACAATTAAGTCCGTCAAATTACCGTCAGTTATAACGTTTAACTTTCCATTTACAATAACAACACCACAGATAGTTGAATACAGTGTCAAGAGTGTATGATTTGTATTCATTGTCACCAACTTACAAATGGAATAACGCATAAGAAGAATAAGATTACAGGTTGCAGTAAAAACGTAAGACGAAAATAGAAAAATAAAAAATACGGTAAAACGTAAACAACTAGAACAAATCTTATCAAAAAACAATAGTTCCGAAAAAATTTTGGTTTTGGACAGAATATCTCATTGATGGATACGGTAAATTAATGCTGTAAAACATTTATTATGCCGGTTTATTTAACGTTGTGCGAAATAAATTAGTGTTGCTAATCTGTGAATAATAATCTGCAAATAATGTTCAGAGGCAGCTGATGCCAATGGTCGTGGTACTGGCCAGTTAATCAGCATCGGCCCATCCCTAATCACAATGGGACCAGAGCTTGGAGACAGATGTCAGAGAGCAAAGATTGTTCGCAATACATGGCATTCCATAGCACATCCATTACTGGTGACGTTTTGTGAAGCATGCAGGGCAGTTTGAATGCACCAATATAAACATGGATAGTGTCGCACCAATTGACTTACGCAGGTTTGTTGTCCAGTTGCTTGTTGCAAAGGCTACTTTTAGAGTCAGCACTATCATATCACTTAGAATGGTGTTACACGAGAGTGCATTGGTTCCAAAATGGATCAGTGTGGTGCGCCACGGGCAGTATTGTTTTTTCTTGTGAGTCTCCGCCACAGCCCTGCCCCTCCCCACAAAGTATAACCACATGCCACTGGGTCTGCCTGGAGAGGTGTCCATCCCCAAGACCTGTGTGTGCCTGTGTAGATGGTACACGCACTCTATGGGAGCTGGGCCTGCCTTCCCCTCTCACTACGCCACCAGCATGCAGCACAGCTGCGCCGAGGAGTGGTACACACTATCTCTCTTGCTATCTCTCCCCTCGCCAGCGACCTCCTCGCTTGCCACTGGTCAGACATTATATAATGGGCATTGAGCCCCGTCTCAGGCTTTGTCTCTTACTGGCCACAGTTTTGGCCACCTCACCACATTTCTGCTAGACAGTCCGCTCTCCATTAGTCTGTATCGCATCATCTCGAGACAGCCTTTCATTTGCCGGTCAGCCGGCAATGCTGTTAGCATATCTGCTTTTGTGAAGTACAGACATTACAGTTTGTTCCTAGTTGGCAGCACTCGCACTGGCTTACGCCTAGACAACAGGGTCACCCTCATCCCAGCAATTCCGTGCACCTAGAGCCTGTAAAGTCACTTGGCTTCCTTACACACTGCCCTTCATAACAACCATTCGGGTGCAGGCTGGTGTGCAACTTGTGTATTTGTGTTACATAAACCCACACAACAAATCAGAGTTATGCTTTCCTTTTCCTCAATCTGCTTCACTTCAACATTTTTATCTTAATTACTCTGTTTCAACTAAATAACCACAGATAAACTTCTTCAAGGGCAAACACGGGTGTGCAACAATCTCCCCTAAACTCTTCAGGCATGGAGTCAGGTGATGACGTACACGTCAATCCCATCTTATTAAATGCCATTGAGGATAGTGTGTCGTAGGAATCAATCTTTATTCTCCATTGCTGGTAGATTCACCAGACTGAGCGCCACCGCCACTCATGCTCTTTGAGGGTGAACCATGGTGGAGTTATTAGGGATGAAAAACAAGGGAACTGGCTCGTTAACTGTTACCATGCTGTGGTTTACCCGAGAGTACGTGGCTTCTGGAAACCAAGCTGCAAACTCACGACGACTTACGGACGGATGGAGATTCGCACCCGACGAAGGCAGTAAAAACATAAGAAGAATAAAAAACATACTCTTACAGGACATTTGTTCAACATTTTCTCAAAAGAATTTCTTTCTTTTCTTGTTCCTTTACCCAGATGAGACTACGCCGCAGAAGAGAGGGGGCGAATGGACACGCAACGTCTTTCTACATATTATTTAATCAACTTTGACTCATCGGTGCAACAGAACTGGCAGCTCATGCAACAGAGTTTGATTTGTCGCCACCAACAACGAGACGTCGGGAATGGTTTTTTCTACCCAAGTCAAAGGACCTACACTCCACGTCAGATATAATTATTTGAGGCAAAGCCACAGAAGCCATGTATCAAGGTTCACCGAGTACAGCAGCTCGCTGCCAGAGGCCATTACTAGTACAAGCGCAGAGACATGAGCCTGGATCCAGTGCCGGCCACTGACATCACTCACGCTGAAGACCTATGTCATGCACTTCGCAGCTGCTTACCCCCTCTCCAAGACTACCCCTATGCCAGGTAAGCAAGGGGCACTCCGCCAAGGAGTATAAATAGAGGACCACACCAAGGCTCATGACCAGTCTTCAAGCAATTGACGTCTGTCCTGTTCCCTCACCGCACTATCTGGTGCCAGGAGAACCATCAGCTATGCTACCTTGATATTCATCGCGCACTATTAGTGCTGAAGACTTAACCTTTCCTTGACTCTTCACCTTGACTCTCTGCTCTTCATTGAAGAATGTCGTCTTACGTCGCCGTGACACTGAGACACGTACTGGTCCCTTCAGGACAACAGTCTTAGTGCTAAGGAAAGTCAGAGTTATTTTGATAGCCACTTTACTGCCTACCCTGTTAGTTTAGAAGCAGGTAGCCTTTACCTGTCTTAACCATTGGGTGTTTTAAATCTGCTAAGCTCACGTGGATAGGAGGCAGTGCATTCACCATCGCAGTTTATTTCCATCAAAAGAAATAAACACAAGTTTAACTCACTTAAGAATATCACTTTCATAGTCCTAACACCTCTCCTCATAAACATGAGGCCCGTATGAAGGACAGCAGGTGACCAAAGTTTTATTTTTTCCGTAAAGACACCTCACACCAACGACAATACAATCTTGGGTGACCACTCATTCACTACACTTACTCTTATTAGGGTCAGCTTGTCAGTTGAGGTTGCTCTTCTCATCGCGCACTAGTGGTGCAGAGAGGAGTACTTCTCTGGGTCTCGGGAGACCAACTCTAACAAGACTGCACCATGTATTGAGACTGTCGCCACTACTACGCAGCTCGACTAACCCCGTACCCCAGGTGCTAGAGTTTGAGAGTGAGGTACGACATTGGCAGGTGGCCGCAGTACAAACACTGCTACTCACTCTACATATCAACTGCCCCACTTTGGCAAGGCCCGATTGTAGTATTCTCTGTCTTCATGCCATTTAACCATAATGGTAGTATTCGTAAGAGTGTGAAATGGGCAAAGGCTGCCTGTAAATATCCACTGGGGTCTAACAACCTTCCTAACGGGTTCAAGTTTCTCATGCCGCGAGAGCACAGGCTGTAGTACTCCGCAAACTCACCATTCCAGCTGAACCAACCTACAAAACCACCACGTTTGAGCCGCCTACTAAAATCGCAGGGGGACTTCACATAGTAGTTCAGGTGTACCTCAGTGGTCAAGACATCTCGCTGGGGTTCGCCAAACTGTGGTTTTGGGGAACATCCCACAAACTGCCTACCACGTCGACAGCCGAATTGTACAAGACATGCAACCTCTCGATCCTCAGTCGGCACAGCCACAATTGCCGGGCAAACAACGTCCGGGTTTACCTGAACAAGTGGTCCCACAAAAAGAATAGTAGTGCTTGCACAGCCCGACTTTGTTCCGTGCCGACAACTAACCCGTCCAGTGCTGTACACCGACAGAGCTCCTATCCCATGCCGGGGTCAATAATAATTACTGCTCTGGTGTTTCTAGCCTAACACCAACCAAAATCAATTTGGCCTTGCAACAAGATGACTACCATAGTCCGTCACGCGTCAACAATAGATTCAGCAATTTGTTTGTGTTCACAAGTTTTGGTTATGAACAATGTACAAAAAAAAAGTGTTTAAAATTATGGATGTAGAAGAGTATGGCAGTGTTTACTATATTTCAATTAGCATGGAAAATATTTACACATGGTGTTTTTTTATTTAATTTTCTTTCAAACACGTGGAATTTATAACCTCAGTACTCGAAACTTGCATGTTGTTTGCTTTTATATTTCAAGTGACAAGAAAATCGGATTTGCATTGAGACTGTGTGAAATGCCAAAATTCACGATGAAACTGCAGGAAATGCCAAAACTCGTGAATTCACCAGAAAACGCTCAAATTAGAGAAATAAGGATGATTTCTGCGATCGGGAAAACTTCATGGCTATATCTCTTAGATGTTTGAATAATTAATTTCTAATAAATATTTTGCAGCATGACCTGCTATATGAAAATAACTTTTGTACTGCTAACACTTAACTTTTAAGGGTCAGATGTTCCATTTCAGTAATATTTTTGTTATTATGTGACAGTTTTAAAAAGTTACAGAGGAGAATTATGATATAAACTGTACTGATGTATGTTGGAGCAACTGCACTTGTGAAAAATAATACATTTGTCTTTGAAAGAACAATGCTCCACATTTAGAGGTTGCATGGGCTCACCCTGAGACACATAATAGGTACCCAAAGGTGTAGGTGTAATGTGGTTAAGTTATATCCAGAATGTATCATGAATCTCTCACACAGTGCAGCAGAACAAGGTACATCACAGCAGTGATATGGTAACAACTACTTCAAGCACTGACAATAAATAATTTAATAAACAATTTAACCATCAAATTAATAAAAGAAAACTGTTTAACAGCCACAAAATAAACTAACTAACATTATAGCAATGTAACCAATGTACGTGTCACGAAAAATGACAAGTTCTTCAAAATAGACCATACACTGTAAAGCCACAGGCTATAAAGTAAACACATGTACTTAGAAAATTAACATCACAATTTGATACAGAAACAAACTACAGTATTACGCACTTATAGACTACTTTCCTGTATGTCTATTAAAAATTAAAAGTGTACCTATAAAAAAATTAATGAATCATCAACACAGTTATCTAACAATAAAACTTATGTTCGTAACAAAACTTCAACACAGCCCTGGGACTACATTCATGAGGCAATAGACTGAAGTTGAATGTGCTACTGCTATGAATTCTCTTAAGCTTTATGGCTAGCAAATTTCCATAAACAATTATAAAAGTGTTTTTGCTAAAAATAGCTTCTAGAAAAAAATAAATATTCTGTACACATTTACACAAATAATGGAAACAATACAAAAATCTAAGCTCCTAAAAGGAACACACTTGATACAACACAATCAATACAAAAAAAATGAAACACCAATTTTCAATCTATCCATATGTACACTTAAAAATTCTTTTCTTACAAAAATTGAACTGTTTATTAATATGGTAAGAAAATAGTTCTGACATATGGCTGGAAATGTTACCTAGTCAACTTAGCAATGCAAATGGTTTTGTGTCCACTGATGCAGCAAGTAAATTCTTTGCTACATGTTGGTACACAGTGCCTGTAGGAACAGCATACAAGATAAGCGTGCATGTCTGCACACATTACATGCTAAGAGTTCTTGAATGGCATAGTGAAACATAACTATGTTTAAAAAAATTAGAAAAAATATAGCTCAAAGCGATGTTCAAAGTAATGACTGAAACACGTGGTAAAAATCAAAATGTAAGAACAGAGAAAAAGTGTGAATAAAGTGGCTAATAGCTTAGCTAACAGCAGAAAAAAGAAAAGATGTAGAAGGTTTAGAATTTGAGAAATGTACAGGCATGGACAGAAAATCAGTGGATTGCCAAACACACAGCACGAAATGAAAGAACAACAGTATCTTACACAACCTCACAAATATATTAGCATGAACGAGGATTGGTAGCTGAGTCAGTCATAACGCAACACATATGGATAAACTCATTTGGGTTACATTGTGATGTAATGAATGTCATCTTATGTTTGGATTTTGGTAAGTAAATATTGTAGTTGACAGAGTAGGTGGAAACATTGCAATCACCTAACTGGGAGAGCTGGCAGTGTGTATTAGTCTGGCATCAGAAAAGTCATAATTTAGAGTAAATGTGAATACCATTTCTTCAGCAATGGTCAGAAGTTGAGGAGGAAGACGATACCATAAAGTGACATTTTTTTTCTCTTGCACATTAAAGATTTACACAGTAATATTATGCGGATGTGCTTTAAAACAATCCTTGCAATGTTACACTTCTAGAAAAGGAAATGTCCCTGCCAAATAAAAAATATAATGTTTAAAGTCCCTGTTTACTGCTCAAGTAACTAATTTTAATATTATTATTTCATTATGTGAATAATTTTATCATTGCATATAACGAGAAACATTAGCATGTAGCACTTTGAAGTCAATTCATAAATTTGCACCCTTGATAATCATTTGTGCACGTAAGCTATCGAGAACTCACATTCTAAATCAATTATTGGAATTTTTTTCTGAAAAATTTGCATTACTATGCACCCTCACAAATGTGAAAAATTTCAGAATTCTTCAAGTCCTAACAGGCCCTACTGAAACATGCACTTTTGAAGTCAGTTGCTGGTATGAATGTGGATGTACTAATCCTGCTGGGGTTTGCAATTTATCAATTTAAGAAACCTGCAACAAATTATACTGGAGTATGAAAATAATTGAAGACTAAAGCACCTAACACATTTCAAACATTAATATTTGCAAGAGACCTCTAGAAGTCATTCATCAATCTATTAGAATGCACCTTAACTATTTCCACACTTGGCACCAAATATTGCCAACCCCCACTTGAGACAGATAGTGTTTGTGAACATTTGCTGTTGCAAACACCAGATGTCCACAAACTATAGTAGTATTGCCCTGAAGATAAGCCATCCCCAGCAATTAGAATTTATATTACATACATACTTGTTGCTGTAAGCAAAGTATACCACAATTCTATGAAAACTACACATTTTATATTTCTCAGAGATTTTGCAAATACATGCTCTAAAAGTTAAGTATTTCCACTGATGATTCTGGGTTAAAAAAATAAACTATAGGCGGACATGGGATGTACTTGGCCAGTGTCTGAATTTTTTTTTTCTGGCAGCTGGCTGCTTTCTTCTTTGTCAAATGCCTTATCTTCCAACAACCCTCTTTCATTTTGTAAAGCTGCACTAATAAAGCTGCAATCTATGTTTACAAGTCCATGTTTGAGAAGAAAGTCTTATATTCAAGGCAGTAACCTTTCATTCAGGGCAATAATATTATACTCAAAGAAATATGATAAAATTGAATATCATGTTCACGACACGAGCACTCATGCCTGGCAGGAGTAGCACCCACTATTCTGCGTTGGAGTGCCAGTTAAGGAGCGAGTCGAGAATCTCCACGAGAAGTGGGTTGCCACCCAGCCTTGCTATCTCCTCCCGTGCCTCCGCATCTAGTTCTTGTAATATGTTGCGTGTGTACGCAAATGAACCGAACCGCTCCAGGAGGCTGATGCAGTACTTCTTAAGGTCGATGTCCCGCGTCCTCTGACGCAGAATATCTGGTGAGGTTTGTCAAGGATGTCACTATACACTTCTGAGCATGTGTTATTTCTACCCAAGGATAACAATAGCAACACACTTGAATTGCCGAAAACTCAACCATACTGAGAATTCAACACACCATCCAAGATGAACATGATTTACACACCAACTTACTTACACATTAAATATAACACATACAAGATGGGACTTGAACCCATAACCAGCCATTTAAAAGGCAGGCATTCACCTCCTAAACATTTAAAACTAACGGAATCACAGAAATACATCTAGAATAAATAATGGCCAGATATCATGTGCAATAGCACATCCACTGAGGACATAAAATATAAAAAGGATATAAATTGGCCTGCCCTTGGAAGAAAGACAATGTTGAAATGTGACAGCTTGGAACCCATCTGGACAGACTCACCTCTGCTGAGAAATGAAAGAGACAGTCCGTATATACACCTAAACAGATCCTTCCCAACAACAACTGACCCAATATGGAAACCAGCTATGATTAGGGAAGAATGAATATTCCAGACCTCTAAAAGGACCTACATGCTTATCACAAGGAAAAATGGGTTGCAAAGTGTTTAACAAATATATCTACAATGCTGTTAATAATACAGTTCAACAACGCTACAAAACACAGACAATTACACTCCATGGAGAAAAAGGCAGACACTCCCAATGCTGAACTTTTGGATTAGGACATCATCTTGTGAAAACTTTTGGATGAGGACATTATCTTGGGAAAAACCTGGCTAGAATTACAGATTTCCAACAAAACCAAAATTACTTGGGGTAGAAACAATGTATGGCTTCCATGTACAATCTAAGTTCTCAAGGATACAGGAGACAAATTGCCCCATGTGTACTACCCATGGATGCAGCAGCAGAATTAATACATACTGGATGAATTTGCACAAGTCTCCTCAAAAGAACTAGTTTAACAAATCAAGAGAATATGTCATAAGATTCTAGTCAACACTACCTGCCTGGTATGGGTGACACATTCTTCTAGAAACAGTGTATAACTGATGGCAAAAACATTGTGTTAAGAACAACACCTGTTGGGGTACAATTGCTCATCTTGCAGCTCTTGGTCCAGGCTACGTTTAAATAACAGGAACTAAAATCATCCATAGACACTCAGGATTTTGTATCAAGTCCCATCCTGAACACGGGGAACACCAAAGAACTCTAGGGGGAAGCAGTTTTCTTCACGCTAAATAAGTGCAGAGGGTACTGCAATCCCACTATCGTTGAACTTTCATCAAAAGCCCAGCTCAACAAGCTGCGCCATAAGAATGCCAAAACAAAAGTACCCATGAGTTGCAGATGCACTTCAGAATCTGTAGGTTTCTAAAATCTCATGGCCCCACCCGCCATTTGTAATAAAGATGGATGTTGCCAGGATGAGTATAATGGTATGCCATACCAAAATGGACTAGACCAAGAACCATGAGTTATTATATACACAAGTGTTGTGGGGGAAAAAAAAAAAAAAAAAAAAAAAAAAAAAACACCACACTAGCAAGCAAGAATGATTTAAAATGGTGTGTGTGTGTGTGTGTGTGTGTGTGCTCAGCCCATGTCCGAGAAGTCAGCATATCTATGAATCTAGTTGAAATGCAAGGACATCACGGACACATGAGGTTTTATCGTGTCAGTCAGTAATACGGGGTAGGCAAAGTCTGTCTCTATTACTGGCTGGCTGGCTGGAGCCCGGCTGTTGTATACAACGGTCGGGCTCTAGCCAGCCGCTGATGAACAGAATGGCCCACTGCCATGGGTTTACCTGGGTAGGTGCTGGTCCAGGAAAGCTGTTGCCCAGAGATGGCAGTTGTTGACGGCTGCTGTTGCTGCTGGAGCTGGGAGTGGTGGTGGTGCTGCAGCTCCTGTAGCTCAGGTAAGCCCGGATTGGGCTGCTGCTACATTGTCCTCAAAACCACGGGTTAGCGATGCTGACTGGAGGTGTGTTCTCCTCAGCGGAAGGTGGCGATGATGGGATGTGGCAATTCTGGAGTCTTTGTCGGGGCTGAAAATAAGGCCAGAGAGGGAGCTGGGAGGTGAAGCATCTCCAGATGATGGGCAGCTTGAGCTCATTCCCGGGGAGTTAACACTGCAGAGTGCAGAAGGGGCTGGTGTGCAGCTCCCATTATCTTTAGAGGTGGTGGCGGCCTTTCTCTCCTGCCACTTGGTCCCACTCCTCTGGTTGTAAGGCATGGGATGGGTACTAAGACCGGCCTCACAAGAGGGAAGCATGTAACAAAAGTCTCTAGCTAGGTGTTGTGCCACAACCGAAGCCGACTAGACACAGAGCCGTACCAGTATACTCCAACCTGCAACACTGTGGTGCAGTGGTTGGAGTGGTTGGTTTTCTCTAAGGCGTACACTCTGGGTGTAGGTCCAAAGGCAGTCAGACCCCAGGACCAGACTCATACTTCCTCCGGTGACAGTTCAGCATGGTGGATGAAGTACAGGCTGGACTGGCTGACTAGCCTCCTTATGGATTGTCTTCCTAATGGTTATGGCTCCACCTTACTGTACACAGGGTGCACAGTACAAGTGGCAGTTGAGCATGTGTGTTTTCGACATACGTGCGTACTGATGAAGGGAGCCCACAGTCCTAAAATATGATTGGAAAAACTGATGGTACCAAGTGCACTGCCTCCAGCTTCACTCTGATGGGCGTGGTGTCTACGTGGGATTACTTAAGTCACCCTTTGAAATAAGTACCCAGGGGTAGGAGAGAATATGTATCTATACGATGATAAATAAACACGGCAGCCCGTACTACCTCCTAACTACTCAATAGCTGACCGGAAGTAAATCTACATAAGTCAGGTGAAAGATACCTGGTTCTAACCTGGACAAGGCACATGTGGCTAGGTAGTAATAAGTAGGGATGGGCTGATGCAGATACCGATTAACTGTTCTATACCACAGTCATCTGCATTGGCTGCATTTGAACGTTATTTGCCGATTATTATACGCTGATTAGTCACACTAATTTAACACAATGTTAAATAACCTGGCATACTACATCTCTTAAAGCATATTTTGTCCGAAACCCAAAATATATTCAGAACAATTGTTTTCCGATGATTTCTTACCATTGTTTACATTGACATGTGTCGCTTAAATCCCGGTCATACAAGAGACTTTTGGTTATGCACTAGGTCAGTGGCGCTTATGCTAGGAACTCAGTTTCCCTTCTTCCTGGTCACCAGTGTCGGCCTCGTGGGCTGTCTACTGGGGACGAAGTTGGTTATAGTTGGCCGAGCAATATGCCTTACAGTGACACTGGCCCTCTGGGGCAAAGTGGACTTACCAGAGCTTGGAGGGATGTTCATGAAAGATGCAGAATCATACCACAGGTAGCGCGTGTGGAGTACTGGCTCCCCTTGGTCTTGGCGGAAGTGGGGCTGGTACAGTTCTCAGCCAGATGTTGGCGGTTCCAGCCCACCCGAGCCTGGTGTCGCTCGCGGTGACCAGGGCCCAGACCAACGGATGTACTTCGTAGCCGCTCCTAATTGGGGTGGAGTGAAACACACAACTCCTGATGGGAGATGCAGGTCTCCCCGCGTGACGGGTAACTTGCACCTGCCTCCAAGGAGTGTTAACTCATGGCGTGACGACATTTGCAGCACAGACCTGCTTGACGGCACTGAACTCTGCCTTCTATTACGCTCTCTGAGCTCCGTGCGGACTGTTGAATGGCATAGGCGTATAACCAGAGACCTGAAAAAATAGTTGCTGCGATAATGCGAAAAATTATTCGAATGTCAGCATTTTGAAATGTTCAACGTGGATTTCTGCATTTCAAAACATAAAACGTGAATTTGTGTACTTTCTTACACAAGAAACAACTTTTCTAGTACTTCCAGCAAATAATATATTTCAGAGTAATGTTTCTACGAAGAATCCAGAACACTGCCATAAATATTAACGAATTACTATAGTATCAATGTATCTTTAATTATTTACACTGACATTGTAGCAATTGACTGTTTTTTTTCAATGCGTGAACCACCATCTTTAGTATCTACAGGTTACCCAAGAAAATAAAATGAAACTTCTTACTTAAATTGATGGACGTTAATATTAATTCCTGTGTTTCAATTTAATATTATATTTGCATTTTATGCAGCAACCGTGATTTTAGAAAGACGCTATTCATTTGCGTCACAGTATACCAAGCACATAACAAACAAAACATGGTTTTGAAACCAGTTCGGTTTAGTTATCTTGTAAAGATATTGGTTGGTACTACGTGCAGGCTGGCGGCTAAATTTTACGGATGTTATTATTGTTTACATTTTTTTTATGGCACGCGACGTTTAGGAAGTTAGGCTAAATTTGATTTTGTGGTACTTGCAGTGGAGCAGTATTTTATACAAAATGCAGAAGCCTCCCGTAAATACATATCTACAGGCTGGTAAATTAAAAAAGATGATTTGTACACTACTTATGCGCAAAACTTAAAGTGTCGACACTGCAACATATTGGTGACCTACGAAAAGCATAACAATGTTTTCGAGCATATCAAAACTGCCAAACATGAAATTGATGCAAAAAAGTTGGTGAGTACTTGCGAGAATAAAATCCAGGCGTCAGTGGTTGCAAATTTTAACAGTGCTAAGCAGAGGAAAGTTGCTGTAGATAATTTAGCACAAAAAACAACAGAAGCATTTGCAAAGGCAAATATCCCCTTAGAAAAACTAGAGAACCCCAACTTAAGGTCATGGATGTGTGAATTTATTGAAGGTGCAGGTGAATTGCCGTGCGTAAGAACTTTATGGGAAAAGTATGTCCCAAAATTAGCATAGGAGAGAGCAGATTCGCTCAAGGACTTGGTACAACGCAGAAAAGTTTTCACCCTCTGTGATGAAACTACAGACAGCAAAGGAAGATGTGTGGTTGTGGTTCTATTCAAAATTTTTTTTAACAACTTGGAAGATCTAGTTTTAAAAGTTACATCTGTGAGCATTTTGGAAAAAGCAGATGCTACAACTTGTTCTCAGGTTTTAAATGAGTGTGTCCAAAAATTCAGTATTCAGTTCAGTGAATCAAGGGCGTTGTGACTGATTCTGCTCGGTACATGACTAAGTGTGTGTCATCTTTGCAGACACTTTTTGGAGAACGTGTCCTACTACATGTACAATGCTAGGCACACAAGCTGGCATTGGTGGGCAGTGTCATGTCTTGTGCACTGCAAGATGGAAGTGCAGCAGTTGTAAAAATGAAAACAGCTTTCTTAAACACTCAAAAGTGCAGATCTCACAACCTAAAAGTCCCTGAATGAAAACGGAAACAAGGCAGCCACCTTGTATCGAATGCCAGTCTGTACGCTGTGGAATTTGTTGTTGTTTAAGTCAGTATTTTACTTGGCTGAGTACCTGCTTAAAATCATCTCCTTCTTCAAACAAGGAGACAAAGTTGAGAACAGTGGTTTTCAGTACTTGGTATCTCTGTCAAGTAGAAATGCAGATGTTAACCTGGCACAGTGCCAATTTGTCAAAATGCATGCTGCAAATCTGGTCGAAATCTTGACAAAATTGGAGGGGTCAAAACAAATCATTTGCTGCATGGATATCTAGGTGATCTAATGAAAGATTTTGACAGCACTTCACAAGGCATATTTTCTGCCCCATTTCAAGATGCAATGTCATCCTTAACCCCATCTGACAAAGCTCTAGTAAAGCACAAGTGACAAAAGGCTTCAGCTTTATGTATGGATACATTGCAGAGCTTAAAAAAATGCAGACCCAAGTGCAAAGATCTTCAAAGCACTGAACATGGTTTTCAGTCCAAAGCATATTTCGCTTAACACCACCAACAACATTCTGACTACTATAAAATGTATTCCTAAGTTTGGGGAAATTAAAGCTTCGTTGCTTTTCAAAGGATATGAATCGCTACAGAAAGCAGTACCCGAAGTAGCTACAAGTGAGCAAGAGTGTGATGTTCTGAAAACACTTGCTGCTGTAGGTACTGAACAGAAGCTGTTTGCTGCGAAATAACTTCAGGCCATCTGGATCCCCACAAATAATGTTGACAGTGAACGCTTACTTAGTCACTACAATCAAGTTGTCACGGACAGGCACCAAAATTTAAAAGATAAGAAAACTGAAAATTTCACTATTCTTTCATTTGATGACTGACTCAGATGAACATTACGTCCATAAACACCTATGTACTTTAATATCATTTGAAGAACTAGTTTAAGTTAGGTTGTGCTATACTTTAGGACACAAGGAGGTAATTAAAAAATATATACACAAATTTTCATACAACACATACATCACACACTCAAAAATTATCAAAACAACACGATAAAACAGGCTTACAATACTAGAGCCTGAATATGCAATAAAATATAATACAAAATATCAATTAATCCACTCAGAATCATTAACGTGTGAGTACAAAGAATATTATTTAATTTTTACTTGTGGCGAATGTAAAGAATTCTGAAATAGCGAATATGTTTACTTCGACTACTCTTTAAAAACTTCATTGTGTTTGCACTCAGGCTAATGCTCACTTAAGGCTTAAACCTCATTAAAAATAATGACCACTAAAATATATATATGCCCACATGGCGCTTTTAAAAGACTCTGGCCAATTATAAATTTCAAAATAGATAGCTCACTAAAAGGATTACAAAAGTTATCAATACCAAATGTACATACTGCTCAGCTTTCAGAGTTGCTGAATTAATTTACTTTATCAAATCTCCTTAATGAGAATGCCTCGTACACAGAGAGACGCAGCTCCGTGCATTTTACCAAAGGGTTTTCCCACACTTAAAATGAGGCAAATTCTTGGATAGTAAAATTACAATACCTTAACATTAAATTGACGAGCGCTCCTCTTTGTGGATAAGTGGTTAGGGCGCTGACTACCCTCCGGACCTTACGAGGTGGAGGGGAGTCAAAACCCAGGGTGAATAGGAGCGTTAAGCTATCCCTTCTGGGCAGCCTTATTCTCCGCACCACAAGGAATGTCAATATCCGGGACGCCAGCTGTCCCAATAAAGGTGAAAAAGCTAAATCAAACACAAGAGATGAATGAGTATGGTGGTGAATGATCTGGCTTACACTGACAGGGTTGATCCACCGCGGCCTCATTGCTGTCGAGCGGGATGAAGTTGGCTATGGATTGTTCCGGCTATGCTTGGGGAACTACTTTGGGAGGTATTCGAACCCTGATCGTCCTTCCGGAAGCCAACATGATTGTGCAGAAGTCGGGGAGTACTTCTGTTCTCGGGTGTCGAACCCGAAGAATCCTGCCAGATTTTCAACTTACAATACTTGATTGGCTACAGGGATTTGGTGTGTTGATATTAGAGTTAGATACCTGTGTGGGTGTTGGTTCGAGGGGGTTTCCTTCGAGTCGGATTCTTTGTTCGGTTTACACCAACCTAGCAAGTACTTTAATGGGGTTTCATGATCAGGGGGTAATATTATATTGCAGTCAATTGGGTCACTCTCGGATTCACTAGTGACCAGTGTTCTTGGGTTAGAGTCATTAATAATCAGATTTAACAATACTTAACAATACCATGCTGTTTGTGCATTGAGCAGTGCATTACCACAAATAAATATATAGCTGTCAACAGGGGTTGCGGACGAGCAGTCCTGGGCGGGGCGAAATCTGCAGTCACTCCCGTGGACCTGCTGTTCACAGGGGCAACCCAAGAAACTAAACCTTGTGCCTGGTATTGGTGGCGGGTGCACTGGAATCTCAGATCTTAGGGCCTTTATCAGGCACTACCTCCTGAGGGATACAGCCCACTACACGGCCAGATACAGATGCGAGGTTAATTATAATTATTGTACAATTAATGAATACACAACACTGAAATTTGATACTGAATTAAACAATAAAAAAGACACAGGAACTGAAATTACAATAAGTTATTCGACACACAAAAGGGTTAAGTTTGGTACGTAATATGTTATTACATTTAAAATCACACTGTACTAAGACCCAGTTAATGTAGTACACTCTAAAAGTTAGGTAAAGAAATATTAAAACTAGATAAAATATTTAGATCTCAATCAACAGGCAAAGGTAAGCCTGGAAATATTGATCTAATAAATGCCTACGAAAATGCCTAATTAATAATAAAACCAATATATGCTATTTACAGCATGAACGCAACAAAGGGGCTATATCCAGGAGGATGTAATCATACAATGATCTGTTACGGTGGGAGTCAAGGGAAGTTGACTGAGGTAAGGTTTAGTGGGTACAGGTGTGGGATTTACCAAACATGGAGAGCTGTCCTTGGGCTGAAGGAAGCCTTGTCCAAGCTGGGGCTGAACTACTGGCGGCCTTCTGAAAGATGCTGGCTAGAGGTAGAGGTTCGAGCCCTGCCTCGGTCTGCTGAAGTGAAGGAGGTTGAGCCCTGGGCAAACCGCGGAGGAGAGGAGAGAGTTTTCCGCAGACTGTAGGAGAGCTCGTGAACCTTGTGGCCGGCATCTCTGCTGGACCATGGGACTACACTTCTATTTATATGAAAATTGCCGTGTGTCAGTGATTCTCCAGGGGAGGGGGGGGGGGGGGGGGAGGATAGAGTAGTCTTCCAACACAGGGGCTGGTTTATCTGCTGCAGGAGCGTCACTGAATTTCTTATTGCCCCTGGTGGAGGCGATCACATTTTTATGCACCCTGGACTGAGGCAGGCGGGCCGTGATGTCAGAAGGTCACGGGTTGCTGCTATCTTGAGGATTGTTTGGAACTTCTTGGCCAGGCAGGGTAGCGTAGTATATTTTAAATAATTAATATTATTTCTTTGTCTGTGTTGCTCTGGCACATTCCTTCTTGATTGAATGTGGAAGAACAGAATTTCGGACGTGATGTTCAGTTACATAGGTGGCTCACCAATGTAAGAAGTCTTTTTAATTTATTATTTCCAAGTCTCAGCGGCAAATGAATTTGATTTCGCCCTGCACTTGGCACGCTCAGATGGGGCAAAGTCAGCCGTAGAGTGCACCTCTCAGTAGCGCAGCATGCTGGCATGCGTCAATCGGCCACCCTCCGAAGCGGCAAAGCACTATCTGTAGAAATCACAATTGCTTCGGGTGGTTGAGGTGGCTGCCGCACTTGTATAACTCTTCGTTGCTCCTCTGGGCTAGCGCCTATTCTGCGCATGCTGCCTGAGCAGGAGCTGAGCACGCCTGTCTCTGGGTCACACAACATCTATTTTCTATCAGTGGCGGTTTAACTGTCTCTTCCTTCTTCCTTCTTCCTCTTCACTCTCCCCCTCTCCCTCGGTAGCGTAGCGGCGGGGTGCTTGCGCGGTGCCTTCTGCTTCATGGCGCAACTGGAGTATTCTCCACTCGTTGCTTACCAAGGGGAGGAATAGCTTGGGAAGGAAAGTGAGGGAACAAGTCGTCTGGAATCGAACCTAGTGCCTTCCTAGTTCGAGGGCAGATAAAAAAATTTAAGTTTAAATTTGTTTACATTTTGGTTGGGTACAAAAGCAAAACAATAATTATTTTTTTTTTTAAATTTATTACTTAGTAATTCTTAACGGTCTGTCCTTCAGAATAAAAAATACTAAAGGGGAGTCTACCTGAAAGGGCGTAACTATGCACACATATCACAAGTTTTAGTCCCTATCTCCGGGATGCTAATGAGGCAGTACATATAAAGAATACATATGACACATACACAGAATGCATACGCAATTCTTGAGGTATCTTGACATACCTTTGTAGATATAACATTTTGCATTTGCTTGAGACAAAATTCTTAGGTTAGGTAAGACATTTTGTAAAAGTAATTTTAAGGTTACAGTAGAACCTCTCTATTATGACCCCTCACAGTTCCCGTGAATAGGGGGGGGGGGGTCCGTAATATAGAATTGGGGGGGAGGGGGGGCTGCAATAAAAGGTTTTGAGAATTGTGGGTCGATTTTGACCCACCTCTAACCTCTATGCCCTAGACTTGCTATTTTTTTCATGACGTTCATGTTCAATCGTCTCTAGCACATAAAATACCACTTATTAAATATAAATATGTATGTATATTTTAATTGCTGGAGATCTGTTAATTTGATACCCAAGAAAGGCATATTGGACCACCGCTTGTCGGCCGACTATTTAGAGTTTCATTACTAGAAAATTGGATGTATTACGCATAAAACAATAACTAAACACTGTTGGAGATGCCTTTATGTTTGAAGCAAAACACAGCACTTTATTTATTGATAATAGATATGAAGATACATATTTAAGAATAAATCACTCAGGTACTGGGGCTGGCAGCGAATACATTACCAGATGCCGCGTGTACATAGCTAGGTGAGCTCCTATATCATCTGCAGCGCAGCCGGGCGCGGGCGTGGCTGTTTACTGCTGAAGATCGGCCCTAGATCCTCAGGTTGGGCAACCCGCCTGCCCTGAGGATCTAGGGTCGAGCTTCAGCCATAGACTAAGAATGAGGTAGATTGATCTCGCTCGCTGCGCTCAACCAATCTCCATGTCCCAACATTGAACTGCTTTTCTGCCTACACGTCTAGCAAAAATGGCATGGTTTGGATTTTAGGTTACAAAACTGATTTGTAAACAAATGCTTTGAGATGAATGTATACTTCCTATAACCAATTTGTAATGCAGTTTGATTATATTAAAACTGGTAAAACTATTTTATATAATAGTGCTTGCCATTTAAAAATGAAGATATAAACAAACACGTACATCACTGTTGATCATGTGACTAACAGTTGTATAGGAGTTTTGTAGGATTGGGGTAGGTCAATGTTGGGTACATGCGCAGAACACGAATAAGCAGTCTATCTTATATTTAGTCTATGGCTTCAGCAGCAAATCGCCACACCCGCGCCCGGCCGTGCTACAGAGCATCTAGGCGCTCACCCAGCTATGTACACGCCGCCTGCCGCCACTGCCGTCGTTACGGGGCTGATTCACTTCCTAAGAGCGGCCCCACATTGGGAAAAATGCTGGTAGATGTGATTCATGTCAATGTGTTGAATTTATACTAAATGTAGGCGACGTGTTGGCCTCTGAACTGGCACGATGAGGCCCGGCAATGTTTATGGGAATATAAATATTTAGCGCGTTGGTATACAAGCACATGGCCTCACTTGCCATAATATGGTGCTGGTAACATAAGAACGCATTTTATTTGCACACACTTATCTTTATTCACTTTACACATAAAATTGACTTCACAAGAAAAAGACCAATTGCCCACCACAATATGTAAGGGTGGGTGCATATAAATTTAAAAATAATCATTAAAAAAGGGCATTGAATTAAATTTGAAGTTATCATATATACACTGATTACAAACTAGTTTGTGTAATGTACTACTGTTTTTACAGCAGAAGAGGAGATATAATGGAAGTGAAAAACGACAGGGAGGGTAAAGCAGAGGCAGCTGCATGTGAATAGCACAAAGAATCCTTACTGACCCAGCCTGCAACACGCCAACCTCTCAAGCTGTCATGGACAATACACCAGTGTCCCCTTCTGGCATTAAGAAATTTATTGCTTCACACTGCTTGGGACAACAAATGTCAAAGTCTATGATGGTAGCTTGAGAAATGTGCCACCACTAACATCAGTAAGGGCTAGTGTCCCATAGGTTGAAAACCGTGGATAATATAAACTAGTGCTGCAGTTGGAGAAAAGGTCTACAAAAACAAATCCCTGCATAACTGAGCAGTTAGCGAGGGATTACTGTATCTATTTTTAGATGTGCCTCAAATTTTCAACTTTTTTGACCCATACTATTCAGTTACTTGGGATTGGGTCGTAATAGAAATCAGTCATAATTACTTCGTAACTATTTTTACACGTTCATGTCAGGAATGCGCATGTGGTGTGAAATGAACAACTTCTCTTAAACTTATCTTACTTAGAGTCTAGACTATCTCTCATTTCCCTTTCGAAGACTATAGCGGGATAGCAATACAACAATGTTCATCCTACAACTACACAATTTTCACAAAATTTACGTAAAGGTTACTTACAAGGTTATTCTTAATTTATAAGTTACAACCTGTATTGTCAGTTAGTGTCCTAAGCCTACTATTTACATATGCGTAGCACGAGTTCCCCTTTTTATTTACAATTCAAGTTTCCTACTTCGCTTAGTAGTGTACATACGTAGCCTCTCTGGCTAGAGGGGTACAAGAATAAATTTTCTCGTGTGTTAGGGAGTGGGGATATTTGCCTCACTTGAGTAGATACACTTTTGTGAGTCTGTCTGGCGGCTGTGCACATCCACTAGATGAGTTTTTCTTCTCATTGTGTTTTCGCTCCTTCTTCCTTCACACTCTCTCTCTCAGCTTACGGGGTTCACGCTAGTCATTTACACTTTCTCACTTATAGGGTTATTCCGTTCTGGAAAATTATTACACTAAATACAATATAGGATATATACTATTTTCGGTGAAATTCCACTCCTCCTACCTGTACCTCTCATCACTGCCGAAGCTCAGAGCGGGGGGTGTGCTCGGACCCTTGTGAGGGCACTTATACCACCCATACGGTTGCAGCAGTTGTATCTCTCTGCGGGCTGAGGAAGTTTCCCTCACCAGACCGCAAAGAACACATAGCCCAGAGGTCAGGACGCCCTGCACGTCCCGGCGCAACTCAGACAGCCCGCCAGTCAGACCAGCAAAGCCGCGGTTCCCTAACCCTGTCCTTCCCTGCCTGCGGGGGTAGTGGGTGGCAAACATTTAATTGAGTGCCCAAGTTTGTGTTTCAGTAACGGTTTCAATTTTGAAAATACAGGTCTTGTGAAATTAAATATTAACAAGGCTGGCATATGGTTTCGAAGAATCCATATGCCTGCAGTAGTTTATATATATATATATATATATATATATATATATATATATATATATATATATATATATATATATATATATATATATATATATTTTTAAGTTATTAATTAAGCCAAGATTCCCGTGAAGTTAATTTCAAGGTTCGTGAGTTCTGCTTGCCATGAATTGCGAAATGGTAGGGTGAAGTGTGAGATGGTAATTAGTGATTTTAAATTTATATTTCCATTATGGAGAAATAATTATTAAGTTAATTATAATAATCGGCGCAAAATAGGCTCAAATTGCAGCTGAATGAGAGGGAGTAAATGCTGGAGGCGTGTTGTTATGTTTTGGTGGGGTGGGGAGATGTGCGCAGCTCCGATGAGGATTGATAAGTGCACTGGAAACAGCCACAGGGAAGTAGTTTTATTAAAAGTTTGCGAATTTCCGTCCCGGACTGATCAGAGAATTTCCTCGCTCTGCCGAGGTTTTAATGTGTTATTTGCAGTTTCTTTTACTGTGTTAATTTCGGCATTTTAGGTCTTTTTAAGTGGTTACGCGTGTCTGGTTGGTACTGCCCTATCCTTTTGAGTACGGGGTTTGGGTGTGTTAATAATTTATCATAGAATTTATTGTTTTGAGAATGGAATTTATTGCCTATATAAGGTACTTTAAGTGCGCCGTGAATGTCGGAAATGAGTGTACGCGGCGGTGCATTTGTGATTATTTTTAAATATTTATTCTGGACGACTTGAAGTGATTTAATTAATGTTTTAGACGCGGTTCCCCATACTTCATTTCCATACATCATGGCTGAGCGGATTTGAGAACTATATATTAAAAGTTTTAGCCGTTTAGGAAGCCGAGGCGATTTTAGTAGAGGGTAAATTAAGGGGATTTTTCCTAGAGCTTTTTTCCTTGTTTCGTTAATGTGTGCGGACCATTTAAATTTATTATCTATTGTTAAGCCTAAATATTTAGCTGTGTCTGAGTAGGGAATGTCTACATTATTGTATTTTAATGGTTTAATTTCTGGCTGTTTCCTGCGCGTGATAATGAGTGTTTGACTTTTTTCTGCATTAATTTTAATTTTCCATCGGTTATACCACTGACTCAGCTCGTCTAGTTGACACTGTGCAAACAAATGTGCATATTTTATATGCTTATCTTTTGAATAGAAGAGGGTGTCGTCAGCATACATCTATAGAGTGCAGTAAGTGCTGGGGATATCGGCAGTGTAAATATTATATAAAAATGGGGATATTGCGGAGCCTTGAGGTACTCCTGCAGTTAGGGGACGGTGGGAGGAGTTTGCGCCTTCTAAATTTACGAAGAATTTTCTGTTGGTGAAGTAGTTATTTATGAGGTGGATGTAGCAATCAGGAAATTTAAAATTTATGAGTTTTTGAATGAGGCCAGGTATCCAAACCTTGTCGAAAGCTTTAGCCACATCCAGGAATACAGCTATTGAATATTGTTTATTTATGCGTGAAGTTTTTATAACTTCTGTAACAAAAGTGGTTAGAGCGTGAGTTGTGGAGTGGCCTGCCCTAAAACCGAACTGCCTTTGCAGAATGCGTTTTTTAATAGCATGTGAGTTTAATCTGGTTAAGAGAATTCTTTCAAAAAGTTTGCTTAGAGAGCTGAGTAGCGATATGGGCCTCCGGTTTACAGGTAATTGTGGGTCCTTGCCTGGTTTAGGGATAGTGATCACTTTTGCCAATTTCCATGCAGGTGGGAAGTAGTTGAATTTTAGTATGGCGTTTAGAATATCCAGTAAAAGACAGAGTGCTTCGTATGGGAGGTTTTTGATAGTTTGGTTGTTTATTTTGTCTGGGCCTGGCGCTTTTTTAGGGTGTAGGTTTTTAATGGTAGCTATTAATTCTGGCATGGTTATTAATTCCGGTTCCTTTTTTGGTTTTCTATTTAGAAATTTCTGTGTGGTTGTTATTACATCTCTGGTAAAATTTATGTCTCCGAGGTCCTCATTCGGAGTGAATTGGTTTTCCAAAGAATTTGCTATAGTTTCTGCTTTAGTTTGGGGGTCGTAAGCTAGTCCTGTTGGGGAAAGGATAGGTGTAGATTGAGTTTTATTGCTAGAACCTCGGAGCACTCTGGATATCCGCCAGAATTGGTTTATGTTGTCTGAAAGTTCGGTAACAAAATTGTCCCATTTTGTTATTTTTTGTGTTTCTAATTTGATTTTTAATTGTTTTTTCAGCTTGTTGTATTTAGCTTTGTTTGCTTCTGTCCTGTTGCGTTGGAATACATGTCTAGCTTGTCGTTTTTCGCCAAGTAGAATGTCTATGTCTGGGAAATTTTGCTTTAAAAATTCTCGCCTGTTTAAAAATTGTGTGTGTTTTGCTAGTTGGGTTTTTAAAGTATTTTCCAGGATTTCTATAGCTGGATTGATATCAATTTTGTCGCGAATCGTTAGGTGTTGTTCTGTACATATTTCCGCCAGTTCACTTTTAAAATCTTCCCAGTTAGTTACTGGGATTTTTGCTAAGATGGTTTCTGGGTGTTGAAGTGATTTTGTGCTGATTTTGCATAGAACTGGCATGTGATCTGAGTCTAGTTCGGTTAGGGTTGTAAGTTCTGTAAATAAATTTGGTAGGTTAGTAATAACTATGTCAAGCACATCCGGATTATGTCTGCGATTTGCAGGAAAGAAGGTAGGTGAGTCGGTGGCCTGAATAATATAGCTGTGGAGCTGCGCGTGGTTTTGTAATATGTTACCACTAGCATTATTAATTCTACTGTGCCAATCAGTATGTTTTGCGTTTAAGTTGCCTGCAATTATGAAGGGGTAGGGCTGGTTTATTAATTTATCGAGATCCGTGGTTTTTAATTTCGCTCGGGGCGCTAGGTAGGCAGAGATGACGGTTATATGGCCGGAGTTTGTGTTTATATTGATTGTGGTGGTTTCTATGTTTTCACAGTCGGGGTCCTTATTTACGTGATGTTCAATTTTGTTATGAACTAGTATTAAGGTACCTCCGCCTGCTTGTACTCTGTCCGTACGGTATGTAGTGTAGTTTTTAATGGCAAAACGACGACGTGGTTTCAGTCTGGTTTCTTGTATTAACGCGATTTCTATCCCGTACGTCTCCAGCACTCGCTCCAACTCGTAAAGCTGTGAGAAAATACAGTTACTGTTCCAGTACAACAGGGATAGGGATCCGGAAGCTTGCAGGGATTGTGGGTCCATTTAGGGCATCTGCTCCGCAAAAGTCATGAGCGCCTCCATGAGGAGCATGGACTTGGTTTGTGGGTCTGGGTGGGTGTTTGCTACTATCATGTAGCCGCGGAAATGGCTCATGATGGCCCGGAAATTAGTCTCTTTTAGGAACCTCATGAGGTCCATGAGGTCCTTCATGGTGCTTCCCAGGTCGCCAGGAGCCGATGGGGCGGAGCTGGGGACAGGTGCGGGGGTTTGCCGGTGGGGGGGGGGGGGGGCGGTTGGCATCTGTAAAGTTTCGTGGTCTAGGGGCACCTGCGTGGCGTGTGTTGGGATTGAAAGATGGCGGACGGGGCCTCTGGCATATATCTGGGGACAGGCATCCAGAGTGTGTGACCTGGTGCAGTGTGGGCAGACTATGTTCAGTTTGCAGTAATTCATTGTGTGGTCCAGGGCCTGGCAGAGCTTGCATTGAGCAACGTCACTGAGCTTCCTCTGGTACTGGCGGGGATGAACAATTGTCATGTTAAGCTGGGTTACAGATATAAGAGGGTCGAGAGAGTCATTCTTAGCTGCAGTGACGCAGAAGCGGTTCTGTGGTACGAGCTGGTATTGGGAAGGGTCTAGATCGTTGTGTTTTTTGTACTTAAACTGGTACACTTCAGTCATCTGGTACCCGTGCAGTGTGAGCTCCTCTGCGATGGTATTAGGGTCCGTGTCTGCCGGCAGATCAAACACGACTTTCTGGGGTGGATCGATGTTTGTGCTGTAAGTGAAATAAGGAATGCCAGTGTTTTTCAGCATGTTTGTCGCGGCCTCATATTTTTGCAGGTCGGTTGCAACAATGTGCAGACCGTTCCTGGCCATGCTGATGGTAAAACCTGAGGGATGGATGGTTCGGAGCTGTCGAGCGAGGAAAGAGTACCTGCCTGTGTCACGCACCACGAGGCGGAAAGTAGGTTTTCTGGGTTTCGCATTGTTGCGCAGGTTCAGGTTAACGTTTGGTGGTTAGCTTGAAGAGCCGGGGGTCGGGGTGGAAGCCACTTGCTCCCTCAAAATTGCATACCGGTTTCGAACCGGAATGTTCGGCTGCACGTCCAGTGCCGTGCCAGGGGCACATTGTGCCTGTTGCCTGGACTCACCCAGGGTTTGCTGTTCATACTCAATGTTTTCCTTTGCTTGGCGTTGACTCAATTGGGTTCGAAGAGCGGCTCTGGCATCCTCCGAGTTCTCATAAGAGTTGCGCCTTTTCAGGTTGCTACCCTGAAGCTCGAATTCAAATTCCATTTCTGAGGAAGAGAGGGGAAAACTGGAATTAACTTCCCGGCTCGAAAAAACAGAAGACCTATTGTTCAGGTTGGGTGCATATAATTCTGCACCAGGTGCTATGTTTTTCACATGACGATGATTATCGTCTGATTCATTGGGGGGCCCAACCCCCTCCACAGAGCTACGCCCGTCCAGGACCCGGAGAATAAAAAAAAAAAAAAAAGGGGGGGGGGGGGGGGAATGCACTCGGAAAGCAACGGTAAGAAGATAGAATTAGGTATGCCTATTCGCTGCAAGAGAGTCTGTCGCCGCTGGCCCCAAGGGGCTAGGCTCGAGATGACTGTTAGGTTTTTAGACCCAACAGCCGACGAGCAGACACTCAAAAGTCGCAAAAGCTATACAAACCTACAGTGGCAGGCCCAACTCCTTACTCCTTGAAGACACATCCTCACTCGTCGATACCAGGATCTCGAGTGTCTGCGACTCCTACCTGTACTTTATGGGGATTCTTGTTATATACAGCAGGGTTTCACATACGTGAAAGAGAAGAAATTTTTCATTACGTAACAAGAAAGATAATGTAGTGTATTCTAACGAGGGTTTACGTGAGGTGCTCTTCCTCTACAATAAACATATTAATTACCATAGTGTTTCTTATGTTTGAGACATACTTTTAACAATTTCAAAGTTTTAAAAGATTGTGAATATCCTGGGTGATGATTATGGCGTGCTCTCAGTAAGTTTTCGCCTCATGCTCTTACTCAGGTACAGGGGGTTCGTTAATCGATGTAGCCCAGACAAATTGTGAGGAATGGCGAGGGTTGTTTTCAACGTTGTGTTTACGGGCCTGCTGATAGGCTTCGGTTACGCACTCACACTTCCTAACAGTGCTCACGGAACTTATTGGCGTTACGTTATTCCTGTCATACAAGATTTCAAAACAAGACAAAAATAGATTTTACATTATTTAGCAAATGCTGACTTTACGTGAGCACGTGCTGGATTTTCAGGGAATCTGCAGACATGAACTTTCCAACCCGCTTAAGGGGTTTGAAGTTACATTAAAGTTTACCTCCACAAAATTATTTATTCTAGCAAGCTAGGGACCAATTCCATTTTGACAAAAAAATAATTCATTTACATTACTGCTACATTACGTGTACCCATTACTAGGAGGTTAAGTGCGTTGATTGGGTCACTTTTTCATTTTCTGTCTGAATTCTGTTCCTCTCAAAGCATGAATTAAGAATTCTCAACCTTGCCAGAAAACATTTTACATAACAATTATAGGGGTACTCAAAATGTTCTCTCTTGACGAACTGACGTAGCATTTTTCTTGTATCATTTCCTACTTTTAGGCTAGGATTTTGGGTTATGAGAATGTCACCTAGCTGACCCTACTAATGAAGCTTAATCGCAGTAACAGGCACATTCACCTTAGGGTTCAAGCAACCTAACGCTATCACTGACCTACTAAACTTTCTACGGGGAATAACACGTGGACAGGTGTGCTAGTCTGTTATTGGCTGCTTCCGGTACTCAATCTGTAGAAGCTGTAGAAGATGTTGATGGCTGTGGAGGATGCTGATGTTTGGTGTGCCTACGCCTAGGAGGCCGTCTTGGTTTTTTTGGCTCTGCGGCAGGAGCGGCAGTAGGTACCCGTCATGGCATCTCTCGATAGCGCCCAGGCACGTGACATGTGCGCCTGGCAGGTAGGGGGAACACACGTGACGTGGGCCCAGTGACGGACGGCAGTATGGGGCCAGCGTCCTGAGTTCGAGAACTTGTTGTCATCCGGCGGCTGCCCTCGTCTGCTTCTTGGTACGTGCTCTCTCTGCACACATCACAGGTCTCTTTACCTAACCACGTGACCTCGGATTATCCGAGTCTGGCAGGCGCGGCATGGGTGAAATGTACTCTAACTGCACTTGCGGTAGCGTCTCCCAGCGGTGGAATTTTACTTCCGATAGCCGTATCGCTCGCGGGCAACCAGCAACTTATTACTTTCGTGGTTATCACATCTTCACTCTCTCTCTCATGGGGCAATACAGTGTCACTCTCTTGCTCTCCAGTCAGTGCCGTTGATCTGAAGGGGCTGGTCACCAGGTTGATCAGCAGGCCCGTAGATGGTGATGCAGACCGGGTTGACTCTTCACCTTTAACTCGTCCACTCATAGCATTCTTTCCCAGGGAAGGGGAAGGAAGGGTAGGATAGCAGGGGTTATGTCCTATAGTCCCTATCCTGGATATGCTCCGCTGACTCAGGGTGAGGCGTGGTCGGGATGGATCCTGGTGGGAGTGGAAATGCTGCCACGTCCAGTTCATCGTCCGGCGAGGGCACTTATTTAGCTGTAGAAAGGAAGGCCGGGGAGACTCGCACAATGCGTGCGGTCGTGGTCTCGGATAATTTCTGGCTTTCAACAGCCAGAAGAGGGGCAAGAAGGGGGACAAGAGGGCTATGTGGCATAACCTTAGGTTTCTCTTGATGGCAACGGTTTCCAATGCACTCGCCATCTGGGCTGTGGGCTGGGGTTTCTTTCCTTCGTGATCATATGAGATTTCTTGTCACGTCCTTGTGGGGCGTCCCGTCAAGGGGAGTAATGGGGTAGAGAGGAGGACCGGTGTGGCTGCACCATCTCTAACTTTTTGTCGCAAACATGATTTGTGGGAGCCGCTGACGGGATGTGTTCATCCGGAGGGCCTCCCACCTTTACCTCATACATGACAGGTTTTCCCCTGCCCTGGGGTGATGTTAAAAACAGCTCTTCAACAAGAATCATGAGCGGTGGTAAATTTATAAAATTCTGTATGAGGCTACTCCAGCCCTGAACCAGGCTTTGGTCCATCTGTGCAATGCCCAACGGAGGTTCGAGCTCCCATGGGCTGGGTGGCTCGACATTTGGGGCTGGTTGTACCGGGGGCGAAGGGTTTGTACGACTACGTAGTCGGGCCTTCGGATTGCATGTACAA
Organism: Dryococelus australis; assembly: GCA_029891345.1. Taxonomy (NCBI): domain Eukaryota; kingdom Metazoa; phylum Arthropoda; class Insecta; order Phasmatodea; family Phasmatidae; genus Dryococelus; species Dryococelus australis. The sequence goes on from CM056997.1 coordinate 201,491,738, forward strand.
CGGGGTCTTGCAGGGGGCTCTGTCCCTGGTGTGGAGTTAACTACCTTCTCCCAGTATTCTACATTCTATCGGAGGGTACACGGTCAGGTGTGCCGGGGGCACAGGGTTGATATTACCCCGTTTTCAAGCCCTAAGCCGCTGACTCGTCAGACCTATGTGGGAGTTCTAGCCCTCGCTGTGTGGGGGAAGGGTTCGGGGTCGACTTGCAGGCGTAGCAGACGAATGGAAGCAGGGGCAGAGATAGCCTGAATTAAGTCACCTTTCTAATTTACTATCATACCTATGTGACCGCCTAAGGTGGTAAACTGCTGTCCGCAATCGATCATGCATCGTTGATCCCGCAACCAGGGCCGTCCCAAAATAATTTGTTTCCCCAGGTAGGTGGCCACTAGGAAGGGAGTGTTTACATGATGCCTGTGTACGTATAAGTCGAGGGTAACTTCCCCAGACAAACGTAGGTGGAGCTTATCGTTGGCCATTATGGCAGTTAGGTCGGTAGGGGTCATGCTAGCCCTTTGTTGTCACGTGAGTAATGAACTGTTAATAAAGTTGCGGTCTGCGGCGTTGTCCAATACCGCCCTAACAGCTGCATTGCCCAGTTGGACCTGTAAATGGGGTTTGTCTGTGTAAAGTGACGAGGTATTCATCATTTTCAAACGGGCCATGGATTCATTAGGCTGGGCCTGCATTTGTGGAGGGCGGAGGCACAGTGATGTGCTTGGCGCCCGTGTGTCTGGCTTCCCTTTCTCCTTCTCCTGCCGGGTGGGGCATGCTCCATCGGCGTGCCGGCCTTGACAGTCCCAGCAAGAGGAGGGAGCGCTGGGGGTAGGTGGGGCGGAAGTGGAGGCGGGGCGCGACCTTCCAGTGCCCGTAGGGGAGGAGAGGTTCTCCTTTACGAAGCCTGTCTGGCTTGGCAGTCCCTGCGATAATGCCAGCCGGCGCACTGTCAACAAACAGGCATGGGGGTGACGAGGGTCGGCAGAGGATGTCATGTTCCTCTGTTCAGTTCATGTTCACAGTCTGCGAGAAATTTCTCAGGTTTTGAGTATGCTTTCCCGTTAAATTCGGCGAGGGAGATATCGCATGATAGCCCAGGAATCTGTGAGCTTAACCTGTGAGCAGAGTTATGCAGCCTATAGGTTTGCCTTCTGCGACAAAGGTCACATTGATACACTTGTCCTGGGTTTCATACTGGCTCGTCTATCCAGCCAATACAACTGTGATGAAATAAATTATTTCATAGAGTGAAATGGACAACATACCTTCCCTGACCGGTACATTCGGGCCACTGACAGACCCCGATTTCAGTTTGCCTGCATGATTCACAGCAGTATTCTAGACCGTCTGTGTATCTGGGCGTATCATCCCAGCCTAAACATGTATAATGAAATTCACTATGGCAGCAGTTACACATAATGAGGTTTACACCAGTACCCATGCATGCAGGGAGAGGGCAAGGCCTGTTGCTTGTCCCTTTGATATTTGAATTACCGATGCCACGGTGTGCGTCTGTCAAGACTTCCTTTGGAATCCAACATCATGGAATACTGCAACTGGGTGCCACTGGGTGTTTACAACGACTCACCGTAGTCGTGAACAAAAATAAAAAAAAACTCATCTCTGCAGGGAGCGGCAGAACAAACATGCGCTTCACACGTAACACAAGGAGTGCTGAACCCAAAGAATCCTGCCAGATTCTAAACTTACAATACTTGATTGGATAGAGGGATTCGGTGTGTCAATACTAGAGTTTGATGTTTGTGTGGGGGTTGGTTGGACGGAGATTTCCTCTTGAGTTGGATTCTTCGTACGGTTCACACCAACCTAGCACGTGCTTTAACGTGTTTTATGGTCGCTGAGGTAATATTATATTGTAGTCAATTGGGTCACTCTTGGATTCACTAGTGACCAGTGTCCTTGGGTTTGAGTCATTAATTATCAGATTTAACAATACTTGTTTCAATAAGGCATGCCTCTTGCATCGCCTCTGACAGCTTCCAGAACCTCCATGCTGTTTGCGCATTGAGCAGTGAACTACCACAAATAAATATATGGCTGTCAACAGGGGTTGCGGACGAGCAGTCCTGGGCGGGATGAAATATGCAGTCACTCTCGTGGACCTGCTGTTCACAAGGGTAACCCAAGAAACTAAACCTTGTGCCTGGTATCGGTGGCGGGTGCACTGGAATCTCAGGTGTTAGGGCCATTATCAGGCCCTACCTCCTGAGGGATACAGCCCACTACACGGCCAGATACAGATGCGAGGTTAATTAGAATTATTGTACAATTAATGAATACACAACACTGAAATTTAATACTGAACTAAAAAATAAAAATGACACAGGATCTGAAATTACAATTAAGTTATTCGACACACAAACGGGTTAAGTTTGGTACGTAATATTTTATTACATTTAAAATCACACTGTACTAATACCCCGTTAATGTAGTACACTCTAAAAGTTAGGTAAAGAAATATTAAAACTAGAAAAAATATCTAGATCTCAATCAACAGGCAAAGGTAAGCCTGGAAAAATTAATCTAATAAATGCCTACGAAAATGCCTTATTAATAATAAAACCAATATATGCTATTTACAGCGTGAACGCAACAAAGGGGCTCAATCCAGGGGGACGTCATCATACAATGATTTGTTACCGTGGGAGTCAAGGGAAGTTGACTGAGGTAAGGTTTAGTGGGCACAGGTGTGGGATTTAACCAAACATGGAGAGCTGTCTTTGGGCGGTCAGCTGAAGGAAGCCTTGTCCAAGCTGGGGCTGGAGTACTGGCGGCTCTCTGCAAGCTGCTGGCTGGAGGTAGAGGTTCGATCCCTGCCTTGGACTGCTGAAGTGAAGGAGGTTGAGCCTTGGGCAGGCTGCAGAGGAGATGAGAGAGTCTTCTGCAGACTGTAGGAGAGCTTGCAAACCTTGAGGCTGGTAAGCCCGGCATCTCTGCTGGACCACAGGGCTGCACTTCTATTTATATGAAAATCGCTTCTCCAGGGGCAGGGGGTACATAGCCTTCCAACACATGGGCTTGTTTATCTGCTGCGGGAGCGCTGCTCAATTTCTTATCGTCCCTGGTGGAGGCGATGACATTTTCGTGCAACCCCGGATTGAGGCAGGTGGGCCATGTTGTCAGAAGGTCACGGTGGTGCTGCTATCTTGACGGTTGTTTAGAACTTCTTGGCCAGGCAGGGTAGCGTAGTATATTTTTAATAATTTATATTATTTCTTCGTTGGTGTTGCTTTGGCACATTCCTTTTTGATTGGATGTGGAAGAAGAGAATTTCAGATGTTAAGTTCAGTTATGTAGTTGGCTCACCAATGTATGAAGTCTTTTTAATTTATTATTTCCAAGTCTCAGATGCTGATGAATTTGATTTCGCCCCACGCTTGGCACGCTCAGATGAGGCGAAGTTGACCATAGAGTGCGCCTCACAGTAGCAGAGCATGCTAGCATGCGTCAAAATACTACAACTCTTTCTTCAGGCAACTGGTCTCCCTTGACCACTCAACTCCACGACAACTAAAGTGGAGAAAAAAATAATCTCCATAATTTACAACAGGCGAACAATAAATGTCAATCTTTGCATTAGATACTGAGTGTGTCGTGTGACGTGAAAGCGATTGTGTTTGAGTTTGAGCACGAAAAACCCAAACACAGGAATTTATGACAATTAAACTAAGTTAGATGTGCAGAGAACACAAGTACTGAACTATTTAAATTTGTTTTAGATGAAAATTCTACATTTCTATTAAAATGCGGGAGGGGCATTTAAGATTCCAGCTCAAAGCCGTGCGCGACACATAATGCCCAATCAAAGCAGCTAGCTCACCAATCTGAAATTTTCGTACTTCAGAAAAACAGTGCATACCAATATGATAAGTAACCAACACACTAATTCAAAATTATTTAAATTCGAAACACTATTTATTTGCTATAGCTCATGCACCACCGCTCTGCAAGAGTGGCTATGGCAGTCAAACGTTCCCGATCATTATGCAAACCTTGAACAACATTAAATCGACCCAAAACAATGAACTGCAAGTGGACACTGGGGAAAAACAATTACTTAATTGCACTAATGAACCATTTAGGCGGTACCGAACCGCTGCTATCAAACAGCATCCTTTACAAATGATTTCCCAGCGAAAGTCCATAAAACTAAACTTCGTCCCTCTGCCATAACTTACCAGTTTATATTTTGTCAGCCCTTCAGGAAGACGAGTATTTGCTGCCATACATCATGCTCATGTTAAACCCACATGAGCCTCTGTCAACTCCATGGCCGCCCCATTGACCAGACCATCACTCGCCGCGTCGTCATAAGCGCACAATTCAAATTTACATTTAAGCAGCAGGCATTTTAGCTGAAGAAGGTTGTAGCACTATGAAGACTGGAGGTCTAAGAAGGTTGAAGCAGTAAGAAGGGAGGGTGGGGGCAAACATGGGCTCTTGTGGACCTGGGTAAGGGTGGAAAAGAGAGGCAATGAAAGGTGAACTAGGGAAGGGGAACTAGTTTGCCAAGGAGCTGTCCGCCTAGCCAGAAGATTGACGAGTTGTAACGTTCGGCGACAGCGCCACTATCGTAAGATTATTATTACTGCCTAGTTCTACATTATGGTCATAGATATGCGTGGTTAAGTTAAACATTTAATTAATACAATAAGTAAAAAAAATTTTCCTTACAGAAAATTAAAACCCCTTAAGAAAAATAACACCTAATTCAAAGTAAAATAACACCTATTTCAAAGTAAAATAACATCTATTTTATAGGTAAAATAAAGTCTACTTTTTCAGGTCTCTATGAATAACACACTAGATTTCCTGAAAGTGGTAAGCAATTGACATATCCTTAACTTAGGTGTGCAAGGCCGACAATGGCTGGTGGTGACCTCCTTGGCTCCAAACAGTGGAAGCACTTGGAGGTGTGGGTCGTAAACCACCTTCCTGACAATGCTGGGTGTAGTCCACGAATGTAGGGCCTCTAATCCCAAGCAGATAACCCTGCCAGCACCTTAGCTAGGCGCTCCAGTCAACGATACAACTTGGGGTGGCTGTCCTGCCTCTGTGGGGTGTGTGCTAGTGGTGGCGGCTCTACCGTTCTGTGCACCGAGGTATACAAGAATGGTTGGCCGTCGAAAGATGAGGTGTGCGTATCGACAGACAGGCCGCTGAAGGGGGTCTGATGATGTCCTGCTCTAAGTTTGTATTCACTCTGTCTCTTGCTTGTACTTGGAGGTCGAATACTGGTGGTAGATAGGTACTTCTAGAACAAAGAACTCCCTGATACGTTAAGGCTTGGTATTTATTATAGTAATAAATACTTAGGTGACTCATACATGCTACCATTAGGTCTATGCTGCAGAAGTAAATAAGTTATGCACATTACGGGTGAAGGCGATCTGCTCCTAAGTCTACTTAGATGCAAGGGTAAGAGATAACTTAACTGACGTATATAATACTATAGGGGGTGCCAAGAAGAGACCCTAACTTTAAAAGGGGAGCCACCACCAGCAAGTAGTGGCAGCTAAAGACCCAGGAGGATTGACAACTAAGTGTTAAATCGATGGTTATTGTCTTCCTGCAGGCGGAGCGTCTGGTGACTGCGATTACCAGGTGGTGTTTAAGCCTCTGGAATGTGGTGGCAGCAGCCACTGAAGAACTGGAAGTTCTTGGAGAGTATTGTGAGGGCCAAGACAGCAGAGAGCCCCAGCATAAGAGGTGCTGAGATGAGCTACTGGAGACAACTCCCGATCTCGACCGCACACGGCCTAATATACGGCTAACTCTGGCATGTGTGGTGGGCCGGGGTGGGAGGCGTGACGTGCTCCTGTGACATCTGCCTGGAGTAAGCGGAGTGGGAGAACTACCCTCATGTGCTCGGGATATGGCCTCAGGCACTCGGTGGTGCCATGTCATCTTCAGCGGTGTGGCGACACTTGTCTGCTGGGTGCGTCGGGGAGGCAGACGTGTTGTGCGGCCACTTCAAATACCTTTAGTTTTACATGTATACAAGGTGCGTTGAGTTGAAACAACTTTCTGCGCATTCGTAAAACTTTGTGTTTGGTTCAATCCTTCCTTGGGTTTAAATACTCTTAGTAGAGAGAGATGGGCAGGTCAGGAACAGTTTGGGAAACCAAGTATCTTGCATGTCCCTTCCCGGAAACACATCCTGCTAGACATCTTTAGTAGTTGTTTCATGTAGTAGTGAAGCATGCGGGATGAGCTGTAGTTGTTTATGGTATATAGGTATAAGCGGCACACTTCAACATATTACTGTATTCCCTATTGGTGTGAGGAGTCCACTAGCGGGGCAGTATTAAATTTCAAGAATTCTCGCTGCAAAGCTCGTCGCTCCTTAACGTCAAATTTGACTGGATAATCCGCCTCCTTTCCTATTCATCTGAAGCTAGAAAATATATTATGGTGGTGTTCTAAATGATTTACATCCTCTCAACACAAGGTTCGGTAATAGAGCTAGTTATTGTTGTACTTCTCCCCTTTTCTGCTGAAGTTCACTCCCATTTGGGAATGTCTTTTCAGACACTCCCGAGACACTGGCGGAAGAATTGGTAGATGAGTGTTGGAGTGTCTCTGCGGACAGGCGAGGGTGTATCGGACGCTCCCAGGAGTTTTGGTATGTCCTTTGGGACTAAAGTCTTCTTCGAGCCCAGTCTCCTGAGGATTTGGCCCACTCACAGCTATTCCACAAGAAGAAAGTTAAATACACACTCGAAAACACATTCAGTTAAATATGAGAGGGTAAATAAATGATGGAATTAACCAAATAACTCTGAAGTAATATTTATTTACGTATAGGAAGACACTGAGAAATCCCAGTTCAATAATACAAATCTAAGTGCTTAAATTTAAGATACTTGGTTATGTTAACTCAGGTGAAAGTAAACCTAGACACACTTTAACCACACTAGCTACTCTTTGAAAGATTGAAATTTACGATTTACTTCCTGAGGGATGGTTGTCCAGAGGGGACGTCGCGACGACCTGCTCCCGCGGAGTCAAGGAAAAAGACTTGGGTTAATGGATGTATGGTGAGGACGTCAAAGTTACATCTGGAGGCCAGCCCCCCCCCCCCCCCCCCCTAGACCCTGGCAGTCGGCAGGCCAACGAACTCTAGCTAGAGGCGATTTTGTGGTTCCTTATATAGTCCAAAAATGTTCGCTTTAGGGCTCTCCTGGGAGTGTGGGGTATGCTAGCCTTTCTCTACAGGGACTGATTATCTCAGGGTAGCGGCACGCTACGTATTCCTTATCACCCTGGGTTGAGGCTAATGACAAATTTACTACCTCCGCTCGAGGCTCTGCTGCTGTGATGTCACTGGGCGCAGGGGTGCTGCAATCCTGTGGTGACTCTTATAACTTTCTTCTCTGCTATCGGTTGATCCGTGGCTCGTCGGGTAAAACAATTTCTGTCGTGAGGGTGGTGACCGCATGTCGAAGTTTGGGCAGGCAGTATAATTTAAATAATTAGGCGCATTAATTATCTTCTGGTCTGTAATCATCTATCCCATGAATCAATCCCGTAGCCACTTGGAATCATGTATGCCGCTTATGACTTTCCCCGAGGCTCTCAGTGCTCTCTGATGGGGCAAAGTCTACCCGTAGTGTGCGCAGCAGTGTAGCATGAATCAGTATGGAGCACCGCTTGAATGCAGGGGCAGGGGAAATGGGAGATCCCAGATTGACCAGCGGCATCATCCAGCATGATTCTCACGTGCGAAATAGTGTAGTAACATTAATTATTCCCCAACATAGTTATTTTATTTTCAATCTTTTTACAATACATGATCTAGTCCCGTGGTGGACCTAAGTAAGGGTGGGCTAAGAGGACATAAATCCCTCTCTTTGGTTTTGATTTTATGCTATGTAAAATAAGTGTTCTTAAAACCAAGTGTAGTATTATTAATGCACATATACTTAGTAATGGGCCCATTAGGCCCATGACTAAATACAGATATAGAAAGGATACTTATGACTTGGTTGTCGTTTGGCCTGCTCAGGATGGCATGGATGATGGGGAAACTGAACTTACCTTCTGTTAGGTCCTCACAGAAGCTCTTGTTTTCTGCATACTGCAACAGTTAGGAAAGCAAAATAATAGCATATTTCAAATAATCCACATAAAATGATATTTCGAATCAACACTGTCAAAATCTTTAGCATAAGGAACTACAAGTAGGAAAAACTACAGTATTCATAGATACAAAGGAATGAGTGAATTCACACACTATGAGTGAATCTACACTTTCAGTTGTCAGGAGGCAACAGGAGAGCATTTTTCTATTGTGCAAGTACTGGTCTAAACTTTCAAATCAAAGCATGGGAGGCGGGCACTATCGGATTATAATTTTAGGAAACAATAATAATCAAATAAAATCAGTATTTTAAACAATTCTGATATTATTTAATTTAAGTTTTAAAACATTCAGAGGAAAATTTCCTACCAACGTGAGGGTTTTTTTAGAGGGGAGGGGGTTCATGTACCCTAAGAACCTTCTAGATCTTCCCACCTCATGCACGCACACACATGCATGCATGTGCTCACACGTACACACATGCACACACAAATTCTCAGTGAAATCACTGTGGCAATGAACCAGGAAAGACATAGAAACATGGCGGAACTGCAAATATCTAGGGGAAGGACACAGTTTTTGGAAATTATAGTAATGAAACTAAGCATCACAGTACGAACGCTACCACTCTGTGGTACACAAGGTAAATGAGCACTTTTATATGACCAATATTAATTGGTTGTTTTAATGGGGAAAGGAAATATGGGAAGAGGAAAATGAGAAGATGCTAATTAATTTTTTTGCATTACAAATACTTGTTGAGTCATATATAAAAAAACACATGCATGCACATGCACGCTCAGAGAGAGAGAGAGAAAGAGAAAGAGAGAAAGGGAGAGAGATATGAGGAGAGAAAAGGAACAAAAATACAGAGAGATGAGGAGAGAAAAGTGAGAGAAGAGGGAAAAGAGAGAAAGGTGAGGACAGAAAGAGAGGAAAAAGAGAGAAAGGTGAGGACAGAAAGAGAGGATAAAAAGAGAGAGGTGAGGACAGAAAGAGAGGATAAAAAGAGAGAGGTGAGGACAGAAAGAGAGGATAAAGAGAGAGAGGTGAGGACAAAAAGAGAGGATAAAGAGAGATGTGAGAAAAGAAAGAAACAGAGAGAGACATATATATTGAAGCATGCCACTTTCCTGTTTATACTACTAGATGACTACAACTCATTTGCCTGATGCATTTCTACGTAATCCGAGGGAGAGTCAAACCCGGTAACATATTTTACGAGTGTTCTTAGATCACCACTTACCTGGAGGGCAATTTTTAACACATGGAAAATAAGGTTGCGAAAACCTGAAGCATGCCAACCCCCCAACACCCCCACGCCAGACGTGTGGTGAGCCTACAAGCCCATCACCGGCCTTGGGAAAAACCATACGCACCAGCATATGCACAAAGGTGAGCACTGATCAGAGGGTAGCTACCCCCACCCACCCGGCACGAGAGGGGCGTCATGAAGCGATGCCACACCTCTCACCGCAGCCCGGTGTTGCATCTGTCCAGTGGACTATTTAAGACAGTGCACGCCCAGGCTTGGAAGTTATTCCTTTCTCCAGTAGCTAGCTCTAACACTTTGTGTGCTGGGGTCTTCTACATTTCGACAGTCTTCGGCAGCCACCAGAATCTGCTACCACTGACGTTACCAGACTTCTGCAGCCTCTACCAGAAGCTCCACTGCTGTCACCAGAGGCTTCTGCTGCAGCCACCCGCAGCCACAAGAAGCTCTACTGTCAACAACCATCACCACCTACCAGAAGCTCTTCTTCTTCAACACCTGTAGACTTACCACCTTCCGCTGTTGCTCCTACTGGATCAGCAGCCCTTGCTGGTAAAGGTAACTACACCCACTGCTCTTAAAGAAGTGGTCCTCGTTTCATACAATGTTTCTTCTAGACGTCCCTTGGATAGAGTAGCTGTGACCAGAGTTATTTTCATAGCCATCAACGCCACCAACATTTTCATAGCCACCAATATGGGTAGTTTAGGAATAGGTCGCTTACACCTGTTTACCATAGGTTACTTCCATATAACACATCTGCTTGGTTAGGAGGTAGCACACAGCACTATATATATTATATATCCAATAAATACAGATTGTTCCTTCACTGAGGGTATAGATTTTAGAGTTATTTCCCTTTTTACCACTAGAAATAATATTTAGTGTACATCATCAATCAAGACCGGGTATTGCTGTACCAGTACGAACCATAGAGTAGGACGGCAGAGTCGCTTCAGGAATCCGTACATCTCATACACACACCATTCAACGGCCTCGGGGATCTAGAATGGTAGAGCTCTGACCACTAGCAACTCATCCAGCAGGAGTGAGACAGTCACCTCAAGTTATATTCAACCAGAACACTTAGAGTGCTAGAAGAAATATGTGCTTGGGACTGAAGGCCTAATCCCTGGTACGACCCTCACCCAATAGTGGTAGGAAAGAGGCCCATATGGCTCAACGCTATAGGTCTGTGCACCAGTGGAGGGGGACTGATTAGAGCACCAAGCTCATGCCAGCAACCACTATTGGAAGTACACTTAGATAGGGATCTGTCTCGTGTTCACAATGATCAGAAAGATCTTCAAATGTCAACCTAACCACTATGTCTTTTGGAAAAAGGCACGGCTCGCACAGGGAGGAGCAAAAGACGGCCCATATCGCCGCTAAACGAGTTTGCATATTGGACCCGCCTACTCCTAGTAGGCAAACAGAAAGGGACAGAGCTCAGTCCACCTGGCATCTGTTGATAAATTTCTCTCCAGTATTTACATATATCTATTTCCCTGCGCACGTTCACATAGCCCAAGAGTACCACTCGGTTGTACGTGGTCTGAAAAGAGGGTACTGAGCTAAGATACGGGGCAGCTAACCCCAGGTTCTGGAGCCAAGAGTCTGCACAGTGGAATAGACGGTACTGTGTTGGCCAGCACGGTACCAACATCCACCACTCTCCTGCAAGAGTCGCCGGTTCCAGCCAGCTGCATCTTCACTGACTGAAGTAACCCCTGGTAAGACAGGTACTCTGAAACCGATAAGTATCTCTTACCAAATCTGTTGTCGTTCTCACTGTAGAAAACTTTGTACCCAGTCACCAACCGACACACCCAGCACGAGTCGCTAGCCCTTAACATAGCTCAAACAAATTTAGCCAGTACTAAACCAAGTGTGCATGACCTAACTCAATTAAAACCATGTTGACTTTACCTATATATCTATAGTCCAGGACATGTTTAATATATGCTACTTTAAAGGCAATGTGTCAAATTCATACCATTATGCTAAGTCATACATTGGCTAAAAACATTTTTTTTTCCAAAATTCTAAGTCCATGAATATAATTACACATTCTCCAATGCTACCTTAGACAATACATGCATCTAATGTACAAGTCAATACTACCTTAAAGCCTCAACATTTTAATAAGCATTGAAATTAGAAAGCCAGCCAGCTGTGAAAAAATCTCTCCCAATACACAGAAGCACACAATCTCTGCTTACTCCGACTAGAGACAGCTATTCTTCAGCATTCATCATGCCTGGAAGTCAATTAACCAACCTACATTGGTTTACTGGGGCAACTATTCAGAGTACGACAGTTCAACAGAGCACTCATACGATGACCCAAAAAAGAACAAACCTACAATAGTACTATTTGCCCATTTTGTTAATGATGTGCAAACTTTTTGTAAGGGTATGGTATTTGCATTTTTTTTTACAAATTTGAACATGTTATTGCAGCGTATAATCTGAAGGAATATGCGAGAAAGCATAGACATTTCACTGAAGAAAACTTACATCAGCACTGTTCTACACTGCCAGTTGCTAAAATATCCTAAATATCTTTCCGTTGACAGCAGTGAGAATGAACCGGCCACTGTGATGAAACACGTCCCATTGCATCTTGAGTTATTAGGGAGACAGTGGAATGGGAGGTTTGGACGGCTCGTAACACCAGGGTCATGAAAGAAGATAAGGGTGAAACAAGGTTCATACAGTCTTTAGCGGTGTTGGAATATGTGCGTGGAGCAAAGAGAGATCCCCGAAAAAACTTGCTGACCAGCAGCATAGTCAGGCATGATACCCATGTGTGAATGGGGGGAGGCAGTGTTGCTTCATTTAACTAGCACCCACTCCTGCACAGAATGCTCTCCTGGCATTGGAGCTACGACCATGATGTGTAATTAGAGGCAGTAGTAACTCAGTTGCCAATGAGAGGTACTGATTCCTTGAGTAATTGATGACGGTGCCATCTGTAAAGCATCAGGTATTGTGGATAGTGAGTGAGCTAGGTCACTGTGATGACACCTTTGGTATCCACAAAGCCTCTCTGCATTGTAGTATATAAAGTTATGTTGACGTCCCAACTAATAGGTTTTCTTAGCGTTGTTCAGCACTGGAGCCTTCCTACCCCTGGACTGGGAAGCAGGCATCATCCACTTGACGGGGTTATTTTTGAGAGTGGTACTGTTGGCTTCTGGCAAATTAATTATGGCCCGCTGGGCACGAGAAGCAGCGCTAGATGGGAGCTGGCATGGTTTGAACCCGAGTGGGTGTGTAGCCTGACGATTGGTCTAAGCAGCGAACAATCTTGTCTGAAGCTGAGGGCCTGCTAAAGGTTACTGGCTTCTTTGGTAGTGCGGGAGGCAGTGGTAAAACAGCAAGGGAGATATACCACAGTAGCTCGTAGTGCCGGTTGCAGATTTCACTAGTCGCTGTACCCCTGTGTCGAACTGCTGCTTCTTGCTTCCAGAAATACACTCAGTTGGCACCGTGTCCATCCTATACCAGGCTCCCAATCATCAGCTAGTCCGTGTTTGGCAGTCTTGTCCTACCCAGGCCAGTAGTGAGGCATAAGGGGTCGATAGGGTAGCGGGGAAGATAGTGGTTTTTCCATATAGGCGGGCACATCCTAAAAGGATATAGATGTAGGTAGGTGTAGTGGGTAGGCTTAGCTACTGGCCTCCAGCAAGTGACTTGGCTGGTGGGAAGTCACTGGCAGACCCAGGTAGGTAACTACAGGTGTCAACAGCAGGATATGTCATGTTATGTAGGAAGGCAGGAAGTCACCATAGATCCATGCACCATGAAGAGTCGGAGCTCCCTAATGGGCAGTTGTTGACCTCCCTGCTAGTGTGTTGACTGGCTGGGAAGTCACCGGTAGACCCAAGCACTTACGGAAGGGTGCAAAAGGGGGCAACTGTTCCATAGAGACAGAGCTCCTTATTGGCGAGGAAGGGACAGGTACGGCTGCATGTGACTGCTTTTTCAAGAGTGTATGAGGTTTGTTGGATGAAACACGAAATAGTAGGAAGCAGGTAGAGAAAAAATAGTTGACTACGAGTCATAAGTCAGCCAAATTCAATTATATCTGTTTATTGCCGGAACAGTAAACGCACATAACCAGCCTGTACCCTAACTAGGGCCTGAAGGGCCGATCCTAGATTACCCACCAGAGTGATGCCTAGTCCCAAAAAATGTGGTGGCGCAGGGGTGAGGGTGATCACAGTGCTGTGGTACTGACACTTGTGGCTGAACGTGCGTGGCTAGCTGAGTAGTCGTGAAGCACGGGTGGCTCCGGTAAACTGATGGGCAGCATGGCACTCTGGTCTAGAGCTGCACAGATCTGCCAGTAGTGGTCGAAGAAGTCGTCAGAATAACGTTGTACAGCTGAGAAGCAAGAGAGAGCCTCGTACTTAGGTCTGCAGCATTCATATACCTATACCCAGAGCACAGGACCAGCATGGGGAGTGCCGGTAGCAGCAAGAAGTTGCATACAGAGAGGGCAGTGGAGAAGTGGTGAAGATTGCCAAAGGCGGACAAAGCTGGTGGCTCATTCCCCCTCTGTGGCCAAAGGGGTAAGCAGAGCCGTAGCATGAATAACATCTCTTCTTAGGAGGAGGCCACGGATGTGGTGAGGCTAGAATGTGTAAGGACATTGCCAGTGGCGTGTCAAGGTGGTACATTTCCTCACACACTAGTTGGTAATGAGACAGCTGATGCTGCTGACAGTGACATTACAGTGAAATCTCTATAGATAATTTTGTGATGAACCAAATAAAAAAATTATGCATGTGACAAACCAGGCTTGTGCCTACGTTGCCAAATTACCTATAGCAGAGTCAAATTTAACAGTAGTATGTTAGAGAACATGGAAATACTTACAAGACATCAGTGAAAATGTTTTCAACACTTGCAGTGGCACTCCATCCTTTGGGAAGCAAATATATAGGAAAATGGAAGAAGAAGAGGGGGGGGGGGGGGAGAGGAAAATTTGGTAATAAAATGAACCTTGTACAAATAGGCAGGCAAATTTGTAACATCTTTAATGAGACACAAAAACTTTAGCTGAATTTTTGTGTTTCCTGCCTCCACTTCCTTACACCCTTCTCTCTACATCCTGGGTGAAAACAATGCTGTTACCTTCCTTTCTCCCCACCCCTTTTTTACAAGTTGAAGGCTTCTCTCACACCAGAGAATGATATCAGAGAAAGTGTAGCTCAATTTCTCGTCTTTACAGGCAATGTGTGTATACTTCTTGTTCAGAGTGCAGGTAACTACCAGATATTATAAGAACTATGTTACAACTAAGACATGCTGGGCTGCTAAGTATAAATACTCCAACTGGACTCGAAAGAAAAACTGATGTGAAAATATCACTACTGAAAATGAACCACACAACCTGTTGCTGAGCAAAATAAATTATGAATACAGAAAAAACTATAGAAACAGTAATGATGCACTGAGGTTTCAATGTAACGTTACTACTACCAATGATATGGCATAATTCAAACATATAAGCATATAAACAGGTAAGAAGACTTAGCTAGTAGTGAGCACTAGAGCATCTGAAGCAGTGGCTACTGGAGTCTACTTTCAGCAGTCTCTGGCAATAATGGAGCCAGTTGTTTCAGTTGATTCATTAGTGGAGTACAGATCCTCAAAGGCGATGGATGGAATAAACAAAAGTAACAGTACAATTCGTTTGGCACGATTCCCACATGCGAAAAACCGAAAGCACTTGGTGCCGCAGGCAGTTTGAGTATGAATTAAAATTCCAGCATGGGGGCCCCTGCATGCAAGTAGCTGAGAAGCAATGAATGAAAACTGACCTCCTGTAGGCAAAGGTTGCAGTAGTCGTCGCGGATCTGGAAGTACAACCCAAGGATGCCCGTCAGGTGGGAGAGGTCATTCTGGTTCGAGCTGAACAGCTGCATCAGCCGGATGGCCAACATGAACAAGCCTCCCGTCTCTGCAAGGAAAACAGTCCCCCTCTGTTCCCCCCACCATTTCACATACTATATTTAATGATAATATGTTTTGTATTTTAAAGAAAAATGCACACACTTCTTGCCTTCTATATGTTGTACCCAATGTTCTGTGATGCCAAATATGAACATACTTTGGGATTTGCAGATGGCATAGTGAAAAAATGTAGTTTATTCTTTCCTAGTAACTTTCAAAACTTTACAACTTATAATGATTGTACTTAATTAGTAAGTTAGCAGACATGTGAATTCTTATCTTATGTATAAGTCTTTCGGCATTAAAATTGGGTAGTTACTAGATAAAAATAAAATGGTTTTTCATGTAAGAGATTATATGTGATTTTCAAAATGGCACACATGATTCTTTGTAGTGATAAAAAAGCACACAAATATTTGGGAACGTACTTCGCTTGGTCATCATTTTGTACTCTTCCTCAGAGGGACATATGTAGTTGTCACGCCAGTAGATCTCCATGCCCTGGCCTCGATGCAGCTCGAGCAGCTGCTCCGTGCAGACACGAGTGGCCTCCGAGTGGCCCAAGGCAAACGCCTTCTCCACCGCTAGAAAGATCACGTAGTTGGCAGCATTGATGGTACTCGCAATACCATAGATTGAGTGTGCCACAGGGATGCCTCGCCTCAGAACCGAGCTGTCTTCTATGTCGTCAATTCTGTACCAGTGGAGTCATTGCACACTAATATTTGTAATATAAAGCAATACAATAAGCACACAAGCGCACTTCATATTGCCACATTTTATGGTACAAAGAATAATTTTAAATATACCCCTTAAAGTAACAAAGTAACAAAACATGTAAAACAATCATCAGATTAAATTAAAATACATTAATAGCTTTACTATTCCCAGGTGATGAATTCCAGTATGCAGTAGCGGCCGGTATTAAAGAGCACAAGAGCATGTGCACACCCAGTTTTCTATCTGCAAAATTTTTTTTGTAAGATTGTTAATTGTTTTGTATCCATTTTATGGTATCAATACAATTTTTATTATTTCTCCTAATGAGCACGACTAGGATTTTTTTCTATTTCTATAAGGTTGAGATGTTGCAACAATGTAATGTGCACAGCAGCTTTGTGCTTCATTCTTGGACTGTCTGTGCATGCGTACTACAAAGTGACATCACCTCATAGCAGTTTTAACATTAGAAAAGAGCACATACCTGGGTGTACTCCCTAAGTTACAGTTCTTATGAAACTGGACTGAAGTAAGCTCTAATAGAAGTGGTTCCACTATTCGACACTCGGCAGCAGCACTGACTAAAAAGCGGGTTTAACTCCCGCAGCTACTCCCTAGAGGTCAGTATATGCATAATGCCCATCTGTTAGAAGACGCACATCAGCTGATGTACTACTAACGAATATGCAATAGTAAATTAAGCAAGGTTTAACTCCCACAGCTACTCCCTAGATGTCAGTATATGCATAATGCCCATCTGTTAGAAGACGCACATCAGCTGATGTACTACTAACGAATAAGCAATAGTAAATTAAGCAAGTCTGAGTGAACTGTGTTGGAATTTCGAGGTGCATTAAATACAATATTTTTGTAGCTGTTTAAGTGTTAAATTACTTTAATAATGTGGAATTTGTTTGTCTGTATTACTTTTATTTCGCTGGACTCAACATACTGATTTTTGCTGAGGTAGGTTGAAACACAGATATAAAATTTCTGGACCTTTTGTATTTTCCGTGTATTGGTGTGAATTACATGTGAAAATTGGTTTCCAAGACACAACAATGAATTCCACATTTAGAAATTAATACAGTAACCAAAACATATAATCATGTATACAGACGTTCATACAACAAAGACATTTACAGCAGATACAAGTCGTTATGTGGATATCGTCAAACAAATACTTTATTTTGCTTTCCGTGTCTAATTTCTAGTGCAGAGATAAGTGCCAGGACAAAGTCAGGTTTCAAGGATCCTACACATTTGAGAGAAAAAAAAAAACATTAAAATTCACACGCTTACAAAAATTACACAATTGAGCTATCATTGCTATGCAGTGTGAACATATGCACAAAACTTGACAGTGTACAGGCAGTCAGTATAAACACATAATGAACAAGTGGATAGGAAGCACTACATTCTTTATAGGCTTATTGATTGTATCAAATTTTGTGGGACATTCAAACTGGCTTTACATGGGCATGATGAAAGTGAACTTCCGAAAATCCTGGTGTGTTTAAGGGTATTGTTGATTTTGTAAGTTCTATTGATGTTGCCATTAAAAATCACTTGGAAAATGCCAGTGAATTTAAAGGTACTTCAAAGAAAGTTCAAAATTAATTGTTAAGAGTGCATGTTATGTGTTTGTAGGGAACAAATATCAGATGAAAGAAAACAGACAAAGTCGCTTAAAACTAGCAGTAACTTGTAAAGACTAGCACTTTAATTGCATGGGTGTTTGTTGTGTAAATTTGTTCTTCTCATAAAAACAAGGTTGTTGACTTAAATTTTCACTAAACTCAAGACGTTAATAAATATAAATAAATTACATAATGTTTGTGTGTTATGTACAGTATGTGATATACAAACCTGCTTCTTTAATAGTAGAAAATTAGAACAGAAGAGACGCAATTAAGGAAACATTTTACTTGCACCATCCTTGAATCTCAACCTTGATAGTAGGCCATCTGAATTGGTCTAGCGCGGAACAGCTACAGCAGCCAAATGATAAGGACAGTGAACAGTGTTTGGTTTCACACATGCTGACACTAGTACAAGGTTTTCTTTCTTGAATATGCTACATACACAAGAGTAGGGAGAACAATCTACCTTTCAGTACCTTGCCAATATAACTATCAAAGCAGAGTAAATGATTCTCACTACACTGTTTTTCCATGTTATTATAAACATCACAAATATAGTTCTTATATAATTCAAACTAGAAACTTCCTAGAAAATGTAGTTTCAGAGATTCACATTATTTAAACTAAACAACACTGACACTAGGTGCAATTTATCACTGTTGGGGAGGGGTAAGAGAATGGTAGAAATGTAAACAGTAATCTATTGCTAGAAATGCAAATGCTGGATGGCAGCTGACAAGTGTTTATTTTTATATTATATCCATCCTTCTGTTTTACAGTTCAGCAAACTTGTTGATCACCTATGGTTGAAAAAGATTGCTGAGATCTGGAAATGTGTCTTACGAAAGTGTGTGAACACCCATTATTTCATATCACCGGCCGCTACTGCTAGTATGCATAAGCTTGCATTGTAAAAACAATGTAATTTTAGTTTAAATTTATTCATGGTGATAAAAATGACTATATACACACTTGCTTTAGACAGTGTACTGGTAACAAAGGCTGGCAAGCTAAATATATGCTATATAAGAATAAAGAAATCAATAACCAATAACCCTTGCATTCATAGTATTGTATTACATAATAACTTACTGCAGTAACAGACTATTTATATTAAAAACTGTTTTATAAATTTTACTGTTAAAAATAACTATAAATTTAACTCATTATTTATCACATGCTATACCACATAAACATGCACTTTCAAGACTTCCTCAAAACATGCTTATGTTAATACAGTAAAATTTGTACAAAGGATACTGTATTTATCCTGTGTTGGAAAATACTATACTCTCATTCATTTAGTGGGTTACTGAAGTGACTAGAGATTAGGGTTGGTCAAAACCAAACAAGTGATACCTACTTGATGATTTTATGCAACTTATTTTAAATGAGGTGAGCTGTAGTATGTCGCTTGCTTCATGTTAACTTCGAGAGATTGTCAGTCCTCTTATGTTTCAGCAGATGCTTTTTTACGAGTCTTTGGGGATGGTACCAAAGTATTTTTCACCACTGACAGTTTTAAATTAATTTTGGTTGAGTCTATTATTGACCAGGTACAGCCATCTGGTATATCTGTCTAAAGAGTTATATCTACTCTGCAAAGTAAACTATTTTATAAAAAATTATTTCATTTGCTTGGTCCAACACATACTACACAATTTCAGCCTCAAATTATTTTGTTGTGGTTCTGAAATATTAGTTCTACATTTTTTTTTCTGCTATTTACATGCTTGTTTTTCAAAGGTACTTACTCTTAAGCATATTTCTGAATATTCTTTCTTCTGTCAGAGTAACTGCCAAATTTGTTTGGGTGACCGAGGAAAAAAAAATTTAGTTTAAAGTGCAGAACTCAATTCTCTACATCACTTTTCTCCATTGTTGTTTGCTTGAAACTTTTTTTTTAATGCATGTGAGCATGTAAGCAGCCAGGATTTTGCACACAAATATCAATAAATTGTTCTGAAACCCAAGTCAATATCCGAGCTGCAAATCTCAGAGGGCACTCTAAACTCTATATTTCTTGTCTCCATCTTACTTTCAACCTAACTATAAATTACAAAAACCATCAACAGTACTACATACAAACTTTATTGTTACATTTAAAGGAACCTCTTTACTTATTCCTTCACGGAGGATTCGCAAACATGTTACGGTGTGGTAGGTATAAGGGCATGGAGCTGGATCACTGACTTTAGATGTTGACCGTGTTAAATGTACGCGACATTGACCATCACCTTGGACACCATCAAGAATGACCCTAATCTTCACAAACAATAGAAAAAATACAAATACAAAATTAAAAATTTGGGGGGAAAATTTTTACTTAATTTAACATTACATGATTTACCTCCCATTCCTAAACCTCTTACCTCCACCTTTGTTTCCAACACTGACTGCTAAGAGCACTGGTATTGCTTGTTTCCTACACTGACAACCAGCGTGTGCCACTAACGTCACGTGCTTAACTGAAGTTAGGTCCTTGCGTCATCCTCCGTATTACTTGCAATTGACCACCCTCCCCTCCCCCAAATTCATCTCATTTGTTTTACCCCATCCATACTTTACCATGTGCACCACCCAAATTATCTGTTTGTTCAACTCACAATAATAAATTAATACATTTAATTCACGTTCAAAAATTTTTTTTTAATTTGTAGATGTAAACCTAGTATTTGTTCCCTCTCTTCATCAATTTAATTTTAAAAGCTAAAATTATTTATTACCTTTTTAATAAGTAAAATTTACACACTACTACACCAACAAACATGTACATCGTTGAAACCACTATACACACTTCACTTAAAAACTGTCCAAGGGGTCAAAAAATCATAACTTTGAATATCTTTGTCTATGTAAAATACAAACAGGTAAGTATTACACAGGACTGTCCATACCTCCTGCATGCTGCATTAAACTGATTGGCCAAGTAAAGACAGTTCACAAGGGGTGGGGATGTGGTGCTCCAGTTGTTCAGGGCCTTGAATCAGCCACAATCAGAACAGGGTTTAATGAACTACTTACTAATACTGCTGGCATTTGAACCATGGTACTGAATTCATGTGTGCCTAACCATGTAACAAACTACAGAAACATGTTGCATTGTGTGACTGCAGGTACCTGCAGGGAGGCTAAAAAAGATGTTATAAAATATAGTGCACCAAAAGAAGTTTCCCAAAAATAACACACTAATTCACTTGATGTAATAAAGCTTATAAATTACGATTTCGTATAATGTGTCCACATGTGTCTGGGGGAAAATACAAAGAATTACATTACAACCTTCAAATGGCATGATGATTAAATAAATGTATGTACAGTCTAACCTAGAAGAATTACTTAAAAACAATTTACCAGCCAATAAATAAAATTAAACTTAGAACCCTGTTAAAAATTCTGACAAGTGCAAGTTGAACACAACAAATACATACAAAATTTGTAAGGTGAAAGAAACATAACAGTAATACTAAAAATAATGTAATTATAGTTGCAAAGAAAAAAAAATTATGAAATATATTGAAAATGGTATTGCTGTTCCTGATAAATTTACAATGAAAGGGAGTAAATGTGAATAATGTTAAAGGTATTTACGTAAATGGTTCCCTTGGTGGCAGTTTTATACAACTGGCTGTCAAACTTAATTCAGTGACAATGTTACCTCTGATGGTGCTGTGTACCAGGTTTTGCCTTTTGGAGATAATACACATTATGTGTGGCCACTGCTGTGGAAATGAGCATTTTTTTTTGTGATATTCCATACTGCTCCTCAATTTCACTGTGCCTGCCCTTTAATGATTATACACCTCATTGTCTCACTATTGTTCTGACACACATGAGAAGGTCAATTAGAATCACTGTGTCAAGGTACCTGCCAACTGTTGATCAACTCTACCAGCAAGGAACAGCATGATGCTGCACTATGGCAGAAACGTGACAGTCACTTCAGTCAATCAACAACAGCACTGCAAGGTACAACAGAACACCGGCTCAATATAAAGTTGTCATGGACTTGACTGATTCCTATCCTCTGTACATGTCATCAAAATTTGGCTCACAATTGCCATGATAAACTGAGCAACACTATGCAAAAAGCTTCAGCCAATCAGCTTTGGTGCCAGCAATGTGCACCGAGAGCACTGCACAAGCAAAAGACATTGGTTTTGATGCTCGTCACCAGCCACCAGCGATGGAGAATAACATTAATAGTCTTTTAGATTTGCTAAACTAAGCTAACAAGTGGTTGAAGTGAATACATTAAAATGTACGCAGTAAACTGTTTGCAGATATATTTGTAATAGTTAATGTAGTAGTCACCTAAGTTTATAGGAAATTGAACGTATGATGTTTTCAGATACCTGACAATTTTTTTAGGCTCTGGATAGCAATTCATATATATATATAAACTAACTAAAAATAACACATGTCAGCAACAAGTTGACAAAAAAAAATTCACTGTTTTATACTCTACTAAGAGTGAACTTTTTTGCACAATATCAGAGCAGTATGATACGCACTGGCAGCAGCTGGCAATATTTCATCACTCCATTATGTAATGGGGAAAGAAATTCCTTGTTAGCTGCTGGCATCAATTACATTGTGAAATTGTGAAAACCTCTTAATACTGACCATGTGTCCAACCACACTGCATTCGCAGAAATATATTTCATGTGTCTCTCCTGTTGAGTTTTAACATTAACATGCCAAAAAACTAGAAATATGTCAACAATTCTCTGTGTTCATATACCATGTTCACATGACTGCTGTATATAACAAAGGCAATAACCTCTTGTGCTGCAATGCTATACTGGTTCAAAAAAGTAAATATTGGTTATTGGGAACAGTTACAGCAAATAAAAAGACAATTACGTTTGAGGTGTTTTTTTTATGTGCATCTGAGGGTTGCTTAGAGAATATCCTGGGTTGATTTAAATCTATTTGATGCCTGCCTGAGGTCATTCAAGGTCTGTTTAATGAAATGGATGTCTCAGGTTGACAGATCTGTAGCAGTATCGGTAACAATTTCAGTGCACAGAGTGAGATGAGGCTATGAGCAGTCACTTGCTTGTTGATGCAGACATCAAGAAAGATGCAATTTTAGATAATATCTTTCTCAGAGCTAGACCTATATATAAAAAATAGTAACAAGATTATTTATCTGTAAAAAAAATCCACCATTCTTCACTTATTATCTCAGTATACATATTTATTTGTTCACGTAGTAATAGATTAAGAAATTATAATAAAAGTTGAAAAAGGAGAACAAAATTCTTCTTTCATACACAAATTAACAAAAGAACATAATGAGATTAATTTACTAATTACAGTGAGTTGAGTAAACAGATAATTTGGATGGTGTACATGGCATACACAGTAAACAGTGTGCAGGATGTGTAACAAAATTAAATATTTTGGGAGGTGAATAACTGCAAATATTTTGGGGGATGAAGAAGCTTCTCATTGCAACTAAACACATGACAGTGGTTGTTAGAAACAAGCTACACCAGAGCTCCTGCCAATCAAGGTTGGAACCGAAGCTGGAGGTTAAGGTTGAGGAATTGAAGAGGGAAGCAACCAGCTGTTGAGAGATTAAGATAACTTTTTACAACCAAACATTGAAATATTTTATTAAATTTGTTATTTTCACTTTTATTTCCCCCATTCTTACAAGATGTTCCCACCCCTCTTGTTCAAAATCTTTCCAGGTGCTAATTATCTTTCCAGTGTCAAGGTCATACTACATCCAAGTCCTGGATCCTGTGCCTGACCTGCCTTAATGTTCATGAGAGACACTTTAATGAAAATGCAGAAATAAAATTTTACTAAGGAAATTACTTTTCTGGAATGCAGAATCAAGATTAAAGACCAGTTTTAGACAAGAAATGTAATAGGCTAGAGTGACTGATATTTGCTGTTCAAATTTAGACTGAAGTTTAGAAACCTTTTCAGTAATGTTTATATACGATTTCTGTCTGTATGTGATCATATCAGGGCTAGAGAAAGTCAGAAATGACGTGGAAGCAGATATAAGCCATCTGAACGGTTACAGCACAGACCAAGTAACCTAAACATTAAGGGAGCTGTGTTTCCTAATAAACAAATTACGTATATAGCCAATAGCAGCAAATGGCTTCATAGGTAGAAGATCTGGAGGGCTGTAATGCTAAGAAGATCCCACGCAACTATAACAGATTATTTATGTGCTCATAAGCAATTTTAATAAAATGAAGTTTGTCATAGTCCATTCCTCTTGTAGCACCCATCACAGCTACAGAGTTGTTGCTGGTGGTTGGCGACATGCTGCCAGGCATCTCCCAACGAACTTCCAGATGAGTTCAATTGTATTTATATTCGGGGGCCATGGGGGCCAATCCATGCTGCAAATATCTTCACTCACTTATGACTCAGAGACAGTTACTGTACGATGAGGTGTAGTGTTGTCGTCCACATAGAGGAACTCAGGAACCACAGCACCACGTAAAATATACACATGAGGAAGGAGAACCTCAGTACAATAAGAGTTACCAATCACTGAACCTCTTAGAAGATGTGGAGCTTAGTACTATAACCAAGCATTATGCCTCCCAAAATGAGATCTTTGCCACTGCACACCAGTGCTTTGCCCAGATGGTTAGATTTTCAGAATCACTTGTGAGACCAAATTGGCTCTCATTTGTAATGAGCACTTGATCCCATTGCTGATCTCCAAAGTCCCTGTGTTCCTGGCACCACAGAAAATTCAGTCTCCGATAGGTAGGCATCAATGAAACACACTGTACTGATTGCAGAGTGAACAAACTGCCTGTGTGTTGTCTCCTGGCCTTGGCAAAATATGGTATTTGGAAGCCAGTAGTGTTTTGCCATTTCACCCACTGTCTTCTGCTGACAGCTCCTTGCCTGAAGGATATTATACTGGTCCTCCATTGCCTTAGATGCTCTTGGATAATCACTACTCAACCTTCATACAGCTGCTTCTGTCATTCAAAATGTCATCCAGTTGGCCATATCTGACAAGAAAGCCACTTGATGTCATACAACATAATGTGCGCTGCGCATTAGCTTCCACTGCAATATTGACCATGCACCACACTCGTGCTTTTACCATTCACACCTACCCACAGTAAGTTATGCTGTATATATGCATATGCCCTACCATACCGAACCCTAGGCAATCTCCTGATTGGCCTTTGTTATGTTAATTTCTCCAATTTTCCTTAAAGTTTTGTACATCAGTGCATGAAAAAATAAAGGTAAACAAAGAATAGAAAATAGTTTAATCAATATATTTGGGCCATAACAAAAAACTATAAAGTGACAAGATAAAAAAAATTGACAAAAACTCCAGAATAGCTATAAACAAATCATTCCGAATAAGAAATTATACCTTAAGACAGAAATAACAGACGGTTCTCTGTGGTTGACAATAGACCCAAACAAAGTTAAATAAAAACTACAACTGATGGACAATACTTAGGTTCCCACCTGAAAGACTTATGAAGAACCATTTGCCAGAATACAGACGAATGCTAAGCACTACTGAGCAGACCTGGAGCCAGAGACCCTGTGTGTGCCATTTAAAATACACTGTGCCAGATCTATCAATCAAATACTACACAGTGTCAAAGCATGTGTACTAATGTACATACAATATTAAATTATGTCTGCATTTCATTTTCTTCAAATGTATTACAGTACTAAGCTATCTACCAACATTATCTTCAAAAGCTTGGCTCAATTACTAATTTACTTATGCTATAAATATCCTAATCAGAACAGTAATAGTATTAAAAAATATCCAAGGCAGCAGGGAATGAAACACACATTGCCTGCTTAATGTCCAAGAGTGTCCAAGTGACTACACACTCAGTCACATAATGAAAAAATGGCACAAAGTCCAGGAAAAAGAAGGCATGCTAGATATATTTGGCAGTATCATTATTTTTCTTGGTTTAAATGTTACAGCATATATTGTACAAGATGCATGGAAAGAAAGACAGATAAATAGGAGTTCCTGAATAGGCCTATAAAGATTCAGAAAACAAGCAGATGTTTGTTATACGGTGTCAAATCAGTAATACACAGCAGATGTTCTGTGCTATACAAGAAATCTATTAAAGTTTAAAACATGCTAGTCAGAAGCAATTTTTCTTACCCTGAAGAAAAGAAGTAGGTATGTTGAAAACATGACAATGTATTTTAATATATATATATATATATTTTTTTTTTCAACAATTATTTTATGTCAAAAATAGTTGCAGGGTGTGGGCTGCAAAAGTTAGAAAATTATATATATTATTATTTTTAAGTGTTCATCTTTATTTTAATTGTGAAAAAAGATATAAAATGTTATTCTAGACTTAACTGACATACGTTTATTTACAACAGAACAAAATGCACAAATACTGGCCTAAGAAATCGGGGCACATGAGCTAGACCAGTAAATACAATCACATATTAGTTTATGTTAGAATGGGCAAAAGAAAGCAAGATATAGTGTGCATTAAGCTGGAACATTAAGCTAGAGATAGCCCATCTACGTACAAAGGGACTGATGGTTTCAAGGAATGAATATTTCTCCTTGCAGTTTCCACAACCCGACTGGCTGAATCTGTCTGCTGGCTCTGGGTTTCAAGGTACAGTTTTTTGCCACCTCTATATTGAAAAAAAAAGTGTGTGTACCTGTGCACTTTCTTCACCAAGTTAACAAACAAGAGTACAAAACACATACAGTACTACATAGTACTTTGCAAAGTTTAAAACATGTAATGGAGTTAATAACAAATACCTATTTTCATAAATTAGTACAGCCTAGGTACTAAGCTCTCACATGTCTATTAATTGTTGTAAAAAAATTAGTAAAAATTTCTTTTACCTACAGGCTTAACTAGATTATTATGGTAACCAAAAACCATATCACCAATGTGAAACTTACGAATAGAGCTTCACAATTTAGAAAACAATAAGAATATTATGGCACTTGTTACCTACACTATTCGAAAAACAGGAAAGAACCCCATTATGTAAGATTTTGTAAAATATATTGAAATTAATATGACCCCTTTCATACACCATGATTCTTTAAGTATGTTACAACATATGGCATGTGATACTTATGAAAATGAGGTAGAAAAGTCATGTATGGCTTATGACCTAAAGTGGTTATACACCTGGAAAAAAAAAAATAAAATAAAATAAAAATAAAAATAAAAATTGGTCAATTAAAAATATTGGAAAGTACAAGGGATGATGCAGGAAAATCTAAGAGGATGGCAGTATCGGAAAACATCCCCTTTACAGGTCATGTGTGCATACTTCAGTATGGGTATCCAACAGATATTAATGGTGATAGTTGTTGCAGGATGGTAGGCTTTGCACAGAGGCAAGCTTGGCCGCTAAATATAAAAATCCTGCCCAAAATCAAAAAAATTATAGATGCATAAAAATTACATGTTCAAAAATGAACCATGTAGACACTTTTTACCTTCTTCTAAATTGAAGTTTGTCTAGACTGTGCACAATAAATTATGGATTAAGAAAAATGATATAAATGGGAATAATGAATCAAGTTCCACTGCAAGTCTATAATGCTTGTCAGTCTCAGAAAGTCCTAGAGGTATCTTTCCCAGCTGCAGTGTGTGCCTGAGTTCTGTACAAACTGTTGCCAGGAAGAAAATGTACCTTTTCCCTTATAACATTTGTGCTGTGCATGAAACACTGTCAGCCTATCACATATTGACAATAGTTCATAAAGCACATGGATGTAGTTGAAGAAAATTTTGACAAGTGGTAGTGGACACACGAGTTGTGGTTTCATTTGAATAGTTAAGTCAATTTCCACAACATGTGCACGCGTCATCCAAAAATCCCCATGTCTTACATTATACTCCTATCTAAAGCCAGTGGCAAGTGAATAGCAAAATCCTAAAAGCATATTTTCATAACCTCCTTTAAAGGGACAACGAATAATGACCAGTCTCTCTTGCTGGTACAGGAATTTATTACCACACTCACAGATAATGAACCAGAAAACCTTTTTGTTTCAGCAGTAGAATGCATCAGTGCATGCAGCACGGATCACCATGACGTTCTTGGAGGATGTCTTCCCTGGAAGGACCATTTTTTTTGTATTGTTACTTCAGAGATCACCGTATTTCACTCCCCTGACTTTTGTGTGATTAGGGAAACCTCAAGTCCACTTTTTAACAGGCACACTCACACTCATAGTTGTGGAAATGTGGGCAAACACTCAGGAGTGTGTGGCAAGGATTTTTCTAGATGCTCTCTGGATGGTGTATCATAATATGATCAAACATGTGCATGTAAGTGAAACTGTGGATCACTTGCATTTCCAACATTCACTCTGATTCCGTGGGTTGCATCACTTAATGACAACATTCTGTAATTAGTGCTACAGGCTGAACAAAATAAGTTTATGAATTTTACTGTCATACCATACCAGACATCCAGACACTTAAAATGGGAGAGTTGTTTATAAGATACTTTCTCAACAACCAGCAAACCCTAATATAAAAACTACTAACTGGATTAAAGTGAAGATGTTACAATATACCATAATTACTAAACATGTATCATGGCCCTTGTGATCAATTATTAAAATTTTTTGTTTGTACTGCAATTATTACTTACTTTACGAAATTTATAATCAATAAAACAATGTCATTTGTACTGTGTTGTGATTAAGATGGTTCCTTTACAATGTAAATATTATACTACAAAACATTTGATTTATCTACATTCTGTACTAAAATAGGTTTTATTCCCATACATCGGTTCAGACATCTATACCATAGGGTCTCCAATTACCTACTACCACCATTATTAAAAAATGTTATGGAATGCTATGATGCAGCAAGAATTACTGTACAAACAAGACTGATTTATCCTGCAAGAATGCTGAAGAGTCTATGATTTCATTAGAACCAAAAATATTAATGAATGGCTATGACCAATTTTAGTTTCTTTGATAGCAAAGGGCATCGAGCAATTTACTGATTTAATTGATATTGATAAAAACTGTTGTCCTATACATATGCCTTCGGAAAACCTTATTACAGGGATTCCCACAATGTGGTAAATTGTAATCACATAAAAGAGACTTATAATACCTATGTCTTAAATTGACACAAGGCTTTAATATTAGGCATATTAATAAATTAAGATATTCTATAACTGATAGAAGAACTGGGCAGTAGCATGTGTACTTTGTAATTATCAATGTGGCTGAACCCTATAAGGCTCCTATCCATTCATGTTTAAATCCCTCATTTTCCCATAGTACTGTACAATCCTACAACTGGCATGCAAGGTTGGTCACTGTATTAAACAAGCTTTGGGATGACCATTTTGTCCATTCTACTAAAATATAAAGAAGCACTCAAATTTACTGAAATTACTGTGACACACAAAATAAATGTTCTTATATTAAATGCCACAGGTTTTAAGCACTCACAGCAAACTAGCATTGTGCAGCATCTGAATGATGTCCCCCACTGCAACTAGTTTGTCCGCAGGTATTTTCAGCCAATAGTTGAACGCATGCGCCAACTTGGCCCGGATCTGCTTTCCAGGGACTTGCAGGATGTATTTGAAGGGCTCCAAAAGTTTCTGTAATAAAAAATTGTACAAAAATTGGTTACATCTAGAGTATATCTGACTATGCCCAGCAGTTAATCTCATCCTCCATGGTGCCCCTTTACAACTCATCGACATAAGTAGAACCAATAGTTTCAGGACCTTGAAAACTAAAACTCATGAGAAAATTCATAAAAGTCAATTAGCATATTATGTTACTGACTACTACCACTATTTTGGCTCCAGCTGACCCATGACCATGACATTAGGTGACCTTAAAAACATAAACTCGAATAAACTCATAAAAGTAAACGAGAATATCACGTTACTGACTTCTACCACCATCTTGAATCTAGGTGACCCATGATTATGACCCTATTAACCATGATCTTAGGTGAACTTTTACAATTTATTTCTAGATTTTTGTTAAAACTATCATGTCAGCTAATGTCAAACTGAGTCTCTAAGGTGAGTTTCTATTGGTTATAATATACAAGTATGCAAGCCCTATGATGTCTTTGTGCCATTGAAACAACTGTACTACACCATTCTAATACATTGTTTCCACACCGATCAGCCAATCACCGAGTTGCCACATGATTGTAGCTGACCGAACACATGACGGTATTGAGATGTCACATCCTGGAATCGAATCTGACTCCTACAGACTGACTCTGTAATGACTCCGTAATGATATATAATGACTCCTGATTGTGGTGCAAGTGGTGCCGATTGTGGTGCATGTGTGCTAATTGTGGTGAATATGGTGCTGATTGTGGTGAGAATGGTTACTGAGTGTTCTGTTTGTGGTGGTGCAGGTTGTGATGTGTGTGGTGCTGATTGTGATTGTGGTGTTGATTATGATTGTGGTGTGTGTGTCACCAGCTGAAATAAATTTCCCGTAGGCTATTTAAAAATAAACCTATGTAGTTGTACCTCCAAAGTGGAAAGGTGGTCATTTTATTTAATAACCTCGCTTTAAAAAACTATATATATCAAGATTCCTTGGTATATTTTATCACTTCCTGGGTAAACTATATTTACATTTTGCACTAAAAGTGCCTATAACTACAACAGGCTCCCACAACGCTTCACCATTGGTTGATGCACAAGTCGGACTTTGTATTGAACAATGCAGTACCATGGCAGGCCCCACCATGCTCCCAATTGGCCGTTGCACAACTTAAACTTTGTAAAGATTTTCCGCAGAGGGATATAATGAAAATGTTTCTAAAAATCTTATATAAGCTAGAAATGCATCTACTTTGTTCCATTCTGTCTTGTGAATTTGCTACGTATTATTCCGAATGCTTCTCATTTGCTGTCATCTTGAGTCTATAGACAAATTCATTCGGGTCTTCGGGAAACAGGTAGCCAGTATTTTGTGTGTCTACTGCCTTCTTCATGTTGCTTGTTGCAGCAAATGTGTTGGAGGGGTGTGTCAGTGCATCGAGAATATCACCATCACCGTCTTCAGCACTATCACTGTCTTAATGTTCATTTTCATCAATATTCCCTTTATGGTCATCTTCACCTCCTATTTTGTATTCTGTGTTAAATTTTCTCTTCTTTGTAGCATGAGTTGTACGGTGGTCAGTAATTAGAGCTGACAACCATTTATTTTGAAGTTCGTCAACTTCACACAAAATGTCGCACGTGCACATTCCACATAAACTGACTCCACTGCACTCATTCCGGCTTTAGCATTAACTGTCTCATCATAATTGCCAGTCATCAGTGTCCATAGATAGAGTAAGAGGTATTGCCAACAACACTTGCTGAATCCCAGTAGACCAATCCTTGCAGATCTCAGGATGTTCTTTCAATGTATCACTTTGAACAAACAGCATGGGACCAATACCTCAATCATCACCACAATCGCAATCAGCACCACACTTAGCACTGCATGAACCATACTCACTGGAAGATAATAGTGGTAACAAAGGTATTATAATGCACAATGTTACTTTACCCATATGCATTCAAGTTGAAGATCTCCCACGAATCGTGACATGGGACAGTTAGGTGCATCATTGCGGGTCCATCACGTTGCGGCTAGACATGCATCCTACTGAGCCTGCTGGAAGAACCGAACGGGTTTCTGTTCAAGAAAGTGTACCTATAATAAAAATTGCTCCAGCAACAGAAATACCAGCGATTGGCACGAGTACTGCAGGCCATGGAAGGCTTGGGTTATTTCCCATGCAGCTATAATGAAGCAGTCTTACCTCCGAGCGAAGCGCTGCGAAACTCTATATTTGTATTCTATGACATTGCCTGCGAGAAACAAACTTTCATTCAAGAATATTTTAGCACGGTACGACATATGTACGTGGACTGTTTGTACCTCGGCCAGACTTATTCGCGCATATCCAAACAGATGCTTCGCAAAAATTCTAATGCATTGGTGCTGTTTCGCATGGATGATACAAATTTACGTCACGTTTACGATGATCATGTTAATACAGACATGACTATTAGAGTTCAAAGATACGTGTTCCTTGAGCGGGAAAGAGAAATACGGATTTTTGATTATCATTAAGAACTGTCTGCTACATAAGGGAAGGTACAGGAGTGGGTTCAATCAGTTAATCGCTGTCTGCCTAGAGGGTTCGTCTACTGAGAGCCAGCAAGTACTGTCATTAATACCTCGTGCTACATCGATGGGTATTGTTTACGCATACAATTATGACGAGATAATTAGTGCCAAAGTTGGAATGAGTGTAATACGGTAGGTTTTTGCGGAACGACCACTTGCAAGATGTTTATTAAATTACCATCAGCTTTAAATACTGATGAATATACAACTCCTGTTACAAAGAAAAGTAAACTTGATATTGAGGGTGAAGCAGGAAGTCAAGATGATCATGAAGACTGACGCCGGCTAACAGCCAGTCGCGTTAAGTTCACAATGGCGCTCACCACTCACGTGACACATGGACTTGCACGTGCGTAAAGAGGCAGTTACCTGAACTTTCCAATAACTGAATATTTATTTGAAGTGTAAAATTATGTCTTGTTTATTTTCAGTTTTTAAGTGTACAAATGTTTAAAATGTATGTTTGATAATACTGCACAATATTTGGTTAAGAATTCAAAATGTGTGCTGCGTGAAAACTAAGAACATTATTATTCTGGCGTGAATACCATCATAAAAGACATTTAATGAATACAGAAAATTCACAATTTAAATGTAAAAGGTAAATCAACATTTAAATTATTTGTGTGCCATTTATTTTCAAATATAAAAATTTTACTAGACGTGCATAGCACTTCCGCTTGTGTGAACCCCATAGGCAACCATGGTAGGTCCGCGTGACCCCTGCCTCTGGGCAGTCTGTCGAGGAGAGCTGGCGAGTTAAGATGCTGTCACGTACGCACTACAAACGTTTTGCACTGATGTAGATTACAATAGCTCACACTTTTAGTATACCGGTCTACCTTTACTTTGCGTACATTTTGCTAGACATTCCCCAGAATTATGCTTCCGCTTAACTTAATAATTTGTGCCCTTGTGGGTTTTTCAATGTAAACGAGGAGGAGGACAAAGATGTCTGAGAGGCCACGTGGCCCACGCAACTTTGAATCAGGTGCCATCCACCAATGTTAAAGGTGTTTCAATGTAATTTCTGTATAATTGCTGTGTGCAATTTTAAGGGGACTTCCTGGTAAAAATTTAGGCAGTGATGTATGTGTCTACATAAATACATGCCATTTCTGCACTATAATTGTCCGTGTCTTTTTTTTTTTTAATAATGTAATTGAAAGACGTGCCTACGACTCCATAGTCAAATTTTTATATAACAAGCAGAAAATTATTTCAAAATTATGTGACAAAAAGGCAGAAAATCGACAACTTAAGCACAGTTTACACACTTCATTCTGTAGGTTTTTTATGTTTGGGAGACTATCTGAGTATAGGTAGAAGCTTGTTGAAAAAAACCATCAAATAAAAACATAGTGTTATTGCTTAAAATTTTAAATTATGTGAATTTACGTAAAACATTGTTTCTGCTTGCCAGCTCTTCCTAGGAGGCTGGTGAGTGCCGCGCTCTATGCTCCTCCCCTCCTGTTGCTGGGGGACAAAGCAGGTGATACACCAGTGGAAGGGAAAAAGAATGCATGGATGGGGAGGGGAAGAGGAGTTGTCGAGGGACAGGAGGAAAACAGATCATTGAGCAGAAACCTGCAGGGCAGAGGGCAGCGCGCATGCCCTTTTCCACATCCCATGTAGTGTCAGTAGTCTGTACACACAGCCAGGTCAGGGAACAGATTGGCCCGTTTTGGTTTTTCTTGTCCATCAAAACATAATTTTTTTGAATGTAGACACGTATACAGATAGATTAAATATTCAAGCTGCCAGCAATGAAGGTGGGAATATTACAAGCATTAGAATGAAGTAGCACAAGGAAAAACTTGGAGCTTGCAATAAAAAGGAGTTTGGTTAGAATCCCAGAATAGTCACCATGAATCGGGTTTTTCATGTTTCACGATATCACACCTGGCGAATGCCGGAATAAGTCCCGAATGAAGATAATGGCCAATTTCTTCCTTGTTCCTTTATATGTTGAATTTCAAATCATTTTCGCAATAACGTCTTCGACGGTACGATAAGCTGAAAAATTAATATTCACTTACATGTATTGTAAAAGAAAATTTGTATATTTATAATGAAATTCTTTAG
Source organism: Dryococelus australis (assembly GCA_029891345.1). NCBI lineage: Eukaryota > Metazoa > Arthropoda > Insecta > Phasmatodea > Phasmatidae > Dryococelus > Dryococelus australis. Next base: position 201,525,714 of record CM056997.1, read on the forward strand.
AAACGCATGCATTATTTTCAAATAATTACGCATTATGTAAAATCTGAAAACCCTTAAAATAAATATTTTATAAAGTATGAAGACTGCTAACTGCTTAAGTTATAAATATAGCATATACAAAATAACATAAAACATTTCAAAATAACCTTCTTACAGGAGTCCTGAAAGAATAAACTATCAATAGCTTTAAATGCATTCATTTAGCTGGAAATGGGTAATACACTCAGGAACAATATGAAATACGCTACAGTGCATTTGCGCTCACATTTAACACTCTTTAAAATATAACTTTGAGTTGACTAATTAGTTTTTACTGCGAGTAAGTGAATGTCTACCATGCAAAAATGCACCGAAATAAGTTTACAAGAGTAGAAGAAAAGTTTTTTTTCTCAACATCTAACAAGAGAGTTTTGTGACTAAATGTTTATGTGGTTCGGAGCTTGCCATTTTATTTACTAGTTTCTGTAATGTGTAATGAGATATTCACAAAAACCAATCTTGGCCCCCCACTTTAACAAATATTTAATATTAACGTCCGTATTTGAAGAACATATTCTTGGTCGTAAAATCCTATTAAGGAAAAATATAAAAGTATCTAAAATGTTAAAACATCTAATTATATATATTTTATGGTAACAGTCAAAATGACACATAGAGTCTTCACACATACAAAAAAAATACATTCTTACATTGTAGCATATATTTTTCCAGATTAGGATTGAAAACTGATCGCATATAATTACCAAACGAATTCATTATAAATTTGTATAGCTATATTAGCACGGAATAACTTTGAAGGTACTGCCTAGGAATTTTATAGCATGAAACCACCTGTATTGCAGTCCAAATGCAAAGAAGTCGAGATGATGCATTTACAACTCATGATCGATATGACTGTTGGCGAAATAATGCGTGCATGACCAAAGTAATATCTCATCATTTTCAAGACTGTGATGTATACGAGGTGCTCTCTTGTGCTGGAAGTCAACACGCTGATAAATTTGCAGTTTTTAAGACATTTTATTCTAAAAGTTTTATTTCGAAACCAACTATAACTTTGTGCCGTATGAATCCAGTTTTCATCATGTAATTTCCCAGTAAAACAAGGATAGCTATATCCAACCAGTCTTAGGACTGACAACACTGTGATGTTGCCAAACTGTATGGGAAGTTTTGTTTTTTCACCTCAATAAAAACATTAGTTTATGGTGCTAAGAGAAAATTTTCATGCAGCTACAAAATAGAAAAAAATATGGAGTAGTTCTCATAACACAAAAATTAAATATTTGTACTACATTTTGCCGTTTTCTTTCCACCAAATTTTAAAATATGGATTACTCTTTGACAAAAAAATTGGTTTTTTGATACCATATTAAAATTAAAAAAATCAAGTTTTCTATTTATTTTTGCGTAATTTTTGCTGAGTATTGTTTCCGCGCACCAGCTCTTTGTATGGTATTACTGTACAGTTGTCACCGTTAGATCAGATGAGACAGGGTGGGAGTTTAGCGAAAGGCGGAAGAGGAGAAGAGGCTAGACACTTGGGAAGGGAGAAAACTGTATTATGGATAACTGGAAGATGAAATGGTGATAGATTTGTATTTGAGCTAGTGTTCTTGCCGTACAGGTGATGTGATGTTTTGTGTGTGAATTCAGGTAGCACAATGGACACGATTTAGAAAAATAATTAGAAGTTTATTAGATACAATGCTTTCATCTAGTGGCCTTTGATAATGAGAAAATGGTATCATGATAAATATTATTTATTAAATTTATTATGTGGAATGTGCACAGAATTTTTATTTAATGTCAAAATTTTAATAATTGCACATATAATGATAATGTTTCAATCATAAGAATTGAAAGCCTGGGGAAAAATATATACACTAACCACATGGCGTATTTTATTCAAATTAGATTTTGCCTCAAGCAAAACAAATCGTTCATACAGTTTCAATCATTCCAAAACAAAACAAAAATTGGTTTTCCCTCATTTCAGTTGTACTTTATCAAAATCATCTCTATACACCCAGAAGAAAACAACCCTTAAATTTTTTAGTGTAGGTCCTGAGGATGTAGGGTATAGTCAAATGTTGCATGCTGTAGTATTAATTACAAATAACCTGAATATATTGTGGCATTGAAAAAGAGTCAGTGGCAATTGCTCAGTTTGAAAGAGAAAATCCAGGAATAGTAGTTAAAAAAAGTGTTTTAATTGTGGACGAATAACATCCTTTTTTGGGAGCATCGCCAGTTGACCTCATAGGTAGAGACCTGAAAAATCTGCGAGTTCAATGATCTGCAGGCTAGACTCTACAGTCTTATGTGCAAATATACACATGTCAACTGTACATTGGTTGTGTGCTGTCACAGTGGAAGGCAACGATTGGGCCAGTATATATCCAGAAGGTGTCAAACACCATGTAGACCACTGAATAAAGTTACATAAACACACGTGTTTGGAATTCTTGCTTGTCCCAAAATGAATCTGCGAATTCTTCAGGTCTCTAATCATAGACGATGACCAAATAATTGAAGTAAAGTGCCCATCCTCTGCTATATCTACGCCACCATTAGATGCACTTGCGAAAGGTAAAATAAAGTACCTAGAAATGAAAGATGGAAAGCCACAGTTAAAACTGTGCCATAACTACATGTACCAAATACAGGGAGTCCTCCATATTTTACGGCAGAAGACATGCAATTTCGTCATATGGACTCCAGAAGGCATGGTATCTCTGAAAATTCAACGAGATAGGGAGTTTTGGGAAAATAAAATGGTTACTAAGCTTCTAACATTCTTCTACCATTCCCTTTTACCAGAAATTATTGACCCTAGACATCACAGAAATATTCCTATAAGCGAACGTCCGCATATCAAATTTGCACAAGAGGTTAAACGTGAGAAGAAATCTGAAACCAGAGCTACTGTTGAAACTACGAAAATTATATTGTGAAGAGAGCTGTGTAATGTAACTTACATAATTTTTTTTAAACAAAGAAATAACAATAGTTACATTTTTGTGTCATACTACAATGGTTGAGAATGTGTTATATTTCATAAATTGTTAGAGTACAGTTTTTTTTTCTCAATATTGTGCATGGATTACAAAGATACAATGTAACAGCTGTTTTATCAAGGTGTCTTCATATCGTTATAAATGTGAACAGATCATACTTCAGTCTTTGTAAAGTTTATATTTATCGTACTGTGTTTAACCTCGCTTTTTTTAATTATTCATATATAAAAAATGGTATTATATAAATTTAATAACACATAAAGAGATAATGTTTGTAAAAAGAGGTGGGTGACAAGCTTATCAAAATGGAAATTATGTAGCGTAAATTCGCAGGAAATGATCACCATTATAAAAATCTAAAACATTACTTTTTTAACTTTATTTTTGGTATTCTGATGGTACAGGAGTGCAAGCATTAAATTATCTAATATTCGTTACTTTAAGTAACATGTTATAATGCATACAAATTAACCTAATATGTATTGTATGGACCTAAATGTTTTTAACATTCTATTACATTTACCTGGCCTTTGGACGTAGAAATAATAATGGCCAACAATTTTTTTTAACTTTAATATACTATTGACCAAAAAGTAATTGGGCATCCGTGAAGATAGGTAATTCAGTACATCAGTTGACTTGTGTGGCCATCATACGCTGCAGGCCAATGTAGAACTAGTTGACAAGCAGATAGCACGAGGTACATAGCTATCGGACTTCAATAAGGGCGTGATTGTGTGCTGCCATCTCAGTGGGCTGTCTAGCTGGGTGATTGGATAGCAGGTAAACAGGCCCAAATCAATGGTCGCATTCGTCCTGCATAAGTGGAAGGTGGATGGGAATTATGCCAATGCTGCACATTTTGGGCGACCTCCAATCTTGAACGACAGAAATTGCAGAACCCCGAAACGTGAAATTGTCAAAAATAGGGCACAACCCATTGCTACAATCCGACAGGAGTTTCATGCAGCAACAGGAGTATCGGTTTCCATTGGAACATTACGTACAGAGGCCCACCGACTTGGATATTTCGAAAGAGCAGCTGCAAACAAGCTCCATTTCACGACAAGCAATAAAGCTCGACAACTCAGGTGGTGTTTGGACCATCACAACTGGACACTGGAACAGTGGAAATCTGTTCGGCTTCTGCCGGAGTTTATAGCGCCAACTAGGAAATTCAGTGGTGATGGTGTGGGGATGTTTCGCGGGCATTCAGCGTAGGACAGCTGGTGTTTGTCCATGGTAACATGAACACAGGCCTATTGTAACATTCTGGATAATGAAATGCACCCAGCATTGTGGTATTTTTATTGAATGGACCCGTGTTACTTCCAGGATGACAATGCCAGGTGCCATGTTTCAAGGTCTACTATTCAGTGGTATGCTGAAAACAATGTTCGCAGATTGGACTGGGCCGCCCAGAGCCCCGACCTCAACCCTATAAAACATCTTTGGGATGAATTGGATCGCTGGGTGGGGGCTCGTCAGGTGGCCTGCCATGGTGTTGCATTGTTCAGTGCAAAGTCCAGGTTTTGCATTGGCCAATGGTGAAGCGTGGTGGAAGCCTGCTGTAGTTATAGGCACTTTTACTGGAAAGTGCAAATACAGTTTACCCAGGAAGTGGTTAAATATACAGAGGGACCTTGATATATACTATTTTAAAAAATGATTATTAAATAAAATGTCTACTTTTCAGCTTTGGAGGTAGGACTAAATAATTTTATTTTTAAATACGGGGAATTTATTTCAATTTCTGACACATACAAATCACAATCAGCACCACGTGCATCAAAATCAGCATCACACACACCCCAATCAAGAGTCATAAGGAGTCATTTTGGAGTGAGTAATTTTTAAGCCCGTCTGTAGGAATAAGAGACTGACTCCCGCATGTGATGTACCAAAGCCTTCATGCAATTAGTCAGCTATAATCACATGGCAACTCGTTGATTGGCTGGTCGTGTCGGAACAATGTATTAATGGTGTAGTATGATTGGTTCAAAGTCAATATGACGTCATAGGGCTTGCATACTCTTATATTATAAGCAGTAGGGAAGTCAAATGAGAGAGTTTGACCGCAGCTGCCATGAAAGGTTTTACAATTTTTTCTCGAGTTTTTGTTTTCAAGGTCACCTAAGGTCATGGTTATAGGGTCATGGGTCACCTGGATCCAGGGTGGTGGAAGCCATCAGTAATGTAATATGCTCGCTGACTTCTATGAATTTATTCTAAGGTCATGGTTATAGGGTCATGGGTCACCTCGATCCAGGGTGGTGGAAGCCATCAGTAATGTAATATGCTCGCTGACTTCTATGAATTTATTCTGAACTTTTGTTTTCGAGGTCATTCAAGGTCAAGGATAGCTGCACCCCATATGATGGTAGTAGTCAGTAACATAATATGCTTGTTGACTTTTGATTTTTTTCTTTTTTTGTAATTTTTAGGGAAAAGGGAGAATTGGCTGCTGGTCAGACAAAAATATAAAAAAAAAAAAGTTTTTAAAAAATATTATAATAATCATTTTATAATTTTTAATAATTTTGTTATCATTTTTCAACATAGTGTTGCAATTTCTCTCTATAAATTAAGTGGACTAAAACAAAGTTCGTTAAGGTACGGAGGTCATAGTTAAAGAAAAGAATTAATTATAATTTTCTAGCTCTATTTACAATAACCACAAACAAAATTCTCTTAACTCAACATCTCACAGTAAAATGATATAACTTACTGTTTACAATTAATGACTTCAATTTAATACAATTTAGAATTACCTAAAAGAAATCGACAAAGTTAGATAACTACAAATCAGTCCCAATAGACAGTGTATCAACCTATTCAATTATTTTATAAATTCTGTGTTCATATTTGACAGTTCCAATATTAACAATAAACTCTGCAATACATGTCCATTCAGTCCATGTTCCGCCAGTCCGCAGTGTTCTAGAGTCCTTCGAACGTCCTCACGCACACTAGGCTTCACTCGCCTGGTTTCACGCCCTCTCGTCCATTCGCACCACAAACATCTCGCCTGCCATCGCTCGCAAATTGTGAATTGCGTAAATACTAAATAACACACACATCTATTAAAGCTTTCCTAATAGCAACACACATCGCAAATATAACAAAACACACTCGTCAGAAGATTCTTCAAGTTTATTCTAGGTTTAAAATGAATACAGACTTCAATAGCTTGGAGCAGCACATTTTCCAGGTAGGCATACTGTGTGAAATTTCAAGAATTTCTGGGACAAGACACTATGTTTAAACACAGCAGAAAGAATTTACAAACAATGTCACTTTACTCAGAACATGTATAAAAATGTTTTATTTATCACGTTAATGAATACTTTATTTCAGGAGATATAAACTGACATGTTTTGGTTAGTTGCTAACTTGAACATTGCATAAGCCAAGCACTGATGTAAAAAGAGTTATAAACATATAAAGGTGTTACAATCATGCCATATTTTATTTTTATTTGCATACACAAAAAGAGACAATTGCATGTGACAAAAATGTTTTAATTTTATGAATAGATAATATCAAGTATGACGATAATATGGGCTGGGGGAGATCCACCATATTACGGACAGGAGATTCTAAGAATGAAGCGGAAGTATCAAAAATTAAAAGCCAAGTGGAGAAATGAAGGGAAGATAAGATCTAAGGAAATTATGAAATAGATGGGGAAGGGAACTCGAAAGGATGATCAAACAGGCAAAGAATGTATTTTTAGAGAACATGGTAGAAGGAAAAGGCAAAGAATGGGGGAAATTGTTTAGGTATGTAAGGTAAGGGGAGGAGAGGAAGGGATCCCTCTGCAACAAATGAACAAGAAAAATTGGAGATGCTGCAAAGCCAGTACTTGTCAGTGTTTGAGGCAAAGGATGATTGGAATAGGGGGGCTAATAGTGATCAGAGGCTGTTTATTAAGTTGAAGATGCGGGAGTGGGAGATATAAATGGTAATTAGTGGGTTGAAGAGCAGTAAGGCAGACCGACCTGATGGGATAGGAAACGCAGCACTGAAGTTTGGTGGGAGAAAGTTGGTGAAATATTTGGAGGTGCTGTTTAACAAGTCCTTAGGAGAGGGTAAGTTATCACAAGTTTGGAAGGATGCGATGGTGGTACCTATAACCAAGCAGGAAGAGGATAGGGGAAGGACTGGTAGCTACAGACAGATGAGTCTCACATTGAGTACAGGAAAGGTAATGGAGAGGCTGGTGGTCCAGTGTGTGGTGAGGGTTATGAACAAGAGTAATTGGTTGGAGGAGTCACAGCATGGTTTCTGGAAAAGATACTCACATGAGACTCAGCTAGCCAGGCTTTTAGAGGATCTGGTGCAGGTAGTTGATGAGGGGAAGCAGGTGGATGCCTGCTTCATAGATTTTGAGAAAGCATTTTATAAGGTGCCCCATGGGAATTGATGAAGAAAGTGGAGGAGCTAATACTGAAAAGAGGGTAGTGGAATGGATTGGGGACTACCTCAGGGGGCGAAGGCAGAGGGTGAAAGTGGGGGAGGAAATATCGGGGTAAGGGAAGGTTACGTCAGGGGGGCTGCAGGGAAGCGTGTTGGGTCCTTCGTTGTTTACCATGATGGCAAATGACATGGGTTTGGGGATTAGGGTAAAAATAAGATTGTTTGCAGATGATTATGTTGTGTTGCAGAAGGAAGGGGGGGGGGGGGATCTTGTAGGCGGACATTGACAGGGAAAACAAAATGAAGATAGATGTAAGAAAAACTAAGGTAGTGAGGTTTACAAGTATGAATGTGATAAGCAGGGACATGTACAGATGGGAGGGGCAAGAGAGAGAGAAGAAGCAGCAGAATATAAGTACCTAGGAATTATATTGCAGGGAGACCTCAGAAGGAAAAAAAAGGTAGAGAGGGTGGTTGCAAAGGTAAGAAGGGCTCTGGGTATGTAGGGAAGGGTGCTGAAGGGAGTCAGTTGTGAGGTGAAGGAGAAGGCATATGGCACAATGGTACTGCCAATGTTAGAATATGCTGCAGCAGTATGGGACCCATACGTTGAGGTGCTAGAGCTGGAGAAGGTGCAAAGAAGGGCTGCAAGATGGGTGAAGGGTAGGTGGAGAAGGCAGGGGCAGGATGGTGAGGATGAGGGGAACTATAGGCCATCGATGATGATGAAAGAAATGGGGTGGAGCTCATTGAAGGACAGGAGGAAAGTTGAACAACTGGTCAGAATGTACAGGATGGTAAATGAAGGAGAGTGGGGAGGGCTACACTGCAAGCTAAGTAATGGGGTGTTTAGAAGGAGAGGAAACAACAGTGAGAAGATTCAGAGGATGTGGAGGAGAATGGAGCGGGGTAGACAGTCTATGCTTGTGAGGTCTGTGAGGGAGTGGAATGTGTTTCGGGAGAAATTGGTATCTGTGAGGGGGGTTGGAAAGTTCAGAAAGGATGTGTAAGAGACAGTTTAGTCGAGTAGGGGAGAGGTGAGAGAGCTCGCCACCAGGCGGTAGTTTAATTGCGGGTGTATTATATTATTAAGCGAATTTGAAATGTAGATAGTACTGAAGATATCTATAATACCGAGAATTTGTATAATACCAAAACCTTGGACTATACCAAAAACTTTGATAATAGGCTACCGAAAACTTTGATAATACTGAAACATTGATATAGAAATACTTTTCAAAGTTATATATCAATAAATAAGATATTTTTAATATCAGTCATTATAGATATATCAAATAGCCCCTATACCAGACGTGATATTAATACTTTCAAAGAAAATTTTAATAGAAACCCTACTTTGAAAATACATATTTTAAAGTATTTCTCTGAAGTAAATGCATTGGCAGCTCAATGGTAATATCGTGGGTTGATGTGAACAAGGGTACGAGTTCCAATCTTGTCTGGGTTAGAATGTATTTCTGTAATGTATTTAGCATTAAAATACACATTTATTATCATTATAAAGACAGTATTGACGTAAGAATCAGCCCATACTACCAGTGCATAAGAGTGTGCAATGAAAAAGTAACAAATCAATATGCAATAGGCCTAATAAGATTATTAGTAATTACATATATTAATTTTTTTGTCCTCCATCCTGCAGTATTACAACAGGCCTATATGATGTAGAATCAGTTGTATAAAAAATCCCAAATATTCTTTTTAACCAAAATTATGTAAAAAAAAAATCTATATATATATATTTAAAGATATAATTAATTTTTTTAACATTAGGTACTTGCCATCGAAACAAATAGTCATAATAAAAAAATTTTAATGAACAAGTGAGATTCGAACCTGCAGTTAACATTTACAAAGCAAGAACCTTATCCACTGCTCTACAGTGTAATTCACAATTTTGACAAAACATTAAATCAGATATTAAATATTGAATAAGTTTCAATTTCTGGAAAATTTGGTCATTAGGTAAAGTAACAATATCTGCTTGAATTGATTGAAGCTACTTTTAATATATGTTTGTCTCAAATGTGATATTCCTTTAATTAGTTAGTAAAGATTTTGAGATGAGAATCTGCAATGCACATGTGCAGTAGACCTGGTAAGGACCCTGCTACAATTGCCATGTTCCTTGTCCTCTGATGTCCCCCGTCCTCAGTCCTCTCTGGCATCGCGAGCACTGATTGGCCCACGTATCAGGTGACGTCATGAGCCATGTTCCGCTTGTCCTCACATTTCCTTTGTCCCCGGTCCTCTGCAGATTGGTCAATTTTTAATTTTTTGTCCTTGGTTGTCCGTGGTCCAAGAGTCTTTCATGGAAGAATAATTTACCAGCAAAATACGCACGTAATCTGCAATAGTAAACAAAAACAGATAGCGAGAAGAATGGCGGCCAAAGTGATCAGGAATGCTAGGACAAACCGGTAGAACGAGCGGCTGGAAGAGGCAGATGAGGCTTTCAAGAAAAACACATCACGAGCTTTCTTCAAGAAAATGAAGAGCAGGATAAAAGGATATGAGGCGAGAGAATCTTTCAGGAAAGGGAGACATGGTGGATTGAAAATAGGTGAGAAATACGTGTGCGAGGAAATGGCCAGGTACTACAAAGACTTGCTGAACATGGATGTGCCTACAGGACGGATCTCACTACATTTCACCAAAAATATCAACTTTGGTCAGTTACCCTCCAGAGCAGAAGTGGTAAAGACAATCAAGGATCTCAAAACCAATAAGGCGGCAGGAAACGACGGGATCTGCACCGAGGAAATAAAGTGGGGTGGACTGGTGACAGAAGACAGCATACATTGGAATAATAACCGACATCGGGATAGACTGGAAAGAAGCCATAATCATACCAATACACAAGAAAGGAGAAAAAAAGATACTAGATAACTATAGAGGCATCTTCCATCTGAACATCGGGTACAAGATTCTCTCGAAACTGCTACTGTACAGGGTGGAAGAACAGATTGAGTCGAGCATAGGAGAATACCAGGGTGGCTTCCCAAAACGAAGAAACTGCGTGGAACAGCTCTACGGGATCAAGAGGATAGTAGAACACAGACACAGGAACGGAAAAACCACAACAGTGACAAGATCTTGAATGCAAAAACCGACGAAGATAGAAGGTCAAGTTGTAGAGAGAGTAGACAGCTCCTGGTACTTGGGAGAGAACATCGTTGGCAAAATACAAAACAACAATAGTACAATAGACAGGGCACAGCTACTTCAGACTCCAGAGACTAAGATATGCAGCTAAGACAACCTATGGAAAGAAGAACTTATTGAGGAATGCCAAACTGCGACATTATACGTCGACCATCAGAAATGCCACAATGTATGCAACAGAGACTCTGACATTAGCTAAGAGAGCTTGTATATGCTTGGAGAGAGAGAGGAAAGAAAGATCTTGAGAACTATATGGGGCACCAAAAAGCAAGGCAAATTTTGGATCCATGGATCAATACAGGAGTTGTACGAGAGCGTAGAACCAATTTTGAGTGTGATACGGAAGAGAAGGTTAAGATTCGGGGGGCACCTGATGAGGAACAGGTTGACCAAGAAGATCTGGAATGCAACATGTTTAATGGGAAACAGCTGGATGAAGGAAGTTAGGGAGGACTGGAAGGGAATTGGCATTATGGACAAAAAACCCCAGACAATAGTACAACATAGAGTCAGGTACAAGAACATGGTGGAAGGTCACAAATGGACTGACACCAGGATTAAGATACAACTCACAGAAGCAGAGAGAAACAGGAGGAGTGAAAGAGTGAAGAGGTATTGGGAAGAGCGAAGGTGTGCTGAACAAGTCACTCGTGATCGTGATGGGTCATAACGAACTAGAAGAAGACATTGAAGTGAATGTGGAGTGTGCCAGTGCCGGATGGGACTAATATTGTAAATAATAAATATGCGCCTTGCAGTTACAGCCAGAAATATCCAATAAAATCTGGAATGAAAAATTGAGGGAAAATTTATTCCACTGAACCAATTTAATTTGGGATAAAAACGTGTTGCGAATATAAAGAAAATATGTTCAAATTAACTATAAACAATACAGATAATCTATTATAATAATAATCAAAATCACCTTAAAATCAACAACTCAAATTTATACCAGCCAAATCTAAATACATAAGTATAAAAAAATGGTGTAAAGCATTTACTGCTACCTGGTAGCTGTTTTCGAAACATACTTGTTAGGGCAGCTTAGGACATCTCTTGTAGCATCAAATTGTGTGCAAGTCTCGTGATGTCAGCGAGAACATCCGGGGACAGGGGACATGGCAATTGTAGCAGGGCCTTAACAGTGTAGGCTACTTCGATGAACATTCAACTGAAGTTAGTACCAATCTAGTCTGCATTTATGAATATGATGGTCCATCCTAAGTCCAGACTATCCTCAGAATAACTCCGAGGAAGATCATCTCTGAATTAACCTTGGGTGAAGATGTGACTATGAATAAGGCCCTTGGTTCGGAGACCCCTAACATATCATCCTTTCCTGGAGTCATACATAATTAATAACAGCACCTACTATTTGCCTCGACAAACATTTAGACATGATAACTTAGGCAGATACAGTTTGGACTCCTCCAGCTATCTCACTATTATTATAGTTAACAGAAGTGGAGGGCGTGAAACCCCAATTTCCAAATTAGAAGCACACACATTTTTGTCTTTATTTAATTTAAAGACTCTCAAACATAGCCCGAAGGAGAGAATTATCTTCTTTTTAGTTCTTTTACCTCTTTAGTTAATTCACTGATTTTGCCGCATAGAGCCTCAAACATAATTTTATCACTGGAATCCATTTCATCAATTAACTTGGTAGACATGTCTTCTTGTCCTTCCACTTTCAGTTATCCATGAGCATCACTTTGAGGGCATAGTTCTTACGTCCAGCATTTGAATTAGTTTTTTCAACAGAGTTAGTCACCTTATTGCTACGTTTAGGAGACTTAAAACTTAACATAGTCTAATCATCACTACAGTTTATAAACACACAGTTCTCACTTTCACTTGACCAATTTATACACTGAGTACGACACATTTTCCCAAACACTTTATGGACTTTTGTTTTCTACACAACGCTTACCGCATACTGAACATATATCTGAGCTCAGGGGCATACAAAAGACCCCTAATATTCCGAACTAGAAAATTAACATTTTAAAACACTTAAAAACGATGGTAAAGCAGTGGCTGTAGTGAGACACATCATCCTTCTATGAGTGCTGATCGGCAAATAGCAATTATTATAATGGTAATATTAATAAACAGAATAAAACTTGCTATTGGACAGTTGCCCGGTGGCAAGTTCATCCACCTCCCCCTCACTTTCTTCCTGAACTTCCAAGCACCTTTCACTGTCATTACCTCCTCTCGCAATAATTTCCACTCTCTCACCGACCTAACAAGCATGGATTGCCTACCACGCTCCATTCTCCTCCATACCCTCTTAACACTGTTGTTACTTCTCTCTCTGTACACTCCCCTGATAGACAACAACCAAACTTTCCCCATCCTCCCTCTTCATTCACCACCCTGTATAACCTTACCAGCCTCTCCACACTTCTGTTTTTCAATGAACTCCAGCCCATCTCCATCATCGATAGTTGAAAATTCCCTTCATCCTCACAATCCTGCCCTTGCCTTCTCTACCTGCCTTTCACCCATCTAGATTGCCCTTCTTCGAACCATCTCCAGCTCCAGTATCTCCACTTCCATGTACGGATACCATTCCGCTGCTGCGTACTCCAATACAGGTCATACCATCGAGCCATACGCCTTTGCCTTAACCTCACTACTCACCCCATTCAACACCCTGCCCGGCATTCCCAAAGCTCTTCTGCCCTTTGTAACCACTCATACTACCTCCTTTTTTTAACCAAGACCTCCCTGCAATATTACACCCAGGTACTGTACTTATATTATACTTCCTACATTTCCTGTCCCTCCTATATAGAAATGTTCCTGCTCTTTGCCCTCTTTCTCGTAAACCTCTTTCACACATTGATCTTCATCTTATTTCTCTCAGTCTATACCATAGTGTTTAAATTAGGCTAAGTTTTCAATTCATACTGTCATAAATTTTTGTAGGGCCTGCCATATATTAAGTTGCTACATTACCCATGCTTATTATTATTATTATTTATACCCAATTAATTTAATTTCTTCTTTATGTCCCTATGATTTAATAAAAGACATTAACGGTCAAAACAACATAGACCTATGTACTTTACTACAAATCCTACTAGGTATATTTACAAAGAAGTAAAATATAATGCTTAATTGGAAACAAAATTTAATTACTTAAATTATTACTTCCTTGATATTCATGCCAACCTGCTCAAAATTGCATTACTTTGGACCCTAAGAGCAAGAAAGTTTGCGAAAACAAGTATTCTAATAATTTATATAACTTAATATAGAGTCTAATTATAATTAATGTTTTATATAAACAACTTAAAATACACTGCCTATTAGACCCAAAAAAATTCAGATGCAAGTGACCTTGAAACAATAGATACTCTGAAAAGTTCCGGAATACACATGTTTTGTATGAATGTAACATGGAGTATTGCGCTATCTGTGCAGGTGTGCGATTTGTGTGTTGTGTGTGCCTAGGCTTAAGCATTTCTGTTCTGTGGAGAGCAATGTAGTTAGCTTTTAAAATCGTAACTCTTTTATATAGGCCTAGTTTTTATGTTTAGACTACTACTCAAATTTCTTCACATTAATAGCACTTCGCACTATTAAATAATTTGTAATGTTCTTCGAATGAATATAAAATCACCCTCTGGGAATTATTAAAATTACTCTCTCAAATTATTTTATCCACATTTGATTATTTTTCCCCGTATTCAAAGATAAACCACAAGTGCAGAGTTCAGGAGACCGAAGCATGAGCACTTTAAAATTCTGTACAAATTTATAAAATAACTTTTACAACGTTACATATTTCGGTCGGCATGTCGAGCCAAAGCCGGCGAAGTACACCGAACTCACCTCATCCTCTGACCTGTCACTTGATGTCCCGTACAAGATGCCTGTTCCATCACTGACTTGCGTCTCCATCGCCAGTAGACACTGTCTGCCGAACCCGCTCTGCCTCCAAACTAAAATTCTACAACTGCGGTACAGTAGGGAGGCCACTTTCGCAAGGACGGGAGTTTATAACCTCAACAATGACAACACAGATCAATGTCCAAACAAACATGTGCTGCCACCAACAGAACTAAAAAAAAAAAAAAAAAGTTGTAACAACAAACAAGAGAAAACTAGCAACAGATGGTAAGAATTTTTTTTTTTCCGCTCTGTTTTTTTGAACTGTTTTACCCTTTCAAATAATACAGCCAGAAAAGGTACAACCTAAAATTGGAATGGCAGAGTTGGACATCAAAGCAGGGAAGATAATAATTTTAATACTAATAACAACAATAATAATTATGTAACTCAATATATTATCTTTATAAATTTAATTATAATTTGGCAAAATCCTCAACTTCCTTAAAAGTAACCTTAAAGATATTTATACAGGCAATACTTTCAGTAATGAGTTAATGTTAATATAAAAAAATATCTTTCCCAGAAAATTAACTACATTTACACCTTATAGAAGAAACTCTTGGATGACAAAGGGATCAAGAGTCTCTTTCAAAATATTAATATCATTATAACTCAAAGCAAACAATAGTCAGAATTCTGATTACATGTGTGATTACAAAAAGGACAATAAAGTCTATAAAAAAAGCTAAGAAATTATAAAAAATTAAAATCTTACATTAACAAATCAAAGATCATGTGGAACATTATAAACAATGAAATAAAACAACAAGTGCATCAAAAAGAAATCCTTTTATCTGTAAATGGAAAGACTATTGAAAATAAACATAAAATTGTGCAAATTTTTAATGATTACTTTTCTACAGTTGCATTAAAACTCCCAGCTTCTAATATTACATATTACTGACCTTAACTTTAAGAAAGAATCAACTTCCAGGAGCAAACACAGTAACTTTACTTTCACAAGTATAAATGACAATTCTTTAACTGAAATAATCAAAAGTCTAAAAAATACGAGCTCGGTAGGTATTGATGATGTTCCAGTAAAGGTAATAAAATTCTGTGTGCATAATCTAACATTGCCTCTCACTATTATATTCAACAAACGCTTCAATAATAGTATTTTTCCTGATCGTCTAAAAGCAGCCAAAGTCATTCCCCTTCATTAAAAAAGGCAGTGAAACTGATGTAGGCAATTGCAGGCAAATTTCTATCTTAACTTCATTTTCCAAAATTTTGGAAAAGAGATCATATATAATCAGTTGTCAGCATATTAAAAAATATAATAACACTATCCCAAATAATCAGTTTGGCTTTCAGCAAAAGAAATCTGCAGAGCAAGCCCTCTATCACTTTGTAAACAAGGCCCTAGAATAATTAGACAACAAATACCTTGTAGCAGGAATTTTCGCTGATATATCCATGGCCTTTGATTGTGTCGATCACAAATTACTTCTTCAGAAAATGATAGGTTATGGTATTAAAGACTCTTCACTTTAAATGATCAAATCTTACCTTCCTAATAGAACTCAGCAAGCCTGCCTTTCTCAATGTAACAACAAAAATCATTTTATTGAATACAGATCCAATACCTATGATGTAAAAATTTTTGTACCTCAAGGCTCTATTTTAGAGCCAGTGTTGTTTTTAATATTTGTTAATAATTTTCCAACTTGTCTAAAAAATAGTAATGCAGTTGTGTTTGCTGATGACTCATCTATAATCATAAGTGAGAGAAACCATAAATAGCTCTTTGCTAACACCATAACTACTTTACAGGAAATGGTGACATGGTTTAGAAATAATAAATTGACTCTTAATATAGCAAAATCTTCACTTATGTATTTCTCTCTCAGAATATCATCCTCTAACATCAATTCTATTGAAATTCCGATACAACATAATAAGGAAATCCTACCTACTGTAAAAGATTCTAAACTAATTTGTCTGACAATTGACTGTAACTTTAAATGGAAAGCACATATTGCAACCTCATGCAACATATTAAGTTCTTATTGCTTTGCTTTTTACTCCATTAAGAAAGCATGTTCTCTGGAAGCAGTCAAATCACTATACTTTGCCAATGTCCACTCTATATTGAAAAATGGCATAATATTTTGGGGTGTGTCTCAAGATTGGAAAATAGTCTTCAAAGCTCAAAAAAAAAAACTTACACGCATTATAGTCAACATTAAAACCTCTACTTCTTGCAAACCTTACTTCAAAAAGATAAAAATTGTCACACTTCCTAGCATCTACATTTACAACATTATTATTTTTTATTAACTAACCTAAATTATTGCTTAAACATGGATATACATTCTTACAACATAGGACAAAAGAAAGACATTCATATTACAGCACACCAAACAAAGAAATTTGAACAAAGCCCATTCCTTTCATCAGTAAAATTTATTAATAAACTAATAACAGTATTGAAACAGCCTTTGAAAGACAAGTTGTCTGTTTTCAAGAAATTGCGTAAACAATCTCCCTTAGAAAATGCATATTATAGTATAGATGAATATTTTTAGCGAACATAATGTGCTATAAAAATTTGCAGCTGTGTAATGTTTTTAGTATTGTGAATTATAATCAATAAGTTATTGTAAGTTACTATGTTTATATTTGACTAATTATTATATTGTAATGTTTTTTCAGACTTTTTTTGCAATTTTTTTATTATATATATATTCATGTTTATCTTTATGACAATTCCCATCACATTTGTAGTGTAAAAGTGGAAGCTAAATAAATAACTAAATAAATAAATAAATCCGGAAATTACTCTGTGCTGTGATTTTAACACAGATTACTTTTAAAAAAAGTAACCAAGATAATGAACAGGATAGTCTACTCAATACTTTCAACCTGACGTCTATAATTAAGTTTGTCAATGACACATCTGTCATCTGCCACACCCCATGTTCACCTCCACCACAACAATAAGCACGGCAGTTGCAAGGACACGAACGCGCGGGTTCTGCTTAGTGCAGTGCGAGTGATATCAATGCAAGTGAGAGGTGTTGATGTGTGCCATATCCCAGCAGGGCGAGAATGGTAGTAATTTTGGCCCATCATAGGTGCGACATGTCAGTGCTGTGACGACACTTCATGTGAGATAGCGAGCATGGATCTAATTTAAGCGCGTCATCGGGCGTCATAACTACGGCGCGCCCGTCATTCGTGTAGGTATATATATTAGCCGTTGTGCCTGTATCCCGCTGTGCGACAGACAAGATGGCTGACGCCCGAGTAATATACTTAAATTGTGTATGTTCGTTTACAAAAGAATTACCGGTTCTATAAAACGTATTTATGTACAGATTGAAACTTAATGTAAGTATAAGTAACGGGAAACATTTCGATTTGCCCCCACAGAAAAACAAAATAATTAACATAACTTTAAAAATACGTGATAACTGTGGACTTGTGTTATTAATATACCCTTTTAAACAGCGCACCTTCCAAATTGTGCGTGTATACGAATGGATTAGTACGCGGGTTCGCTCCCCGTACATTTTAGGGTTTAGAGTTCAAATCTCGGTGTGACGGACATTTTTTAGTTATTTTATGTGATACAGTATTCCTGTTTATAGTTTATGTTATTGACAGAAAACACTTGTTACATTGCACCCGAAATTCTACCTGATTGACAGGTCTCGTCCCGAGATGTCATAATACTTAAATTAAAACCTTAAATGAAATAACATAGCCAGTCTAGACAGTCTTTAATCACACTTCTTCTTACAATGTTTGTTTTTTAGTAAACAATCCATAGATAACATAACACAGAAAACATGACCACATTTTAAAATTAATTGTATGTGTTCTTAAATTGTCTGTGGATGTAACATCCGCCCACCTGTTGATTTTTGCACAAGTCAACACCTCAAAATCGTTATAAAAACACATGAAGCAGTTGTTATCTACACCTTGTCTATGCCTTGAATTTCATGGGCAACCTTAGAGTGCGTCCACTCTTAGTTTTTACCCCACATGGAATGTTTGGCTACGCCCTCTTCTTGAAGGTTATCTCCTCTGACTTCGCCACCAACTCTCGTTGCAGTCACTGCTGGATGTTCTTGTGATGCTGACGTTTCTAATGGCTAGATACGCTGTATAGGTTTCATAATCTCTGGACTGGATGTCTTCACTTGCAATACTCTTACATGTCCATCCTTCCCTGGGTACATTTCCAAGATTCTGCCTACTGGCCACTCGAGTCTTCTTTTGTCATCTGAACCAATTAACACTACGCCCCTGATTTCCAGTGCCTTTGGACACTTTGCTTCATTTTTCTGCTGTACCAGAAGGCCCAAGTATTCGTCTCGAAATCTTCTCTTCAAATACTTCCGCAGTCGTTGCAGGAACCTCGCCCATTTATGTAGATATGTCTTTCCAGATGATCAATATCTGGTACACCAATTGGTCGATTGTCCTATAGTAATATGGCAGGAGTCAATGGTACCAAGTCCTCTGTACCCTCAGACAGGTAAGTGAGTGGTCTAGAATTGATCACGGATTCCACCTCACGTAGGATGGTCGAGACTTCTTCATATCCCAGGGATGATCTTCCTAACATTCTTCTTAACAATTTCTTGACCATCTTTACTATTCATACCCACCACCCACTCCGCCATGTAGCAATGGGTAGAATGAACTTCCACTGCATCCTTTGGGAAACAGGACTCTTCTTCTATCTTGGAACAATCTAGGGAGTCAAACTCATTATCTGTCCCTATGAAATTGGTCCCGTTGTCACTGTACATCACTCTCGGTCTTCCCCATTGTGCAATAAACCTCTGAAGGCCCTGAATGAAAATGCCTGTAAATCTCAGAACTAACTCAAAGTGTATCGCCTGGTACACAGCACAAGTGAACAAAAGGATCCATGTTTTTTCTCCACCATTCAAATACAATGGACCCTTCATGTCAACCCCGCAAACTTCGAAGACTGAGGCATCATTCACCCTGTCCTCAGGAAGGGGGGGGGGGGGGCAGGATTAGTAGTAATCTTTCTTGATTCGAATCTTCTACACCTGACGTACTTGGATATTACACTCCATACCATGTTTATACCTCTTATAATCAAGTACCATTATCGTAGTTTTCCCAACAGAATTTTGACACCAGCATATTAATTCTTGATGTGGTAGTCTTGTATTAGTATCTCTACAAGTTTATGTTTAAATGACAAAAGGATAGGATACCTATATCACTCATCATCTTCTCTTTGGACTATCTTAGACCTCAGTCTTATAAGACCATCCGAGTCCACAAAGGTGCAGAGGGACATCATCCATTTTCCATCAATCTCTTCCGCCTGTTCTCTTAGGACAAGATGGAGAAGTCTCCTCTCAGCCCCATCAATTTCCTCAACAACAAGGTCACCTCCTATATGGTTTTTACTTTTTGAAGCATTTTTGAGAAACCGTAGCATCCACATAATTAGTTTCACAATCTGTGACAGCTTCGAAAACCATTGTAGGTACCACTGTACCTCTTCCTTGGTTGATGGATTAACTAAAGCTGTAGTCATTTTTCTTCTTTCGCTTTGAACTTCGGCATGGTTCACCTTGACTTCAGACTTTGGCAAGTCTTCTTGTTTCAATTTTAATCAGCTTGACCCCTCCCACAAAACATTCTGCAGAGCAGCCTTCTGAGGGGAGATCAGGTGGATTCTGTTCTCCTGACACATGATGCCAGTCTTCATGTTTCGTGAGTGTTCTGATTTCCTTTATTCGATTATTAGTAAACACACCCCAGGCTTCTTCTTTTATTATCCAATATAAAACCGGGGAAGAATCAGTCCAAAAAAACTCTGATATCTTTAAGTTTAGGCTCTCTCTAATGGAAGCTGCAAGGCGACTGCCAATAGAGCATTCGAACAGCTTCAGCCTAGGCACGGATACATTCTTTAATGGCGAGACTCTTGTTTTTTGAAATTACCAGACATACTGTAATATCTCCTTCGGTACTACATCGTAAGAAAACTGCAGCAGCATAGGCACTTTGACTAGCATTACAGAAATTATGTAATCTCCATGTATCCTCCAATATGCCTGCAGTCAAGCATCTCGGAATATTCATTCATTGCAGTTGTCGAACTTCAGTTTCCCATCTCCTGAACCTTTTCTGCATGTCTTCTGGCAATGTGTCATCCCGGCCCCCTTTCAGATTTCAGTTCTCTTGGATGAGGAGTTTCGGCACTAAGGTCACACGACACAAAAAACCTACGAGATCAAATATCTTCTGTGCGGAATATGGAACCTTTCTCAGAGTGACGTCATTGGAATCCTTCATAAGGTTTACATTACAGAACAGAGCATCTTCCTCTTTATCCCATAGCAAGCCAATAACATGAGTCACCCTTGATGATCCATCTCTACCGTTCTGTATGTTGTCCTCCCATCCTATGAGCTCAAATTTCGCTTCAGCAAGAAATTTTGTAGACTTCTCAACAAAATGATGCAACTGTTCTTCTGTGTCAAAGGAAGTTACACAATTGTCGACATAGAAGGATCGCGTCAACAAATCCGTGATATCTTGGAACTCGATTGGACTATTCTTAAGATGGAGGTGAAGTATTGCACCCAACAGGAAAGTACTACAATTAAGCCCAAACACAACATGTTTGTGTCTCATGATCTATGATTTTCTCTGTGAGAAAACTTGCCACCACAAAAATTTCAGATAATCTCTTACAGGAGGGGCAACAGAAATTTGCAGGAATGCCTTCTTTATATCGGAGATCACCCCAAATTTTCCTCGATGGAACCTTGCTAAAATCGGAGCAATTTGTTCCAGTAAATGTGGACTCTTTTCTAGACACTCATTCAACGATGGTGATCTCTCCCCCTGATAAGATGTGTCAAACACAGGTCTGATTGTCATTGTGGAGCCCCCTTTAAAAACACCCTGGAGTGGCAGATAGTGGAATCTAGTTCCTCCTGGAAGGGCACTTCCTGAATAATTCCTCCCTGTAACCACTCGTTAAACACACCATCATATGCATCGAAATTGTTCTCACATATCAGTCTCATTATTGTGGACTCGCACCTTCGCTTCAAAGTGTCTAAATTATCACAAATCTCTTCAAATCTCTCATTCCGAGGAAAAACAACTTCGAAACGACCCTCTTCATTCACAGAGACTGTTTGTTTGAAATGGCCCAGACTAGCAGCTTCAATTTCCTTCTTGTATTGCTTCTCCACCAGATCTCTTATCCCAAGAACATCTAATTTCCATAAGTTTGCTACCACAGAGTTCATGCTCAGCATTGGGGTCACAAGCATGTTGTCGGTGTCGTAGCTCTTGTCTGTTGATAATCTGCCCATGATGACCCAACCAAGGTGGGTCTCAACTGCCACTGGTCCACACTTCAATGGTTTTACTGTACCAGTCAGAAGTAATCTACAAGTATCAGCTCCCAGGAGCAATTCGATCCCCGGCCTCTCTGGTCCACAGTTTGAGACAAAACTTTTATAGTTTTTTAGTTCCTTCAGCCATGCCCCTTTCCCGAGCCAAGGTATTTCGCCACAGATCACGGGTTGATCAAGCACTGGGATTTCACAGGTGTGACTGCCATACAAACTACTCACCTTTAGATGGAAGGGTGTGTGGGACAGTCTCGTGGATTCTGTGCTTCCAAATAAGCTATGGATCAATGTTTCAGAGCAAGAGAATTTCAGTCCAATAGCAGAAGCAGTTTTTTCTAATATATATGAGCGCTGTGACCCACAATCAATAAAATCTCTGACAAAATGTGTGTTTGTTTCTTACCACCTTAACCATTAGAGTCCGTAATAAAACTTCCTGACTCTAACTCTGATTGGTAAGAGAAGAGGAATGCGGATCTTATTTTACTTCATTCTCAGGGGTTGTCTCTGCAATCTTCTGTCGTTGTCCTGGACACATCAAACTGTAGTGTCTTCTCTCACAGGTTTGACATTTCACATTGGTTCTGCAAGCTCTTGAGGTGTGTCCCTGCTTCAAACATTGGAAACAACACCTGGTCTTCATTAAGATATTTATATTTTCCATTAAAGTCCTCTTTGGCACCTTAAAGCAGTCCTTGCTTTGGTGCGGGTTTCTACAGAACATACGCTTATTGTCAAAGGATTTAGATTCTCCAGAAAATAGGTTGCTGGCTGGTGTATGTTTTCCACTTCCTCTGGCTTCATTTTCGATCTTGTAGCCCTTTGAGCTGGTATCTGGAATCCACTTTGTGCTAGAGATATCCTTTGTTCCCCCTCCACTTCATTCTTAAGAAACAACAGCATATGTGACAGTTTATCAATGTGTAGATTCTCCGGTGTTTCATTCTGAAGAAATTGAACAGAATTTCTCAACCATTCTCGAAGTATATCTTCTGGGAGATACGATTCAACTAATGAGAATAGAAATGCAGCATACTGGTCAACTGTCACACCTAGATATTCAAATGACCTGAGAGGGATTCCAGGCAGTCGTATAATTATGAAGGATTTAGTCTTTTAGAAGAGGTAACATTTTGAATAACTAGACCTAGTAACTCACACACATAGAACTCAACTAATAGTTCCTTCTTTACAACTCTGGCCCTACTGCCTTCGACCATTGTCTGAATAAGATACTGGAACTTGTCTTCCCTTTCTACATATTTATCATTGTGAATATGACTAAACTGGCTCCAACACCCTAAACAGTTTTTAACTTCACCGTTAAACTTTCTCAATTCTATTTTAGGGATTTTTAGTTTCATTTTCACAGAACAATCGCTGTTATAAACTTGAACATTGTGTATAGTCGACAGACACTATAATTTCTGATGAGCTTTGTCCAACCAGTCAAAATATTCTTATATTATATCATATTCACTGCTGTACACCGAATCATCTGCATCATCTAAGAGAAGTTCCAATATCTTCTCGTCAACACCTTTCAGCTGGGCACCCAGATGGTCTAATTTAACAAGTTGCAATCTTACCTTATCAGTGTCAGTCTCGATAATCACTGCTTTGTGAGTTTTCGAGAAGTTCGCTCGCACTGGTGTTCTAGTTTTAAGTAGCTTCTCCATAGTGATTCTTACTTGCGACTTACTTCACGAACTTAGTCCTGTCGCAGTCGCTATAAATGTAACATCGCTCCCAAAAATCTACCTGATTGACAGGTCGCATCCCGAGATGTCATATTACTTTAATTAAAACCTTAAATGAAATAACATAGCCACTCTAGAGAGTCTGATGTGAGCCGAGCACTCCGTGTGACCTTATGACCATGTGTGCCTCCATAGTCAGCTATCGCATTAGTGCATGCCAGGAGCGAGTCTAACAACCCAGAGTATGTTGGTGCTGTCCGCCGGGAACAGATAGTAACTTTCCTGGTGTCCCAAATTACGTAACTTCAAATCGGCAATTTAACCTATTTCTCACAAGAGGGAACTCTTGCGGGCAATAAGTTAGCTGTTAGGCATTGTGTCCCTGTGAAGCCACGGCCGTCATACGATAGTACTATAAGAGGGAATGTGGGGGCTGCCTGTACAACAGCATAGCACGTGTATCTAGTATGGCGTGTGTCGGTAGGCCTGTAGGCCAAACCATAAGTGTAGCGATGATGTGAAGTGTTTCAAAAGGCTATTTCATATACCCCATTCATTGTGTCAAGTAGCCACTAGTGTGGTCACAAGTGTTAATATGAACTTATTTGTAGGCGTGCAGAATGAGACTGCACTTAGCTCGTTTTAGCATTCAGGTGTATCTTATAAATGAATACCATAGATGTGACATCTAGGAAAAAGCATGTTCACAGGATGTTACTTTATGCAACCGATGCCCTGTGAATGACAAAGTACAGTACTCTCGCCAGTACCAGATTTGGGCAGAGTTTTTAAGAGAATAAATGTACAGGATTTTAAAGAATCATTAAGTCGCATTTTTCACACAGTGTTCATCCCGCATATACATGTTTATATAAAACATTCTTAACGGCGACGGCATTCCTGTGATGTCATCACGAAACCTGTTAATTTAGCATTTAGAGCCACGGGAATGTCGCCAATATGTGTAATGTGATTAAAAGGAATTAAGAGGGCTATAGAAGTGTTATATAACCATTGTGTTAGAGTAACGGCAAAAAGTATAATGAGCTAGCATGAATCTGAACGCACTCTAAACTTTCGTCTGCGCGAAACTGAATATCGTTCGGACTCTGACTTTCGCCATCAGCCAGCATGCTGCTCGGGAACCGCGCTCCTCGATGCGTCCCCTTGGTATAGGAACTTTTGGGCATTAAATCGTTAAATTATCAGTAGCGTAAATTCCGGAACCTCTTTGCTTTTATCCTAATACTGAGAGGCCGACCGAGAGAAAATTTTACCACAAGAACTTAAGTGTGCACTATGCACATTTTCGAAAGCAGCATCAGCTATCGGCAGGCCACAGTGCCGAGCACACATAATATAGTTTTATAGAGTACAAGGTCAGTTGTATTCAATTAGATGCAATAAAAGTGTGTGTGATTAATTCCTGCCTTTTATTGCTTTTACCCTAGGTAATTTAGGGCACGGCATCCTTAAGGCCGAAGTCTAACCTCAGTGCTTTGTGTTGAGTATTATGGGTCCTGCCCTCCATAAGCAGAGTAGATTCAGTGTTTGTCAATGGCTGTGTAATGGGGCCTTTACCCTTATGCTTGTATAGTGGGAGAAACCACTATTCTAATATCATTGCTGGTAACTGCCCGACGAACATCGCATCTAGTACTACGGCAACCTCCAGGAATCCCTGTGGCTGTCGGCCTCATGACCCCAACGTTTGCTCAACCGAGTTGGCACTGGGCAACACATCATCTCGCCCCTACCTTGGGTAAAAGGAAGGGCGACCCACATCGTTCCTGAGAGGGGGCACACAACAGAAATGGGGCCCAACTAGTGGGCCTTTTTCACCAACATGCAATGGACAAACTATTTTTCCTATGTTGAAATGGCCTTGCCCAACTAATGAGGCTCATTCAACGAGCTGCAAGTAAACAAGCCAACTATGACTTACCTCATAAATAATATGTACAACACGGGAAACATAACACGCATGGCAAGTCACGTCAAAATACGACATAGTTTGAGAAGAAAATATGACATAAATATAAAATTAAAGGTTTAATTCAGCATAAACAAGTACGATTTGGAAAGTGTGCAAAAATTGATGGGTTGCAGGTTATGTTTAGTGACACGGAATGCTTAAGAGCACTTATAAAGAAACTGGCAAGTCTAAAGTTTAGTATAAATTTAATGTAAATAGTGTCCTGTATTTAGCTATAAACACAGTTGGGTATGCGAACAGTCTCATGCATTTGCAAGTGGCATATCAAGCATGTAATTTTTTAATTTGTTTACATCCATAGTTACTATCTTATGATCACGTAAAAATTACTAGGAAGTTGGCATGCACTTAAAGTTGTTGATAAATGCACACATAATTTATGTACGTATTTTTCATTCAATTTAAGTATGCATTTAAGGTCAGTGAACTTGTATGTGTACTTAAGTGTTTTGTTATGCACTAACTGTATCCCGTGGGAAATTACATGCTGGTGAGTGGAGGGAAAACATGGTCCCTGCTACAGTGCAATAAGTGTGTATTTAAGTGCTGTGTCATGTATGTCATATTATGTCTTCATGTGATTTGTACTGCCTAACATTCAGGAAACCATATATGCATATGAGAACAGTGTGTTGTAACTGCCTAACGTTCAGGAAATCGCATGTCTGCAAGTCAGTAAGTAACGAGTAATAATATCCTACATAACCCAATCAACGAGTGAGTAGCAAAATAACCTTTTCGTAGCATCGCAACACATAAGAGAAATATGTGCAACAGAAAAAGCTGGTAGTGTTAATAAATTCATTTCTAGGCCAAATTAACTTAACAAAATTACATTAACAATTTTGACGCAGTTAGATAAATTTTCAGCAGGCAAGCACCATTTTTGTGCGGGAAAAAATGGGTAAATCACCGCAAATGAACAGCAGCTGTCTCGATGGGAGACACAACGCGAACAAAGCCACAATATGCACGCAATATTCCCGAGGCACACACCGTTTTATAAGAAGTTTCGCAAGCAATCATTCGGCAATTCAGAACAGTGATTTTCAACATTTTTATTTGTATAAGCTAAGGAACATTTATTATTTTGTAGACACGCACGCGATGTTTATGAGCAAATCCTGAGCGCAGTGTGTTGAACATTTTAATTGCACACATGTCAGTAGCATACCATTGCACAAGTGTTTTGTTTACATACAGTCAAAGGGAAAAGATGTCATACAATCGATAGCTATCACGACACAGAAAACATGCCAACCTGGAAACAAAAATGATGTTTTCCTAAATCATCACTGCATGCGAAAGCACGCGATATAATTAAACACTGCATAGACTGTTTTCTAAAACACATTTATGGGGATAAATGGTAAAATACACCACTTATGGTAAGTGGAGATTTCAGGGCATACTAACATTTTCAAACTTAAATATTTTAAAACTTTTAAGGGTGCACTTTTATTTTATTCTTATATAACAGTTTCAGGTGTGAATAAATTAAAGTTTGCAGGAAATACTGTGCAACCATACAAAATGGGTTTTAAGTTCGATATGCAAACTCTCATCTGGCCACAGTGCAACAAATTTCAATGTGCAAGTGAACTTGCAGGAAACTACCCAGAATGCAATAGCCCATCCATGCCTGCATCATTCCCAACAGAATTCACAGCACTTCCCACAACATCCACATTGTTTTCTATACCATGGATGCAGCTAGCAGTGCATAACCGGTGCCCGAAGTACTCATGCTCAGGGGCTGGGATGGACACCATTCAGTGTGAGGTATGTTCATATCAGTACTATCAGGTGTGCATAGGACCAAGTGGCTGTGTATTGACCGGCATCTGTGAGGGGTGGATATTATGCAGTAGGTGCAACAACAGTGTCCAGCCACAGACACCATGCATATTATCATTCATTACCATGCCACCAAGACAGGGCGAAGCAGACACGCATGGCAACCGCAAACACATGCATGCATGTATCGAAATCAGTAGGCATACCAAAAGGCGGAAAGTAACAGGAATAACCACTAAATTGACCAGCAGGCATACCAAGAGGCAGAAAGTCACAGAAATAGCTACGAGATTGACAAGGATGGACGTCCCGATGCCATCCTCACCGCCAATACTGTCGCCTATGCCGGTTTTTGCAGTATTGGATATACCTGCCGAAAAGTGGATAACACAAGTGGCAACTGACATTGAAAGAGCATCACCTCTGCACATCACAAGTGACACACCAGCCACAATAGCCACTGCATCACATTTTTGTTTCCCACCTCAGCACGTTAGGCGGGCTACAAGATGCCATGCATGCAGTTGCAGGTGATGCCGCAAGCCAGTTGCGCGGTATCAATTGTTGTACTGATCTATACCACCAGCCAGGCAAATGCTTATTGGCAGAGGCAAGCAGTACCTACGAAGTAGGAACCTTGGCAGGCAACATGGGCACACAGTGACACAAAACCGCAAACTCAATCAGACTACACAGCACAGAAGCAGACCGAGGCATGCAGATGCGAAAGAGGTATGTCTTTTGTCAACACATTGATCTTGGGTAAAAATGCGCATGAGAATCCAAGGGGCTTTCGCTAAGGAACTGCATCAACCCAACTCTGCAAGATGCAACAGCTGACAGGGGAGTGGGCCACATCCAGCTGGAGCCCTGTGGGTACATACACCCTACCTCATGCAGACCAGTAGGAGTGTGAGCATAAGGTGTTGCTTTTGAACACAGCGAAAGCAATAAATACTCACTCCTTATAGTTTAATGCATTCTTTATTTTCTTTATTTTCCTTTTATTTACATAAAACATACTAGAATTTAACAGCAATATTGACAACCTTTTATCTGCAATAACAACACACAAAACATTTCTATCATCTCCTTTGTTTACCTATCAACAGGAACAGGAAGGGATAATAGATGTGTGTAACAAACATTACACTTTTGGCGACCTTCAAAACTTAATACGCTCCCTCGCCAAAAGTCTCTAGTCCCATTTATTTACAGTTCTTCAGAAATACATATCTGGTTAAACTTTTTGTTAAAATATCAGCGTGTTGACTTACACTTTCAACAAATTGTACATCAATCTTAACGATACCTCGATTATCTTCATACATTATAATCATATCTAATTTGACATTTAAGTCTGACAATAACTTTTTCAAGCATAAACACAAACTGCAGTACTTAACGCTATGAGTTCGGCCTCTGTTGTTGACGAGGCTACACAATTCTGTTTCCTTGTCACCCAGGATACCACATTCCCATTTACCTTACACAAAAAACCTGAAACTGATTTTCGATCATTTACATCTCCTCCCCAATCTGCATCAACAAAACAAGAAAGTTCAGGGGAACGGTTTCCTCTGTACACCAATCCAACTTCTGTTGTACCCTTCAAATATCTCAAGACCCTTTTTAATTGATGCCATGCCTCATCAGTTGCTTTGTCCAGTATTCTACTGAAGTAATTTACTGCAAAAAAATATGTCTGGTGTGGTACCCAACATCAGATACATCAGACAGCCTATCAGTTCTCTAAAAGGTTTTGTTGTTACATCATTTCCATATGTATAAGGTTTTATGTTTAGCTTTGGCTCAATTGGTGTTGGTGATGATATACAATTCTCGCATCCTAATTTTTTCAAAATTCCTTTAATATACTTGGTTTGGTTAGTTTTCAAAACTTTGTTCTCCCTGTCATAACTTATCTCCAACCAAAGAAAATGTTTCAGTTTTCTATTTTCTTTAACCTCAAGATTTGATGCTAGCCGAGACTTAACATAATTTATGGTTAGAATAATGTCATCCACATAAAGCAGTAAATACAAAATTTCATCTCCCCTCATCAATGTATACGGACAACAATCGTTTTCAGACCTTACAAGACCTAATTCTAACACGACCTTGTTAAACTTGTCATTCCAGCACTTAGGTGCCTGCTTAAGACCATACAAAGACTTATTTAAGTTAAGAACAGAGTTAGGCTTATAACTAACACCAACTGGGGGATAAATATATACATCTTCATGCAACTCACTATTCAAAAATGCAGTTTTTACATCCAACTGCTCGAAATGATAAGATTTCCGATTTCCAACAGTTAACAATGTTCTTATGGTAGTCATTCTAGCTACTGATGCATATATATCATAACGACTTACATTTCCTTCTTGTGCAAAACTTCTTGCAACTAGTCTACCCTTATACCTGTCACTTACATCCTCCTCTAAGGGTTTCAATGAATTTAACTATTTTGTATCAATAACTTTTATATCCTTAGGGTATTCTACTTCCTCCCAAGTTCTACTTTTTATTAATATACTCAATTTCCCTATCCATTGCTTGTAACCACATTTCCTTGTCGACCCTTTTTTCTACTTCATTATGATTCTTTGGAACATTCTCTACAAAACTCATCACATTATATGCCATGTACATTTAATAGTTATCAAATCTTTTTGGTAAACTTACACTACGTTTGTGATCCCTAAATACACTTTCTTTTCCTTCTTCACTTACATCACTTACATCTACTGGACTGACACTAACATTTTCAGGTTCACTACAGTCCCCAGCATCCTGTTTTCATTCTACAAGTTTTATTTCATTTCTTCCTTTAAATATAAAATTACCTTCATCAAACTTAACATCACGTGACACTATGATTTTTCCCTTTGCAAGATTCAATAGTCTATAACCATTTTGAGAATACCCCACTAATATAAATTTTTCTGCCTTATTGTCTAACTTTGTACGCAACTCCTTTGATACATGGCTGTATGCTGCACATCCAAAAACCCTCAAATTTTTTATGTTTGGCTTACACCCATACCAGATTTCAGCCGGTGTGACTCTTTGCATGCTTGTAGTTGGACTACGATTTACACTACAAGCTGCTGTTCTGACCGCTTCTCCCTAAAGTTGTTTAGGTACCCCAGATTCACTGATCATACTACGTACCCCTTCGACTAAACTCCTATTCATCCTTTCTACCTTGCCATTTCGTTCAGGAGTGTATGGCACTGTGTAATGAAGAATTATGTCTTTATTTCTACAAAAATCAATCAATCCTTGTTCAACATACTCTCCTCCATTGTCACATCTTTGCTTTGATACAAACTGCCCAAATATATTGCCTGCCGTACTATAATAATCTTCAAAACATTCTGTAACTTCACCTTTTGACTTTATCAGATACATCATTGTAAAATTTGAAAAATCATCAATGAATGTAACAAAATATTTATGACTCATTTGTAGTAGGTTAAATTGGACCACATACATCAGAATGAAATATGCTTAACAGACTGTTACTTTTTGTTCTGTTACCAAATTGTAACTTGTCAGCTTTCCATTTACACACTCCTAGCAGAATTCAACTTTGTTCATATTTAACTCCTTGTTTATCCCTTCCACCATGTTTTGACTGGCCAATTTTTTCATTTCAGAATAGCTTAGATGACCTTACCTTCTATGTGCTAGCTTATTTTCTTCACACTTTACTTCATTCACACAACTTCCAGCTGAATTTACGTGAATTTTTAGCTCATATAAATTATTTCTAATACCTTCTCCAATTTTGTGTACCTTAACATTCTGAAAAACAACCTTAATATTAGCATTTTCTAAACATTTCACATATAACAAGTTTTTTCTTAGGCTTGGTACATAAAATACATTTTTTTACAGTACATTCAGTTCTTTTACCCTCTACTTCCAAAAATCCATGAATATTTCCTACACCTGTTGCCTCAATCACACTATTGTGTTTGGCCACTGCTATCTTTACAGACTCTTTAATTTTTTTAAATTTAGAAAATACTCTTCTGTCATTCAACCCTGCCATATGATTTGTACACCCTGGATCTACACAGAAACTCACAACAGCATTTTTGCTAATACTATCATTGTCTGTTTCTATATCACTTATGAAACAAATTTTGCTACAATTAGGGTGACTAGTTTGACATTTACCTTGAGTATCCATGTCAACATGATTGCTTTTTGGCTCACCCATTGTTGAGTAATGCTGAGATTGATTTTCCTGAAGATCCACTGCTTGGAAATATCCGCTCTGGTGAACATTTTCATAATACCTTCCAGGTCTATCATGCCCATGAAATCCTTCTTGGTAACCCTGCTGAGTTGCATCTTTTAAGTTGTTCCTGGGTAGCTGCTTACAGTTTCGACGAATATGTCCCTTGTTGCCGCACTCATAACATACACTTTGAGTTACTGATGAGAATGCTGATGGCACCACTGCAATTTGTACTGCAGTCTTAGTAGATTTTCACTTACTTTTGTCTTCTTCTTCTCGCAGCTTACTCTTCACACAAATTCAAGTGTTAATGTTTATGGTGGCATATTTTCAATGACTGTAACCACTACATCAAATGACTTGGGTAAACACAACAATAAATGGCATATAGCATCATTATCCTTTAATTCTGCACCAGGAGATTTTAGCTGCCTTACCACTTCATCAAACTGCCTCAGGAAACAGTCTACACTTTCACCTTCATTTAGCATCATTGACTGTAACTTCTTCTTTAAATACAATTGCCCAGGCAATCCCTTCTTCTCGTACAGATATTCTAGGCATTTCCACATTTGGTATGCACTTACCTTATCCTGCAAATTTTCTATTTGAGAATCATCAACACATTGAACAATTAAGTTTCTAACACGATTTTCTTTTTTCTGATCTGAATCACATGCCCGTTTTCCATCTTCAATTTCAATATATATTCCTTGTTAACACTCAGCAACATCATTTTTCGCAAGTAACATAAGCATTCTGAACTTCCAATTGTAGCAATTCGACCCATTTAGTGGCTCTACCATATAACGAAATTTATGTTGCATGGCCATTTTCTTTAATCTCTGAATAGCCACTTAGTACAAAAAATTCTAACTCTTATATCTTGCCATCAAATATCTTCACACATACCTTGGTCATTCTGTGCATTGATATTTTACTCATATAGCTTTTCTTCAAAACTTACGTCATGTGCTTGTGTATCACGCTCTGGGCCCATAACATATTGCTTTTGAACACAGCGATAGCAATAAACAATCTCCTAAGTTATGGATAAATGTATTATTATTTATTTTCTTGATCTTCTTTTTATTGACATAGAACATTCTAGATTTAAACAGCAATATTGACAACATTTTATCTGCAATCACAACACATAAAACCTTTCCATCATCTCCTTTGTTTACCTATCAACAGGAAAAGGAAGGGATCATAGATATGTTTAACAAACATTCCACTTTTGGGGACCTTCATAACTTAACATTCGGCACCATGAGTACCTCCAACTGAGATTCGAAGTGACCAGCATCTCAACACTGAGCAGGACCAACACAACCCCGCAAATCACAGAATAGCAACAGCAGGCAGCAACAAACACCATTTGAAGAATAAATGAGAGCACAAATAGCACCAAAATTGAGGGGGGCGCGATGAGATGGCTGTTCCCGCCCATGACACCTGGCATTGACGCGCCTGACAGAGGCCAAGGTGGCCGAAGAGCTGCCAGGCAGGGAAATCGCCATAGGTAGGGTGACAGAGGCAACTGTGGGGCTGATATCACCACAGGGAAGCCACGACGACCCCAGCAATGCAAACAGCAGCAGTAGAGCTGGGGGATGATGGCCACAGCGATGGGGAGAGTGCGACTGGCTTTCACGACCTCTCATGAGGACCACCACCTCCTCACCCCTCGCCCGTGTCCGGAGTGCGGCAACAGTAGCAAAGCAGCAGAGGCATGAGGCAGAGCAGCAGTAGAAGCATCGGAAAGAGCATCGGGAGGAGCATCAGCAAGAGCAGCAGTAGAAGCATTGGAAAGTGCATCGGGAAGAGCATCAGTAGCAGCAGCAGCAGTAGCAGGGGCATCATCAGTGGTAGCAGCAGTAGCAGTGACATCAGCAGTGGTAGCAGCAGAAGCAGTGACATCAGCAGTGGTAGCAGCAGTAGCAGTGACATCAGCAGTGGAAGCAGCAGTAGCAGTGACATCAGCAGTGGTAGCAGCAGTAGCAGCAGTAGTGACAGCAGGAGGAGCATCAGCAGCAATGCAGATGAGTCGTCGGCAGGGAGGGTATCGACCCCTCCATGACGATCAGCATCCATATTGACGTAGTCTTGATGGTGCTTGGTGCCAACCAAGTATAATCACAATCTAGACCTCACATTCACCACCTCAAAACCTCATTTAACCCTTTATCGCCCCACCACAAGGCGTCAAATGGCGCCTAATGTGGGGCTAAATCTCTGCCTAAAAATTCGCTCGCCAAAAAGTTTTTCGAAAATTTCCGATGTTTTTCCTGGATATCACATTTTCCTGCCTTTTATTACCAGACATGGGGGCATCATGAAGGCAGCAAGCGCAATGGCATCATCGGAATGCCTGTGGGATGATGCATAGACACTTTGGAAGCTTGTCAACAATCAACAGACGATGCTACACCATAAGCCCCCCATGCCACGCCACTCGGCGGGAGGAGCAGAGGGAAACCGCGAGAAGAAGTGACTGAGTGAGACTAACCTTCCCCGCCCCCCTGCACTCTTCACCGCCGACAACCAGCTGACCCCCTCGCAGGCACTGCATGTCAGCTGGCCATTGGGTCGATAACCGTGCATGGGGTAAGCAGACCAACCGCACTGGAAGAGGTCAGGGTGATCCCTCTTTCCCAACCTCGCACGACCATGCCGGTTCGTCCATGTCTCCTGTGCATGTGGCTTTGTTTTCTAACATAATAGGGCCCTATGACTGAAAGCTAGTCGTAGCTGTGGTGTCCGAATTCTTTGTGCCCTATGGTAAATCCTGAACAACCAACAAATGAAAGTAAGACTTATTGCCAATGCTGTCGCAAGACCAGCCCTATGAACAACCGCGCCGATGAAGTCCACGACAGGGAAAAAGACAGTAGCAGTGAAAGGTTGCAAGACAGTCAAAATTTTCAAATTTTCCCAATGCAAGTGAAACTAGAAAGTTAACATTTTCCAAATTATGCATTTCCGAAATATTGTGACAACTTGTTATGAAATAGCCAGGGTACCATTGTACTTCAGTCCATACAATGTGACAAAGTATCACCAAGAATGCATCTGTGACACGGAACACAAATCTGTTGTATAAACTACATTTCTTTGCATGCCGTATCATGCAACTTCAACTATGCATAGGTAGGGTAAAAATCGAACACAGAATGTAGCCGCAGACACCTCACGTGACCAGGTGTTGGACTTGTTAGGACAGTGGGATAACAATGTAGCAGTAAATGTAAATAGTAACCTTTCAAAAGTGATACTAGCATGGGACAGTAACAACGTGACAGGTAGAGTGGTACAGTGCAGAGAGGGGAGTGACAGCAGAGATGGGGAGATGAGTAGCACGAAGCAGGTATGCTATGCGCTCCCACCACACAATTAGCAAATGTAAACAAACCCTCGCCACCCGAAAATACCCCAACATACCCCAACAACCACACCGCACACATACCAACCACCCACCCCTCTTTTTACTGCCACTACCACAATTATTTTCAACGTGTGTTTACCCACCAATCATTCCAACTTCCTGCAAACTTTTCAAATTTTCCACTAATGAATCCATACACGAGAATTTGCACAGGGATAACAATACCACAGACAACAGAAAGTGCGATACGAAGCAGAACCACGGAGACCAACCTACCCCAACACCCGTCAGGACTGATCACAGCAAACACACCATCCAAATACCAAACATTGCCCTAGTTCGCAGGTACAACGACGGAAGATCAGGCAGCATTATTAGAAGATTATGTGTCCTGCCTTACCAGGTATGGTGTGAGTCGACACGAATGGGCCAGCTGTGTCGGAGCGCAACTCCACGGAGATGCACGTTCTAGATGAGCATCTCTCAACTATTATGGACTTTAGTGGGAGGAGTTTCGACGTGCATTCCAGTGCCGATTCAAAGCCGTGTTTACCTCTGTACAGGCCCAGAGAAGATTGACTATGAAGTGTCAACATTTGGGTGAGTCATTAACCGCTTTCATTACATGTAAAAATCAGCTTGTTAAACACCTCCATCTGAAATTGCCAGAGCGTGAAGTGCTTGAAGAAATCGCTGAAACGGCCCGACCTGAATTCAGAGCAGCCTCAATACCTTTGTTAAATGGAAAGTTAGAAGATATATGCATGCCACACTAATTTAGAGAGAATGGCTGAATCACCACGCCATGATTAAAATGCAGTAAAATTGCCACAGGAGCAGAGGGAGGACAGTGTAACCAAGTATCACTCTGGCACATCACAAAATTTTTCAAAGCAATCTTGTAGTAATAGCGGACAAGTGCATGAAAAGGTGTATAGTGGGCCTCAGCATGAGAAATTGTGTAGTGGACAAACACATGGAAATATGTATAAACAGGATCAGAAGAGGAGTGGAGCCATGGGGTTCGGTGGTCAGAAGACACAGTACCGGAATTCAGCAGGTAATGCCAACCATCAACAGCAAGGATGGGATCCGGACTACCCACCTCGACATCCATTTAGGAACTACCAAACCCCGCAATATCACTGGCACAATAAATGCCCGAACAATCCACACATGAGACAAATTAAAGAAGCGGCAGAACATAAGCAACAGGGAAACAAGTTGAAGCGGCGAAGGGGCCGGATGCTTCGGACACCCCGCCCGCTAGAATTCGGACAACAAACACAAAATTAACACCACAGCAAGTATTGGTACAGCAAATGAGCAGCTGTCAAGCACCATTTATCAGAATTTCAATTACTATCAATGGCCAGTTGTGCCATGCCTTAATCGATGCTGCTGCCTCACATAACTTCATATGGCTGCACTTTGAACACAAGCAGGGCGTGATGCCTACAGAACACTTGATTCGGTTGGCCACGAACGGC
Source organism: Dryococelus australis (assembly GCA_029891345.1). NCBI lineage: Eukaryota > Metazoa > Arthropoda > Insecta > Phasmatodea > Phasmatidae > Dryococelus > Dryococelus australis. Next base: position 201,562,250 of record CM056997.1, read on the forward strand.
AATTGTAGTATGGCCGTAGAACAGGCAGTATAATGGTCCAAGTACAAGATATTGAGACGAAAACAATGGTCATTGTTACACCAGAAATACGTGATGAAGCTATTTTGGGGATACCATGGTTAACAGAACAACACACAATCGTGGAGCCAGCTGCAAGGCGAATACATTTTGATGCGAAAGAAAGATGTACGGTGCACAACCTGAACTGCTGTTAGACGGGTAGCCTACCCGAAGTAAAACTAGGGAAATTTGACAACCAGTTCCTGCACGAGTACCGGGCCGCATTTAAGTGTGTCCTTGACGAACACAGTGATGAGAGTTGGTAAACCCTAGTGACTAATAAACATAGTAGTGTAGTTAATACTTATTGGCTTATTATCTTTATAGACTGCATGTACATTGCTACTCATTTCTAGTGATTAGAACAGTTTTCCATATTTGAGTTTGTTGCATTGATTTTACCGTTTTGGTTTCTACTCTTCAAACACATGTATGTTTAGCCTTACAAGTGGCAGATTTAATAGATTGTAAATGTTAATCTACATGGCGCTCACGTGGACGAATTGGTTAGTTTTACCTTACTCTTGTGCGTGCTTTCATCAATTTGCTTGCTGTTGGCGCATGGAATTTGGAGTGTTTCGGCTTTCGGAAAACTCAATTTAACCTTTCAGCGCCGAACACCTGGATGGGGCTAGTGTAGGTTATGCGGTGCACCTGCGCCCCGACAGTCCACAATTTCCACCTCTTACTCTTAATATATGTATGGTACCAACAGGAAAATTTTTCACAATTTATTTTTCTACATAATTATGCTAATCTAGTAGGCACTAGTAGTGTTTAAATTTTGTTTAAATATATGGTTGAGTCATATACACAATTTTCCTTAATACCTTTGAGATTATATTATAATTCAATTCTTATATACTATTGGTGAATTCATTACTACGACGGCTGTCGTCCGATCGTATGGGATTAAATTGTTGGTTATATAGGCGGTGAAGAATTTGGAAGGAAATTGGTATGAAAATGATTACCCGGGAGATGCCAGACATCGCCAGGGCGACGTCAATGATGATGATGCGGTAAAGCTGAGATCTCCTTGGTGCTCTCAGTGTGCTGCAGGCCAATCACTCAGCCAAACTTTCCTGCGATGGTCTAGTTGTTCACCTGGTGTGGAGGCCTCGTTGTTTGCTAAACGAGGGGCTCTTCGGGCGGCCTAATCACTGTGTGCAAATTATTGAAATATTAAATCGGCATAATCAGACTCCTTATACATGGATTGTTAGGGCCAAAACCACACGCTCATAAATGCTAAACATGATATTTTGTAATATGTTGCAGCAAACATGAAAACACTTAAATACCCTTAAAATTCACATAAAGACATGCAGAAAAATGGTGGGTTTTAAGAGGCCTGTGCCCTGAAATGCCTCTCGGCGACCGAATAAAAAGCACTCGTCAGTTCATGCTATTTTATTTGGAGAATGATGTGCCCTTCAGGAGAACAGCTTACAACGTTGCATGCTTTCAGCCTGCGGCGAAGGCTACACGATAATAAAAGCACTAGGCTGGTATGGAATTAAGTGTACTGATAAATTTACGAACTCCCATGGCGATGCAATTCCTGGAGAGGCAGAGGGGAGTGTCCCAGATGGCAAAAACAAAAAGAGTTCCAAAGAAATTAAGTTATTGTAGAGAAGTTACCAGCGATGAAGAATTGAGACCATCTGGGCGGGAAAAAGTGTGAGCATGGTTTCACACATTCCTCTCCTTCTAGGTATGGCTTGCTGACTGACTTCATGCTGTGTTGAAAGGGCTTCGCAAGAGTGGGCATGCATGCCATGGTGGGATGTACTTATTTACTGTTACATGTCACAAACAATATTATACACTGCAAACACAAATTTAATAATTACTCTGAGGTTTACCTTGCAAATAGGATCAAATGGAGTGGACAAAAGACTGGTGGTGGTGAAAATAAACATTTATGAAAAACAACACTGCAAAACATTAACACTGGAGCATAAGGGTTTCTAGTCATCTTTTGTTTTATTAACTGGTCAAGTGTCCCCATCACGTGTCGAGAAATATTCCTGCAAAAATATTTATAATGGTTTTATGCAATAATGTGTATTTGTGTCTCATTCTGCCCTCTCTTGGGCCGGTAAATTTACGTAGCATTACTCTACTTTGTACTGGACTGCACTTGCCCTATCGTGCAATTGCATGCACCACTTCTGCACTCACACGACACTGACACTACTCGTCGGCGATCAATAGTCGAGTGCGGATGTGTGCTGCGTTGGGGAGCGGCTGACAAGACAAATGGCATAGGGCGAGGAGCGACATGCATCAAATGACTCCCACACATTTCTGATTCCCTTTGTGGGCCGACGCTGCTACCTGCAGCACTCGTGTATCCTCTGGGTCCTCCGAGGGTGTATATTGTAGACCCTTCCCTGCTGAGCCATATTTCCTCCCGGTGCTCCTGTGTGTCTGTGGCGAACTGTGCACTGGGTGGTCAAAGAGCACCCACATTGGTGGCACTGCTGAGGAGGGTGAACCCGCTGTGATGTCCTGTGGATGCAAAATGAAGCAATTGATCCTCTGCTTTCACTCCCGCCGTCGCTGCTGCTGCTGCTTGCATCTCCTTGCCTGCTCCTGCCATTCCTCCTCTTCCTGCTGTTCTCTTCTACGCTTGTGTCATGCTGCCATTCTCGGTCGCGACCCTCGCGGTCTCCTTCGTCCTGTCCACTTGTGGTGTTTTCTCCTGCTCCTTCCTCCTCTCTTGCAGCATCTTGCTCCATACTTGCTGGTGTACCTGCTGCGGGTGTCCCATCCGGAAGTAGTGCTACCAGAATGGGTGCCATATCATCAACAATAGCACTTGTAGGTGCTTCGCAGTCTGAGAAACTTGGTGAAGCGCTCTGTTGGTCCCTGTTGGGCGTGATGATGCCTGGCAATGGCGGGTCTTCTATTCCCTCTCCTCCACTTCCTGCTGGAGGTACTGATTTACTTTCCTGCCTTCCTGCTTGCTCAAGAAGCTCGTCTCTCACGAGGCCATCATGGGGGTCACCAGGTGGTTCCCCCAGATGCATCGTTGGTGGCAGAGCTGAAGCTGCCCCTTCTTCCCAAGGTGCCATTGCACCTCCTCCTCTCCTCCCGCTTCGGTCTTGGTTCTTGCTAGCTTGGTGAAGTAAAATATGATGGATGTGCTGCTGTCTTGGGTGGTGTGACGATCCCTGCACACAGCGTTTTAGCATTCGGCTGGGTTGTGTGATGTGGGGCTAGAACCATGGCCCTGAGCGAATTGAACTTTTGTAGTCGACATGGGACCATGGTGAAAAAAAGGGGGGGGGAGAGGTGTGACTCGCCGCCCACATCCTGCCGCATGGTCGATTGATGAGTGGGCTGAGTGTCCTCAAACACTCATGGCTAGCGATTAGTACACTGCCATCTGTGAGCAAACAGGCTTGAATGACTTTCAAATTACCGATTTGAAAACGTCTAGTCTGGTTAAATTTCACAATGTTTGCATTTGCAATCTCCCAATATTTACACTCGCAACAAAAAAAATGTGTACACTTCAATTTTACTTTGCTTTAGGTGGCCCCAATGGCCAGAACATTTGCTTGAACTTTACACGCGTACACACTTGCACTTCTGACACGTAAGGTTACATGAACAGTTTGGGAAATGAGTAATGATTCACTTAGCTCGAAAATTGCCGCGCTAATACGGCGGGCTAGCACTCTCAATCGTTTGTCTGTCCATTTCTTGTTATTGTGTGCTGAATGTTTAATTTGGTGATGGCACGACAGTCACTTAGAACATTGTGCGTGCTCTGTGACTGAATGGTGCATCAGTTTTACTGCGCTGTTCTCCACAAGTGACACGGTAATGGTGTGACACGTGGTAGGTGGTGGGGTTACTGGTGATTGACAACTTAACACTTGGTCTGCGGGGACCGAACACATGGAAATTTCCTCCATCACACTTTCACTCACCTGTGTCATTGTGTCCTTGGTGATCTCGATGTTCTGTCGAACTGCTTTTGGCTGGTTATGGCATCCAATGTGCCAGTGGTACTGTGTGGTTATGCAGTACCTGGACGTGACATTTTGGCCGGCGCCCTGTAGTCCGCTGCAGTATGGTGTTGTGCGGTGCAAGTTGGACCACTGTTGCGCTCGGACGCATCTGCTGTGGCTGGTATCGTTCTGGCCGGCTGGCCATGTGATGCTGTGTTTACTCCCGCCAAGGTGGGCATGGCAGAGAGTTGCGGCGCACTGAGCCATGACAGCCTGATCCCGCTCTTCAAGTGAGCTGCGGCTGCCATAACATGTTTCAATGCTTGTATCAGATCTTGCTCAGCTTCTTGTGGTAGGTGGCGAACTGATGACTGCGCTCGTTATGGAAATGACTGATTATTGCTCGCCGTAGAAATGTTCCTCGACTTGCTTCACTCGCAACATTGAAATGTCTGTCCACAAACGGTTGCTGCTTTGTCTCTGTTTAGGCACACTGGGTGATATGTCTGTCGACATATGATACACCGGAGTTGCGGTATACCTTGGCCTGAACACCATAGATTGCTGAATTGCTTGTCCATAATTTGGTTGATGAAGATTGAGAAATTGATGTTCCGATTTTTTTTGGGCTTGAAATGTTCACTGTTTGTGGGACTTGCACAGGCAGTTTTGACTGCACTGATGCTGTTACTTTCCGAATGTCCTGTACTATCTTCCATTCACAGTTGGTCATGGTGCAGTAGTCTGCTGCAAAGTTGGTACAGTGGTTGCAATGGCAACATTGTGTGCCTCACTCGAATGTGTCAACAAAGTCCAATGGGAGTGCTTTGAGGCACTGTAAGCACAATGGAGTGGGTGTCGCGGGGGATGTGGTGTAGCTGGCCATGTTGACATACACAGCCACATGTGTGATGCAGATGACAGTTCAGTTCCACATGTGCGGCGTGGTGGTCACGATGCGACAGCCCCACTCGAGCATGCTCGAATGGGGAGGGGGCAAAGAACCAGTTCTGCTCAGCTGACCGCCAGCAGGCGGCATGAGCGACGAGTGTGGGGAAGGAGGGGAAATTCTCTTCCCTCTGTTCCTCCGTCCTGTCCTGCAGAGCACTGCTGCTGGCTTTGAAGGGGGTGGCGTGGCAGTGCCCTCCCTTCCTTTTCTTTGTCCTGCATCCTGCCTGGTGGCGTGAGTCCTTATGTTACATGCTGCACCAAGATGGCTGCCTTTCTAGGCCTCTTCTCCGCTTTCCCCACAGCGGCGATGAACCCTTTTCCTTGCAGAGCACATGGTCCACTTTCTGACATCTCCCAGGAGTCCAGAAAACATTACGACACTGTAAATGTTCTCCTCTGATACCTCTCGTTGCGGGTAGGCGGTTAAACAGGGTTAGGATGGCGGAGGTGTTCAGATTGATGTGGAAAAAATTTGGAAATGTTGGTCAAAAAGTTCATACATTGATTTTGGCGTGAAATTTGGCAACATGGGGGGGGGGGGGGGCGACAATTTGATGCAGTGGAGTGGAGGTGATACTAGGTTAAATATGAAACAGGAAGTGGTAATGACTTAGCCACACTTGGACTGGCCAATTTGATGGCTGTCATAGGATGGTATGGGATTAAATTGTGGGTTATACAGGCAGTGAACAATTTGGAAGGAGACTGGTATGGAAATTATTACCTGGGAGGCGCCAAACTTTCTACGATGGTCTTGTTGTTCACCTGGTGTGGAGGCCTCGTTTGCTAAACGAGGGTCTCTTTGGGTGGCCTAATCACCATGTGGTATTGCTAATTATTGCAATATTGAATCAGCGTAATCAGACTCCCTATGCTTGAATTGTTAGGGCTAAACCACACACCCATAAATGCTAAACACGATATTTTGTGATATGTTGTAGCACACATGAGAACAAATAATTACCCTTGAAATTCACATAGACACTTGCAGAAAAATAGCAGGTTTTATGGGACCCGTGCCCTGAAATGCCTCTCGGCGACCGAATAAAAAACATCCATAATGTTCATGCCATTTTATTCGGAGACTCTAATGTTCCCTCCACTAGTTGCACACTTTCAACCTGCGGAGAAGGCTACATGGTAGTAAAAGTACTAGGTTGGTATGGAGTTAAGGGTATTGATAAATTAACGTACTCCCCAGGCGATGCAATTCATGGGGTGGCGAGTGGGAGTGTCCCGGACAGCAAAAACAAAAAGAGTTCCAAAGAAATTAAGTTATTTCAGAGAAGTTACCGATGATGAAGAATTTAGACAGCCTGGGCAGGCGGGTGGGAAAGGCGCGAGCGTGGTTTCACACGATCCTCCCCCTCTAGGTGAGACTGTCTGACTGACATCCCGCCATGGAGCAAAGTATGGCGAGCGTGGGCCCGCATGCCATGGAGGGATCTACTTGCACACGCGGAAGAACATATTTGGCGTTACATGCTACAAACAATACTAAACCCTGCAAATACAAATAGAATAATTACTCTGAGGTTTACCTTGCAAAGAGTGTGAACTGGAGTGGACAATACACTGGCGGCGGTGAAAATAAACATTTATGAAAAACAAAAATACTGCAAAACAATAAAACTAGGGCATAAGGATTTCTAGGCACATGTTATTTAATGTACTGGTCATGTGTCGAGAAATATTCCTGCAAAAATGTTTATAACCCTTTTGATGCAATAGCACATGTTCGTGTATCACTCCACCCAATTTCTCGGGCTGGTAAATGCACGTGTCATTACTCTACTTTGCACTGGGCTGCACTTGCCCTATCATTCATTTGCATGGACCACTCCTGCACTCACACGGCACTGACGCTACTCACTGGCGATCAATGGTCGAATGTGCATTTGTGCTGCACTGGGGAGCGGCCGGTGTGACAAACGATCTAGGGTGAGGAGCGACGCGTTAACTATTTAGTTGTTTTTATTTACCTTGAATTTATAATTTCCTTATAGTGTTAATTACATACTTAATATTACAAACTATGGTTTACTTTGTACAGTATTTACTATTTGAGAGTGCCTTCGTAATAGTGAACTAACTACTAACTGCCATGGCTTTGCCACAGTGAACTTAATACCTTGGTATGTGCTGCACTCTCATTTCAGCTGATGGAAAGCCTATGCTGGATTCAAATTTCAGTGTTGTTACTGTGTCTACAAGAATATTATAAAATGCGTGTGTGGTTACATATTGTGCTAATTTAAGTGACCGCTCGTCACCCTGTTTTCTGTGTTACTTTTAACACGCATTAACCAAACTCTTTGGTGCGGGACCATGTCCGCAACCATATGGTGGCATTCTTTATGCTCTATCATGCACTGTGTATTGTGCAAGTGTACGCCCGTATGTGCCTAACGATATTAGCTATGAGCTAATGTAATTTCATCGTTAGTGAGTATGTCCCTACTATAGCTCCTTTTAGATGTGTGAAAAATTCCGTACACGACATATCGGTATTCAGCTGTCCTGTTAGTCATTAAATATGGCAGCCGCCTCTGTTTGTATACCATTGCTCTTTACGTGCTGAGATACTGATCATTTGGAATACCTAAGTATTAAGTGCTGCTGAGAAGGTAAACAGCACCTTTTCATTTTTTTCTGTTAACTTTAGCTGTTAGTAACCATAGAGTTTAATATGAGTGCGACCCGAAGTAATTTGACGTACATCACTATGATGACTAGTGCCAACAGTAAAATGACTAAACCCGTAATGTAATTACAGTGCTCTTGCTCTATGTATGTGAATACTTTTGTTTGTGTCTTTGTATGATAGTAATTAGATTGGTCATACTGAGGTAACTCTGGCAACATTGTATTCGTGATCTTCCAGTTTGTATTCAAGGTGTTTGCTATATTGTAGAAGTGTCGCCCTTCTTCCAAATGAAGTTGTTTTAGCTCGAATTGCTGGTTAATCATCCAGTGAATTGGAATGACTGTTTTGGTCGTTGGCACAACTGGCCTTCGCGAGTCACAGAGGTGCGTGGTGTAAATAAGTGTTCCCTGTCCTGACGTTAGCTGACACCCGCACAGGAGGTGAATTTCAGTGTTTCCAACATTTGCACCAGATATATCGGTACTCAGCGTTTTTTTTATACAGCACATTTTAATTTACACAGGAGCGCTAGTGAGGATGTATTCCTGGGGCCTGATAGAGTTGACTATGAGTGGCGTGCCTGGCGAACAAGCGAACCTGCATTTGCTTATAAGTAGTTCAAAATTATTGAAAGTGATAGCCGTCTGAACACATTGATATTTGTCGCTGCGAATGAATTTCTTCGGAATATAAAATATGCCCTCGAGGTTTTCGTTTAATTTCGTTACCTGTCTAATAGATTGTGTCTTTGAGTTAATAGCGAGCAACTAGTTTCGTAGTTAGATTTCGCATGTTTCATTAGCATAAGCATAAGGCACGTTGATCATTTTGAAAATATGGCAAAGTCTGTCTGTCTGCCTGCCGTAATGGTACTTGTAACTTGATATCTAGTTGAGTGTCGGACTGGCCACATTCTGTGATGGCAGTTGCATAATATTGTAAGATATTTTCTGTTGGCAAACTGAAATCGAGATTAATCTGGTGGATTTTGGTTTGGAGATTTTTAAGATCCTGTTTAAGCGGTTCTGGCGGTATCGCCTGTATGGAAATCGGTTAAGTTGGCAGTGTTGAATGTAAGTCATTAATTGTTGTTCACTGACTATATTATTTATGATATGTAATAGAATGGAACTAATTAGTTGATGTAAGAGAATGGCCTGGTATACCCTTTGGGTTGTCTTTGTTTGCTGCTGACATGACTGAGATATCGAATTTACAGCCTTGCCTAATCTATTAACCTTATTCTCCACTTGCATCTTAATAGCTGAGACTGCGTGGATTGCTACATTTAGATTTTTATTGGATGTAATTACTCTGCTTTTGAGGTCGTTCAGTTTGCCAACATTTCGACATTACCTAAAAGAGCTTGTAGGCGCTTATTTGTCAAGAGGTTACAACACCAATTTGCAACCTGACCTAAAATTTCAATGCCTCATTTTGAATTTCTTTTTTTTTTAAATTTCATTAAGAAATTGATCTCGGACATTTTCCTCTACCATGCTTATATAGTTATACAGAGCCTTAGAATTGAGACAAACTGAGCTGTTGTGGACTACACATGCTGTGTGCAGCCACATCTCTAGACTGGTTGTTGTTGATGGTTTTTGCAAGAGGGATGTTTTAGACCAGCAGTATGGTGTCTTGATAGTAGAACCGGTGTGTCACCCACTGCCAGTAGATGCTTGCATGGGTGTGTACGAGCTGTGCACCTGTAGGATATATTATAACAAGTAGTAGGAGCAGCGACATTCTCCTTGTTGGCTGTTTCATCGTTCTTTGCACAATCTGTAACATAATTATATAACCATCTAATATTAGCATTTTTTTACATTGCACATGTTAACATATTCTAATTTCTGGTTCCAGTCTTTGTGGATTTGTACTAATTTGGTGGACAATCCAATATGTTGTGTACCTGGTTGGGGCCTTTGTATTTTTAATTGAGGGCCTTATTACAAGCTTGATTCTTATCAAAACCCATTCACTGATTTTAATGGTGGTTATTTTTAATTTAGCGTCAAATAGTTGTTTCTGTTTTTCTTGTGCCCAAACTAAATTCATTTTCGCCTGCTCTGTCTTGAGCTAGTTTTTGGCACAAATCGTCACTACATTGGGAGAATGTGTTCGTTATAACCAGCACTGGTTGAGTGGCTTCTACATTATGCAGCAGGTAGAATGGGGTGAATTTGGTACTTGCGTTGATGGAAGTGTTGTGGTTGAATACAATAAATTGGACGTATTCATCCCAGCTAGTGGGGTCTTCATTCACACATGCTGTAAGTTGCTGACCGAGAAGTTTATCAACAGATTCTACAAGCCCATTACAGGACGGATTATAGGCCCTAGTTTGTAGTTCTTTTATTTGTAATTTTTTTCAGTAATTCTGTTATGAGCTCATTATTGAAGGATGTAACTTTGTCTGTTAGTATTTGTAAGGGGCATATGTATTTTAAAATAATGTCTTATATAAAGTTAGCACATGTCTGGGCGACAATCGATTTAACGGGTGCCGTAATCACATACCGACTGAAAAATTTGGCCATGACTAAAATGTACTTGTTGCCTTTGGCTGAACACTGTAAGGGATCTTTCGCGTCTAGGGACAAAGCTACCAAATGCCTCGGTCGTGTGATCGGTTGGAGCTGGTCTATGGGTTTTTGGTTAGAGGGTTTTATTTTTTGCAGATGGGACGATATTTTTACATATTACTTGACATCTTTGTGCATTGTGTCCCAGTAGTATACTTTTTTTTGTAAGGTTTTGAATAATCCTAGGTGTCCGCCTCCTAGTAACGCATCATGGCAAGCTCCTATATTTTCATTGACGTAGTAGAATGGCAGTAGTGTTAGTTTCTTTATACCTGTAGGTGTGTTTACTGTCACATAGATCTCGCAGTTCCCTGATATTGCGTAGCGCCTAGCGAGTTTTAAGTTTATCAGTCCGGTTTTTGCTGGTTCTTTTACGGCGATCTTTAGTTTTTGGATAAGCGGGTCTTTTTGGTATTCTCCTAGAAACTGGAATGTATGAGTATCTATTTGGTACATCAGTATTTCTTTGTCATTTGATATTTATAATTATAATTAATTGACAATTTAGTAAGGGGTCAATGCATGTTGCTTTGACTTTTGTGGGGCGATTTTCCATTGATATTTATACAGTGTCATGAAACATTTCTGAAATAATTTTCGCTATATATTGGACTGGGATATATTCACAGTTCATTATAAATTTGCTAATTTTTGACTTGTCACTGGTCTGGATGTCGTGTTTCATGTACTGCTTGATTTCCTGCCAATTGTTGACAATGAATGTTGTTATTATTGTCTATATTTCCGTGTCTTTATCGGGGTTCTGAACAGGCTTTCCGCTAACGTTCTGCATACAGATCTGCTATACATCATTTCATTTTTGACAGTATACCTAATTATATTTATTTCGTTAACATTAGTGTTCGTTTTACCTGTAGTTGGTAAACAACTCATAGCATCTGATAGAACATTTTATTTTCCTTTTACAATTTGTGCTTGGAAGTCATATTCGGCTAACACAATGTTCATTTTCTGAATACTAATATAATGTTCTGCCATTGTCTTTAAATACAGTAAACTGGAATAACCGGTTTCTATTGTGAAGTGTCTACTGTACAAATTTTGTCTAAAATAATTTAAAAGTATTTGATTGCTCCAAGGTCACATTCCGTTGTACTCCAACGACACTTATTCAAAGAAAATTTCTTAGATGCAAATGCTATAATCTACTTGTGCTTAGTGTCCGGTTTGACTTGCATTTGTACTGCTCCAATTGTAGTTTGTGATGCGTCGCAGGCTAGTATAATATTTTTCGATTCATCAGATTTCTGCAAGATGGGTGCATTTTGAATCACTTTTTCAATTCCAAGTACACCTCACGCCCTTTTTCAGTCGATTTGTAAGGTGTATTTTCTTTGGTTAGTTCTGTTAGTGGCTCCACCTTACTATCATAGTCTCGAATTGGTGTCATGGAACATTTCATCCTTTAGATCGGCATATTTTTTCTCATGCCCACAGTTGTACACAATCGGCCTTAAACATATTCTTTATGTTTTGTAAACTTTATATAGTTTTCACTCGCATGTTATTTTATCAGAAGTTTCTTTTTTTTTTTTTCGCCATGTTTATTTTTCACTTTAATACGACATTTACTCCTACCCTAAGTCCGGTCTAAAGGTTAGGTTGTACTAAAGCAAGAAGATCGTCGGACTAGCAACAACATGACTCACTGAATACGAAAAATGTTGGTCCAAGGATGATCTTTCCTTAGTCCGAACTTAAAACACGACTATGAATAAGCCCCTTCTTATACTTGATTATACATTTAAACCGATTTTATATAAAATATATATTCAAATTATATTTAAATTTAATACTAATTTATATGTGATATAAAATAGCGAAATTACATAAATTTATCTATAGGTATATTTCATAAATATTATTCTGATGATTATTTAAAATTGATATGAATTAAACAATAAAATTATTTGTGGTATTCTTTTTAAAATACTCTCATTTTGAAATTAATTGTTTAAATTAATTACACGTACTGTTAATTTATAGAAGGATTATATTTACAGTGGAAATCTTTGAAGTTTCAACATGCTAAATTTTTATAGGTTTTTATTACAATATTATACATATACATTGCAATTTTTGTTTTCTCTCAGTTTTAAACTTACATTTTAAATTGCATTTGCTCATTGTCATAATATTTTGGTAATTAACTGATTTATTTTGATAAAATATTACTTCATAACTCGATATATGGTGTTTACAGTTAATTGACCACCTTTGAAAGCCCTGATGAAGATCAACTTCTCATCTCAGGTTGTATTCTTGTGCCATACTTAAAATTTACATTGCCATAGGCCTAATGGCATTATTCATGCGTCAGTCAGGTGAAAACGTAAAACTTTTAGAAACCTAAATGTTGCATTAATATGCCAATATTCTTAATCTGCAAGCAGAAAAAAATTATACCTACTTATTTTCTATAAATTTAAACATAACATTCGTAATAGTACATCAAGTCTTCAACAATCCCTCAAGGCTGCATGCCAGTGTGTATGGAGGCATATGTGCAGATAACAGGCAGTGATTTTTTTTTCAATGGTTGTTTTCAAAAGTTTTGACTTTACAGTGAACAAACTATACACACATATATTAGATATATTAAAACGGTTTTCTTTAATATGTACATTCATTTAAAAATAACTTTAGTGTTTTCCTTTTACCATACTTTCATGGGTTTTTTGTTATAATATGTAAAAAAAAAAAATTTATGTCCTACAATATACCACCTACAATAATATAATATTTAATTTTTATTCCATAATTGGTTTGTTATTATAATCTTAATTCAACACCTCTGTGTTAAATATTTATATAAATTTTTTTTAAGAACATCTTTATATTCTTGGTTATCAAAATTAAAAATATATTCAAAGAGTACAAATCTGAATATAATGATAGAGAACATATTTTATTTGTACATGGGTATCTCGTTTTTTATAATCCGAGTTATTTAGATTGAAAATATTTTATATTCAGAATTTTACATGTTTTGATTTCGTTACAGACCCAGGAATTGTAGATTTATAAGACAATCACTACACAGTATAAAAGGAAGTCCCTGGCGCGCGTCTGTCTGTCTGTGACTACGCTAATCTCGAGAACCACTCAACAGATTTGGATGCGGTTTATTCTGATATGATCTTCATTTATCGGGGAAGGTTTGTGCGTATTATAAATTGCCGTAGCACTTATAGGAACTGCGTATTAACGGTGTTAATGAATCAAGTCGGGATAAAATGAGCCACTTTGCAGCTTTCTAAGCATGCTCTACGAAAACTGCAGGGCCGATTGTTATAATTATTTCATTGTTAGCAAGCTAAATTCTTCCATATAGCTATAGACATACAAGTAGGGCCACAGAGGCCCAGTGGGCAGAGTAATCTCAAGTGGAGCCACAGCAGACCAGTGGGCAGGGCCAAATTTCCCATGTTGTTGCCCGTAGGCTCATGAAAAATTTTCTATCCCTCCGCAACCTGTTATTTTTTAAAATGTCCTCTTTATTTATTATTTTACAATCCATAGCAACGAGATCAGATGCGTTATCATTACAACATTAATACGTTATAAATTACTGAATTACAAAGATAAATAAGTAACAGTCAAACACAAGGTAAAATTTAAGTTATTGAATTAATGTGTTTTAAAACTCTATAATTTACGATGGCAAGCTTAACTTTCTATTTGTAGGCTTGAAAACCTGAAACTCTACGAATATCTACTATAAAGTCTCATGCCCCAACTATCAGTTTCTGTCCCCTGATAAATATAAAACTGGAAGTTCGTATTGGTGGTTAAAGAGGCAACAAGGACCTTCGTTAATATCAGAAAGCAATTGACTCCCAAACACCAGTCTCGTTATACATTTTATTCTAGCACACAGCCATACAAAAAAATACCCTGAAACATTTTTTTTCGTTGCGATTTTGCCCAATGACATGTCTCCCCCTAAAAAGTGCCCCTCTAGGCCCGGGCCTAGTCGGCCTAATGGGAAATCCGGCCCTGCCAATGGATAGAGCGATCCCAAGTGGGACCGCAATGGCTCAGTGGATAGAAATATATAAAGTGGGGTGGTAGAGGCCTAGTCGCTAGAACAATTCTTAGTGGGACCGCAATGGCTCAGTGGATAGAAATATATAAAGTGGGGTGGTAGAGGCCTAGTCGCTAGAACAATTCTTAGTGGGACCACAGTGGCTCAGTGAATAGGAATATATCAAGTGGGGCCGCAGTGACCTAGTGGCTAGAGCGATCCCAAGTGGGACCGCAATGGCTCAGTGGATAGACATATATAAAGTGGGGTGGTAGAGGCCTAGTCGCTAGAACAATTCTTAGTGGGACCGCAATGGCTCAGTGGATAGAAATATATAAAGTGGGGTGGTAGAGGCCTAGTCGCTAGAACAATTCTTAGTGGGACCACAGTGGCTCAGTGAATAGGAATATATCAAGTGGGGCCGCAGTGACCTAGTGGCTAGAGCGATCCCAAGTGGGACCGCAATGGCTCAGTGGATAGACATATATAAAGTGGGGTGGTAGAGGCCTAGTCACTAGAACAATTCTTAGTGGGGCCACAGTGGCTCAGTGAATAGGAATATATCAAGTGGGGCCGCAGTGACCTAGTGGCTAGAGCGATCCCAAGTGGGACAGCAATGGCTCAGTGGATAGAAATATATAAAGTGGGGTGGTAGAGGCCTAGTCCCTAGAACAATTCTTAGTTGGGCCACAGTGGCTCAGTGAATAGGAATATATCAAGTGGGGCCGCAGTGACCTAGTGGCTAGAGTGATCCTAAGTGAGTGGCTAGAGCGATTCCAATTTTCAAAATAAATAAATGCCAATGAAGTGGGCGAGAATACAGCTAGTTGTATATAAAGCATTGTTAAACAAATTTAAGGTTCATTATTTTCTATATATAAAGTACAAATATTTTTTTATTAATTTTTAAATGTAAGTTCTGTCAGTAATTTTGGGCTATCTATAATTTAAAATGATTATTTAATTAATTTAAATTATAGGACACATTAACAATAGAAATGAAAATTAATAGAAAAAAATTAAAATATCTTGGTTACTTCTTTACACCACAACGGAATTTTCGTTTTAGTTTACATCAGCATTTTCTACGAATACTCCTGAATGTATTACTGGTCAATTATATTTTGTCAGCAATGTCTCTGTGGTGTGCTAGATATATAGCCAAGTAAGCTTACTCATGTATTGACGAAAGTAATTGAATGTCCCTTGGGGCAAGCACGCCTTGTAAAATGGAACATCCTGGAACAGTACATGTCTGACCGGGACCGATAATATCTGACAATCCCTTGGTTAATCGGGTCTCACAAAACCGAGCAATTATTTTATAATTGGCACATAAAAGTGTAATTGACCTATAATCCGTAGGTTTAAGTGGACAGGATATTTTGGGTATAAGAACAATTATCCCTTCTATATGAGACTTACATAACTCCCCGCTTTCAAGGACATCGCGAACAACTTTGCAGAAGTCGGCACCAATACTATCCCAATAAGTTTTGTAAAATTCGTATGGAATACAGTCAATACCCGGATAAAGTTTTGACGGCATTTGCTGTATTATTGTATTAACTTCCGCATCTAAACATGGCGCCTCCATGCCCGTCTTGCTGTCACAGCTAACTCTGTTTTCACAATCCTGTAAAACCGATGGAAGCAGAGCATCGTCTGTGTCTTGTTTCGAGTATAAATTTGCAAAGTAACTGCAAAGTGTTTGCACTATTTCCGGCCGGTCCCGAACAATAGCGCCATCACTGTCAGTAAGCTGGTTGATAAGCTTGCGTCATATTTGCTGTTGTTCCTTAATGATACTAAACATGCTAAATTTCTCTTCTGTAAATAGACTTTTATAATTTATCATAATATGGCGATTTTTAAACTGTTCACTGAATAAATGCATACGCTTCTGTTTCGTGTCGCTAATACGTGGAGTTACGTGTACACCATTGTTTGCCTACAGGTAAAGTTCGTGTAGCCGGGCGTAGAATGCACGTGTTCCCCTACGCTCTTCTGCCGGTCGGTATGCATGCCTTTTAAAGAGCCTCATGATGTTCGGTTTTACACACGCATCCCACCACATCGCCACCAGGGGCGAAGTGTCCACGGAAGCAATGGAAGCATTGCTTCCCCTATAATTTCAGTCTGTCAAATAACAATCTCACTGAAAATTTGCAGCCGAATATCTTTTTTTTTTTTTTTTTTTTTTTTTGCAGAACTGGGCTAGTTCACCATCGAACACAAAATATTTTATAATTGTGCGGCAAATGGCGGTTCGTGTCTCCCGACGTTCTTTGTGTGTCGAGGAAGCAATCCTCTCGGTTGCTTCTAGAGTGCTATGAGCCTACGACTGCTGAAGGCCAGTGCGGCGATAGAGCCGATGGCGCCTTCTGTCGCGGGGCGTAGGAATTAGGGAGCCGTGGAAGCAACAAGGCGACCTGCGTGGGGCACGATGTTAGCCGAGTGGCGACCGAACTTCTACGAACAGTCAAAATATCGACCGTTTTTGTCTGGTTTTTACAACAACCAACTATGTGGTTTTCGCGCTCGTATTGGATACTTATACGTAAAATGTGTTAACTAAGGCATATCTGATGAACGATTCGTGTATTCGTATTTTGATTTTGTTCCTTCTTAATCTGAAACGTAGCTTCTCGACTTTTCTTTTACTAAAAATACCTGTGATACAACTGAACGTGTGAGTGGTTATTTACGGGAATATGCGTGACTGCAACATTCAACACAGCTGTTATTCGTTAATAAGGTAAGAAAATGCCTTGGTATATTTTAATTGGAACATATTTAAGGTAAGTGCAGAATGTGCTTGTATGTTAGTTAAATTTCAGTTCGCTACCGTATCACTCTCTTGGCTGCGTAAAATGTCTCAAACAATCTATACTCCAGAATTACGTTAGATTCTCGGGATAAAACATAATAACAAATCTGAATCCTCAAACCCATGACATAGTAAAAATCGATTGTTTTGAATTTTGTTGGGACATGTACCTTAAAACTTATTGTTTGTATTCTAAAATACTCTTCGAAACAGTTCATTTTTGGTAATTACGTCATCCACGATGTCAAAACACAAAAAAAATATATATAGCCAGGACGAGGCGGCGTGTTTTTTAATTGATGGATCATTAAATAAATTGTACACTTATTATAATATTACGTAAGATATAAAGTATCCACATCTATGAGCTGACTTTTTTTAATTGAGTATAATACTAATAGTCTAATACTTTTGACTTATTTTTAGCAATGAAAGATTTCATAAACCTATAGTACCAATGGCCTCCTTCTGTTGCCAATGACAGGAGCGTTTCATTTGCATGTTCACCTCTACCGGCAAGTCATGGAGTTAAATTAGCGTATCGCAAGCTGGTTGGTACGACTGGTGACATGCATTTTCTTGGCCGTGCTGAATTGTTTTTTAATCCATAACAAATCTTTTTTGCCGTAATAATCGGTTAGTGTTTTGTTATTGCATCTTTTCTTTTTTTTTTTTTATTAGCCCATAGATAACATTTCTTCGTAGTATGAAGTTGCTACTATTACAATCTATACTAATATATAAAGAGGTAGTGTTTGTAACTTTGTGTGTTTGGATGTAGGAGGTAATCTTCGAAACTACTCGTCTAATTTTAAAAATTCTTTCACCAGTAGAATTCTACGTTATCACTGAGTGTCATAGGCTATATTTTATTTTAAAAATCAATAGGGATCCCTAGTAAAACTCCAATAATGTAACCCAAAGTGTAAATAAATGACCAATAAAATTCCTTACATTGCGTGCGCTGCGAAAACTATTGATGATAGAACAAAATAATGTACTACGGCTTTGCAGGACGGACAGATTCGGAAAATAAAACGTGCTGTGTGCTGCGTACGGCGCCAACCTTAGAAGCTCTACTGCCATTATGGGGGGAGTTACTTTTGTGTTTGCTGGGGATTTTCGGCAGACACTCTCTGTAGTTACAAAAGGGACGCGTGCAGATATCATCAAAGCATGTCTTAAATCATCTCCCTTGTGGAGTTCTATTCAACACCTAAATTTGCGAATGAATACGAGAGCCTATCTTGGTGGAGACACGCATAAAGATTTCCCACAACAATTGCTCAGACTTGGAGAAGGAGTTTTTCCTTCTCTAAATTTGGGCACTAATTCTGCTGAAATCATTTTAAATGAGACATTATGTCAGATAGTCCACAGTCTGCAGCATCTTATAGAATCAGTATATCCGGGCCTCGAAAATTTACTAGAAAGAGACTTTCACTGGTTGTGTTCCAGGGCAATAGTATCGCCTAGGAACGACACTGTCAATGAAATCAATAATCTCATTATACAAAGAGTTCCCGGCTAAGTCAAAACCTATAAGTCGATTGACACAGTCACCAATGTTGACGATGTCGTCCACTTTCCTCAAGATTTTCTAAATTCGCTTAATCCTTCTGGCTTGCCACCTCACGAACTATCATTAAAAGTCGGTACTCCTATCATGCTTTTAAGGAATATAAGCCCTCCTAACATGTGTAATAGCACAAGATTGCTCATTAAAGACTTGAAAAAATATTTGATTGTCGCGACCATCCTCACCGGTCCAGCAGCCGGCCAGCTGGCAAACATCCCGAGGATTCCCATGATTCCCACGAATTTACCAATATCTTTCAAACGGCTGCAATTTCCCGTAAAAACATCGTTCGCGATTACTATTAATAAGTCCCAGGGTCAAACTTTCTCTTTGGTTGGAATCGACCTACGAAAAGAGTGTTTTTCCCATTGCCAACTATATGTTGGTTTATCACGAGTTGAAAGTCCCGAGAAACAGTACATTTTGCTACCAAACAATAACAGGACGACAAACATTGTCTACAGAGAATGTCTTAGCCAATAACATATAAAATACTTCTATCTCAGATAAATTGCATTGTAATATAATGTATATTATTATGAAAAATTATAAAAAAGTAAAAAAAAATATCAAATAATAATAGCAAAAAAACTTTAAATTATAAATTATTTAATAAATTATTAAATTATAATGTGATTTTTTAAAATGCTTTAGGAGAGTTTACCCAACCAAATTAACGCCGAGTTAAGCAGTTTTTTTAATCTTAATTGCACCCGTGCGAATACGGGGCGGGTCGCTAGTACATATATATCGTTTATGCCATAACGAAGTGTGAGTATAACCCCTAGCAGACCCTTGCACCAAACGACCCAGGAATATGAAGTTTTAACAGCACCTACAAATACACATACGTGACTGGCAGTTGACAGTGAAATTACAGTTTATGAAGGGAACTCATTAGGAGGAATACGCCCTTGTGGTGAATTATGGTTGTAATTTGATACTTGATTTCTGATCCAATATAAAGGATATCAGATCTGTATTTGGTGGTTGTTTGTGATGACTGTAACATTATTATTCTTGCTTCATATTTGCATTTATTTGTCGTAATTGTAGTGCTGTAATAATTGTGATGACATTGCTGTTTGTTTGAGTCAATTCGGTATAGTGGTTCGGATTTTATGAGCAATTTTGTTTTCAAGGTTACGGGCTTAGAATATTTGTGCGCGCGACAAGCTATCTATGCTTTTGGAGAAATGGACAGAAATTTGAAAAGCCAGTTAGAAAACTGCACAGTTTTTTCTGGTCTGTCAAGTGACATACAAAATGATTTGATTCAGTCTGTTTGCGATGTAGTGTTACACAGTATCAGGATACAAATCGAGAAAACCAAGTTTGTAGGAATAATATTGGATGAAACAACAGACGTGAGTAAATAATCTCAGTTAACCACTCTTTTGCGATACGTTAATTCAGAAGGGGCAGTTGAAGAACGTTTCCTTGGCTTTAGTGATGTTAGCTGTGATCGGTCTGCTAGGGCCTTATCAGATCACGTGTTTCGTGTTTTAAGTGATTTCAAATGCTTTGACATATTAGTAGCACAAACATATGATGGTGCTGCATTCATGGCAGGTGAAGTAAATGGACTTCAATCACTTGTAAGAGTGAAATGCAGTGAGGCCATTTTTGTACATTGTAATGCGCATAGACTAAATTTGGTTTTATCAGATTCAGTCAGCCACATCAACCAGTGCCGAAGGTTTTTCATGACACTTGCAGGATTTCGAACTTTCTTCTCTAAGTCAACAAAGAGAACATATGGTTAGATCAAGAAGATAAGAAGCGATTTCCTAGTGCCTCTCCCACTCGTTGGAATTTCAACAGTAGGCTTGTTGAAACGGTCATGAAATACAAAGCTGAAATAGAAAACATGTTGGAACTAATGATTGAAAATGCATGACAAATGGCATAGTGAAACTCTCCTAAGTGCTCGAGGGATATTATTTAGCTTACGAGATTTTGATTTCATTTTCCTATTGCATGTTTTTTTCCACTATTTTCCCGATGACAAATATACTTTTTCAAGTTTTGCAAAAGAAAACGTTTGACATTAATTTTTGCATCTTGAAAATAAACGAGTTCAAGGGCTATCTCCAAAAACAAAGAGATAATTTTGATTCAATCTGGCAAAATGTTAGTGAGCGTAAAAGCGTAGCAGAGGCGCGCCAAAACAAAAGATTGCGAATCAGTCATATTGATGGGAAAGATAAAAAGGCATCGTACAGAAAGCTGTACTTTGAAATTATTGACGTAATAATTTCAAATTTAACGTCCAGATTTTGTGCAATCGAAAAACCAGATTTTTAGAACTGTTGGACCCTACAAGATTCGAAACATTTAAGAATGTTTTCCCTGAAGAACGCCTTAGTTGTCTGAAAGAAATTTATGGCCGCCATTTCGATTTTCCCAGGTTGCGAAGTGAATTAACGGTTGTTTACGAAACTAATCAGTTTGCTGTTAAGAGCTTTGCAGAACTCCATCATTTTCTGAAGTCAGCTGATCTCGACGAGGTTTTTCCCCAAGTCGATACACTATCTAGTCTTATTTTCACAATTCCAGTTACGAGTGCATCAGCAAACGATGCTTCTCCACCTTGAAACGCATTAAAACTTATTTGCGAAACTCACAAGGCGAAGGACGACTGTCTTCTCTGTCCATACTCAGTGTCGAAAAACAACTTCTTAATAAGCTGCGAGCACAGGATAGATTTCATGATGACGGAATTGAAGTATTTGCTCAAAAAAACAGACGAATAGATCTGAAGTATGAATAAATAAGTAATCGGCAAATAACAACATGTTCATCAACGGACTAGTTCAGTAAGTACTCTTATATTTAATTGTTTTTTGTTTATTTTTTTGCGTTAATTTGTTTGTTTTGATATAGGCCTAAGTGTATATAGTTGACTGGGAAACAGGATGTTCGAAAACATGTGTTATATAAGCATATGTGGTTTTAGTTTTAAATCAACGCACATTTGTAAACTTATGACATTGTCAGCATGTGTGCCTTACATGGGTTAGGCAGTGTCGCAGATAAGATGTGAATGTTTTTAATGTTGGCCTGTTATTTGGTTTCGTGCTGTTCGGTAGCTTTTCCAAGACAAAAGTGTTTAACGCTATATTAATTTTGGTTTTAAAATTCTATTGGGACTTTATTAAGTGTTGTTTTATTATTAATTTAAATGACAATACACCAACTTACTTGGTGTTGAATATCGGCCTCATATAATGTTCGCTAGTAAAGACTGGCGACAATAAAGTGAGCACTCTTGAAATCAACCTTAGAAAAAAGTTACTGCCCCTACCTTAAATATTTTAACGGGCGCACTGACTGACATGCACCGAGTAAAGTTGGTAATGATGGATGGAAAAAAGTTCCATATCATAACGACGAAAAAAAGTGTGAGGTAACCATTTGTGATAACTTAAATTATTTCTCTCTTCCTGTTCTTTTTTTTTTTATCGGAGTGTAAAATTGACCATATTTGTAACATATTTACTTTTCCAATAATTCCACAGTTTCACCTGACCGACGCATGAATAAAGTGATGAGGCCCATTACAACGTTAATTTTTCATAAGGAGGAAACATACGTAAAGTGTATACAAGTAGATTTCAAGCAGGGCTTTCAAAAGTACTCATTTAACCGCGAACAGCCTATAGTATACTGATGTAAGGAGAAAATCATTAAACCAAAAAATTAAATTTGTCGATATTAAACTAATGGTCGTTACTTTCAGAATTTTCACAAGATGCACCTTTTCTGTTTTGCACAAATTGCCTCCCCTTCTTAAAATCTCACGCCTCGCCACTGATCGCCAGAGAGAGGAAGTGGTATTTCTTGCTATGCCAACGTACTCAATTAGCTAGGAAGTCCTCTTTTACTTCTGAACTGTCTAATAAAAACGTATTTAGACGCCATGTCCCTCTGCCAAACCGTGTTACATTCGCAAACTTCCCATACATAAATATCACTGCAGTGTAATCACCGAAAGCTACCGGAAGAACGTCATATCGATGCACCTTATGCATATGCTGTTTTTTCAAGTAGAATCGGTCAATCCTAGACCGACTCTGTGAAGTCACATAGGTGTAATGTATTCCTTGGAAGTTATATGCAACATCACACAAGCCTAAGCGAGTGATTAAAGTAGATAGGGCAGCGTTAGTAAGATAAATGCCACCTTGATGATCAAGGGGGTGAACTATGCAGTTGAAATCTCCACCGGGTATGAACTGATTATAGGGCGGATGAAAAAACGGAATCAAATCCACGAAAAAAAAACCGGTTTCTTTCATAGCTAGCTTGGGAGCCGGAGGGAGCATAAACACAGAATAGTGACACATCGTTTATTCGTCCTGATATCACTCGGCCTGATGGGTTGTAGCGCAGGTCTTCAAGTTCCAACCTCGCACGTGTAATAATCGCTGTCCCCCGTCCCCGATCGCCAACGTTTGTATACACATTGAAGGTATGAAACCCTGCAAAATCTTGAATCACCACTTCTTGCAAGAATGCAATGTCAACTGCCTGTGTTCGAATCAGTGTCTCTAGCGCCTCCAAGCGCGCACTGGCCGAGACTGCACAAATATTTAAAGATAAAATTGTCAATAACTCGATCAAGTGTACCTCAAAAATGTAGTGATAGTATCAGAGAGAAGGAAAGGAAAAGTGGACAAAAATGGGTTATCAGGACGTCCTTGGCTAGAGGCACACATTTTGTTTATAACGGCCTTTGCTAGTTCCAAAGATTCCTGCCTGCATGTAGCTGGGATTGTTCACTCTGCGATAACACCTTCGCTTTGCAAACAGGACCTGGTACCATGCCACAAATGCCATCGACATCCCCCCGAAATCTGCGCACACACATATCGTTGATCCAAATACTTTGCAACCTTGAAGCGAGGCCACCAGTCCATAATGACAGTACAATTTCGCATGATATTTTTTTTTCGGGAGGAAAAACTCCACCATCTTGCTGCAAATTACAGCAAAGCGAACTCTCAGTACACCGCACCAGCCAATGCACGCCTCTTCATGTACGTTCTGAACGCCTGGAGTGAGTACTTTATCTTCAAGAGAGTGGAGGGTTTTCCCAGGAGAAAACACAAGCCTGCGACACTGCTCGCTCCATAAAACTGTTCGTCCTTGACCGACACAAACTTCGTGACTTTTGTAGGGCGACAGCCAATAGATGTGAACATATTTAGGTTTTACGCATCAGAGGCCGACGACGTGTTCTAAAGACCACATTCTTGATTCTTTTCTTATCTGATAAGGACCTGCCCAAAATATATTGATTAGAAAAGTATCCTTTTAACCATCGTTTGATTTAAAAAGTAACATGCTGGTTTAGAGGTTAGACTACTCGCCTCCCACAAATGCGAAAAAGGTTCGGTTCCTGGCATGGTCCCCCACCCTCCCCCGGATTTCCGAATGTAATAATCCTGCCGGACGAAGATGCTGGTTGGGGGGTTTTCGCGGGTTTCTCTGTTTCCACCGCCTTTGCATTCCGCTGCTGCGTAATATTCACCTCACTTCGTCATCGTCGGCTCTCAAGATCCCGCATTTCTTCGCTCTCGGAGTTTTAAAGCCATGCTAACTGCAATTCAAAGCTCATCACTATTGAAGATAAAGTGCTGCCTAGCCGACTGATCACAGAACAGGATTGCATATGGGCAATTTTAAGTCTCAACCCTTCAGGCTTCCTACCATAAATCTCCACAGGTTCTACACTAGTATATGGTTAAACATCAACTGTCCTGTCCGATTGAGGATGCGATGATATGGTTATGTCTTCCTCGCCTCAAACATTGTTGCCGCCCATTTTTTGTACTGTATTATTTCGATATCTCATCCATGGGCTGAATGGAGTTAGTGGCAACCCAAACTTTGAGAAGGTGTACCTTGTCATTGCATAAGCTAATGTTTACGATTCTTGATTTCTGTTAGGGATTGCCACCGGCTACTAAGTAAAGTCAAAACGACTTAAGATATTCAACAAAATACACTGAAATATGTTCCAACATTTAATTTCTGGAGGTGACTTTATCAAATAGTCCTTGATCCCTTTATTATTGTACAGACATCACGCATTTAGCGGCACTTCTTAGTATTCTCCTGGTAATGAAGCCAATAGAATAGCACTCTATTTGGTTGAGAGTGGTAAAGCCAAAAAGTCATCACCCTTTCGAAAGCCTACCTCCTGGAAGAACCATTTGTAACCACACACGTGTTTCATCAGAACTTTCTTAATACCATTACAACACATTATTTTTCACTGTAAAGGGTTTAGATTGTGCCCAGTATACTTTGGCTGGAACTTTAAGACTCTGTATCTCCACCCAGATTGTTTGATGGTGTGTTTCTCTTCGCTCCAGTGTGGAATGCAAAATTGAGTCATTTAACTTATCAGCCCTTGTTTTCTCATCACCCTTTTTAAACAAAATATTGCAATAGTAAAATATTTAACTTACCTTCACCATATGTCGGGAAATTCACAGCTGTTCCTTTCATGGTCATCACAACTGGTACAGGATAGTCGACATGGCCTTGGACATAGTGCATGTGATTAAATAAAATAGCAGCCAGACGTGTGCTGTACTTAAGTTATATTCCTAAATTAGATCTTATCATCAGGCTATTCGTCCTTCAAAATCCCAGAAGTTTTTTTTATCATAAATCCGCATGACTGGCTCATAGAATAAAGTTCCTGCTCCGTACATACTGGTGAAAAATTGAAATTGTCTTCACCTTTACCAGAAGCTGTCTGCAAGTCACACTGCAATTTATTTCAGACCTGTTCACGATTTTGTCAGAATTTTGGGGTGTACTATCGTTCCTGAATATGTAATAACACAGTATTTATGTATATGCCACTTGTATCTTTTTCCAAGATGATCTGGCCATTAGGGAAGTCTAAGATTGGACAAGACCTCATATTATACATTTTGAGTCCCAAAAACAGCTCGACTTTTAAGAACCATCGAAATTTCCATTTTGTCTTAGTCAATTCAAGTAATGGCTGTTCACGGTAAAGTGAGCACTTTTTAAGGCCCTTTGAAATTTTTCCTTTCATCCAATTTCCATCTTCGTGCTGCTTTTTAATATAAACATTGTAATGTGACCAATAAACACAGTGTATATATTTCCCCACTCTCAAAATTTAATGCCTGAGGCTGCAATGAGATATATTTATTACTAGCGACCCGCCCCGTATTCGCACGGGTGCAATTAAGATTAAAAAAACTGCTTAACTCGGCGTTAATTTGGTTGGGTAAACTCTCCTAAAGCATTTTAAAAAATCACATTATAATTTAATAATTTATTAAATAATTTATAATTTAAAGTTTTTTTGCTATTATTATTTGATATTTTTTTTTACTTTTTTATAATTTTTCATAATAATATACATTATATTACAATGCAATTTATCTGAGATAGAAGTATTTTATATGTTATTGGCTAAGACATTCTCTGTAGACAATGTTTGTCGTCCTGTTATTGTTTGGTAGCAAAATGTACTGTTTCTTGGGACTTTCAACTCGTGATAAACCAACATATAGTTGGCCATGGGAAAAACACTCTTTTCGTAGGTCGATTCCAACCAAAGAGAAAGTTTGACCCTGGGACTTATTAATAGTAATCGCGAACGATGTTTTTACGGGAAATTGCAGCCGTTTGAAAGATATTGGTAAATTCGTGGGAATCATGGGAATCCTCGGGATGTTTGCCAGCTGGCCGGCTGCTGGACCGGTGAGGATGGTCGCGACAATCAAATATTTTTTCAAGTCTTTAATGAGCAATCTTGTGCTATTACACATGTTAGGAGGGCTTATATTCCTTAAAAGCATGATAGGAGTACCGACTTTTAATGATAGTTCGTGAGGTGGCAAGCCAGAAGGATTAAGCGAATTTAGAAAATCTTGAGGAAAGTGGACGACATCGTCAACATTGGTGACTGTGTCAATCGACTTATAGGTTTTGACTTAGCCGGGAACTCTTTGTATAATGAGATTATTGATTTCATTGACAGTGTCGTTCCTAGGCGATACTATTGCCCTGGAACACAACCAGTGAAAGTCTCTTTCTAGTAAATTTTCGAGGCCCGGATATACTGATTCTATAAGATGCTGCAGACTGTGGACTATCTGACATAATGTCTCATTTAAAATGATTTCAGCAGAATTAGTGCCCAAATTTAGAGAAGGAAAAACTCCTTCTCCAAGTCTGAGCAATTGTTGTGGGAAATCTTTATGCGTGTCTCCACCAAGATAGGCTCTCGTATTCATTCGCAAATTTAGGTGTTGAATAGAACTCCACAAGGGAGATGATTTAAGACATGCTTTGATGATATCTGCACGCGTCCCTTTTGTAACTACAGAGAGTGTCTGCCGAAAATCCCCAGCAAACACAAAAGTAACTCCCCCCATAATGGCAGTAGAGCTTCTAAGGTTGGCGCCGTACGCAGCACACAGCACGTTTTATTTTCCGAATCTGTCCGTCCTGCAAAGCCGTAGTACATTATTTTGTTCTATCATCAATAGTTTTCGCAGCGCACGCAATGTAAGGAATTTTATTGGTCATTTATTTACACTTTGGGTTACATTATTGGAGTTTTACTAGGGATCCCTATTGATTTTTAAAATAAAATATAGCCTATGACACTCAGTGATAACGTAGAATTCTACTGGTGAAAGAATTTTTAAAATTAGACGAGTAGTTTCGAAGATTACCTCCTACATCCAAACACACAAAGTTACAAACACTACCTCTTTATATATTAGTATAGATTGTAATAGTAGCAACTTCATACTACGAAGAAATGTTATCTATGGGCTAATAAAAAAAAAAAAAAGAAAAGATGCAATAACAAAACACTAACCCATTATTACGGCAAAAAAGATTTGTTATGGATTAAAAAACAATTCAGCACGGCCAAGAAAATGCATGTCACCAGTCGTACCAACCAGCTTGCGATACGCTAATTTAACTCCATGACTTGCCGGTAGAGGTGAACATGCAAATGAAACGCTCCTGTCATTGGCAACAGAAGGAGGCCATTGGTACTATAGGTTTATGAAATCTTTCATTGCTAAAAATAAGTCAAAAGTATTAGACTATTAGTATTATACTCAATTAAAAAAAGTCAGCTCATAGATGTGGATACTTTATATCTTACGTAATATTATAATAAGTGTACAATTTATTTAATGATCCATCAATTAAAAAACACGCCGCCTCGTCCTGGCTATATATATTTTTTTTGTGTTTTGACATCGTGGATGACGTAATTACCAAAAATGAACTGTTTCGAAGAGTATTTTAGAATACAAACAATAAGTTTTAAGGTACATGTCCCAACAAAATTCAAAACAATCGATTTTTACTATGTCATGGGTTTGAGGATTCAGATTTGTTATTATGTTTTATCCCGAGAATCTAACGTAATTCTGGAGTATAGATTGTTTGAGACATTTTACGCAGCCAAGAGAGTGATACGGTAGCGAACTGAAATTTAACTAACATACAAGCACATTCTGCACTTACCTTAAATATGTTCCAATTAAAATATACCAAGGCATTTTCTTACCTTATTAACGAATAACAGCTGGTAGTTGAATGTTGCAGTCACGCATATTCCCGTAAATAACCACTCACACGTTCAGTTGTATCACAGGTATTTTTAGTAAAAGAAAAGTCGAGAAGCTACGTTTCAGATTAAGAAGGAACAAAATCAAAATACGAATACACGAATCGTTCATCAGATATGCCTTAGTTAACACATTTTACGTATAAGTATCCAATACGAGCGCGAAAACCACATAGTTGGTTGTTGTAAAAACCAGACAAAAACGGTCGATATTTTGACTGTTCGTAGAAGTTCGGTCGCCACTCGGCTAACATCGTGCCCCACGCAGGTCGCCTTGTTGCTTCCACGGCTCCCTAATTCCTACGCCCCGCGACAGAAGGCGCCATCGGCTCTATCGCCGCACTGGCCTTCAGCAGTCGTAGGCTCATAGCACTCTAGAAGCAACCGAGAGGATTGCTTCCTCGACACACAAAGAACGTCGGGAGACACGAACCGCCATTTGCCGCACAATTATAAAATATTTTGTGTTCGATGGTGAACTAGCCCAGTTCTGCAAAAAAAAAAAAAAAAAAAAAAAAAGATATTCGGCTGCAAATTTTCAGAGTGATTGTTATTTGACAGACTGAAATTATAGGGGAAGCAATGCTTCCATTGCTTCCGTGGACACTTCGCCCCTGGTGGCGATGTGGTGGGATGCGTGTGTAAAACCGAACGTCATGAGGCTCTTTAAAAGGCATGCATACCGACCGGCAGAAGAGCGTAGGGGAACACGTGCATTCTACGCCCGGCTACACGAACTTTACCTGTAGGCAAACAATGGTGTACACGTAACTCCACGTATTAGCGACACGAAACAGAAGCGTATGCATTTATTCAGTGAACAGTTTAAAAATCGCCATATTATGATAAATTATAAAAGTCTATTTACAGAAGAGAAATTTAGCATGTTTAGTATCATTAAGGAACAACAGCAAATATGACGCAAGGTTATCAACCAGCTTACTGACAGTGATGGCGCTATTGTTCGGGACCGGCCGGAAATAGTGCAAACACTTTGCAGTTACTTTGCAAATTTATACTCGAAACAAGACACAGACGATGCTCTGCTTCCATCGGTTTTACAGGATTGTGAAAACAGAGTTAGCTGTGACAGCAAGACGGGCATGGAGGCGCCATGTTTAGATGCGGAAGTTAATACAATAATACAGCAAATGCCGTCAAAACTTTATCCGGGTATTGACTGTATTCCATACGAATTTTACAAAACTTATTGGGATAGTATTGGTGCCGACTTCTGCAAAGTTGTTCGCGATGTCCTTGAAAGCGGGGAGTTATGTAAGTCTCATATAGAAGGGATAATTGTTCTTATACCCAAAATATCCTGTCCACTTAAACCTACGGATTATAGGTCAATTACACTTTTATGTGCCAATTATAAAATAATTGCTCGGTTTTGTGAGACCCGATTAACCAAGGGATTGTCAGATATTATCGGTCCCGGTCAGACATGTACTGTTCCAGGATGTTCCATTTTACAAGGCGTGCTTGCCCCAATGACATTCAATTACTTTCGTCAATACAACACAGTAAAATGGCCATCTTGAGTATTGATATGGATAAGGCATTCGATAGAGCTGATCATAAAATTTTACTTCATGTTATGCATAATTTCGACTTACCAGCTAATGCAGTACAGTGGGTGCGGATGGTGTGTACCGGAATTTGGTCACGGCTGTTGGCTAACGGATTCCTTGCCCCACCTATTAAGATCGAGAGTTCAGTTCGACAAGGATGCCCGCTAGCCATGATTTTATATACTATCACCATTGAACTCTGTGCAGAATGCTCAGTGCCCCCTTGCAAGGATTCCCTGTAGCGAACCTGTCCTTTAAATTAAATGTCTATGCTGATGACATCACATGTTTCGTTCGTTCAGAGCGGGAAATTAAAGAGATGGCAGAATGCCTGGACCTTTTTCGCAGTGTCTCCAATCTACGAGCGAATGCTAACAAAACTGCCGTACTGGAGCTCAGCGCGACCAGCGAGCCATTTGACGACGTTTTTTCCTTTCGGAGGGCCGAAACTGTGAATATATTGGGCACATACTTCCATGCAGACGCCATTCATATGTTGCATTATAATTGGAATATGATAATAAATAAGCTCCGTACTCGTCAAAAAGAAATGAATTTTATTCGTACAAATAATATACAATGGGTTACTTTAATAAATGTATTCTTACTTGCGAAGCTGTGGTATGTGTCTCATATATTTCCACTACCACGTCAACAAAGTGCACAAATACTGCAGATTGTTGGCCGCATGTTGTGGAAATCGTATATATTTAAATTGTCTAGGCCGCAACTTTATCTTTCCTTGCAAGACGGAGGCCTGAGTCTTATTAATCACGTTTTGAAGTGCGAGGCCTTATATTAGTCCTCAGCCATTGCAACAATTCTGCGCCCAGCGGACATTTACGCAGCATTACAGAAAATTATGTGGTCTGAAGGTAGACGCATGCCACTTCAATACCGTCAGGCAAAGGAAGCACTCGCAACTCTAGTAGAACACTTACCGGAAGGGACAGTTGCATCAACTAGATATTTGTATATTCGGACATCCAGAATGTTGGCAGTCATACCATCTGTTGTGAATCGCACCCCAACCATCCACTGGAGGCGCCCATGGAAAATACTTGCCGATCCTAACCTTCCTTCGTATCTTCGAGCTGTAGCATTCGGCTTCTACAGTAATATCGTGGCAACTCAGCAGCGTAAATACAGCATTCACCTGACAGTTGACCCTGCATGCCCGCTGTGTGGCAACACCGACACGGCCCTTCATAGTGTAATTTCCTGTGTTTTTGCAGCTCCCATCTGGCAGTGGTGTCGCGTACGAGTACGAAATATAATTCGAGATGAACGTAAAGATGTCAGCGACACGCACGTGCTTCATTGCGATTTCTTCACCTTCCCCTCAGTTCGACGAAGACCTGCGGCCTGGTATATACTTAATACTATCGGTTTTTTGGCGGACCGTTCGACACCGGTGACAGTTCAAGACTTTGTCCAGCTTCTTCGTCAAGATAGGTGGAATATGGCGTCAGTGGTACGGCAATTTTTTATTTTCATTCTGACGTTCACGCCTACAGGAAGTGCGTGTATATTACCGAGGTTGGGTGTAGGCTGTGCGCTGCCCACCCCTCGGTCCTTACAAGTGTACTCCTTAATGTTCCAGTAGTAATCGTCGATAGGTGGTAGTGTTATAGGTCAGTGTCCTGTGTCGAGGAGTACGTCGTGCGCTACCCCTCACGATAAATAATTTTGTATGCGTTTGTGTAATATATATAATATAGTGGTTAGCATTAAATAGAGAGATTTAACACAAAACAAGTGCTTAACATGTGCACCTCACAAGCTCAAGGTCCTCGGTTGTGCCGTGTAGTGGATTGTGAGCTGCCTGCAAAACTGGGGCAGTTTTCAACACCAGGGGATACCAAAACAATAATATTCCATTATTGTCAGAAAACACTGAAGTTTGGTTCTTCGACTTTGTCAGTAAAACCAGTCCACTAAATGTCCATATCATTTTATGCCCCCATGAAAGAATTGTGTCGATATTTATTGAGCATTTTGTTATTGTTTCTACTGTGTGTTTGAATGTGTTCTGAATAATATGTTAAGGGTAAATACCTCTGTATATTGTTTGTGACAGTAGATTTATTTATTATACTAAAAAAAAAAAAAAAAAAAAAAAATATTGTGTTGGTGCACTGGTTCGCGCTGCAAAATTTTATGTTTTAGAGCTCAAATGTCATTGTGTCTCGAAACTTTTTTAGTAATTTTATGTGATACGATATAGCTGTTTATAATTAAAATTATTGCCAGAAAATGCTTATTTATGCAATATTTGCTTCTAAAATTAACAATACAAACTATAGTAAAATATAAAAAAAACCACAGGCAGCCGATTGCACTGTGCAGTTACTTGTGTATTATTACTTTTATCCAAATAAATTCAAAAAATAAACGTTTTCTGACAATAACATATATTATAAACGACAATGTTGACAATAATGTATCACATAAAATAACTTAAAATTTCTTTACATGGCGGAGATTTGAACTCTAAAACCAAAAGCTTTATGTCATAAGCCCGTGGACTAACCCACTGTGCTACACTTGCGCGCACACGCACACGCACGCATACAAACTTGAAAATAGACTGTGTAAGTGCGTATTTTAATGCATTTAGCAGGAGTGATGTTAAACCCCACGCATAAAAACTTTTTTGTTATTATGGTATTTTCCCTTTCTTTTAGTCTCCTAACGTACTAGCATAATTTTATATGCATTAATAGCCTAGTACTTGTTCTCAGAAATTTACACAGAAACAGTCTTCAGAGGGGAAAAAATAGTCTTCGTACTTTTTGGATGTACCACAAAGCTCCTGCATATAATATTTTATTGCATTTGTAGTCCTGCCAACTGCGGAATGTCTGCCATTTGCGAGTTATTTTTGCCTGCAATTTACAATTTTCTGTTAGCACTTTAGGTAACATGTGGGTATGAACTGATGCATTCTTTCTTCTCCTTCTGCTATAGAAATTTTTATGCCTTCTGTTGTGCCCACGGGTATAACAGAAGGTAGTAGAACTTGGGTATTGCGTAGGGACGGCTTAACCTCCCTCCGCGGTTCCCGCAACTCAACCGCCGATAGTGAACAATGCGCCCCTGTCTACCTCTCACAAGGAGAGTGCGGCAGGCTAGTCGCGCCAACAGTCTTTGGACTAACGCGCTACATAAGTAATAACATATTTTTAAATGTTAAATTAACTTTACTGACAATTCACAATTGAATTGACGTAAGCACAAGTGCATATTCAAATGCAGAGTGAGAAATATTGTAAGAAACTTTACTGAAACAGACGTTAAATAAAATATTAAGTACATATTCATTTAATATTTTAAAATAGCAGTTGATGCGCGACCGCTCTTCGGCGGGTAAGGTAGCACGGGCGATCGGCGCATGGCTATGTACTCGTAATTATCTTTTTTATTTGTGCATGAGGGTGGGATACCCAACCAGCGAATTTAACTCTTCGAGGAGTCGGAAGGGGGAGGGAAAAAGTGCATCTTCAAGTGCAGGTGGCGGTATATCTCTAAGGAGAGCGTATGTAATACATAAAAATAAACTACAGGGATCGGAGTGCAGAATTTAATCAAAGGAAAATAACCTCACGGGCTGAAGGGATGGGGTAGAGAGAGAGTGAGTGAAAGCCATTAATCAACAAGTCTCTAGGACTACCTGGAGGGGGCGGGGGAAATGCAGGCGGATCAGAAGTGTATTTAGAAGTGGTAAGGATACCTGGAGGATCGGCAAAGGTGCAGGGGGAAGCAAAAAGTGCATTCATCACCATTTTGAATAAATATAGTCTAGTATCACATGCATTTCCCTTGCAGTCTGACAGAGTGGAGCTCAGTTCAAAGCGAGCTGTCGTCGGAGATGGATGTGCACTTAGACTGTCGTAATTGTTCATTGCGACATGTAATCATTCATTTACTGCATTCGTAAAACACGCGATTATTATTACATTTATATATAAATTAATTTATCGAATCATTTTTCATTGGGCGAAACAAATCAAAGCCAATGCAACTGCATCCCTCCCCTCCCATCCTCTGAAACTGCATCACCCCTCATTCTGTCGTCAGAGTCCGAAGTTCAACATCTAAAATTGTAAATGTGTCATTCTTGCTCCAACACCAAAACGACCAATCACAGAAAGGGTAAGTACATATATGCTGCTGCTCCCACTCCTCATACCTAAGTCTACTTCCTGCCCCCGAACCGACAACACCTGTAATTACTTACTCTCATTATGTAATTGCTAACTGCGCAAAAATAAAATATATAAGTACCCCCGACAAGCATCGAACCAAGTACCGGCCGCTGCAACTCCAACCTGGCGGCCAACGACTCGATAGCGCCCGCCAGAACATCCCTTCACATCTCCGGCACACTCACTTGATAAGGGGGCGGGGAAAATGCAATTGCATTGCTGCCATTTCGAATAAATTAAGTCCAGTAGCGCAAATACAATCACACATGCAACCGAACTGCTATTGCACCGGAAGTGCACATGAACGAGAAGTGCATCGCTACTATTTTGAATAAATAAAGTATCGGACCCACCCATGCCCCATACTACCATTTAGGCATTATAAACAAATTTAAAAAATCGATTGATTCGTTTTATTTTTATTAAAACCCGCATCCCTTACGAACTCGGATACGCAACCTGGCAATTTGTAACAATAGCCTAAGATAAGTAATATTAACCAGTGAAACAATAGTTAATTAAAATATTTAAAATAATTATCTTTTTTTGGTGCTTATCACACTTAAGTTGAAAGTTGTTAAAAAAATCCCCCCTCTCCTCAGTCATAAAGTTGGAGAATGAAGAGCGGTCTGAGGCAGGCATGTCTTCCCTACGACCGTTACCTCAACACAAAGAGAAAGCACCCACTCAACAATCACCTGTTGAGAAACTCAAAGCAGCGCAGACCCTTTCACCCTTACGGCTTCCGCCGTAACTGGCCTGCCGAATTGTACAGACTGTTTACTTCAACTCAATGGGCAAAAAAATAACTATCGCTTATTTTATGACTAATAGTAGCGTGGGCATGTCATCCGAAATAATTTATTGTAATTAAGAAAATGAAAGGAAAACGGAACGTGATATTCAGTTCCACAACTGCTCTAATTTCCAAGTACTGTGTCAACCGAACCAAATGCACGCAGCACTAAATTTAAACAGAATACAAATTATTCATTGAATTCATAAAATGTTGTAATTAATCCTATGCACTATAGAAGTTAAGTGGAATTGTATCGGAACTAAGTTCATAAAATGTATATTTAAATTGTTTTTTTTTTTAATTTCGTAAGCATTCTCTGCATGGTGTGCTATGGCCGATATTGGTGGGCTGTACACTAGAAGTAGCTAAGGAGAGAGATTCACCTTTGCAGCCGACCTCCGAGTGGCTCAGTCAGTTGGTTCTCCGCCGGTCTGGGGTGCGGGAAGTTCTGGGTTCGAATCCCAGGTAAAACATGTGTGTTCATTAAAGTTAGGTTGTAAGTTACTTCGTGAGCCGTCTCCTAATAAGCATTCAGGAATAAAACTGGGAGACGTTAATAAGCCCCTTCCACTCAATTCGCCTGAGCAACCAGAGGATAATGGTTGATGAAGGGGTGATTCTAGCAGGAAAAGCTTTGAAGTGTTGGGAATGCTGCTTAAAAATGTTATTGTCTCTGTCAGGCTCGTAGTGTAAAACATATATCCAGACTTATATTAAGTTAATAGAAACGTAATAACATGTTCACAGTTTAAAGGTAATGTCAGTCTACAGGATAATGTAAATAACTAAGGAATATAGTAAGTAGCATTTTAAACATTTTTTGTCAACATAATAAATCAGCAAGAAATCCAAACGTACTACATATTGTACAAGACCAAACATTAACCGGCTATGGATTACTGAGCAAGTATTCTCCAAGGGGAAGGGTGTGAGATGACAGCCTAGCCAATTGTTATTCAAGAGGCGCAGCGGTTACGTAAGGATGCTCGCACGATATAAACTAGTCATGGTGGGGTAGAAACAAAGTCTCGGCCATCCGATCAGCATGTAAAGCGTATGTCGCATATTTAAGTTGTAAGAACCCTTAATACACTAATATACATTATTCATATTATATTTATAGAAAATTATTAGAGAATACGCCATTGCTTACCTTTTGTTTCAATTCCCGTTTGCAAATAACCGTACTCTTCCATGGAGTGAGTCGACGATGCTGAAAATTACCAGACAATAAGATATGTTATTAAAAATGAGCAAAATATATTTTTATACACCAAGTTAACAAGGATTAATGTAATATTAAGTTATGCACGTTAATTACAAATATCTACTTTGTTAAAACACTTTGTGAATTTTCCATTCAGCATACATGTTGTCTTAGAATGAAGGTAATGTTGAGTAGTTAGGAAAGAATGGAAGAGAAAAACAATGGCACGAGCAATGGGACTGTACAGCCCTAATGGTATAGCTCAAGAATTTCGAAAAAAAGATACTGTGTTTGTACAAAAAAAAAAGAGAGAAGAATCGTATGAAGAAATATTTTAAAGAGACCAAATAAGAGATAGAATAAAATTGGGTATACGGATTTTAGTGGAATTTGTGAAGAAAGAGAGAAAAATTGAAAAGACGGATGAAGATTGGCGGAGATAAAGAGAAAGAAAAATTTCCGACTTTTACCAACATATATGCTGAGAACAGTAGTGGATGGTGATTATATACAGGAAATAACCACACAAAATGAAATATCTTACTGCTGACTTGTTTCATATTGTTGTGTGAAGAGCTTTGATGCTCTGGTAACTGTCTCCTCGTGAATGCTGTGTGAACAGTGTCCTCAGAACAAGTTATATTCTGTAATTAGAGATGGTCAAGTTTTCTATAAAGATTACAATTATTAACATACGTTTACATGATAAGTATTTGCCACTGGTAACACGGATGAAATATCTTGACCTTTTAGAACTGCACTGCATAATTTATTACAATCGTCGTTAATATATTCAGGTATAATGTGATATATTCCCCAAACTCACCTAGTGGTCTGTGCTTTCACTAAGCCTACGATGGCGAATTGCAGTAGCCGCAAAATTAACCTGGCAGAATGTGCCTGGAGTGTAGTCAATTATAGCACTGGCCTGGATGATCTCTGGGATTGTAATTAGTGAAATGCGCAAAATTCTTGGATACTAACATACATTTAAACTATTATTAAATGGGGGAGAATGATATTGGACTATTTTTAGAGGATTAAAGAAAACAAATAAATATAGGACCAAAATAGTGTAAATAAACCTGTAAACAAATTTACTATTTATTGCCTATAACTCAGCCACCTTACTAATAAAACAATGATTCTTTCCAACCAACGACAAAAGTATTGGAAATCTATATTTGTTATAAGTAATTTGTTCAGGAACAATTGGATTATCTATAAGAATTCTAATTAGCATAGAATTAGTAAAACCAGGATCAATTATTGGTAATGAACAAATTTTTAATACAATCGTAACAGCTCCTGAAACAAGCAAGCCGTTAGATATTTCATTTTAATTGGTCATTCCCATAATTCATCACCATGCACTATTGTTCTCAGCATTTATATGGGTAAAACTAAGAAGGTTGTATATCTCTTTGTCTCCGCAAATCGTCATCAATAACTTTTATTTCTCTCTGTTTCTTCATAACTTCTACAATAATCTGTTCTCCATATCTCATTCTAGGTCTTATTCGGTCTCTTAAAAATATTTTGTTCATCCAATTGTTCTCTCCCTTTATTTTTAAACAAACAGGGTGTATTTTTCCAAATTCTTTAGCTATATAATTAAGGCTCTACAGTCCTTCTATTGCTTGTACTGTTATGTTTCTCTTCATTCTTTCCCAACTACACATCTCGCTTTGTGTATCGTGACATTTCTATGTCATAGTTATTCCAAAGCGGTAACCCACTAAAATTCACATAAATGAACATGAGATGTGGAACCCACAGCCTCTGGACATAGGACAAAATGCTAAGCATCACATTGCATGGTCCCTATACTACCTGATTTCTTCGTGACCGGGAAAGCGTGTCTGCTTTTATGTCGGACCAAAACACATGGTACCAAGACTCCACTGCTGGTTGGCGGACGGGAATGTGGCATGGCCAGAGAGAGAACTTAGCGATATGTGTCCCGTTTGATTGCAATTACAAGGAATTCACTTGCATGAAACATGGCCAGTAGCAACGTAATAGCTGTTGAAGCAGAGACGTAGTTTGGAGATGGTAGGCTAAACAAATCTCTTGACAAAGACGAGTCTCTCGAACAGTCAGTAAACTACGCTACTGCCAATATCAAACTCTGCTTACAGTGTCGTAATATGACGATATTATCTGAGTAGCACAGGGCACACTAGATGCTGAGTTTTCTTCCTGCCTTGTCGATATTTGTGATTCCTGGGTTTTGTGAAGCCATGTGCTGGTGAGATAATTTTGTTAGCGGAGCATGTGCAGTGTTGCATTGTTTGACAGTCTGTCAAGTGTGGCGTGCCAAATAAGACAACAACGAGGCTTTCAAAATGGAGACCTGAGTCACAGCATGCAGTGGCATGTGAGGACTGGACTACTACAGCCGAGACTATTGGCGTTGAAACATGACACGACAAACATGCCTCTTGGTCACTGTAATACAATATTCTGTTACCACAACACTGGCGAGGATCTGTTCACACACACACACACACACATTTGAACAGAACACTCTAAACCATGCGTTACGTAATTGGTAACCAAAAGTAGAACTTTAGGTGGGCTTTAGAAAAGTGTGAAATAACCGTGAATGGCCTATACTCGGCATTTGTGTCATTATGTGAGAGTGTAATTAGGTGGGTTTGTGGTGTCAGTGGAATAACATAAATACAAATGTCCTTGGATGTTTTTATCGTTTTCTAGGTTTTCCGAGAGAATTTGAATTTAAAGGACATGGAGAACTGGTAATGGCACAAAATTACGCCCCTTTAACATCATGAAGAATTGAGGGAACAGAAATGCGTGTGTACAACATCCAGCCTTACATGCCATAATAAGGGTCTGAGAGCAAACACAGGTGAAGCGATGGGCAGTGAAGTGCATAATGCTGTTGCATGTGTGATGCTGGTGCCGCGACATTGGAGTGTGCGCATCCTAATGGTCACGGCAATTTCCAACCGAACAAAATGTTACCATCCTACCTATTTGTTTTAGTAAGCTCTATTGTCAGTGACACGAATGGATTGCTGCAAAGATTATTTTGTTTATCTCTACATCATCTGTTGTCCACTGGTCAAAATTACTACACCTTTGAGAGATTCTTTCAAGCATACATGGAACTTCTTGTGACGCTCATATCCAATCTACTTTGGCTATTTTCCCACCTGAAATAAATCAACATTATCGTAAAAACTCATAAAAACTTATAATATGCACAACTTTAGGATTAATGTACTTTAAGTGACGAGGATCAACTGAGTTGACTGATGCGGGCTGCCTTTTCGAAGTATTTATTTTTAGTTTCGAGTGTCGAAAGCACTGAAAATCATGTAATCAGTGGCTTTGATTAAAATAAACATAATATTCATTGGTAATTGAATATATTTATTTACATTTCAATACACTACGAAATACATAGTATCTTGAAAATAGTTTTAACATTTTTATTTTATTTTACAAGTTAAGAAATAAAACAATGATGAAAGAGAGAAAATCTATAAGCAAAAGTCACATATGTATAAGTTAAATAAAATTATGAACATTATATTGAGTTTTAAAACTATTAAGAAACAATTAATGAAGATGGCAGTGTGCTCAATATTTTTGTGTGAAGTAAATATCTAAGAAACACGCAAATTCAAATTTTCTTTTTAAAATCAAGACAATGCTTTAAATTAAAGTGATCAAAACTATTAAACACATTACTTTTAATCTTAATATCAGTGGAGTTATTATAGAATTATATTTGGAGGTCTGACGTACACTCATGTCCTGACAAACTGACCGATCTCTTAAAACTTTTCTACCAATTAATATCAGAATAAATTTTGAAACTCTAGAGCGGTTCAAAAATTGCGTCTGACAGTTTACTTGTATGAAATGGGAATGGAGAAAAATGATACCTATATGTAACTCATAGAGATCTAAGTTTAACATGCCTAAATATCTTAGTAAAAACTGTATTGAACTAATTCATTCCTACTGATCCACCGTCGTAATAAAGACAAAACTACCATGCCTGCCTTATTCTTTCTTGAAATTATAAAACAAGGAGCTAGAGCTTACCTTAGCGAAGCAAATCCCTGCAACGATCAGAAAAGTAATCATTACTATAGCTCCAACAGCACCGACTGCGTAGATCCAAGTGGCGATAGAAGTGTCTCCGCCTTGAGCCACGGGTGGTGTAGGAGTTGTCAGGTGAGCCGTTCCTGTCATTCTGAAATATAAACAAATTTGAAAATTTATTCACATTTATTTTCTATTGAAAAAAAAAACACATGAGAAACCTGAAATTACATTTGTGTTGCGATAGCTTGATAGTGGAGTTCAAAGTAAATTCTTATGTGTTTTGAATTTAAGAAAGTTCTATCTATAAAGGTGTTGGTGTTATCGAAAAAGGATGCAAATAATGTTGGCATCGTAGTTATGTTATAATTAATTATATCACCGTAGTTTATGTTATATTGACATATCTTATACTTGCCATTATCATATAATATAGCGGTTGCATATTAAAATAACATTAGAATTGAACAAACCATTGTTTCAAACATTTGTAGCATATTCAATATTTTTTGTTATATAGTACAAAATATTCAGACCCCTGCTGACTCCTTGACCCAAGGAGACACCAAGGCCGAATCCAAAACAAACCCAAAATATGGTGGTCTGAGCAGAAAGTAAACAAACGGCAAAAGCCAATACTAAAAAGTGTTGTTTTTTTCAAGTAAGTCAGGTATATTGTTTGATGAGCTAAGTTTAAAAAAACATGAAGTGCGCAGAGAGTTATTTTTATCCATTTCTTTTATTTTCCTTGGTATCCAAAACATCAATGGATATATATATATAATATTGTGTACACTCATTCTGAGAAAAAAACATTTACGATATCACAAAAAGATTTTGTGCTATACTTCTCCTTCAAAAACTACAGTGTTTTATAAAATTCTCCATAAAATACATCTTTGGGAATACTATGAGTTGAAAGTAATAATCTCTGTTATAATACATGTTCTTCAAAAATACTTTCCACTTACTGGAATTTAGGTACTCATATGCAAAATTTTATACAAATTTTAAGCCCATATTAACTTACTAAAAACATCATAAAAGGGCACTTGATGCTTTTGGGCAAGTATCAAAAATATTTAAAACATGGAGAAAAGAAAATTTGTATATTCTCAAATTCATGACAAAACAATTCCCTGGCTATATATAGCCTCTCAAAGGCCACTTCGAAATGTGTAACCTGAATTATAAATAAACTCACATAACCGTCATTTTGACTGGGTCTTGCTTAACCAAAACACTCTTTTTTTTTAACATTCATCTAATTTCCACAATAAATTCATAAGTGACTGTCACCATCTTGTCATTTATTAAAATTTAAAGAAATATTACATTAATAAAACATATTTAAACTCTTGAAACTACAGGCTGAAATGGACTTGCCTGAATTTGAAATACATACTTAGTGAAATTAGATTTAACACTTTTCTCCCTCCGTCCACTGACCAAAGCAACTGCTCGCAATTAGAAAGCCTTAAATTTCGAGGAAAAAAATAAAAGTATCTTACTTAGAGAGTCACCATAAAATACAATTT
This sequence comes from Dryococelus australis, assembly GCA_029891345.1. Taxonomy (NCBI): domain Eukaryota; kingdom Metazoa; phylum Arthropoda; class Insecta; order Phasmatodea; family Phasmatidae; genus Dryococelus; species Dryococelus australis. The sequence continues at coordinate 201,603,985 of CM056997.1, forward strand.
GCAAGAAAAATAGATTTTCAAAGTTTTAAGCCCATGTTAGAGCATCTAGCCTTATGTCAAAGTGACATCATGACCTACTGCTTGAAGAGCCTAGAAAGTATACTGATGAATTACATAACTTCAGGTGTGGTGATGCTCCCTCAAGGCCGAAATTGTCTGACCCCGAAGGAGCAGAAGGACAAGGCATTTATACCGTTACCTTTCCAATAATTCTTAGAGGAGTGAACAAATTCCAAACCCCAATGAGAATTCTTTATTTTGCTCTGAAAATACAGAGGCCACAGAATAAAATTTTACCATATTTAGAACTACAGTCGTTATTCTTGGTAGTGGGAGATATCAAAAAGTTACATTTCCAAGATGTGTATTAGAAATGATGGTCGAATAAGAGTTCATATTTCTCAATATGTCCAAATAAGGACGTCACTGCTCACTCCAGTGGCCGTTTAAACGGCGCGCCGACCTTCTGCGCAAATGACAAACACACAGGGCGATCACAGTGCTCGGTACTTCCGACAGCAGAATGACAAACACATCCCCGCCACCAGGGGAGGGCGATCACAGTGCTCGGTACTGCCGACAGCAGAATGACAAACACACCCCCGCCACCAGGGGAGGGCGATCACAGTGCTCGGTACTGCCGACAGCAGAATGACAAACACACACCCCCGCCACCAGGGGAGGGCGATCACAGTGCTCGGTACTGCCGACAGCAGAATGACAAACACACCCCCGCCACCAGGGGAGGGCGATCACAGTGCTCGGTACTGCCGACAGCAGAATGACAAACACACCCCCGCCACCAGGGGAGGGCGATCACAGTGCTCGGTACTGCCGATAGCAGAATGACAAACACACCCCCGCCACCAGGGGAGGAAGATCACAGTGCTCGGTACTACCGACAGCAGAGTGACAAACACACCCCCGCCACCAGGGGAGGGCGATCACAGTGCTCGGTACTGCCGATAGCAGAATGACAAACACACCCCCGCCACCAGGGGAGGGAGATCACAGTGCTCGGTACTGCCGACAGCAGAATGACAAACACACCCCCGCCACCAGGGGAGGGCGATCACAGTGCTCGGTACTGCCGACAGCAGAATGACAAACACACCCCCGCCACCAGGGGAGGGAGATCACAGTGCTCGGTACTGCCGACAGCAGAATGACAAACACACCCCCGCCACCAGGGGAGGGCGATCACAGTGCCCGGTACTGCAGACAGCAGAATGACAAACACACCCCCGCCACCAGGGGAGGGCGATCACAGTGCTCGGTACTGCCGACAGCAGAATGACAAACACACCCCCGCCACCAGGGGAGGGCGATCACAGTGCTCGGTACTGCCGACAGCAGAATGACAAACACACCCCCGCCACCAGGGGAGGGCGATCACAGTGCTCGGTACTGCCGACAGCAGAATGACAAACACACCCCCGCCACCAGGGGAGGGCGATCACAGTGCTCGGTACTGCCGACAGCAGAATGACAAACACACCCCACGCCACCAGGGGTGGGCGATCACAGTGCTCGGTACTGCCGACAGCAGAATGACAACACACACCCCACGCCACCAGGGGAGGGCGATCACAGTGCTCGGTACTGCCGACAGCAGAATGACAAACACACCCCCGCCACCAGGGGAGGGCGATCACAGTGCTCGGGACTGCCGACAGCAGAATGACAAACACACCCCACGCCACCAGGGAGGGCGATCACAGTGCTCGGTACTGCCGACAGCAGAATGACAAACACACCCCCGCCACCAGGGGAGGGCGATCACAGTGCTCGGTACTGCCGACAGCAGAATGACAAACACACCCCACGCCACCAGGGGAGGGCGATCACAGTGCTCGGTACTGCCGACAGCAGAATGGGAACTGCGACCGCCATAATTTCACTTGTTGATCCAGGCGATGCGTGCCCGAAGTTCTTCTTTCGTAAGTGCCGTGAAAAGTTTAATTTTACTGTCGTGCCGGCCAACAACACTGCCAGCGAGCAGTACAAATATAAACAACAAAGTGTATTATGAGTAAAACGTTCAATTTAGTCCAATTTGTTTCACATTCGACAAAAATCTTCTCGTGCTTATAACTGACTACATACGATGTCGGGTTGCAAGGTTGATAGGGGCAAACCAGAGACAACACAAATCGCGTAGTTTTGCTAGCAGTTGTCTCAATATAACGAAAAGAAAGTATAATGACTGGGTAATTTAAAAACAATGATGAAGGAAATTGCTCTAGTTTTTATTGTATTTTCAAGTGTTAACATAGCATGTAATTAATATGTTTGAACATAGCTGACCAGAATGCCACAAATAAATTTGATTGAAATATATTGTGTTTTGACTCATTAATTTCTTTCAGTTTTACAATGAAGTTGAAATTAGTATTAGGTAGAACCTGACACCCAATCGCAAGCGAATTAAGTGTCCGATTCCATAAGAGTTGCTTTATGGTATTCCTGTTATTTCAAAAAAATATATTTTAACTTTAATCGAACATATTAATTTTTTTTTAAATTTTGTTTAGCACAAAATATAAGATTGACATAACCTTAATAAGTAACCAACGTACTTTAATGTTATTTTATTTCAGTTGAATTGGACTTTTATAAAATTTAAAGTATTAACAATAATATAACGAACAATAAGGTAAATAAAATTATATTTTGCACAAAAAAAAAAAAAAAACAAAGCTGGTTAAAAACAGAAAACATGAGACATTTTAATATTGAAACATTCATTTGCAAAAAATTACAATTATAATCCATGCCTTGACCGTGCTCTATCTTTTTAAGGGAATTAGTTTCATGTTGAATTTAGTTAGAATGAGTATACATTGTAATTATTAAACGCAGAATGTCTAATACCCTTTATCTATTTAAAGCCAGTAATTTAACGTTTTGTGTATTTACTATAAAGTATTTCTAAAGCTATCACTCTCAGGCCAAACTGCACTGAAAACGTCGTAGGCAGAAACAAAATTCTATATTTTTTTGTGCCATCTGAGTAGCAATAGAGTGAACACTTTTATTATACTGGGAAATTATGGATACATTTTGGAAAGACAATTAAAAGAGCAATCTTTAAACCACTGCTCGAAATTAAGGAATTTATTACCGTTCGTACGATGTTAAATTACCAGGTTGGGTCTGCAATTCTAGTTTATCGCATTTATTGTTTACTTGATGTGATAAGTGACAGCGCTCTCTTCGTAGTGTCAAATGCCAAGTTATCTGTTTTGTAACCATTTAAATATGTCAACCAAACAAACATGAGAAAGCAATAATAATGAAACAAACACAATGATCGTAAGGATTAAATTGTGTAACTTTGTATTGTAAGCGGTAATCATAGATTTTTTGTATTGATGGTAAATTATATTGAACAAGAAATTATCGATATAACTACTTTCCTCTACATGGATACAGATAACTGGGAGCGAGTTTTAAACAAGTTTTATGGTAGGTTGTTTTTGAAGTCTCGCTGGTAGAGATATGATTAAGATGAAACTAGCAACAAATGCTATACCAGTGACAATTACAAATACACATATGCCTTACCTGGGACTAACACAGAACACCTTGTACAGTGAGCTACCTTACAGCCAAATTCTTTACAGATGCAGGTTTCGCAGCATCAACTTCGGTGATAATGAGTATCCAGTTTTGGTAGACTAAGTTTAGCAACTTCAAATATCTACAGGGACATTATTTTCAAAACAAGCGTGTGAATCACTCAAATCATGTAGGTCTACACCATGGCAGTAAATGAGAGAAGGCACAGGAGTGCACATCTTCCCCTACAACGCCGCTGTCTCTCTGGCATCGTCTGATGGTCAGGAGGGTAGGAAGGAAGGAAGCTAGGCTGTACGTTCTCACTTCGAGCTTTACTCTTCCATGGTCTATAACTGACGGTACACCGGGTACGTTTGTGAGACGTTAGTGCTTTTATATATAGGCTATTCATGACAAAGCCAGCACTTATGATGGTCAGGAGTGTAGGAAGGAAGGAAGCTAGGCTGTACGTTCTCACTTCGAGCTTTACTCTTCCTTGGTCTATAACTGACGGTACACCGGGTACGTTTGTGAGACGTTAGTGCTTTTATATATAGGCTATTCATGACAAAGCCAGCACTTATGGTTGGTCAGGAGGGTAGGAAGGAAGGAAGCTAGGCTGTACGTTCTCACTTCGAGCTTTACTCTGTTTTGGTCTATAACTGACGATACACCGGGTACGTTTGTGAGACGTTAGTGCTTTTATATATAGGCTATTCATGACAAAGCCAGCACTTATGATGGTCAGGAGGGTAGGAAGGAAGGAAGCTAGGCTGTACGTTCTCACTTCGAGCTTTACTCTTCCTTGGTCTATAACTGACGGTACACCGGGTACGTTTGTGAGACATTAGTGCTTTTATATATAGGCTATTCATGACAAAGCCAGCACTTATGATGGTCAGGAGGGTAGGAAGGAAGGAAGCTAGGCTGTACGTTCTCACTTCGAGCTTTACTCTTCCTTGGTCTATAACTGACGGTACACCGGGTACGTTTGTGAGACGTTAGTGCTTTTATATATAGGCTATTCATGACAAAGCCAGCACTTATGATGGTCAGGAGGGTAGGAAGGAAGGAAGCTAGGCTGTACGTTCTCACTTCGAGCTTTACTCTTCCTTGGTCTATAACTGACGGTACATCGGGTACGTTTGTGAGACGTTAGTGATGTTATATATAGGCTATTCATGACAAAGCCAGCACTTATGATGGTCAGGAGGGTAGGAAGGAAGGAAGCTAGGCTGTACGTTCTCACTTCGAGCTTTACTCTTCCTTGGTCTATAACTGACGGTACACCGGGTACGTTTGTGAGACGTTAGTGCTTTTATATATAGGCTATTCATGACAAAGCCAGCACTTATGATGAAAACCCTTTTAATTGGAATAATTGCCAATTAATAAAATTTATTTTAGCCATAGACGTTAAATCCTGAGCGCTTTGGAATACAAACACTGTGTTTATTACTTGCATGGAAATATTAATTTTAAAAGTTGGTTACTGCATAAAGTAATGGCTGAAACAATATAGTAACTAGGGCCTCAAGTGTGTTCACTTTACCGTGAACAGCCTGTGCCATTTATTAAATGTACTACTGTGTTCCTATTTCGGGTCTTAATAATTCGTGATATTCGATGCGCCTACTTGCAGTAATCTTGTAAACATGCCTTACTGTGCAGTCTCTGAGTGCAATAACAGAAGTGAAGAATAAACGTGATATACTTCCCTTTCCACACACCGTGCGTTGTCTGCCGACATTACTGATACAGTTCTCTTCCTGAAACTGGATTCTGCCATTGTGTGCATTTTAAGATTTCCAACCACTGCACTAAATAGTACGGTAGGCGTGTAAATACTACGTCTATGCTAATTTTTTCGCATGATGTATTTAGCACCACGGTTTTATGCAAGATATATTTACATTCGTGCCACCTAATAATGAATAATGGAGAATTAATAACTCGGTTCATATCATAGCACTAAATATATATAATAACATTTATATGTAACACACTAATATTAACATTTTACAAGAAATATTGTTAATTTTGAGACTCAAACATTTGATATACGTTCAAATAATTAACAAGCAAAAGCAACTGCTAATTGAAATAAAAGTGCACAATTATACTCTGTCATTTTCAAGTGACGTATATATTGTTATGAACAACAATAATATCGACTGCAGTTGACGCTACAAATGCCATTCTCATTCTGAAACAAATAATGTTAAGATTTCACGCATTTAGCACAATAAATTATTATCTTGTGGAAACAGGCGGCTTTCAAATTTAAATGGAGACATTCAGAAGAATTGAGCTAATTGCTGCTGAAGAGGAGACAAGATCAATGTCAAAAAATGTAGAATGGAACGAAATATGAAACTAAAATTTCCGCAAATAATTGTGATAATAATTTTTTCAACTCAAAGCAAGAGTAGTATGGCCCTTGTGGAGGGGGAGGGGTGGTTCAAAACACTTTTGATTTATTGGACTATAGGTTTGATTAATCCACTCATTTAATAAGCTGAATTAATACAATCAAATGAACGGGATTAAGGCATGTGGATAAATGTGCTTAATCCGATGAAATTATTCGGATGGAAATAATTTGATTAAATTAATTTGATTAATTAAATAATGAATCAACATTTTTTTAAAATCTTTAAATTTGTGTGATTTTATTTTTGTAGAGCAGCAGCATCGATGTTCACTCTTTGATGTCTGGCGGTTGGACGAGGTATGAGGTGAGCTGGTAGGGGTATATATGAATTGTATAATAATGGGATTTCTATTTTTTCTGTTAAATATCGTACTGAGGTTAGTTGTCGGGAGCGAGTTGGGCGGGTTCTGGCTCGCTTTGGAAGTCGTAGTAGGACTTTGGTTGGCGAGTGGAGGGGGTGGGGGAGGGAGAGAGCAGCAGAGGAGGTCCTTCCAGCTCGCTGTCCAATGTTATACTGAGGTGGTGTAGCATTCGCGACTTATAATACACATGTTATGAATGAACACGTATTTTGAGATTAGTAATAAATCAGTGTTTTAAAATAATGATGTATATGATTGAATGTGTTCTGGTGAAATCAAATAATTACCAACAAGATGCTACAGACAGGACATAGTTTATCACAAATAAATATAACATAGAGAGAGATGGAAACGATATATCATGAATTATACACAACAGAACAAGTGTTTTTTCTAACCCACTCTTTAAACATATTTTAAACACACATACACGTAACAAAATACTACCAAAATGCAAAGAGACAAATATATGACATAATCATTCACTGACTCGCACAGAAGGAACTAGTTAATACTAAACACGCAATGAATATACAAATTCAAAATATTGCGGACTCCCAAAGCAATAGCCTTACCAATAACAAACTCAGGAATATCCAACTTACTTTCCATGGAACCATACGACTTCAATTAAACAAAACTTCACATACAAAGAAGTAATTAAATATTAACCAAGGAAAATTGTAGTTTACTGTTCAAGAATATAGGTTTCATAAAAACGTAACAAAAGACCAGATGACTTACTAAAAATTACATGAAAAAATGTACAATTCACTTTACCGCCCCACCAACATATACGAGTTAAAACAACTCTTTAGTAATAATCGAAAATTTCTTTTTACCATCATCGACTCAGGTCTACAATGCACATGCAAGGTTTGAACTATTTACAAATTTATTTTACTATCCCATATAATCTGTCACAAATCTATTAAATGTCAGAAATGTGCAAATACCCAGAACAAAACACGATATACTCTGAAGACTTCCAGTTAAACACAAGCACGGAACAAGTTCACACGATTACACGCGCATGAAATATTAAGAACGGACACAGAAATATAATATTAGCTATAAAATCAACTTCACAAAATTGCATGCAGGAATGAAGTACAAATGGGATACAAATTAATGACGCACAAACGCAGTTTACCTCTCTGTATAGTATTTTTCCCTTACGTATAAAAAAAATCAATTTTTAAACAATTCACTGACAACATGCAATGCAACTACCATTGAAGCCTAACGCGATAGCTTCCCTACTAAGGCCGGCGGCACGTCGCCCCACTTATCCAGACATAGCTCACACTTTGCACTCACACACACCGGTAATACAGATTTATAAAATGTACGTTCCTGAGTAGCTATTTGGAGAAGTGCTACTATGAAGATGTTTCTTAGCATAATGTGTAACAAACTGAGACAATCGCTCTGCTCACCTTCCATCCAAGCCGATTTCAGTCGTAGAACTGAGATTGTTCTGTTACCTGCGAGAGCATCGTCCAACCCCCACCCCAGCCTGTATCTTTGTCTCTCTCACTTGCTCTCCCCCTCTCTTCAGCCCTGTAGCATACTTCTGCTGCCGGGGGTAATGAAGAAGCCAGTCCTTTGTCGAGAAAACCGTTGTAAAACATTTCAAACCTCACAGTCCAAACTGATATTAAGAGTATAATTATAAATATTCACAAATACCCATTGATTTACGTCCCAAATTCGTTTAAGCTGCAAAATTCTAGGAAATATATATACAAACTGAACAATTACTTCATAACGTGGTTACTTTTGTTAAAATATTACGCAAGTCGCTGCCCAGAAATAGACATTATGTTTCGAAATTAATAAAAACTTAGCCATGCGTCAGCTATTTGAAATGTTTAAGTACTGTAAACATTAAAAAGTATTGTATGGTGACTGATATTCAAAAACTATTTTCACACGGAGCAGTCGTTAAAATCTCATCTAAATCATTATATGTATCCGCTAACACATGTTTTGTTACACAAGTCGTATATCTGTCAAACATTACTGCATGTGTAATACAATGACATCAGTTTCAAAGTGTGCTATATAAACGTGCATTCATATTCATATGAAACATCATTCATAGCTTCAAATATTGTTCTACAACCAAGAAACGAGGGAGATGTATCTCTCGCGTAGGACAGCGGCCACACCCCACTGCGAGTGTATACACCCCACTGCGAGTGTACAGTTCTCCGCTACCTGTGGGGAAGGGCTCTGCAGGATGAAGACGAAACTGTCACTGTTTTGAGGCACTTCTACATTGACACAAGTTTCAGACTTAACAATCAACGTTTTCGATGTTTTCTTGCCAGGATAATAATAAATGTTATTTCTTAAGTATAAAAAACCCCCCCTTTTTTTTAGCATTAGAGCAGTTAACTCTTGGGTGTATATAAATGGTTGAAACTATGAAAACTTTTTTTATTTTTTTAAATCCAATACAACAGTTAGCTCTTGTAAATAATATAAAAGTTCTTTTTAGTTTTATTATGAATGTTGAATCAATCACTGCATTGTTCAAACACTTGGTCACCCAGACACGCCATCACACATTCACTCAAAGTTAAATAGCATAAACATTGAGAGGTGTTAAACGGTAATAAATAACAAAACGCAAACATCCCTTCTACCATATAAATTTATTGAATTCCCATTTCAAACAAATACCAACTCTTTATATCTTTGAAAACATATTTACAAAAATAACACTTCATTTCAAACATCGGCAATTTTTCCACATTTTTAATACACTTATGTACGAAAACATTACTACACGTCATAAAAAAACATTATATCCTTACAAAACATTAAATATTTACAAAAACACTTCTTTACATCATCATTCTTCCAAATAATTAAAAAAAATCAAGTATTTACACCACCTGCACCGTACAGTGTTGCGGTGGGCATCTCTCATAAGAAAATACCTAACTAAATAAAAACATGCAAGATTTTCTAATTTTAATATGTCTCTCTTTCTACCTCTCCAATTATCTGTATATATATATATATATATATATATATTGGATATAAGGAAATTCATTCCTTCTTCTAATGTTTCCAATCTTCTCCATTATACGACTTGTATTTTATTTATTATTTTGCTCATTAATGTATTTTATATTTCTTCTTTTATTTTTTCATTATATTGTAGCTCTCCCAAGCCCCCTATAACTCCACATACTTCTATATTTGGATATGTATGACAATTAAAATATGTTGTCCCATTAGTTTTTCTTTCCATAAAAGGCTCCTCTATTGGATAATAGGTTGTTTCTAAACCTTCGAATGTTATAAAAACAAAACCATCTTTTATTAAGAACTCTCTATTTTTACTAATTTCTAATAACTAATTTTTACGAAATCGTTTAATGTAATAAACATATTTAACTCTATTATTTTCGCAAAGTGCACCAACATAAATAAGTTTTCCTTTATTATTCACCACAAATGCATGCAGTTTATATCAGTTTTTTATATATAAATCTTTCAAGCGTTTACTAAAATAGTTAACTAATTCTTTCTCGGCTACTTTAATTTTTTGCTCTTTCTATAGCACACTTTTGTAGTCTTCTTGTATACTTTATTAGTTTCTCTAAATATTCTAATTTTCTTTTTTGTTTGCTAATTTCTTCTAATTCTTGTTCTCTTTGCTTAGTAGACAGCAGATATAGAGTATTAAGAATATTTATTTCTCTAATAGTGTAAGGAAGTCGTTTATTGGTAATATTAGCCATCTTTCGTAAAACTACTGGCATAAGATTTCTAGTTTTCGACAAACCTTTATATTCGATATTAAAATCCTCAGGAACTGCAGAAAACCATGTATTGGATTTTAAAAAATATGCTTCTCCAGCTTTACTGTAGCATTTATGGTTAATAGATAAAATATTTGCATTCTCCATTTCTTTTCTAATTTTTAAATAATTAGCGGGCAGATAATTAAAACTAAATGCAGATAGAATGTACTAAATTAATTTGTCAATTTCGTCTTTATTCTCTGTTCTTTCTGGTAACTTAATTTGTATTTCAGTTATCTTTTTTTGTATTTTATTAGTCCAATAAACATATTGCATAAGATTATTAAAAACAACACAACAAGTATTTTGTAAATTGTTTGTTACTTTATTTCACATGAAAATAATATATACTTTTTTTACTAACTCTAAACAATCTTTTAATGGGTCGAATGCTTGTTCTTCTTGGGAATCTTTTTTAAAATAATTATAAATTGTTTCTTCTTGCCTTGTGATCCATTTTATTTTGCTAACGTAGAAGCGAAAGTGTCTTTTAATCTTCTATCTGGACAATTTCGAAATTATTGATAAATTATGTACATATCTCTTCTTTATAAAAAAATTCCAGCAACATCTTGTGTTATATCCAAATCCAATAAATAATAATGTTAATTTCTAAGTTCTTTTGAAATTTTTGGTATCTCTGTTAACAATGTTTCTAGCTTCATATCTGCTAACTCTATGTTATAAGGAATGGCAATTGTGTTTTTATATTTTTGTCTAATAATTACTATAACTCCTTTTATATTTTGGTTAACACCATTCATTGTTTGTACATCGGAATCTAATAAGTATGGAATTTTTGCTTTAACTCCATGTCTTGCCAAATCATAATCTAGATCTTAAAAAATTGTTAAAAATTCCACAGGCCTTGTTTTTTTTTTTTCTTCATGAAATTGCTTATTTTTAATTTTTCCTCCGCAATCTAAAAACTCTGTTATTTTAACAATAATAATGCTATCGCAAAAGGTTCTGTTATTGGTTTAAATCCTTCTAATTTTTTTTTCTCCATCTGTGTAGATAATATCTCCTATATTTGTTACAATATTATTATTATTTAAGTTTTCGGTTAATAACCATAACCCAAATCTTTCGTTAGTAAGTTTAATTTTACTTTCGAGTAATTCGGCAATGGAATACTTTTTGTTAGTGGTAGATTTCTTAGTTTCGCCCTCCATTTAACAGTACACAATTTTATATACACTACAAAAAAGTAGTTGGAACATTACAGAAAAATTTACCATATTGGGGATACAAAATTTGTGTAAAATTCTGGAAAATGGTAAAATTTAAGTTGTTTAGAAGTAGTTGAAAGTGGGTATTAGAAAGCGAAGCCTGATTTCTTTCTTACCTATTTGATAATTTTTTAATTGGCACAAATCCTGCTCGACGATTTTGAAAACAATTAAAACTTGCTTGATATTGGCTTCAATTTGCACCATTTTCACGGGAAATTGCTTATTTTGAGTTACTTTCAAAAACTTTCTGAGCCTAAATTAATCCTCAACAACCTTGATTTTGGGGGAAAAAACCTCAATATTTCGATGAGCATAAGGGGTTCACCAGGATCGGCACTATATATCTACTAAGGAATAACGTTGGAAAACTATTTGGATATAACCTACTGCAGTGCAGCCACCTGTGATCGAACCCACTTATCCCCAAGTGCTTGTTAGACAAGCTACTGCAAGATCACCAAATACGCCCAGGACCACAGAATATGTGATTTAACTCCGAATTCACAGTATTCAATGTGCACCAATCATAGGAATTTTACATTTGGAACTATATTTTTGTAACTGCATATACCTAACTTTTGATATATTTTGTATGGTTTGTATCAGTGAATTCTGCTTTTCATGTAGCATGCTATTCTATGTGTGCGGGTGTATACAAAATGCCTCAAGATTAACTGGCACTGGTTACAGAGTTTTCAATATTTACTATGTAATACCAGCACTGTAAAAAGTGTCAGTTAATTTTGAGGCAATTTATATATACACTCACACATAGAAAAGCATGCTACATGCCAACTGAATTCACGGTTATAAATAATACAGAAACACTAAAAAATTAAGTCTACCATTTATAATGTTAGTGTTACATAATAATTATATATATTTAAAAACACTACGAACAGTGACAGTTAAAAAAGTAAACAAACTTCTGCCCATTTTTGTCTAAATAGCAAGCATGGACATACCGAATTTTCAATGGGCAGAGTGAAGATTCTGCTTTATCACAATAGAAAATTGTTACTAAATAATGCTATATGGCATCTCACTTTTTAGATTGCAGTCGCAAGGGTATTTTTAAATTTTGTATTTATACAGTACTCCACAATGAAAAAATTTTTATGAGTTTTGTATGCATGTAGCTTTTTTTCAACAGAGCTTAACTGCTCGATTGTTGATAACCGTTAACCATTTTGTAACAAAGCATATTATGTACTCCTTACTGCAATCATAGCGTGAGCAATACTATAAAAGTGTGCAACATATCCACCATGAGGACCAAGAAAGATATACAAACATATGTACATTGTGCTACTGACCGTCATTAATGTGTTAGGCATGGCGTATATGTGACAGCATGAATGCTGCATGCGATGATGAAGGCTGTGAACAATTTCAACAGGGTGGCTCTACACAAGCGCCTTGAAACAGACCCACACCGAAAAGTCAATGATGGCAGCTTTCTCGGCGCAGACAAGAGCGAATGAAGCACAAGCGGCGAGAAGCTCTCTTATTGGCTGTTGCTCCTGTCTGCTCTGCCTGTTCGACGTGATCTGAGACCATGTTATACCTCCCTTGTAAAGGTGGACTCACAACCATCAGTCGCATCCTTCAAGATTCCGTCCATCCGCCAGTCACGTGATCTCGACCAACCACAGAGCAACATTAGTCAAATATTTAACAAACCATGACTTTTGATGGACGGACGGATGAGCCACCGCCTTCTGACGACATTCTTTATATACGAATACGTACTTTGAAATAAAATGCAAGCCGGTGGATATGTATTTATTTGTCTTTGGTGGTAAAGGAATTTTAAACGTAAAAGTGAACTAGTTTAAATACTTATCATTTGAAAAAAATTATGTCCCCAAAATATTTATTTCTTTAAAATGTAATTCCAACCAAAATATATCTCCATCTTTAGAAAGGTCACGATGTTGATTCGTTACACTGAAATTTTCCGTACAGCAGGATTGACGGACGACGAATTGTTGTGTATCGCTTTCGACTGACGGACGATAACGCAGACGGATGACTGACTGGAGGACGACTGACGGATCCGACGGATGGTTGTTAGTTCAGCTTAAAGAGAGAACGTTACTTGATTGGCCGCTCGATGTCACCACGAGCTAACGAAAACGATTTAAAAGCTACCTCTTTTTCGGCCGGATATCTTGCTGGAAAAATCCTTTCAAAATTTCTTAAGACTTCTTTCGAGTGTAGTATTTTTTAAATAATGAATTGTGTGAGTCATTGATGAGGAGTGGAGAGAGTAGGGGTTCAATAGGCTACACGCCAGTCACACAACCAACCAAAATTACAAAAATCAAGCAGAAATTCTTTGAAAAAAGTCTAAATATTGAAATTATTGTCGAGTCTTTTATATAAATTGCTTGGTAGAAACTGTAAAGTTATGGCTATATACACTTTTATTTTAAAGCCTTTTGATAATTTGCATTTATTCATTATTCCACATAAGTCAAAATGTTTTGTATCTATGTGTGTACTGTAGTACTAAATTAGTGCTAGGAGAATCATTGAGACCAATAATTATACTTTTCGGTGTGTAACACCAACCAAATTTAATAAAAATTTCACAGTAAAACATTTGACTGGAAAATACATATCCCAATGTGTTAGATCGAGTTTCTTGGTTCATTAGGGTCAGATTTATATACACCAAATAAATAAGTTCATCTTGAAACCAGAGCGTATTTTAAACAGTTCAGCTGTTCACGATCTCTTGACACAATGATTAGAAGCAGCATTTTGAATGTTTCCGTAAAATTCATTTTCTATTACCACCATGCCTTCGTATTTATCAGGACCTGAGTATTCCGCCTGGAAAAAAAGAACAAAACAGCTGGAGATCAACAAGTCACAAATGTTAGTATAGTCACAGAAACATAATCTCCCAAATACACATGCCATTATATTAATAATCAAATAAGCATTGTATTTGGTATGGATGTTGTAAATAACAGGTGGAGTAATGTTAGTAACGGACACACTACAACTTGATATCCTACGCTAGCACTGTAAAGCTAATAAGTCACGTCCGGAATTCTTTCTCTTCAAAGACAGTTATGCATAAACCACAATTTATATTTGGCTAACACAATTACATGTTCTTGTAGAATATGGCATGGTGTTTTACTGGCACAAAGTGAGCGGTATATAATTTGGTCTCTCTGAGGACAGGATCCAACACGGACAGCGAGAAGCAAGGAACTGACCCCTGACGTCGGCCATGTTTGATGTGTGTGACTTTCACAACGACTTTAGGGGTTGGCTCTAGGTAACGTAGGCCTTGTCTCATAACCCTAATAAATCGGAATAATAAAAGAAACGAAATTATTATTTTAGCAAAAGATTTAGTATAAAATCATTTTTAATAATATTTTTTTCATAACAGTAGTAGGGAAATCTGGGTTCATGTGCAACAGAACATGATCTGGTATCGGACCACAGGAGTCATTCGAACGCCATGTTATTACATCACCAGCGAATATCTTTGAATACATTGCCCCGTAACTGTTGACCCACGATCTTTGACCTCTGATGCCTGACCCATTACCATTGACCTTTAACACCAAAATCCCCCCAAAAAACAAGGGAAAAATCCGAATAAATCCTAAAATTTTCTTAAAAAATTATAAAAAAATTATAATTAAAATATGATGTAAAAATATAGAAAAATCTTTAAAAATGTATAAAACAATTATTATAGATATTTCAGTAAAAAAAATTCAAATTTTACAAAAAACTTATTACAAACTTATTTAATAAAAATCGTTTAAATATTTAAAAAAAATATTATAAAAATTATTTCTGTCATGGCCGCCATTTTGGTAAGCATAATTTGTTTATTCATGGTTGGAGTCCACCATATTGGTAATCACTATTTGTTTATTCATGGCTGGAGGCTGCCATATTGGCAGGCATCAATTACTCAAATTCGTTCCACTTATTACTCACCTCCATTTGACGCCATATTGGGACGCTCTCACTTACGTTCGACCAATTAGTCGCAGGTGCTCCACCACCATCTTGGTAAGCGTCATTTGTTTGTATGTTACTGACTCCCCTCCCCCACCAATTAGTCGGCAGGTCTCCATCCCCTACCAATACTCGTTCTAGCATATTCGTTTTTTCGTTCATTATTTGTTTTAGAGTTGTCTCTAACTTATGCTCGACTAATTAGTCACTTTCATTCTATCCCTTGCAATATAAGTAATTGTTCAAGTGCCCTCACCTCTGTTCGACACCCTCCAATGATCCTGATTGGTTAATACTACCCCCTCCCCTATTTTCCCATTGGCTAATTATTCTGGTGTCTTCGGAAAGGTTATTTCGATACAATGTTTCTTATTGGATAATTATTGTTTAGTCGGCAAGCCTCCGCAATCTCCGTTCCACCCCCTCCACCCAAGTGACTATCTACACGACCAATCGGGGACCTAATACAACATTAATCGCAGAGACTATGTCATCCCCCACCAATGTTTCCCATTGGCTAATTAGTCACATCTGTTCCATCCCCTTTAAACTCTGGCTTTATAATACACGTCACCGAGAGTCTCTGGGAAAAGTTTCTAAAAATGTAGGCCTGTTGTCCAGGTGGTCATAAAATCCTTTCAGCCATTTTGGCATTCGAATGAATGCATTCCCTTAGTGCCTTGACAAATGGGACGAGTTACCGTACCCGCCTAAGAGCTCCTGCTAACGTACGCACCGTGCGAAATTTCGACCGTATTACGTATTTGCCGAAATACCTACAGCTGGACGAAAAATTTCGGGACTTACTGCCCTGCAAGGAATGCTCCAAAGGCTGCACCACTTCGGTTCCCGATACGTCGCACCGTAGGGATTTGTGCAAGGCCCGCCGAGCTGCCCTGCCAGCGCCCGCCCTCCCCGTGCAACGTTTCTATGCGCAAGCTGTACCTACAGAAGAAGCCCTCGCAATTCCCGCCCTACCCTTGGAACCCCCGTGAAAAATTTCCACTCGCAAGCAGTACCGGGCGACGAGAAAATCAATACAGAACACTGTGTGAAATGACTTTGCAGAAAAATCTGGTGTGTGTGTGAAAAAATGTTTTGCAACATCCAAGGGTTTCACGCGCTTGACTCTTATACCATGGAGCAGATTGTCATCTCGTAGAGTGACGATGACGAGCAAACCAAAGTGTTTACCACAATGCCAATGGAAGCACCTCGACCGCGTTACACAATGGGCATACCGTCTTCAGAAGCACGGACATAGGTGGGACGATGGCACTATTCCGTACGGGGACGTTCGCAATGTATTGTAGAAAGCCTTAATTCCCTATAACCCTGTGCAAGTTAACTGCCAAGTGTCGGCGATGCACAGTTCTTACCCCACTGGCACAAAAATTGTGTACCTCTACAGATATCGCCGATGCCCACAGTTCAGGCAGCTGCTAGAGACGTATGCCCTAAGGCTTCGTGAGAGTGAAAATAGACGATGTGCGTCGTGCAATGCCCAATCACTAAGATTGTGGATGCGTGATAATCCCTTATACATATAAACAAAAGTCTATGAGGAAAAAAATCATTGTGTGTAGACAGCTGGTAGAGACGTATAGGAAAAGTCTACATAAGTGTGAGAAAAAAAAAATGTACGATGCGCATCGTGGAATGCCCGCAGTCCTAAGACTCTGAGGAATCCGTGGTGCAATTAAAAAAAAATTACGTTTGAATAATGTCCTCAAATACTGAAAAACATATTGTGTGTAATAAAGACTAGGAAAAGTGTAAAAAAAGAATGCAATTTATAACGCAGAATAATATTATCGTAATGAGTGTAAATAATTGTGTTCAATAACATTTTTTTATCTCGAGTCACGTACTCCTATTGATAGCAAAAAATGTTTATATCACTTTTTAAAAATAAAATACTGTTTGTAAAAAAAGTATGTTTTATATTGGTGTTAATAAAACACACAATTGGTAAAGTTTGTGTAGCTACATTTGAAAGTAAAAGAGAATCCACAAACATAAATATTACGTTTATGAACGTAAGTATTCTTAATTAAAGAAGAGCAGCTCCAGATGGCTGAATTAATTAACGCATCACACGAGACGTGTACCGGCCGGGAGGCTTTCCCTATGTAAGCAAATTTTGCGCATAACACCTTACAGGATGTTTAACTTCCTGTCGGCATCGCTCCAGCTAGCAGCCGCGTTCCAGAGACGACTTCACGTCAGTCAAGAACCAAGGCTTGAAGATATGTCACTTACCGTCTAGAATATGTATGTAGCCTTCCAAAATACAGCAACGATATATTCATTTACCATGACGTAATACCTCGATGAACCCTAGCCCCTGTCGGGGATAAATAAGTTCCTCGTTCGACCCCTAGAGCACACACAACACACTAGTCGAAAAATGATACCAGTAGGGGTATACGGGAAACGGCTATGCACTTGATGACATGTGAAAAAACGGTATAGTAACAACGAGAGAAAATATGGCACAGTAAGTTTATTGGCGTAAAAATGTATGGTACGTTACCGGCAGAAAAATTCTAACAGGCGGAACGAAAATTCGCACTACTATATGAAGGGGGAACTAACTCGGTTTTATAAAAAATATACACGCCACCCTACACGATGAGATATAACATACGGAAAGTTCCCGTTCGACACCTGGTATAATACAGTTGGGGACATGACGATGACAAAACCAATACCCCTAACGTTTACAAATCCCCCGCGCGCCACCCCACACATATATATATATATATACCCTTATATAGACAGAAAAAGAACGTTTGTTGTGACAAGGAATGTTTTCTAATGCCCGCTAAAACTAGAATATGTTAATGACCAGAAATTGTACGACTGTGGCTTTGATAACTGGACACAATACATTACAATATATATAAAGGTGTTTAAAACCTGCGAGAAGAAACTGTGACGGCCCCTATACCCATCACTAACGTTAAATTTATGTTATATATATATATATATATATATATATATATATATATATATATATATATATATATATATATATATATATATATATGCGTGTGTGTGTGTGTGTGTGAAAAAATATGTGCACCACCCAAGGTGTAAAATATATCAGTTTCATAGTTTTTTCTGTAAAGAAGTAAATGTGTTTCACCCATGAGTGCATACACAGCAGCCCACAGACATTGGGATATATATATATATATATATATAATAACGGTTATTTCAACGAAACTTGTAAAGATTTATAATAGTAAAAATTTTACATTTGCATTAAATGATAGTTGTAGCAGGGTTATTACGACAAAATATCTTTCTCGTTGACCCAGGAATCACCACACTCCGAATGACGCAGCCACCACGCGTACACACGGCCATTACGTCATTTCATCACATTCTCCAGAAGTACATGACTGGAAAGTGCGTAGGCCAGATGTCTTCGGCATAAAATCTGTTAATCATAGGTTCGCCACATAGATACTAAAAAAAAACGTGTGGGTACGCATGTCGTATACGCACCACCTTGTACTGCTATGTAGACTACTTCTGACGGAAGACTTTATGGAAAATTCCACATTTGATCGAAATCTGCACCACGTCACCAATCTTGGCTTTAGGCTTTCACGGGCCCCTCCTCTTCGGAACAACATACGATGATCGAAGCAAGGAGTCATTCTTCAAGTCTTCCGGCTTCACGCGAGTGGTAGAATGAACGGTAGAATTATACTCGCGTACGAGTTTCGGGAGCAGTGTCAACCACTTGTAGTTTCATTCGCCGTGAAATGTCTGCACATGTTAGCTTTTAGAGTCCTGTGAAAATGTTCGACAATGCTAGCCTTGAGCCCAGAAAATTTGGAACAGTGATTGATGTTATTTTTCTTCATCAGTGCACGGAATGTAGCATAAAAGTATTATTTGCCGTTGTTGGTGTGGAGATTTTCCGGTACGTGCCCTTCGCGCAATAAACTCGCCACAGCTTACACAACCTCGTGTGCATTCTTCGATTAGAGTGGTCTGTCCCAAACATAGTTAGAAAACTTATCGATCATGGTCAAAATATAACAGTAGCCTTTATTCACACGAGCAAAGAATTGCGTTTCGACCAGGCCGGATTAAAAAGTATCGTTCGGCCTTAGGCTATGGCGTATTTTCTGAGTGGCTAATTTACCATGGTAAATTTTCGCAGCTCGTTTGCATCTACATACTTGCTCATCTCGGAACGTAGCACTTCTCTGCGAGTTATTCGATTATGGAAATTATTCCATTCATGTGCCAGCGGTTTCCTGCAGACTGTGAAGCGACCAAAAGTCTCAACCTATCTACCGACTCGTTCGGATCGTTACAATACTGATAGTCGATTTTTTTTTTTTCGCTCTCCAATATCTGAGTCAATCTCGACCAACCAATTTCACATCTCTTGGGAAAGAGGTAGGCTAAAATGGGGAATTTTTCTTGCGCCACGTCCTTAAATCGCCATGTTGAGGGGTTATTCTCGATGTAATGAGCGCGACTGGACAACAGAAGGCGATGGTACTTGCGCAAATCCTATTCGGTGTAGTGTCCATGACGCCTACGAATGAAAAATTTCACCCAACCCCCTCGTGATTTTCACCTTGCGCTTGCCGATCTATAGTAAATCCCTAGGTAAATACAGACAGAGAGATACAGAGAGAGACAGAGAGAAAGACAGCGGGAGAGAACAGAGAGAGACAGAGAGAGAGACAGAGAGAGACAGAGATAGACAGACAGAGACAGAGAGAGAGACAGAGAGAGAGAGAGTTACAGCGCTTAGTGCAGTGGGGGGGGGGGGGGGGGAGAGGGGAGTGCCCACCTCGGGCCCGCGCTCCAGTTTTCGTTTCCTTTCCCGTGCACACTGAAAATCGATCAGGGGCAAATCGCCTTCGTCTCTAGTGTTGCCATATTCCGATTTTTCAAGTTCCGGACATATTTTCCATCTATGCGTGATGGTCGGTTCTTCAACCTTGATTTCACATTTGATTTCAACGCGTACATCGTCACTTGTTTACTTTTTTCTAATTTCGTTTAACCAGAGGGTAATAGATTTGACAGCCCCCTCCCTTCGAACTTCGATGGCTATGCTGTTAGTTTTCGAGAGTAACCACATTTTCTTAACACTTTCCAATTTTCGACCAATAAAGGAAAAGTCTTCTCTATGTGCTGGGGCCAAGCGATTCTGACCACATTCAAGATCATCGTGACGATCGATGTCGCCAAACTAGGAAATGCTTACATGAATCATTGTTGCGTTCATAGGATATATGTTCGAACCCACGCCTGTACCGTTCTTTAAGTAGCGGACAGTCCTTTACGATCACAAATTTACCGAACTATCCCTTCTAGAAAAAGGCACCCATATCTTTGAATTCTGCAAATGGCATGTCAGTATTGTCGTTATCGTTATAAACGTGTCGCAAATAAGTGTCGTCATGCGAATCAGCACCAACACATTTGCATCAATTGTTCGTGTACGCGCAAATAAGTCTGGCCGAGGTGGACACAGTCCACGTTCGCGTGCCGTACTATGCCTCAGTATTCTTGTATTCGTCTCTTTATCGCAGTCAACGACATTAAATGAAAATATCATTTTCGGAAGTGTTTCGTTCAGTGGTACGGCGGCTTCGTTATCTCTTCAGGGGAAATACTTCATACATTCCACTGCCTGCAGTACTCGTGTCAGTCACCGGTATTTCGGTTACTGGAGCGATTTCGAATAAACGTACACATTCTTAAATCTTAGTCCATTCGGTTTCTCCAGCAGGCTCAGCGGGACTCACCTCTTGCCGCAACCCGATGGACCGAAAATCACGTCTCGCATGATAATAGGCAAAATGGCACCCTGACGTGATTCGTGAGAAATATCTTCAATTTCAGCATGTTACCATCGCTGTCCTGCAGAAATCGAACTAAAGCGACATTCTTGAAGTTTTAATTCTGCAGGTCGTCATTCCATGTCGTCGTTAATACCGCGGTGTTATAAATGCTTTACCGCAGAAGCAACACAGCGGGTGCATTATTTCATCCGTACTGATACAAATCTAGAACGATTCTGAAAATAAAGAGTGTAAGAGAATAATATTTATCCTTTGGAGGTCAGTTTAATTCCATGTGTCGTAAGTTAAAGACAGTGAAATCCGGTCGTGGGGTCGTTAGTTCGAACTCTATATCCAAGGTTCTGTGGAACCAAGCTAGACCAACGACACATGTATCATCACGCTGGACGAGGTTTATTTTCGAGCAACACGATATCGCTTACGCCCTAGGCAGACAAGGCTGAATAAATAAGAAAATCGACAGCCGCCTGGGATATATCCAACATCATGAAATAAAGGGGAAACTAGGAGTGGATCTATGCACAGGCAAAAGACGCCATACGAGAAATGGGAATAAGGTAGGTGGGTTCCTGATCGCACTGATACCTGAAATTGACGCTCTGGCCGGTATCGCTGGGGCAGTCACGAACATCGTTAGTGCTGTGAAGCAAGCTTCGAACGATCGAAAACAGGTAGAGGAAACCCGCTGCCATAACAGAAAAATGGAAGCTATCGTCACGGGTAAAACAATTGTGAAAAAGGTGTCTTTATTTGTCCCTTATATCGGGGAAGAGGATCAAATGCCGTGGGAAAAATAGGAAAAATTCGAAGAAGGAGATCAAAGTGGCAATGCCTAGACATCCACTGACCAACGTGGATTTGGAACTATTTGCACTCAAATCGAAAATACCTCATTTTAGCGGATAGTTCAAGAGATATGCTTTGCCCTGTAAAATCAAGAGAAACGAATTTGCCGTAATTAATCTGGACAAGATAGCCTGGCCCGGCAAACAATGGGTAGCTTACATAACACATGGCAAACATGCGGTATACTAAGACAGTTTTGGGAATTTGCATCCTCTGCTCAAACTGCGCGAGTAACTGAAAGATTGCAAACTGACTTACAATTATGACACAAAGCAGATTCCCAACACGTGGAACTGTGGACACTTATGTCTGCGATTTTTGAACTGGGAATAAAAAGGCTGTGTAAGGCGTAGCGAATTCATCAGTATGTCGGTGTCCATCATTATGAGTTGTAAAACGTCTGAGCTGAGGGCTAGTTTTACCCTCTTTTGGAAATGGAGGGTGAATGGTTTGTAGGGCTAGAGGACTTTCAAACTTGCAACTCCATATCCAAAATAGAAGAGAATATCAATTCCGCATTCCAGTTCGTAGTTGCAGGAGATGCCAAAGAAATGAGCATTCCAACCAGGGCTTATCACCTGAAGGATATGGAATATTTAATAATGAAATCGCTACCGCACGACATTGCACTCTAACTGCATGGGAATCCGATTTCCCCGAAGGCCGAAATGTTTTGCACCGCAGATGTAGACACTACGGAACCGGATACAATCAGGACCATGCTGGGGTTCGAAACCAAAGTGTACGAAGCAGGAAATACACTCAAGTAGTCGCGGACCATAAATGTCTTTCTTGTCAACGACATGCGCATAAACTGTAACTTGGCAATTTGCAGTTATATGAATGGGAAATCGAGCATTAATACTGACGAGTTTTTCTCCACTATAAGTCCTGGATATAAAATCGTATAACCTCCGAGAACGCTCATTTACGTTCCGATCGTTGCAAGATCATCCTTGAAGTAGCCGTTTCGATCGTAGACCAAAACGAGGAAGTGATAAATGTCCGATACGAAGAAATTGCGCTATGTTACACCTGAAACGATGGGACTAAATTTTGCCGGGATGATAGAAACGTATAAATGCCCGCGTACATCGAACCCGAGATCAGTTAGCTGCGAGGAAGCGTTGTACTAACACCTGAAAAAGCAAAGTTTCTCCACGTCCTCGGTTTAAAAGTAAATCGATATGGCAGACGAAATTCTAGACGTCGATCAGCGCCTAGGATTCGAAGATAAACTCGATAAAATCGAAATGCGCTGTAACGAACCGTATCTTGCCGGTCTTTTTGCTCTCGGAAGAGAGGTTAGAATACCTTTACAGTGACAATATATTTACACCCTGCCAAGCCAGACCTTTGTGAGCATGAGGAAGGCCATTGAAGGCGGATGGGACCCACCCGACCACCACCAAGTTGGTACGAAATGGGATTCTGCACCTTTTCGAGCGAGTAATGTACGTGATTGATGGCGTCAGGCATAACCATATCTATACAAAAAATTACCTTTCGCTCACATCCAACCATCCCTCCGCAGCCAAAATAGTTTTCCCATTCACGATGAAGGCGGGTTAGAAGTATGCATTCCGCTCTCCGTGGTACTGGGATTTATTGAAGACAATAAGAAAATGATAATTGGAGCGAGGCAGGAGCTGGTGATAATGCTAGCCACATCGCATTTGTATGATGTGTTGGGAGTAGGAGAAAACCCACAGCCCATGTCTCCTACTTTGAACACCAAAGAATGGTTCATCCCTCACGTTACATCGAGCACTCGCGAACGAGTCAAGCTGTTGAATTATGCCAAGAAAGAAAAATTGATCGAAATAGCATTCAGAATAAGGAGCCTGGTCACCTGTCCGGCCCTACCCACCGCCACACGGAATCACTGGGTCTTAAAAACGTCTTCCAGGATGGAAAAACCGTGCTACATCATACTGGGGCTTCGGACAAACAAACACCATAATATCAAGCCTACGTTTGGCCACTGCAAGATCGAAAACATAATGATATTTTTGACTAGCGAAATCTACCCATGTGTGGATTTGAACACGAAATTTGATAATGGACAGTACCTACTGGCATATTATATGTATTCGCAGTTCCAATCTTTGTAATACGGACGCGAGGCGCATCGCATCCCGAGCCTCGAAAATTTCCGAGACATGGCACCTTTGCTAGCATTCGATACATCGAAACAAAACGAGCACTTGTAAAATGGGATATTTGACTGCTCGATTGAGTTAACCAACAAGGAATACGTGGCTGCAAACACTGCCGCCTACTGCTTAATACTCCACGACAGGATAGTTCAGTACGATTTTTTTTTCCAAGTTTGTAAAAATTGTCAATTACGGACGTAAAAACGCATGGTGTGGATATGTACGTTTCAGTGTTAATAATGTACTGTAATCTGCAAAGCTTTCAGAGCTGCTGCATGCTCAACGAAGCCGCAGTCACGGTTTGTCACATGTAACTCGATCTGATTTATCGGGTCGGACCTAAATAGAAAACCTTGGCTGAATAATTTGTGTAAGTGAAAAGTGGATATTATCGGCTTACAGAATGACCATGGCTGCCCTTCACTTCGTAAAATGAGGAAATAAATTGACTCGAGTTCTGTGGAGAGCCCTTCGATAAACGCGCAAGAGATGTAACACAGTTGTGTAAGCATATATGTGTGTGTGTATATATATGGTAGCGTGAAATACGACGTCATTCCACGATGCGAAAAATTTTCCGTGAATAAATAGAACCCTAAAATCAATTAGTCGCCAGTCGAGTAAGAGTCACCGTGGGAGCAAGATGACATCCTTCCATCGAGAGAATCTGTACGTCTTGTCATTCCCGGACGACTCTAAAATCAACTATTTTGTCTGGGAGGCTGGATCACTACATACCTACGAAGAAAAATGCAATGGATGTGACCACTGGCTACATTCGGTGACTTCGGGGTAACATACGCAACAGTCAATAACTTGCTGCACTCCCGGGAATTGCTTGGTTCATCACACGAAGCGGGACACGCCTCTCCCGGCAACAGTGGACCAGTTTCTAGAATTTGCAGCAACTTTGAGCCAATGCGACTCTACGAACACCGAAATTCACGCCCATGGCGGCTCTAACCAGGGGCCTTACGCTGGAGTTTTCAGTCGCGTGCGAGTAGCTAGTCGAGTGGTGTTTTGTCGAACGGAACACTGTTTTGTTATGTTGGAACTACTCGTGTCTTCTCCCGAGCGACTCTAGAGCTGGGAAAGGAAGCCGAGGCGTTGGAACCAAGGGACTTGGCTATCTCGCATGCGACTGCACGCTGGAAATGTTACTACAGGATTGTTCGGCAGCTCATACAGCTTCAGAAACAAACACAATCTGTCAGGCTCAAACGAAGAATCACTATATATATTTTTATTAATACAAAATAATTATTATTTATCAAGCACATAATGAATTTCTTTGTCGTTCATTTAGTTACATTTATTAATTGTAAAATTTAAGATGATGAGTTAAAGAATTAGCATAATTTAAACATTTATTAATTTATGAACTGATACGATTCTGAAAATAAGTAGGTTGCAATATTTAGTCCAATGTGCTTAAGATTTTATTTCTTCCAATCTGCTTATTATAATTATTTGGTTATATCAGTAAGCCTTTGCACAATTTTATTCAATTAAAATGTGCTGTACTTTAATTTCTTTCGAATTTGTCAATTAAACTTAATTGTTCATGCGAATGTTTAGCTTAGACACATTTATAGCCATATTTACTTAGGTTCTTGGTATTTTTTGTCATGTCCAAATTTCCATGTTTGTTAATGTATGATACGTCACGCTACTCCAGTCTTAACATCTTTCCCTAAAAACTTTTTCCAGTTTTGTTGACATACATATTGATTAGGTATAAATAAATTAATATTGTTTAATAAATTTATCTGGTTTCACCCATATTATTTCTGCATTATAACTGAAGAAATGATATTTATTGTTTAAATATGTGTACTGATGCCTTCAATTTTATTCGGTGTAAGTGAAAACATTGCATTTAATCAGAACAATATTTAAATATTACCACATTTTGAAAAACATTGTGTAAATGTATTTCAACCATTAGTCACTGATCATTCAGACGTGTTGACATAAAAAATTTTCTATACATACGGTACACATATATACATTTTCCCGCTGAAATTACTTAAACTCAGATACATTACCGTGGCTGCACTTGAAGTCACTATAAGCATAGTGATTATCACGGTGCTGAATTTCACTGATTTATAAGTTCGCTGTATGTCTTACTGCAGAACATCTTCTTAGCGAACAATGCCTGGTATTTATAAACAGGGATGATTTTACAAAAAATATTGTTACTTGTCGATAATAGCAAATGTATCGTAAACATTTGGAAGTTTAATAACACGTGGAACCATAACTTGCTCTTCAAATCAGTCATCACGAGGCAGAATGAATACGACGGGTTTTGTACTTGGTCTACGAATTATTAAGAAGCAGTGTCTTCGCATTTTACACTTATTTATTACTATACAATAATACTGTTAAAGATATTTTGTGTTAGACGCTGGCTAGTAATTATTAAAACAATATTTGCCTTTTATTTTAAATTAGTTACGCTGGTTTTCACACAGAGTACAATTAATGCCCTTAAATTATTTAAATATTGTATAAGTTGACTCCGGTCGCATATTGTCTTATTTCAGATTGAACAGCATTTGTGATTTTCCACAGTAAGAGTATTATCTATATATTGCGTGCAGAAGTATTTGTGGCAATGCAGGCTCTAATATTAAAATATTTTAGAAGAGATTGGTTCTGGCACAAGCGAAACTGTTTCACATCATACGCTGTCATATGCCACTTGCTAGTGATAAAAATTGAATTTTCATCCTCAGAAAACGGTACACGAGCGTAACATTGTAATAAAAATATTAAAATTAGCTAGGAATAACTCTAAATGAAATAAATAACCGTAAGAACAATTGTAAAATATATTATACGACGCTTAAGTTATAGCAATTAAATTTCAGCAGTCGCTATAAGGAGAGTTTTGTTTCCTATTTTATTACTACTTTATGATTACATAATGAGCGTAAATATCACCAAGAACAGTTTTTCTTCATTATATTGACTATATAACTGAACTAATATAGATGTATAAATTGAAAGAGAAATTTGTACCTAGAGCAGATTCGAAACATCGAACTCCGAATTTGTAAGCCACAGCACTAACCAGTTTTCCACCACTACTGCGATAAGATTGATAGCTACGTAATTGTATATACCGTAATACGAACCCTTTTTATGCCGTATCTTTCCAGTAACATCGTGAAGTACTTTTATTGCATATTAACACGTTTTAATACCAAAACATGATTTTGATATGAAGGTTCTGTTGTACTACGTACATTTTGTTCTAATATCAACTCATAATGGTTAGAATCGTACTTTAAAACAGCCAGGTGGAGCTCCTACAATACGGACGTTTCCCATGTAGGAACTCGCATACGACATCGCTGGCCCGAATGAAATATGATCTACAAGTATGCGAGAGGTTTTCGCTCCAGCATAGAAAATCTCGCTCACATGAAGCCGTATATGGGTTCACCACTCTACCCTTATCGAATGGTCTGCGGAAGCCGAACGATTTCGAGTATAAGGTCCCTGGAGTCACTTGTGCTGGAACGAACAATTACATACTGCTGCCAATAATAATTATTGTGGCTTGTGTGCAATTACGTTCATACATGTTAATTGATTTGCCAACTGTTCTGGTATTTAATTTATAATTTATTTTGTGAAGTGGCTACTGTTTTGAAAATAAGTCTTTAAACTACCTTATTACTCACACCATTCGGCACCATAAACGCTATTGGATGCTTCTACATTGGCTATAGTGTATAAAATATTACTGTGGTTCAGCCGAGTGCTGAGAGGAACAAACTACATATTTGCACAATACAGGAGCACGTAACACACATTTATTCATTTTATTATGAAATGTTTGATGTGAAGGTTATAATAATTCCGGAATTATTAATTATGTTTAGTGATTTTTATCGTTTGCACCTATCGAAATAAGGATGATTATGGCTTTGCCTTTTTTAATATTTTGGAAATTTTCATACGCTTGTACCTGAAGAATAAATGTTGTGAATGGTTTAATGGTCTTGTAATAAAATTGATTGAAGTTATGTGTTTACCATTTGTGCATTCTTGTACACCTACAAATATAAAAAAAATATACATATATATTTTTGGCGCTCAGCACACATAAGTTGAAAGATTGCTTAAAATTTCACCCTCTTCCCAACCAAAATGTTGGAGAACGATGAAAGGAGTGAGGCACATCTTCACTGCCCTCGTCATCTACTGTACGTTCCATGATTGTTACCCTCAACCCGAAGAGAAAGGAGTTACGCAATGTTCGCCTGTTGATAGGCACAAAGAAGCGCAGACCCCTTCACATAGATTTCCGTCGTAACTGGCCTGCCGAACAGTACTCATCGTTTACTTCAACTCAATGGGCCCAAAAATAAACCTCGTAGTTTAGAACTCTTCAAATCTATCATATCAACATTTAACAATGAAAGTAACGAACACTTGTTTTATTTTGTGACTTAAATAACGTGGGATTGTCATCAGAAATAATTTACTGTACTCAAAAAAAAGGAAAATGGAACGTAACATTCAACTCCACAAATGCACCACTAAAATTTAAACCGAATACAAATTCATAAAATGTTGTAATTAATACTATGCACTATAAAAGTTAAGTGGAATTGTATCGGAACTAAGTTCACAAAGTATATTTAAATTGTTTTTTTTTTATTTATTTCGTATGTGTGCTCTGCATGGTGTGCTATGACCAATATTGGTGGGCTGTACAGTAGAGGGAGCTAAGGATGGAGATTCTCCTTTGCAGCCGACCTCCCGTGGCCCAGTCAGTTGGTTCGCCGCCGGTCTGGGATGCGGGAAGTTCTGGGTTCGAATCCCAGGTAAAACATGTGTGTTCATTAAAGTTAGGTTGTAAGTTACTTCGTGAGCCGTCTCCTAATAAGCATTCAGGAATAAAACTGGGAGACTTTAATAAGCCCTTTCCACTCAATTCGCCTGAGCAACCAGAGGATAATGGTTGATGAAGGAGTGGTTGTAGCAGGAAAAGCTTTGAAGTGTTGCGAATGCTGCTTAAAAATGTTATTGTCTCTGTCAGGCTCGTAGTGTAAAACATATATCCAGTCTTATATTAAGTTAATAGAAACGTAATAACATGTTCACAGTTTAAAGGTAATGTCAGTCTACAGGATAATGTAAATAACTAAGGAATATAGTAAGTAGCATTTTAAACATTTTTTGTCAACATAATAAATCAGCAAGAAATCCAAACGTACTACATATTGTACAAGGCCAATCATTAACCGGCTATGGATTACTGAGCAAGTATTCTCCAAGGGGAAGGGTGTGAGATGACAGCCTAGCCAATTGTTATTCAAGAGGCGCAGCGGTTACGTAAGGATGCTCGCACGATATAAACTAGTCATGGTGGGGTAGAAACAACGTCTCGGCCATCCGATCAGCATGTAAAGCGTATGTCGCATATTTAAGTTGTAAGAACCCTTAATACACTAATATACATTATTCATATTATATTTATAGAAAATTATTAGAGAATACGCCATTGCTTACCTTTTGTTCCAATTCCCGTTTGTAAATAACCGTACTCTTCCATGGAGTGAGTCGACGATGCTGAAAATTACCAGACAATAATATGTGTTATTAAAAATGAGCAAAATATTTTTATACATCAAGTTAACAAGGATTAATGTAATATTAAGTTATGCACGTTAATTACAAATATCTACTTTGTTAAAACACTTTGTGAATTTTCCATTCAGCATACATGTTGTCTTAGAATGAAGGTAATGTTGAGTAGTTAGGAAAGAATGGAAGAGAAAAACAATGGCACGAGCAATGGGACTGTAGGGCCCTAACGGTATAGCTCAAGAATTTCGAAAAAAAGATACTGTGTTTGTACAAAAAAAAAAGAGAGAAGAATCGTATGAAGAAATATTTTAAAGAGACCAAATAAGAGATAGAATAAAATTGGGTATACGGATTTTAGTGGAAGTTGTGAAGAAAGAGAGAAAAATTGAAAAGACGGATGAAGATTGGCGGAGATAAAGAGAAAGAAAAATTTCCGACTTTTACCAACATACATGCTGAGAACAGTAGTGGATGGTGATTATTTACAGGAAATAACCACACAAAATGAAATATCTTACTGCTGACTTGTTTCATATTGTTGTGTGAAGAGCTTTGATGCTCTGGTAACTGTCTCCTCGTGAATGCTGTGTGAACAGTGTCCTCAGAACAAGTTATATTCTGTAATTAGATATGGTGAAGTTTTCTGTAAAGTACACAATTCGCAACATTTTTTTGCATAATAGCAATTTGTCATTGGTAACAGCGGAAATTCCCAGACATTTCAGAAGTGCCCTGCATAATTTATTACAATAAACTTAAATACATTTAAGTTTAATGTGATATGTGTCCCGAACACACCTAGTCGTCTGTGCTTCCGCTGAGACTAAGGCGGTGAATTGCAGTAGCCGCAAAATTAACCTGGCAGAATGTGCCTGAAGTGTAGTTAACTATAGCACTGGCCTGGATGATCTCTGGGAGTGTAATTAGTGAAATGTTCAACATTCTTGGATACCAACAAACAATTAAACAATTCTTAAATGGGGGAGATATATATTGGACTCTTTTTATAGGATTAAAAAACTCGAATACATATAGGACCAGAATAGTGTAAATAAACCTGTAAATAAATTTACTATTTACTGCCCATATTCCAGCAACCCTACTAATAAAACAATGACTCTTTTCAACAAACGACAAACGTATTAGAATTCTATATTTGTTGTAAGGAATATGATAAGTAATAATTAGATTATCTATAAGAATACTACGCGTAATTCGCATAGAGTTAGGAAGTCCAGGATCATTTATTAGTAATGAACAAATTTTTTATAAAATTGTAACAGCTCATGAAACAAGCAAGCAGTAAAATATTTCCTTTTATGTGGCCATTTCCCATAAATCAACACAACGCCATATTGTTCTCAGCATGTATATGGGTAAAACTCGGAATATTGTATTTCTCTTTGTCTCCGCCAATCCTCACGAATAACTTTTATTTTTCTTTCTTTCTTCATAACTTCTACAATTATCTGTTCACGCCATCTCGTTGTAGGTCTTATTGGGTTCTTAAAAATATTTTGTTCTTCCAAATGTTCTCTCCCTTTCTTTTTATATAAACAGGGTGTATTTTTCCAAATACTTTAGCTATACAATAAAGGCCCTTCAGTCCTTCTATTGCTTATACTGTTATGTTTCTCTTCACTCTTTCCCAACTACACATCTCGCTTTGTTTGTCACGACATTTCTATGTCATAATTATTCCAAAGTGGTAACTCACCAAAGTTCACAAAATTGAACACGAGATGCGGAACCCACTGCCTCTGTGTAACAGCCCTGAACATAGACAAAATGCTAAGCATCACATTGCATGATCCCTGAACGACCTGATTTCTTCCTGACCGGGTAGTGTGTCTGATTTCTGTCGGACCAAAACACCATGGTAACAAGACTCCTCCACTAGTTGGTGGACGGGAATGCGGCATGGCCAGTGAGAGAACTGAGCGATATGTGTCCTGTTTGATTGGAATTTTGAAGGAATTAACATGCATGGAACATGACCAGTAGCAACTTTATGACTTTTGAAGCAGAGACACGGTTTGGAAATGATTGCCTAAACAAATCTTTTAACGCTCGAACAGTGAGTAAACTACGCTACTGCCAACATCAAACTCTGCTTACAGTGTTGTAATATGACGATATTATCTGAGTAGCACAGGGCACACTAGATGCTGAGTTTTCTTCCTGCCTTGTCCTCCAGGGTTTTGTGAAGCCATGTGCTGGTGAGATAATTTAGTTAATGGGCCATACGCGATGTTCCATTGTTTGACAGGCTGTCAAGTGTAGCGTGCTGAATAAGACAGAATCGAGGCTTCAAAATTTAGACCTGAGTCGTATTTTGCAGTGGCATATGAGGACTGGACTACTACTGCAGGGACTAATAGCATTCCAACATGACACGATATGCATGCCTCTTGGTCGCTGTAATGCAAGATTCTGATACCACGACAATGGCGCGGATCTGTTCACACACACATTTGAACAGAACACTCTGAGCCATGTACTAGATCAAGAACAGTAAATACTACTGGACTGATAGTCAGAATGGAAATTTGTGTATTGAGTTCGGCTATATTTGATCATATTATGAATTTCACAACCTTTTGTTCCATGTGTTATAATAAAAGTGTTCAAGGATACGACGATATAGTCCAATCATTGTTTCTTTGGATATTTTGAAACTAACATTTGAAATATATTCCTAGCAGTAACATGTCAACCTATATTTAAATAACTTGTGTTCCACAAATATATAACAATGTAATTAACTTTAAAGGATGGACATCGTGAATAAATGAAACTTTAACTTAGTATCTTCTTTAACTTGTTTGTGTCATTTTACTTATTTTTACGTGCGTATGTGTTTTTATTTTTAATAGGGTTCATTTTTAGTTGTTCATCACATTAAAGGTCATCTTTAATTATCTACATGTGAATTGTAGGAGAGCAGATGAGTAATAGTTACGTTGTTTTAATTCATCTTTGTTAATTGCTATCATTAAAGATTATGTTTATTAACACTAGTCATTGCTTAGAAGATATACAAGATTATAATCATTCTTTTCGTAGAGGGAACTTGTAGGTAGAATTAATTAATCACGTTAGTTTTAATGTTGAAATTATATTTAATCCCTTTATAAAATGATGGATTTGAAGATAATGGTTCACGATTACCCAGTACATAGTTAAAGCTAATTAATTAGCTTGAGAATCGTAACGTTTGAAATAATTTGGTTATGAGCTATTGATGATATATATTTGATAGATTATTATGTAAAATTTAAATTTTGTGACATCGCGTGCCTAACATGCTTGTAATTAATCTTAACATGCATAATAAAAATATTATGTAAATAAAGTTTTAATCACACTAACATTTATTGTGTCTTTGGAGTCTACACTATGTATACAACGCTTTGGAGATATGCAACGATACAAACATTTTACAGAAAGTGTATGAGGTCGCCCACCTTTTTGTATTACCATGTGTGTTTGTGGTGCAATTCACACATATTAAATTTTTTCGGGATAGAGTTTGTGAGCTGTGGTGACTGAAATATAGTGTATCACACATAAACACTGTAATTTACAATTATTGCATTTAGCCATCTCATAGTAGGTAGGGATGTGTAACATTCGAGTTGAGAAATATTATTGACAAAATATGACTCTGACCACAAGATGCGGCACTAAAACACATTACACACAATTTTAAGTTCAAGATTGCTAATATGTTATAAACAAATACTCACGATAGAATGGATAACTGGCGTAGGACACAAAATAAAAAATATAATGTACAAGAGCAATTAAATGGCGAACTTCCAAACTTACGAATAAAATTCATAACACTATTCTCTTGCAACAAACATACTCAAATTGCAACAAAACACATTGGTAGGTGGAAATTGAAAATTATAGGTACCATAGTAATAGTAGGATAATCTTCCTTTGGGGCCAATTAGACCTGGGAACAAAGTGCCGGAGCGGGGGCCGCTATGTTGTGATGTCATCCGTCCGCCCTCCTTTTTCCCTTTTTCCCCCCTCAAAATTCACATTTTATCACTCAAAACCGACTAAATTTCCCTAAAAATGTCCCTTCTTCTGTAAAGTTTACATTTTTTCCCCTCAGAATTTCCCTTTTTTCCATTTGCAAAGAACGACTCCCAGAAATGTACCATTTTTCTCAGGCGGATCAGCGACTCCGAACAAGGAGAGCAGGACCCATGACATTTGTCCTCAAAAATCCAAAAAATTCCCAAAAAAATTACAAAAAATCCCAAAAAAATTATTATGGGAAAAAATTTTTAAAAAAATTAAATTTTAACTATAAAAAATATTTTTAAAAACTTACATTTCGGGTGGTTACCCTTCATCCATACCCATTCTACCATTTTAGTAGGCGACCGTCATCTTAGTAGGAGACCATCTACGTAGACATCACCCATCTGCCATATTGGATGCAGATTACCTAAACCTTGACCTCATGACCTTAAATGACATTGAAAACCAATAGTACAGAAAAATACATAAAAGTCAACAAGCATATTACATTGTAGACTAACACCGCCATATTGGATGGAAACTACCTCGACAGTGATCCTATGACCTTGATTGACCTTGAAACAAAAATCGGGAAAAAATCTTAAAAATCAGCCAGCATATTTCACTACAGATTACAACGCCATATTGGAAGCCAGTAACCTGAACCTTGAACCCACGACCTTCAATAAAATTGTAAACAAAAATTTCTAAAAGTTTTTTTTTGTTAATGAAAAACTTGTTTTTCATCGATCTTTCCATCAGTATTTAACAATCATCCTCCTAAATCGCAGTCCTCCACCTCAACCTGCAATGTTTCCACCAACCTTTAGCAATCCTCCACCTCAATTTCAATCTTTCCATCAACCTTTCACAACCTTTCATTTTTCTGTTCTTCGACTTCACGCGCACACCTTGTAAGTTGCTACGCTTCCGTCTGATAACGTACAAACTAATTACTTCGTACCAGAAGTGGGTGGAGAAAAGGAGGGGGGGGGGGGGGGTGTTTAACACCAATAAAAATATCTAATTTACACTACAATTGACCCACTGATTTATTCCTTCACAAATATTACAACCTTTTTCTACAAGCAAAGATATCTTCTCGCACACGCTATGTTCGTTACTCAGTTATGCCCTGACCAACAGTTAGTACTCAAGGCAAATTATTACTTTAAAGTCTAGCTGAGAATACACTTGTCGGGGCGTACTTTTACGTATGATAGCCCTGACTAGCACTTGCGAATATATTTCACTCGCTACTGTATAAGTTAGTGTTCAGCGGACGTCTGAGCCCCGTCGAACTGCATTGACCTCAAACAGTTTACCCTCGTTGTTATTGCAATTTCTATCCTAACTTTCTGCTTATAAAGTATTCAATGTTTCTTATAACTTAATTACTATTTAACCTTGTCGCTTTGTGTCACCACATGGAAAGAGGACTGTGGTCGGCACTATTTAACTCCCAAAAATAATTTCAGGGCTCTAATCACCGGGAATATGGATTCCTTACGGGTTACTGTGCACACTTTATGTGTGCGACACATCACTATGTTAGTTTATGTATATAGTTCTTAATAATTCTTTAGTATATAATATACACAATAACATTATGTGACATATTTGAATTTATCTTGGTAGAATAATTTCTTTTGATGTAAATTTGCACTATCCTTTGGTGGTAAATTTGTAATAATTAACATATATATATATATATATGTACTTGATGCTGGTTTTAAAACGACGGGGCATAGTTATATCTGGTTTGCGTGTGATGCCTTCTCCAACGCTAGCCACTGATACTCTGTGTTGGCGAATTTGCTAACCTTGAAGCGGACACGTCTTAGCACGCGTATTTAAGATATCGCCATTGCTTGTCGACGTGTACCGCATCTTAATATTGTTTTGCCGGGTTGTATTTATTGAAAGCTTCATTGGCTTTAATATATTTACCGCTGTTGTTACGGATAATCATTTCGTGCATAATAGCTGTGTCTCTCTTATTAATTTTTGTGTTTGCAAATTACTTATGCACGTTCCTTTTTGTGTCACGTGTATATGCCGGCCGGCTTAGGAGACACAGTTGGTTTTGATTCAGTGAGACAATGTTTTATACTCTCTCATAATAAGCATGCTTAATTTATGTTTTCGTGCACAACTTAAACATGAATTTGTATTTATGTGACGTGTTGTGCATTTTAAATTTATACTGGCAGATGCGCACTGAGATGCTTGCTTGATGTCACTAAAGATGGTGCACTCCTTTGTTTGGCTGATTATGTTGCTTCTTCATGAATTTATGCATTCCTCATTAAAACTGCCCTTTGGTGAATGGGGCTACTCTGTTCACCTGTACTGGAGAAGGTAGGACACCTTTATACATTATCTTAGACATTATGTGATATCCTATTTAATAGGACTAAAGTATTTATTGCTTTTATATATAGTCTTTGTATATGTCTTTGGCACATTTCCCTGATATGCTGTATTTTTGTGTACAACAATTGTTTAAATTTTTCTAAACAATCAGTAGGTGTGAATGTATTTTTTAATATTGTTGCTATATCTTCCCATGTGGTTTCTCCTGCTCTATTTTGTAGTGTTTTTTCCTACGCCCTCTTGGTTGTAACATTAATATAGCATTTTATACACCTTGTTTTTCTTCTGTGTAATTACATCTATTAATATATCTAGCTGCTGCGTACTGATCCAAATATTCTTCTACATTTTTGTGCCTTTCCCCTAAAAATGTGGGTAGTTTTTCTGCCTGTTGTATTAACACCTGTACCGGTTGTACATTTTTCATTTTATGTTGTTCTGGATCTCCTACTTGTGTGTTTATGTATGTTGCCAAGAGTGAGTGAATGTTTTTATATGTTTTTTCAGTGTGTATACTAGTGTTAGAGTGAATAGCTGATGTGTTTATCATCATATTTATCTTTAATTGGTACTCTTGAGTGATTCGGGACTTTGTTAATGATTTTCGCTGCTAGATACCCTGGTTAATCTTTTTGATTGTGTATCTAATTGTGAGACTTTTGACTGCTTTGTAAGTCTTTGCTACTTCTCACGTTTGTCTGGTGTTTTTAAGTCAATGTTAAGAATGTTTTTTTTCTTTGTGGATGTTCATTTGATGCGTGTCTCTTAAATGTAGTGTCTTATGTGGTGTTATCTGCACACTGTGTAGTAGTTTCTTATATACTAATTTCTTTAACACTACAAGGCATCTCTCTCTACGTAATGCCACATTCACACGGCTCTACTTTTTAGTAGAGAGTAATATTTGCAGTAAAATCTATTTGTAGCTGAAGGGCGGTTCCAATTAACTGCCATGCATTTAATTTTACAAGCTGAAGAGTGCTAAGAAGCAACGTATACACTAAATATATGTCGCGTGTGGGTTCTCGTGAAAAGTGCAATGCTGCAGTTTCGGATTGTGCTGGCTACAGCTCACAATACCATGTTTATATATATATATATTACACATGATCGCAGAAGCGGAACTGGCGACAACCAGTTAGCGAAGAGGGAGTTCGCGGCCAAAGGCAGGCCTTCGTATTTGCAATCCATATTCGCGGTTTGGGAGCATTCTGAGAAAAACCACACACTTGTTCGCCCAGATGAACATAAACAGCTACTAGCATAACAATGTGTTATTTAAATATGCTTGGCGACATAAGGACATATATAAATATAGAAACTTAATTTCTATTTCTATTCTCATATTTATATGTACATAAATATATAAAATATTAAAGTTAACATTAAAGTTAACATTTTTTATATCTACATATCTATATTAAATTAAGTATATAAATATTTTAAGAACAGTTATAAATTTACTACTTCATGCAAATATATATAACAATGCAAAAAATTAATTAAATAAATTTTTTAGTAATTTATACTACTAACCATAAAATAAATTGAAAATAATTCTATATTCCCATATTTATATTAATAATAATTGTAAAAAAATTATATGTATACATTTATACACTTATACATATTTAAATACCTATACATTATTATGTATAGGTTTTTTCACTCTCGCGGTTCGGGAATAAAATAATAGACGCGGCAAACTTTCGTACTTGAGTAATAGTATAGATACATACGGTCAAATCTTCGGTCAGAGAGATTACAAATAGACTAGCATACGTAGACAAAATAAGAGATCAAATTTTAACATGCATTGTAGTGAAATCTCCAATACAATGTATAAATTTATTGACTAAGATAAACACTGATTAAAATATATAATATAACATAATGAAATATTAAAGTACATGAATCAATAACATAAAAAACATATGCAAATAAACATAAAAAAGGCAGTTTTAACAGCACATCTCTCGGGGTAAAATAAAAAAAGTGTTAAAAAAACTAATGTAAATAAACCAAGGGAAAAATTCTATCACACATGTAATATATATGAAGTATTAAATACTAATTAAAACTGCGAGAGCAGCGATGTGTTGGCAACGGCTAGTAGGATATAGTTCACAATTAATTTTTGATAACCTAGTTTCTTGGTATGTTATTTGTAAATTAAACGTTGCCTATTGATACATAATTTTTCTGGTACCACTAAAAGAAATGTATTTCATTTTTACAGTTAAAATTATCAGCGCAAATTACGGCGCGTAGGCCCTAGTGACATGGTGTTTTTTTTTTGTAAATCCGAGAAAACTCTTGGATAGGCAGAGCGTAGCTTATCGCGCGCTCTCTCTCTCTCTCTCTCTCTCTCTGTTTCTCTCTCTCTCTCTCTTGGAAAGTTTCGCAGCGCTAGTAGTAGCAGGAATATTATACATGTTTTCAATTTTAGCATATTTAATTCTTATTACAGCAAAAATTATAACTTTTGAATAAATAATTTACAATTGAAACGAGATTTTATTGTTTAAGTACTTATTACAATATATTTATATGCGATGGCGGGACGGTTACAAATACGAAATTGGCAGAAATGGCGACTGGCGACACGACATGCTCTGTCACTGAACGAAGCGTTAATTCCTCTTCTATGGAAAATACTTTGGAATACCACACCAAGTTTGTACACGTTGTAATTTTTAAAGCTACCTAGCCATGTTACGATTTTGTGATAAGTCTGTTTTTTCCAATGCAGGAATAAATATAATGTCTCGTGAGTGGTAAACTGCTGTGTGTGAAAGATTATTAGGTTCTGGTGTACCAGAGGGTGTGAGATTGCAAATGTTGGACGTGTGAAATTTATGTTTTGACTGTGAACTGTTTGTATGACGAAATTAATTTTTTGAAAGTTACATCTGTTTATTTAACACAATGTAGTAACTTTGTCCAGGTGTTTGAAACACAGTTTTTTGTAATGTGCTTGCGTTTCTGTGATTTGAATGATGACTACAATCCCAACAAAATACTAACCCCTGCCAGATAAATAAAAACAGAATAAACTTAAAAAAAACTTTATGTACGTATGCATATAAATATGAAAGAAATAAAAGTTACGTTGGTCTCATTTGTGCGCATGTACACCACTATGTTTTTAAGCGTGTAGCTGCTGTGTAAAAAAAAAAAACCGACTCGAGTTGCATGCTTACATTGAGTGGTGTGTTTTCGTTGGACTGGCTGTTCCTTCGTTTTAACATTTATTTTAACTGAGGCCGTCCTTTTAACGAAATAACCAAACACAAGAGGTTGAACACTACAGTTCTTTCCCCCGCAGTTGTAACAGAGTTAAACACAGTCGTGGCAAAATATTGTATTAAGTGTAATGTGCTATGTTATGTACAACAAATATGTTGACAAAGTAAAATAATAACCATAAGAACTATCATCAATAAAGAAATTGTTAAAAAGTTATAAAGCTGACCTAAATATGGCTATAGGCCTAAATTGTGAACATTCTTTCGAAATGTTTTTTGAAATTTGACAGGATTCTTTGGGTAACTGAAAACAGTAAACAGAGCATTTGTCAGTTAAAATGTAGACGTCTCATGGCAGTGTTTATGTTCACATGTAGCAGAAGGATACGAAATTGGTAACTAAATGTAGAACTTCATCAGAGCCTCAGAAATATGTGACGTAACAGTGAATCGACTATAATAGTCATTTGTGTAATTATGTGGGTTTATGGTGCCAGTGGCTTAACATAAAATATCAATGTCCTTGGATAAATGACACTCCTTCAACATCATGAAGAAAAGTGGGAACAGAAATGCTTGTGTACAATATCCATACTCACATGCCCTAACAAGGGTCTGGGGGCAAACACAGGTGAAGCGATGGGCAGTGAAGTGCATAATGCTGTTGCATGTGTGATGCTGGTGCCGTGACATTGGAGTGTGTGCGTCGTAATGGATCAAAGCCTAACGAAATGTAGTCACCCAAACTATTTGTTTTAGTAAGCTCTAATGTCAGTGGCACGAATGGACTGCTGCAATGAAACTTTAGATTATCCTCTATATTATCTGTTGTCCACTGGCCAAAATTACTACAGCCTTGACAGATTATTTCATACATAATTCAATGGGAATTCCTGTGACGCTCATTTCCCCTCTACATTGGCTATTTGCCGAACTGAAATAACTCAACACCATCGTTAAAACCCGTAAAAAATAAAAACTCATAAAGAACTGAGAATACGTACAGCTTCTGGACTAATTTACGTTAAATGAAGAGTGGGGGCTGAGTTGAATGCTGCCCGCTGCCTTTTCAAAATATTTATTTTGAATTACCGGTGTTAAAATTGTTGCGTCGTAATTATAAATCATGGAATCAGTGACTTTGAATGAAGCAAATATCATAGGCCTGATTATGTTGTAATATACTACGAAGTACATAATATCTACAAAACAGTTTTAACTATTTATTTTATTTTACAAGCTGAGTACTAAAATATTTATGAAAGTGACAAAATCTACAAGAAAACGTCAAACCTAACTTAAATAAAATTCTAGGCATTATATTGAGTTTTAAAACAGTTAAAAAGCAATTAATGAAGATTGCAGTGCGCTCATTATTTCTGTGTGAAGCGAATATCTAGAGAACACGCAAATGCAATCTTTTTTAAATGAAGAGAAATATTTTAATAAAACCGATCAAAACTATTTAACACATTACCTGTAATCTGAATATCAGATGAGTGATTTTGGAATTGTAGTTTGAGGTCTGACTTACAATCACGTCCTGACAAACTGGTCGATTTCTTAAAACTTTTCTTCCAATTAATACCAGAACAAATTTTGAAACTCTAGAGCGGTTCAAAAATTGCATCTGACGTTTTACCTGAATGAAATGGGGATGGAAATAAATGGTATCTAAATGTAACTCATACAGATCTAAGATAAACACACTCGAATATCTCAGTGAAGACTGTATTGACCTAATTCGTACGTACTGATCCACAGGCGAAACAAAGACAAAACTTGCTTGCCTGCTCTATCTTTCCTTAAAATTACAACAGGAGGACCAAGAGCTTACCTTAGCGAAGCAAATCCCCGCAACGATCAGAAAAGTAATCATTACTATAGCTCCAACAGCACCGACTGCGTAGATCCAAGTGGCGATAGAAGAATCTCCGCCTTGAGCTACGGGCGGTATACGAGTTGTCAAATGCACCTTTCCTCTCATTCTGAAATCAAAACAAATTTGAAAATTTATTCACATTTATTTTCTGCTGAAAAACATATGAGAGACCTGAATTTGCATGTGTGTTGCGATAGCAAGAAAGGAGTTCAAAGTAATTTCTTACGTGTTGTGAATTTAAGAACGTTCTATCTATGAAGGTGTTGGTGCTGTCGAAAACGCATGTAAATAATATCACCGTAGCTTATTTGCTATACTAACTTTTACCCGCTGCTT
Source organism: Dryococelus australis (assembly GCA_029891345.1). Classification (NCBI taxonomy): domain Eukaryota; kingdom Metazoa; phylum Arthropoda; class Insecta; order Phasmatodea; family Phasmatidae; genus Dryococelus; species Dryococelus australis. The sequence continues at coordinate 201,645,750 of CM056997.1, forward strand.
CGAGCACGGCCCCACTATCGGGTGCTCTACCTACTGGGATACTGCGGCCCCACAATTGAGTTCTCTACCTACTTAGCTACTGCGGCTCTTCGGAAGTAATGTAAGACAGCCCATAGACAAAAAAGGAAGGAGAAAAATTTAACAATGCTTTTTTATGCAGTAATCCTAAGAAAAGTTTAATCCAGTACCTATGTACATCCCTAACAATCATTTTTTTGGGAACCGTTTGAGATATTTTCCTGGGATAAAAAGTAACCTATGTCACTCTCTGGTCCTCCAACTATATCCATTCCAAATATAACTTCAATCCGTTGCTCCATTTTGACATGAAAGAAGAACAAACAAACAAATACACTTTCACACTTATATAGTAGTAAGGATAAGGCTTGACATATCAAATACTTGCCGATATCATATTATAAATAATTAAATTTTTTGACACTAAGCCTTGTCGTGTAACATAATCGCTGTGCATCCAAATTTCAATCGCATGATATTGTTGTAAAGATTTTTAATTAAATACCACTATTATTTCATTATGGTTTAATTTTTTTAATACAAATATTTTTCCTTTCAGGTTTAATGGAGTAATGAAATTACACTCTGCCATTGTTTCGCACATATTTTTTTTTAACATAATATTAAGGACTTTGATTTTATCCAGCCACTTTTTATTATTGGGTTCTATAGCCCCTGACCGGCCGCGGCCTCACTATTTGGTGCTGTAGCCCCTGACCAGCTGCGACTACACTATTGGGTGCTCTACACACTAAGCTACTGCAGCCCCTCTATCGGGTGCTCTAGCCCCTGACTAGCTGCGGCCCCACTATTGGATATTATAGCGAATGAGCTACTGCGGCCACACTTTTGGGTTATATACCCACTGAGCTACTGCAGCCCCCCTATTTGGTGCTGTAGCCCCTGACCAGCTGCGACTACACTATTGGGTGCTCTACACACTAAGATACTGCAGCCCCCCTATTTGGTGCTCTAGCCCCTGGCCAGCTGCGACTACACTATTGGGTGCTCTACACACTAAGCTACTGCAGCCCCCCTATTTGGTGCTGTAGCCCCTGATCAGCTGCGACCACGCTATTGGGTGCTCTACACACTAAGCTACTGCAGCCCCTCTATTGGGTGCTCTAGCCACTGAGCTACTGCGGCCCACTATATATATCACTATGTGTATATGTGTATATATATATATACACACACACACACTACTTCACTGCTGTCCCACTTAGAATAACGCTTGCCACTCGGCCACTAAGGTTTATAGACCATAGTCAAAATAGAAAGGAGGAAAGACGAAATATTATTTTTTATCAATGCTTTTTTATGCAGTAATCAATCCTAAAACAATCTTAATCTAAGAATCTTCCTGAAGGAAATGAGATATTTTCACGGGATAAAAAATAGCCCATGTCACTCTCTGGTCCTCAAACAATAACTATGAAAAAATAACTTCGATCCGTTGTTCCGTTTTGACGTGAAAGAATGACAAACAAACACACTTTCCCATGTATATAGTAGTAAGGATATATAGGTTACGCATTAAAAGTTTCGCAAATAATTATTAATAACTTTGTACCATATTCAACATTTCTTCTTATAAAGAATCAAATAAAATGAAATAGAATAAATAATGGCATGGTATTTAAAAACCAATGATGAAGGGAATTGCTGTAGTTTTAAATGTATTATCAGTGTTAATATGGTATGTAAGTAATATGTTTGATCATGGCTGGCTAGAATGCCACAAATAAATTTATGGAAATATATTGCGTGGTCGCTCAGTTTTTATTTCAGTTTTACAATAAAATTGAAAATAAAACTAGTTACAACTTGAAACCCAATCGCAGACGAATTAAGTGTCCAATTCCATAAAAGTTGTTCTATAGTATTTCTATGATTTTAAAAAAGGTTTTAACTTTAGTAGAACATAATTATAATTTTTTTGTTAGTTTGTTTAGCACCAAATGTTAGATTGACATGACCTTAATATCTTAAAAATACACATTAAAGTTATTGTCTTTCAGCGGAATTGGTACTTTAATGAAATTTACATTGATACACACAATTATAAAGAACAAAGAGTTAAATCAACTAACATTACCTCTTAAAAAAATACAAACTTATTAAACATAGGAAAAATGAGAAATAGTAACCCATTCATTTGCAACGAAGTTACAAATATAATACACGGGTTGATCGCGCCCTCTCTCTTTAAAAGGAATTAGTTTGAAGTTGATTTTGTTAGAATGCAAAAAATTTTTATTTATTAAACGCATATCGTAAACCCTCTTTCTCTGTTTAAATCCGGTAATTTTAAATTTAGCGTACATACTGCCAAGTAGCTCTAAAGCTCTCACTCGCAGGCCAGACTACAGTGAAAATGTCGCAGGAAAAACTAAACTAAAATTTAATACATTGCGTTTCATCCGAGAAGCAATCAAAGAAAACAATTTATTATCCTTGGAAATTAGGATTGCATTTTGCGAAGGGAAAGGGACGGGTAATCTTTAACACACCACTCGATAATCGGGAATTGACTGCCATTGGCAAGGTGTTAAATAATCACGTTGAGACTGGAATTCCAGTTTATAATATTTATTGTTTACATAGTGAGAAATGTGACAGCGCTCTCTTCGTAGTGTCAAATGCCAAGTTATCTGTTTTGTAATTATTCAAATATATCAACAAACAAATCTGAGAAAGCAATAATAATGAAACAAAAATAATGATCGTAAGGATTAAATTGTGTAACTTTGTATGGTAAGTGTTAATCATCGATTTTTGTATTTATGGTAAATTATATTGAACAAGAAATTATCGATATAACTAACGTGCCTACTTTCCTCTACATGGATACAGATAACTGCGAGCGAGTTTTAAACAAGTTTTATGGTAGGTGGTTTTTGAAGTCTCGCTGGTAGTGATATCATTAAGATGAAACTAGCAACAAACGCTATACCAGTGACAATTACAAATACACATATGCCTTACCTGGGACTAACACAGAACACCTTGTACAGTGAGCTGCCTTACAGCCAAGTTCTTTACAGAGGCAGGTTTCGCAGCATCAACTTCGGTGGTAATGAGTATCCAGTTTTGGTAGACTAAGTTTAGCAACTTCAAATATCTACAGGGACATTATTTTCAAAACAAGCGTGTGAATCACTCAAATCATGTAGGTCTACATCATGGCAGTAAATGAGAGAAGGCACAGGAGTGCACATCATCCCCTACAACGCCGCTGTCTCTCTGGCATCGTCTGGCGGTCCGGAGGGTAGGAAGGAAGGAAGCTAGGCTGTACGTTCTCACTTCGAGCTTTACTCTTCCTTGGTCTATAACTGACGGTACACTGGATACGTTTGTGAGACGTTAGTGCTTTTATATATAGGCTATTCATGACAAAGCCAGCACTTATGATGGTCAGGAGGGTAGGAAGGAAGGAAGCTAGGCTGTACGTTCTCACTTCAAGCTTTACTCTTCCTTGGTCTATAACTGACGGTACACCGGGTACGTTTGTGAGACGTTAGTGCTTTTATATATAGGCTATTCATGACAAAGCCAGCACTTATGATGGTCAGGAGGGTAGGAAGGAAGGAAGCTAGGCTGTACGTTCTCACTTCGAGCTTTACTCTTCCTTGGTCTATAACTGACGGTACACCGGGTACGTTTGTGAGACGTTAGTGCTTTTATATATAGGCTATTCATGACAAAGCCAGCACTTATGACGGTCAGGAGGGTAGGAAGGAAGGAAGCTAGGCTGTACGTTCTCACTTCGAGCTTTACTCTTCCTTGGTCTATAACTGACGGTACACCGGGTACGTTTGTGAGACGTTAGTGCTTTTATATATAGGCTATTCATGACAAAGCCAGCACTTATGATGGTCAGGAGGGTAGGAAGGAAGGAAGCTAGGCTGTACGTTCTCACTTCGAGCTTTACTCTTCCTTGGTCTATAACTGACGGTACACCGGATACGTTTGTGAGACGTTAGTGCTTTTATATATAGGCTATTCATGACAAAGCCAGCACTTATGATGGTCAGGAGGGTAGGAAGGAAGGAAGCTAGGCTGTACGTTCTCACTTCAAGCTTTACTCTTCCTTGGTCTATAACTGACGGTACACCGGGTACGTTTGTGAGACGTTAGTGCTTTTATATATAGGCTATTCATGACAAAGCCAGCACTTATGATGGTCAGGAGGGTAGGAAGGAAGGAAGCTAGGCTGTACGTTCTCACTTCGAGCTTTACTCTTCCTTGGTCTATAACTGACGGTACACCGGGTACGTTTGTGAGACGTTAGTGCTTTTATATATAGTCTATTCATGACAAAGCCAGCACTTATGATGGTCAGGAGGGTAGGAAGGAAGCTAGGCTGTACGTTCTCACTTCGAGCTTTACTCTTCCTTGGTCTATAACTGACGGTACAACGGGTACGTTTGTGAGACGTTAGTGCTTTTATATATAGGCTATTCATGACAAAGCCAGCACTTATGATGAAAACCCTCTCATTTGGAATGATATTCAATAAATATATTATATTTTAGCCTCAGACGTTAACTTTCGAGTGCGTTGGACTATACTAACTGTGTTTATTACTTGCATGGCGATATTTGTATTAAAAGGTCGTTAAATCATAAAAAAAATGGCTGAATGAATAAGGTAACTAGGGCCTCAAAAGTGGCCACTTTACTGTGAACAGCCTATTCAATTTATAAAAGTTATTATTATTGTGTTTCTATTTGTTGGCTTAGTAATGCGTGATATTCGATGCGCATACTTGGAGTAATCTCTTGTACACATGCATTACTGTGCAGTTTCCGAATGTAGTAACAGAAGAGAAGAAAATTAAAAAAACGTGATATGCTTCCATTTACATACACTGCGCATTATGTCTGCCTGCATTAATGATGCAGTTCTCTTCTTGAAACTGGATCCTACCATTGTGTGCGTTTTACGATTTCCAATTACAACACTAAATATTACGGTAAGCGTGATTACACTTCGTCTAAGATCAATTATTTTTGCATACTGGATTTGGCACAACATTTTTATGAAAGATCTATGTATATTTACGACACATAAACTGGATAATGAAGAAATAATAACTTGGCTCATATCGTAGCACAAAACATACAATAACAGTTATATAGATCACACTTAATATAATCATGTTATCAAAACAGGGTTTGCTTTTGCGACACAAACATGTGATGTAGGATCGGAAAATCAACATACAACATCAACTGTTAATTTGAAATAAAAGTTGATAGATATACTCGGTTAGTTTCAAGTGAAGGTAATTTTTAAGAACAATAATAATAACACTACAGTTTACAATACAAAAATCTTCCTCATGATGAAACTAGTAAGGTTAAGATTTCACCCATTTAGAGCAATAAATTAATTTTTTTTTTTTTGGAATAGGCACCTTCTGAACTGAAGTGGAAACATTCAGAAGTGAGCTAATTGCTACCGAAGAGCAGACAAAATCAATTTAAAAAAAATTAAAAATGGCATGTGATATGAAATTTAAATTGTCGCATATAATTAGGGTAGTAATTTTTAAAACTCAAAATAAGCACTTGTTTATGTATTTTCCATCTACTGCAGAACGAGATTGTTCACTGCATATCAGTGAAAAATGTTCTTGCGTGAGTTGACGAGAAATTTTGTGTTACACGATGTACCCATTTGCTAACATGTGCACGAAATAATTTAATTGGTAAGTGATGATCTTCAAAATGAAGTTACCAACAAAACGTGTATTGAACAACTTCATACTTGAAGATCAACACACCCCACCAAAACGGACACAAAATCATTTTGGTGGACAGCAGAAAGTTAAATTGCTGCAAATTTTTTTAAGCGTGTTGTAAATCCACTGAAGTATGCAAATGTCAATATTTCTATTGATAATTATGGTAGTGTAATCCACTTTTCCCAGTTTATTAAATTATGGCATAACCAGTTCAGTATTTCAGTTAAAAAGATAAACGATCTGTGGAATTTGTCTAGATTATCAGAACATAATTTAAAACGAAATGGCACACCACTGAAGTTCTCAGGGTAGAAGGAAGGAAATATAATTACCTTTTCAGAAAGGCATCAAAACAAACAGTCGTTATTTACAAGACTTGTTCACCTATCTAGACAAGTCTCTCGGTGCTCAGTACATTCTGACGATTTGACTAAATCACGGTATATTAGAATGTTTGTTTTCGTATGGACCACCAAAACACCCATCTGCCTCCACTAAGTTCAAACACAAGTTAACGAATCACATTTCTGGCCAAGAATTCTCCTGAAAATAAATGTTTCAGCGAGAATTTAATTGTCAGTTCGCAGAGAATTAGAAATGGCCCTGAATCACCGGACAGAATATCTTGTAACAAATTATTCCGAAGAAGAATATTCTTACGTAAACACGAAAATTTTCCATCGCCGGAACATATGATAAGAAATAAAGTTTTGAAATACAATGCAGGCTATGTTCCTCACTGATTTATAACTATATATCCTAAGTTCCGCTATGTGGAACTGGGGCCAAATGTAAATTATTTCATCGTTACACAGTCGAATGGAAGTTTAATCAGTCTAGGAGTGGATTACTGAGGAAAATTTCAGTTACAGAGAGATGCTTTAACCATTTTTATGGATCGACCTTCTGCAAAAATAGACGAAAATATTCGAACAGCTATCGAAATAGGACATTCGCTGTCTCTTCCAGTTTCCCATTGTTTTATACATATTATTGCAGATGCAGCTTGGGCAGCGAGGCGTGCCAAGCAGAGCGAGAGCAGAGCGGCGGTCCAGGTGCAGTTAGCAGTGTTCGGGAGAAACACATACACAAGGGGTAGCAAGAAGAAGGAGGACACGTGGCTAGGCAAGTGTATAGTATGAACTGTGTACCGACGATGTGCAACCCTCCCCCCCACCCCCCCCCCAGGGCCACTGAATAATAGCAAGGCATTGCACCGTCGAGGTGCTGCTGGAGTTTGGCAGTGTCAGCGGGAGCCCCTGACAACAGCTGAGCGAGTTGAATCTAATGAGACAATAATGCAGTGGTGAGCATAACCCTCCTAAGGTGTTAGGTGGGTACGTCAAGTAACTGATAGGCCGTGACAGTTCCCTAAGTTAGTTAATTACTCAGGTTAGCATATTGACTTCAATATTTCTTTCAGTACAGAGGAAGTGTCTTCAGCACCAGCTTTGTATTAGTTAGTTAAAACGCAACTATATCGCACATATATTATATTTAGTCGTGAGCAATAAAATATTGTGCTTATAGTAGAGTATCAGCGGTCTTCTCATTTCTACATCAGAGTTACGCATCCCCAAACTTATGCTTTGTGCGGTAGCCGGTAGGCTAGGGTCTTCCCGACCTTAACGTAGCCCAGCTTAAACGCTCTGCCAATTGTGTTAATAGTTTATATTTTGAAATATTAAATTGAGTTAAATGTAAGAAATCGTGGCGAGGGATAGGCAGAACCCCCCACCCCCCAACTATCTTAGACAATCCCCTCCTACCCGTGAATATTGAATATTGCAAGTTCCTACTACAATATGTAAATAATGAATATTGTGAGAAATATGCATAAATTATAAAACATGTTCACATTTCAGGAGATCCAAGATAATAGTAAGCAGATTGTATACAGCTTTAACAAAAATAACTAGGATGCAACAGCTGTTAGCTAGGTAATTAGCACTACAGTTTAGTATAAATCATTTACTCCACATATAAAGCAGGTGGCATTGGACACATAGTCAAGCTGAGGTGCCATGGAACGAATAACCTTGCGTGCACAGAGAAACACAGAAGTGCACGTTGGCACATTCATGAGCCCGCACTGAGTAGAGCGAGTAGAATGCTTTTTGCTTGTAGATGGTAATGCATGCTATATAAAGGAACCACTTTTTGGCTCCACATTGCTATTGTTGCAAATGCAGTTCTCTACATTAATTGTAGTACTGTGTGTGTGACTGAGTATAATGTGGAGAGAAAAACCTCTAAGCTTTGTATAAAATAGAAAAATTGATTATAAGTGTAACACTGTGCGGCATAATAAAACACCATTCCTTAATTAAGATAAAATATTGTTTAAAACAGTAATTATATATTTATCTGACACAATAAAAATACTAGAAGAGTCACAGCAAAACACAGTGGTAAGATTTCAATCTTGAATAAACAAAGAGGGAAAACTTATATAATATAATCCAGAATTAGTAACTGAGTTAGATACACAATCCACACACATAACATGTAGTTTAATATTTAAAAAACATAAATAAGCGATTAGTGAATGGCCCAACAGGTTCAGAATGTCAGGACACATATGACGATGTGATAGGTACTACAGAAAGACAGTCCATCTTAAGCCTCCATGCCGAAAACACATACCAAAATATACACTTACCTATAGCAACATATCTTAAACACAATCACGATAATCACACCCACATGACATGGAAAATACACAGGTGGTACAAGTATTCATGCACCAAACTGCAAAAAAATATCCACATTCGCTGGTGAAACACATGAAAACTTACATGAATATCTAGAACAATATGTAGCTGCCAGTGAAATCAACTGGTGGAGTGGTGCAGAAAAGTATAAGAATTAAATTTTATCTCAAAGGTACGCCTAAAAGGATGTTTGACAACATTTTACACACAAAAACAGAATATGTTATGTGGGCAAGTATTCAAAACATTCTCCGAAACACATTCAAACCTCCTGATGGAATAGAAAAATTCAAACAGCTATTATATATAAAAAACCAAAAAAATAGGTGAAAGCTGTCTGATACATATTGAAGACTTGCTATTTTATAAAAGGAAATACAACCCACATGTCAAATTGGAAATTCATTAGCATTGTTTGGAAATCATTATTGCTGCCAATTGCTGACAAGATTATAGGTTTGCGGAACTATACTGTAGAGCAGGAAGTAAATATCCTAAAGATGGTAGAACTGAGTATAAACAGATAGAATAAAGCACTTAGTAACACAACACATAGCATGGAAACAAAAATTACATACAGAAATTTCAAAATTGAAAGAGGAAGCAGTGAATTTAACCCTTCAGGTATAAAAAACAAAAGAGGTAGTAAGTAAAACAGAACATAACAAAACATACCAGCATGCAGGGGCATAGAAATCACAAGCCTAGTAACTATTACAGACATGACTATAGACAGAGGGCTAATTACCCACAAAATCTATCACACAATAAGACACAACCTATACTTATTATAGAAAGAGGATATGCTCCAATCACAAGGCAACAATATTACAAACCACACCCCAGTGTAGCTCAAGTAATTATAAAGTTCAGCTATAAAGAGAAACTGTCGCACAAGAACCAAAGGGTTAAACACAGGAGATGGTCAATTTCCAACACACAAAGCCACCAAGGGGCACAACACTTTATTAAAGGCAGTATAAGGGCAATAAATGTTCAAAAAACTAGATTACAAGGGGGCAAAATGTATTACCTCTGTGAAAACCAATTAAAAAAAAATGTGTGCAGAGCCATATTTAGCAAATGCACACCAGGCACCTCATATGCAGACATAGCGCTCTTTAACCCCATGAGAAATGAATGCAATACGACAGTAGTTACACGACCTCTGAAAATTCTTCAGAAACATGTAGGCAAGAATGAAAATAAAATTCAGTCAAAAATATTCTTTTCTAGGGACAAAACATACTAAATCATAGTACACGGGCATCAGACAATCATACCAGTCAAACCAAAAGCAAAAAAATTCAGTGCCATGACACACGAGTAACCAAGGACAACACAGCCAAAAACAAGGTCGTGAAATGTGGGAACAAAAGAAAGAAATCTAGCAAAATAGTTCACATAATAAGGTGAGTCGCGGAAAATTGCAGTTTATAGGTCCGCGAAACGAAGCTCAGCAGACATGCACTTTTTGTTTTACAATGACCACATAGCTAAGAATTGTAATCTGTTCTCTAACAAGGAAATTGAATTCCATATAGACATCCCAAGCCCCTTTAAAAGTTAAAAATAAATAACATTAATTCGGCAGAAACCTTATATAAAAATACAAACAAATATTCTGAAATAAATCAAGTTATAGCAAAATATATAACAAATAAATGGGTAAACATAAGGTACTATCTTGAAAAAAGTGAAAACATGCTTGATTAGTCATACATAGGCAAAATTATTTTAAATGAGGAAATTATTCTCCTTCCATCTGTAGCAAAAATTATATCAGATGTGTTTCAAGTCAATATTTAAATAATAATCGAAAATAACTTAACCAAAATCAAAGCCACAAGCATTGGTCCACTACTATAGAGTAAAATCATTAAAGCAAAGAAACAGGGTGTGGCACATTATCTATCAGAGTACCAACAAAACAGGAATAAATAAAAATAGAAAACGACAATGAATTATTTATGTGCACACTAGTTACACAACAGTCATCATTTTTAGGAGAATATGAAATGGACCCCCATATTCAGAAATTAAAATAGCGCTAACAGACCCAACAAAAGCTGAACCAAAATATCAGAAAATAGCCAGACAATATAGCATCATTGCCAATGGGGAAATATAACTGAAAATTCATACACCAGTAGGAGAAAAAACGCACCCTAGTACCAAATTATTACATAAATGAGATCATATCAACCACCATGACTCACTACTAGGAGGTGACCACTTTGTAACATTCAAAACACTTAAAAAATATCAAGAAGACATTTTCCTGGGAAAACATGAACAAAGGTGTAAATAATTACATTAAGAATTGCACAATTTGTCAAGAGATGAAACTAATAATTCAAAAACCAATAGGTCAACTCCAAGCCACCATTACTGAAATCGTGGGCGCTAGATGCGAAAGGTCCAGTGCAAAGATGGAAAAAAAAAGGCAATAAATATATACTTGTAACGATAGAATTTTTCAGCAGGTATGTAGTAGCAAAAACCATAAAATCAATTGATGCCCAAACATGTGCCGATCTTTTTAAATTAATAATAATAAATTATGGCTGCCTGCAACAAATATTAACCAATAGAGGCATTTCATTAAACAATTAACTAGTCACTGAATTACTCAAAAAATTGAAATTACGAAATTGCAATGGCATTTAACCCAACTTGTAACAGACTTGTTGAGACAATGAATAAGGTTTTCGTCAGCAGTTAACTGCATGCGCACATGCAGGCCCTGCTAGTTGGAACAAGTACATCCAATTTATTATTTTCAATTACAACACTAGCATAAATGCAAGCACACAATTCGCACCATTTTATCTATTACATGGTGTGGAGACTACGCAACCATCTTACATAGTTGCAGACAAATACTCCCAAAGATGCGGGTATTGATGCCAGAAACTTATACAAGACAGGAAGCAAGCTAGGTTAGCTTGACTCCAGGCACAACAAAAACAAAATGTCATTTTATAGAAAATATCAACTCAATAGTATTAAAATAGGAGATTGGGTTTGGATCAAAAACAGGGCATGTAGCGAAGAATTCAAGTTCAAATACAAGGGGCCATTTGGAGTAACAGGCATAATTGGCCCATCGATAGTACAAACCTAAACCAATAAGCACGGCGAACCAAAATATGATACAATGAACATGCATAACACGCACAATGGACACACCAATCACATTAAGTGCAATCGAAAACAAATCGCAAAGAGTAAAAACAGATACCATACAAACCAGAAAATGAGGAAAATGATTTCTATATCTCTAAAGTAACTATTGATAGTGCTTAACACAATTGTGTACAAGTGGCGATTGTATTAAATGACTTTCAGATGTTAGCTAAGGAATGTAAATTTACGTGCACCCCTGGCAATACATTTGATATCAACACAATGTTTCCACATCAGTACATTTTAAAGAATGCGCCACTCAATTTACAACGCGCGTGTACAAATAAAACTTTGAACAGAAATATCCAGGACAATATGGTTGGCAGTAATGAAATACAGCTACCATGTGGCTGCAAACTAAGAGCAAAAACACATGTAATTATTGAAGCATCGCACTTCTGTGTCGCATGCGCACCAAAAGTGCGAAGTGCGCACACAGTACTTCCAATCCATTGGCTATCAGTATAATTTTGAGGCAAGCAACTAATAATCAATTTAAAAAATCATTTTTATAATGTCATAAAAGCATTAAATACTAAGTGGAAGATTAAACACACCACCTTTCCGGTATCACCGAAATTGGATACATTTAACCATGTACCCATGAGTAAAAGTAACAAAGTTTTCATGTTTCTTGAACAAGAACATTTCAACTATGCAAGCGGAATCTCTATTACAGTTTTGATACCTGTAGTGATAAAGTTATGCGTTAAAATACTAAAAGTGTCAATTATTTTAGGTGAAGTATTGCAAAATGTTTAAGAATAGAAAGCCAAGTGTCTTACGTTCTCCAGTAGGGGTCAAAATCATATCCATAAATCCTAGGACAGATTGAACACAAGAAAGCACTATGAAGAACCACCAGCAAAACAAACTACACACCGCGCCATCTTAATGGCAGCGCTTAGCAGCACACCGCAAAATCCAGCAGTCCGACGTGCACAGCTTACGACACGGATAGATGTTATAGTCTACAACGAAGCATAAAAATAATGAAGCTAGATCCTGCAATAATAACAACACTACTAATAGAATAATAAGTTCTTACAGTCCAAAATTCGACACTCACATTAAGCCGGCCGGCACATACAACTGTCACAAATACTTGATGCAAGCACACATTTCTGTTGAAACGCGGTATTCACGTGGCTAAACCACAAGATTATGTAAAATAATAGTGTTCACTACATAAACGTTAAGATAAAGCAAGCATTACCACTTCATAGTATAAAATAAAGGTTCTGATGCTATAAAGAGTTTTACACCGCCACATACGGATAAAGCACGCAGACATAGATATGTCACAATGCTGGAGGATGCATGAAAACGCAACCTAAGTATTTTTCGCACGAAATTGCAGTACTGGAAAGAGAGTGCACCATTGTTAAAGAACTGCAGGAATTGCATGTGGTGTGTACATGATAAATTCAGAGAGAGGTGGCCCTCATTTCACGGTATATAGTTATATGAAGATGTTCATGTATAAAATTCAAGTCATTATATAATGTAAATAATATAGTATTGCAACTAGCTTAGAGATCAATGGTACATAAATCAAATTCGAGTTAATAAAATACTAGCAATTGTCATGTACGAAAAATTTAGCTATCAAGTAGTAAAGGGTACCATGTAATAGTTTAGGCTATTAGTGAAAATGAATCCAAGTTCATCAATGTAAAAGAGTAATACAATATTGTTGTGGAGTGTCGCAAAATATGGTGCACCAAAACCACCCTTCAGCCAAATTCCCTGTGATCGGCGCCATATGAAACATACAATTTTCTTAAGGGGGTAGCTAGTTGAAGACCAAATTCCTCCATCTATGTGGCGACATAAAGTAACCAGGTTAAAGATAGCAAAGAATACAGTACAGTACAGAAATATTAGTAAATCATACGAATTAAGGTATTATGCGAAAGCCCAGGATTGGGGTAAAACACACTATTCACGAAATCATTCCTTGCGACACTTAGCCAGTAAGAATATAATAGAGATATTAAACTATCGCGACAAGTAGATAACATACATGCGTAGCCTTAGCGAGAACACTTGCAAGATTCGAACATAACTTCGGAAATATGTCACATTGTTTTCATAGAAAAAATAAATATTTCTATATAGATTCAAAATATTACTACCATAAGTATGATAGCTCTATTAGCATGCTTAACAGCCAACTCTAAAATGACAGCCCAGTCTCACGAGGACACTCGAAGGGACATTAGATACCACTGCACCGTAACATGCATCTCCCACATACGCGTGGAATAAGGGCTCTGCCGGACAGGTCCACAAAGGGCAGCCCATACCCGCAGCCGTTGGTGCTTCTATTGCCGGTCGCCACCACAAACACCGTCGCCACACTGCATAGCAATCTGCTGGCTATCGGGACAATCGCTTTTCCAAAGAGAGGTGGTCATCTCACGGTCGCAGCTTGGCCAAGCAAGGTGAGAGCGGAGCGGCGGCTCATGTGCGGTAAGCAGTGTTTGGGAGAAACGTGTAAACAGCAGGGGGTCGTAAGAAGAAGAAGAAAGCCAAGTGACTAGGCGTGTATATAAGCATGTGGCGAAGAAGCTCAGCCCTCCTCCCCCCCCCCAGATTGGCTGCTAGACATCACGGCATCGAGGTGCTGCTGGAGTTCGATGGTGTCAACGGGAGTCTCTGTCGACTGCTGAGCGAGCTGAGTTTACTGAGACAACAATACAGTGATGAGCATAAACATTCTTAGGTGCTAGACAGGTACATGCAGTGGCTGATAGGCCGAGACGGTTCCCTGAATTAGTTAATTGCTCAGGTTAGCATATTTACTTTAGCATTACATTCAGTATGGAGGAAGTGCCATTAGCATCAGCTTTGTAATAGATAGCTAGACGCAACTATATTGCAAATATATTGTATTTTGTTGTGAGCAATAAAATATTGTGCTTATAGTAGAGTATCAGCGCTCTTCTCATGTCTACGTCTGAGTTATGCATTCCCAACTTATGTTTTTTATAACCTTTTATAACCTAAAAATATTTGCGATTATATAGTTTATGTATACGTGTCCATAAGGTATTTATTTAAAACTTCAAACGATGTTAAAAATAGCTCCGTATTTTACACTTTATTTTAGTACCAGATTAATGGCAACCCACAAATGAAAGCATGAAAAATGAAACAACACTAACCTCACTACCACTCACATCATTCAAGCGGATACGACTTTCCTTCCTAGGTAAACAGTAATCTGGATCATTTTCATCGTCATCGAAAACATCACCATCACTATCTTCACGAAATACTTCAAGTAAAACTCTTGAAACATTAGAGCTATTACTGCTACAGCAGGGTGTGGCATCCATTTTACTTTGTGGCTTACCATTATGTTTTGCCCAGAAGTGTTGCTTACCATAAAGTCATTACTGCTCTGTGCTGCAATCTGTGGTCAAACAGATTAATCTCGTTTATCAGGTTGTATAGTATGGGATTACCATTGTTTTCCTCCATATAACTCAAATACTTTTAAAATGTTGGTTACCATTGTTTTTCCCCATGCCCTTCAATTATCTCACTGTCAATGGTGCGCTCAAATCGTACAATAAAAAAATGTTTATTATGAGAATACATTCATATAAAACAGCGACTTTTATAATCTGTACCATCCTTAATTATTTCCGCTTCGAGCGTGACATCACCTCTATGAATTACTTTAAAAATTAACCAGACACCTTCTCTAACATGAACTGCGAAGTCTTTAATTAAGAAAATGAGCAATGTTTCTTTTTCTTTAATTTTTCGTCAATAAAGTGGATCATAATAAACAGAACTAGTAATGGTTGTGTCAATAATTAAATTTTACTGGACTCAACGTGACAATTTTGTTATATTTATAGCATTTATGTAGCTGCAATGATGAGAGTGACCAGACTCGCACAGGAGGATGGACAGCGTGGCTGTTTGCCTGCTTGGTGACATCATTGCACAGTAGCGGACGTAACTGGTCGGTAGCTCGCCTCCCTCATGGGTTTACGTGGCCCACAGTGGCACTACTTGTGTGCAGTAATTGGGGGGAAATAGGTTGGCTGGTTGAGATAGTGCAGTAAAAGTTTAGTTTCTCATTTGATGCTGCCGTACAAAAATGCCTACAAAGCGGCCCTATACAGGCAGTTTACCACAAACAACGGTATTACAGAGAATACAAACCTTCATACTGCCACGCGTTAGATTCCTAACCTCCTGTGCGAGCGAGCGAAGAGGAGGAAAGAGATTCTTTGTATGAGGGCTGGTAAGCTGGATTAATGGACTAGATGAATAAATGAAAGACATTGCAAATGATGGCAACAGATTGATTGACCAAATAGTATAAATGAGTATGGTTTAATTAACTGTAACCAACAGAGACAACTAAGAAGGACATTGATTAGAGTGGAAATTGACATTAAATATTGTGCTCGCTGTTAACTTAAAAGAGTAAGATTGGAGAAAGAAACACAACAGTCTTAACACCAGACATCCTTGGGTTTACCTCCAGCGATCGGCAGACGACAACATGGCACGATACTATTTAATTACAGTAACAGATGAGACCACAATACTTAAAGTTAGGAGGAAAATGATCTTGGAGCTTGGTGGATACAACATCGTCAAGGATATAACTTTGCAATACAGCACATACCTTTAGATCTTCACATTAATGCAGATTCACTTTCTAGGAGATCATGTGATATATTTTGTCGTCATTGCGAGTGTCAGGAAGTAAAGGGCGGTGAATCGCTGCAGGTACGAAGGACAAGAATTCAAGGTTCTCTGTCTTGTGATGGAACACTTACCTGAGAGATGAGGGCATTAGGAAATAACTGCTGAAGGATCCCACTTTGCAACCATTATTAAAGTGGGAAGAAGCTGGCTGTAGGCAAAAATTGGAAGAGATATCTAGTCTGAGAGCAGCTGTCTGAGCATACTGGGCACAGCGGAATTTCCCCGTACTGAAGAATGGTGTACTTTACGGAAACTCAGAATACAGTGATAGAAAAACACAGTTACGCTTGCTCCTTCCAGACTGCCAGGTTCAAGAAGTCGTAAAAGAACTGCATAATGAGGCAGCCAGTAGGCACATTGGTGGCAATAAGACGCTTGAGAGGTCTTGATTGAGATTATACTGGTTTCACTGTAGGGATGATGTTGAGAAGTGGTGCCGATTGTGTGACATCTTCACTGCGATGAAGTGTCCAAGGGCCAGAGGACAAGTCATCTTCAGAAATACAATGTTGGAACCCCATTAGAAAGGACGGCAGTATACATTATTGGCCCTCTACCTGTCACAGAGAGATATGTAATCGGTGTCTATTGTTGGCTCAAGCTTATTTTACTAAGTGGCCTGAGGTCGTTCCCCTCCCGAACCAGGAAGCACGCTTTATGACCGAGGCACTCATAGAACGTGCCTTTCGAGTTTTAGGATGCCACTATAACTCCATTCTGATGAGGGAAGAAACTTTGAAGCTATGGTCTTCCAGAAGGTGACGAAAATGCTGGGGATGAAAACGACTAAGACGACAACCTTACAACTTCAGTCGGATGGAATGGTCGAGAGACTTACACCGCACTTTTTAGCAATACCTGTCAATCTTTGTGGCAGACAACAAAAATGACTGGTATTCAAAAGTGTCATTGTTTATTCTTGTTTGCCGCTCAGCAGTTCATCTGTTGAAAAGGGTAACACCATAAAAGATGCTGTTTGGAAGATAGCTATGCCTCCTCAGAGACGTACTGTTTGGCCAACCGACAGAAAGGAAGCTACAGCCCTGATTACGGCAGCTAATTACATAACACACTTGTTGGTGTTCATGATTTTGCGTAACAGCACCTCAGAATAAATAGTGACAGGATGAGGAGTAGAATGATAGGAGAATGTCGGAAGAGGTATTTCCAGAAGGACCACTGTTGTAAATGTACAACCTACAGAGGAGAAAAGGGTACTGCTTGAAGCCACAGAAAATGTGGGATAGCCCATACAGGATTCCGAAGAAGATCAATGCTGTGGTCTTTCGAATATGTCGTCAAGGCTCTCGGGCGAAGCCGAAGGTTGTCCACATCGTCTGTATGGCATTCTATGATGGCCCGGATGTTGCAGCGTCTGTTCGGGACGAACATACTTGAAGAGAGGGCTATCTTATGCGCTCGTTTCTTAGTCTCCTATGTGAGCGAGCGAAGAGGAGGAAATAGAAGCGTTAGATGAAAGCAATGGCGGAGGCAATGCAATGTCGGGTTTCGAACTGCACATACGCGCAGATGACCCTGGTCGTATTGTTTTCTGCATGTTTCTGAAGACTGCTCTGGATTACTGACCTTGTTCTCTGAGTGTGACTCGGGTTGGGTCGAACGTTCGAAATTATCAGGGAAACACTATAAATATTGCTGCAGGCCTCCGGGCCGAGTGAAGTTGGAGGTGAGTGAATGAGTGGCTGAGTTCCAAGTGATAGGGAAATATGCGACTAACGGAAGCAAAGTTTGCGACCTCAAGAATCAATCAGCAAAGTTAGCGGCTGACAAGCTGGACTATTGAACTAGATGCATGAGTGAAATACATTATATTTAATGACAACATGTAGAATTAACACATGGTATTAATGTTTATGAGTTAATTGGTTCTAACCAAAAGACAATCGAGGTCATTAATTAGAGTGGAAATAGATATAAGATTTTGTGCTCACTTTGAACTAAAAAGAGTAGAAATTAAGATAGATAGTTTAATTTGTAAATAATAGCAGAGTGGATAACTTATAAATCAAATTTAGTTTCTTTAATTTTTTATTAAGACCTTTATACCTCAGACTCAGATATGCCCCTCGCGCATCTGTGTGTAACAATATATTTAATAGGGGTGGTCAACATCCAATTTATTAGAACTGTATAACCCTGCGCTTGAAGCAATTTAATATTACACATTATTTAATGAGCATAAAAAAATTAATAAGTTCGGCTTGGTAGTATCCGTTAATTCTTATAGTTTCCTAAGAAATGACACGTTTATTTGGAAAGCAGATTTATAGTTTCCTGAAAGGTAGGCAACATGTGTCATTTTTTAAAAGATGTGTTAACTGATACCCTGGATAATGTCCCTGTCCTAAGGCAACAGGTTTATAAGATTGCAGAGGCTAAGAAGTTACTGTGGGCAAGTTCCCCATTGCATTGGTTCCTGTTGTACCAACTGGCGTACGAGGTAGCCTGCCTGCTAGCATTGCGTTTATAATTTACACAGCAGACAGTTGGTCACAACGTGTGTGATGGAGTGGAGTAATGCGGAACTGATGGTCATGCATTTCACATAAGGTGAAATCATGTGTAATGCATCAGCTGCGCGTCATCGATACGCCGGAAATTTTCCAGCCCGACATTCACCAGTTGCACGTGCATTCACCTCTGTTCGTCGCTGTTTGGACACTGAACTGCTACAACTACTTGAAGATGAACAACTGAATCTATGAGAGTACATGTGGCTCATGCACAGTTGTGCACCAACGCACTTTAGTTGCCCAGCAAGGCAGTACATGGATGCGCTGTACTCAGCGTGATGGATTGGCCGTGGTAAGAAGGCCATACGTGTGATGCATTCCTGTCAGTTCCGCATCACACCAGTCCATCACTCACGTTGTGAACAACTGTCTGATGTGTAAACTACCAACGCAATGCTAGCAGGCAGGTAAACTCGTACGCCAGTTTGTACGACAACAGGAACCAATACAATGGGGTATTTATCCGCAGTAACTTCTCAGACTCCGCAATATTATACATCTGTTGCAATAGCACAGGGGCATTAGCCAGTGTACCAGTTCCCACATCATGCATGGCAGTTTACAAGCTATCTATGTCCCAGGCAACCATTAATCTGCTTTCGTATTAAATATGTGATTCCTCAGGAAACAGTAGGGATTAGCAGATAATACAAGGCCGAACATTTTATTGCTTTATTTATTGCTGATTGCTAATATTTAAAGTGAAATTGCTTCAAGCGCAGATTTACACAGTTTCAAGCACTTGGAGGGTGACCACCACTATTTAATGTATGAATGGGTGTAATCACTGTAACGCTCTTTTGTGTGGCAACCTGCCCTGTAAACGTTTGCCCGTATGCAAATTTTTGTTCCTTAATTGCAAGTCGTTTACAATTCATCATTTCTTAACAGATTTTTTATCGCAACTTTTGAGGGCCTCTATTACCCGCAGAAATCACTTTAGGAACTGTGACATATATATATATATATTACCCTATTTATTTGTCGTAAGGATTATGCTCATGCAAGGTTAGCACACATCATCGACTCATCCCCTATATGCATATCTGATGTATCTAATATATGTCAATATAAAAGTTTTTTTTTCCCCCAAATTCGTGATATTATTTAATGGAAATTATAATATTACCTAAATAATTTATATTGCACTATTTTTAAAAACAAAATTTCCTACCAATTGAAATAAGGATTTTTTTTTACATGGTCCACTGTAGTACTAAGTGTGTGCA
Organism: Dryococelus australis; assembly: GCA_029891345.1. Lineage (NCBI taxonomy): Eukaryota > Metazoa > Arthropoda > Insecta > Phasmatodea > Phasmatidae > Dryococelus > Dryococelus australis. The sequence continues at coordinate 201,665,926 of CM056997.1, forward strand.
AAAATTAATTGGGAATTCGATTATCGGTTCCCGATATATGGCATAAATATAGCATTTTATCAATTGACAAAATTTTACAAATAATTGGCAAAATATGATTTCTATAAGAATATTTGATTCTTCTAATTGCTATTTTCATCTTACTAAGTTTAATTGAAAGCGGCTAGACTGTTTAATATAACCAACTTATATAAATAATTTATATGTCTGCCATACTGTAAATAAAGCCAGACATACTAAACCATCGCCGACTGTAGCACTACGTATGTGCAAAGTTCGGCGGGAATCGAATGATTTGTCCCGGACGTATGACATAAAAGCTCCCGTTTCTAATGCGGTATTATTTTCATTACTATATTGGTTAATTCTATGTTTGTCATACATACTGCTACACATTAATGTTGCTTCACATAATTTGAGACATATGGCTTACTAAACTAGATTATATACTTGGCTGCTATTTTTAAAATATCTAACTACCTCCTTAAATCATATAACATATCGATGGACTACAATGTTTTAACTTTAAGACTGAATTTGTTGGGGATCATCTAATTGTTCCACGAGAGAGGACAAAACAGCTTAATTTTTTATGTAGAGCTATCTTCCAGAATGGTTGACAAATTATGTTATATGTTAGCTCATTTAATAATTGCATAAATACTTCCAGCATTCTAAGTTATGTTGGAGTTATTTACATGGTTTCATAGATATATCATAGCAGTATATTATGTTTATGTGCCCGTCATCTTGGAAATAGAGGTCTGACCTACTACATTTGTCAGTTTACGTAACATATGGTTGTATTACTTGAGCGTCAAATTAACTAGGAATCGGTTGACTGTTTCCCCGAGATACTACATTAAGTATCTACTTTTATCACGGCGCTATCTTACAAATTATCGGACAAAAGAGACTATGATTTGACACATTCGATGTCTGTAAAATATATTTTTAGCATAACAATTTTGGTCGAAACTGGTAAAACGGTATTGTAGATATTGAAAATGAACCTAAAATATCTAAATTGCCTTCAACTTTAAACATAAGTGTCATGCATTTTAATTGCGTACATGAACATAGTCTACAAAAGTTTTACTTACACTAAATATGGTAGGAATCTGTTATATAGTTACTTACATATAACATAATAGTTTTATATTTCATGTGGCACTATCCTCCAAATTGGCGCAATTTTGTAAGGTAGTCCCACATAAAAAAATAAACATTTTGTGTCATCTCGGGACACAATGAACCCATTTATTCCAAATTTGGCGAGGAAGTTGTACTGGGGTAGACCACATTAATTTAATTGTTAGGTGTGTGCTTGACCCTTATTTTACAATGGCAGCTATAAATTAATGTTAACCTATTTTGCTTTATCGACAAAACTACGTAACCTATTTGAATTAAACACTAAGTAGTGTATCAGTGGCAATCATCGAATGTGCTAATATACAACCTTTTTGTCCATTTGTGAAGATAGTCTCATGCATATGGAGGAAATATGCCATATCTCCAGGACCAATCAACCGATTCCTACCGAAATTTCACGCAAGTATTGCTACAGTCAATTATGTAAACTAACATGTTTTAGGTGCGGCATGGCTTGTTTAAAGGGTTTTGCATAAATAACGTATATTATAATGTTATATATATGAATTAATTCAACAAATTTCAAAAACATTTTTTACGCCAACAGTATTCTTTAGAAGCATCTTTTATAGAAACAAAGATATTCTTTTGCTGTCATTTTCGTGAAATATGGCCAGGGGAGTAAGTTGAACATTTTGACATATTTCCAGAACAAATAACTGATTTAAACAAAATTCTGAACACCATTTGTTCTAGAGAAGGCCACGTAAAGTTACTTGATTTAAATAGGGTCAGACATTTATATTCAAAATGGCTGCCATATATATTAAGATAAGTCGGTCATATATATTGACAACTAAGCCAAATTTAACATGAATTTTATCTTGACAGTGTTTATAAGAAACATCATATACTGAATAATTTTTTTTAGTAAATTTTGTAAGACAACAGCGATTAAGAAAATTGGGTTTCTATGCCATATCTTGGGAAACAATCCGCCGATTTCCACCAAATTTTTCACACTGTTAGCACTGCGGCAGACCATGTAAACGTATGTGTTTTAAGAGGCTGCAGCACATTCGCACTCAAACGATTCACTTCGCTATGTTAAAAACAAAACGCAACATGTAACACCAACAAAGTCCTCTGTTCATTAAGGATGCTGAAACAACTCGAGGTGTCGATGAATATGCATGCCACCAGTTGTTTGTACGTTTGCTTAATTTGACGAGGATTTCTGAGTTCGATTCCCAGAGAAAGCACGTGTCTGTTTGTAACTGTCTCGGTACTGTTGCGTAAGATTCTGCTTTCAGCTCTAAAGATATTGCTGTCAACGAAACGTCAACGACTACCTTCTATGTAAACTTTGAAAACCTCCATCAAAAGCGCTCACTTTACCATGAACAGCCTGTATGTCATGTGGTCATGAGTAACCCATCGAGTAACATAAAGCTGTGATATCTGAGTAGTGTTCCAATTTTTTAATTTACATCTTTAGTATCTGTTGCTGTGATTCTCATATTATAGTTGTCCATATTAACGTTCTGTGAGATTGTAGCATTCGAAGGGGGTTTTTTTTAGGGTTTGCTTTCACAGAGACTTCCATGCAAATAAATGATATCCTGTATGTGATGAGCCCTGAATCCGTGTTAGAATATTTACAAGGTTGTTGCTTTACTAATTTAAAATAAATTTTATATCTGCACAAATGGGATTATTTTAACTAATACACTCCATACCATAAAATCTGTATTTTTGCTATGAGCACACATGATGCGAAATGACGATATGTAGACGTCAGGTATATCATTTATGGAAACCGTATTAGCTCATTAAGGTATAAACGTTATAATGGGCATAATACGCTAGTAGAAGCAGATAATATGTTATAATTATTTCTAGTAAGTTAGAAACATTATTGTTAACGAGTTTTGAAATAAGTGAATAAAAACGAATTAACTGATAAAAACCAATACAAAATACTTTCTAAAATGCGTTTTGTCTTACAAAACGCCATTTTACGAGGTAATATGAACACGCAGCCTTTCATTCCGTTTTTACGTCTTTCGTTTCATTTTCAAGCAATCATCCACCACAGTGATCTGTTTGAAAGTTTCAACAGCATATAATGTGATGAAAAGAGGGCACTCATAAATAATATTCGTTTTAACAGTCCTTACGGTATTACTTAAATCAAAAACGAAAATTAAGAGCATACAATATAATTCTTCACGATTTCGTGGCATAGTTATAAGGCATATATTTTCCTCCCAATATTCCAATAAAGCGCTAGGTAGCGCAGACGGTGAGGTGACGGTCTAAAATTGAAGTGAAATGTATGTATGTATGAGCTCAAACCCGACCACCTCCAATAACATTTTTACTTTTTTAAAATACGGTAAATAACACAATATAAATAGTAAACTATCGTAAAAATGTTAATTTCGCGTAATTTTTTGGCTACATGTTGCAAAAAGAATATTTAGTTCGCCACTGCAGTCAGCCGTCACTTATTTATTCAATGAAATAATTTCACATCACTTATTAAATCAGTAAAATTTTTTCACAGAGACAATCAGTGGTTTTCCATTGATTCTAAGTGGCGCCATTTTCACTGCGAATCAGTGGTTTCCCACTGTTTATAATTTAGAGTTTACCATGTTTTTAACACATTCTCGATGTGTTGTCCCGCGAATATCCGGCCAGGCCTGTGATTGCGTATGTCTGAAGTCAGCGGCGCAAAGATCACGAGGACGGGCTATATTCAAAACTTCGCGGCCCAGCTGATATGGAAAATTGAAGTAATTAGTAGAAATACTTTACAAGAAGCCCATAAGTGACGCGTCAGCTCTTTCATATCTGCCCGTAAATCTGAATCAAATATCGAAACTATTGAAACCTGACGTGCAGAATTGGCTTTTGTTCAGTCATGCAGTAAGCCCATTGATGATGCATGTTCACGTTTACGAGTTGGTAACGAAATTAACCCCCTAAGATCGTAAGCAAATTGCGAATTCACAGCAGAAATGAATGGATGTATTTGGTGGCCCCGAGCGAACGTAGCATGTTACGGACACAACGTGAAAACTTCGAGGAAACAATGAGCAACCACAGCGAGTGGCCCAAAGAAATTTGTTGTCTTTCTGAGGCGAACCGCAGCTATACAGTGATAACTAAGAACAACCGAGCGGAGAGATTTGGGCTGCTCTTAGGCCCTTGAGAGTCGATGAGGCTGGAGTGAGGTGAGCACGGAACAGCCTCCGGAATGCAAGGGGGTGGGGGAACGGGATGTACCCGAGAAAACCAACCAGTCAGCGGCATCGTTAGACACGATTCCTACGTGCGAAGACCCGGGGAGCGACCGCACTGGGAATCGAACCCGGTTCGCCTAGGTGGGAGGCAAGTGTTTCAACCACTACCCTACCGCGGCCCCGGAGACATGTTTGATAGTCTTGTAAAAAAAAAATAAACTTATTCCAATAACGCTGCAACGCAGTTCATAAGTCAGGTCTGTTATATGTTTTAACAAAATTTGTATTCCATATATTAGGTTGTGTTACGATTGGACAACAAAGTTTGCCCAACGCACACACATTTACAAAACACCAACCGTTTTCATTCACACATTTCTCCAACATTCCACCAACGAATTTAAAATCGCCACAGATTCTCTATTTTGGCATTATTTTTTTAATTATTTTATTTGTATATATATATATTTATATGTCTTTTATTGTATGTTTTAACATACTTTTCATTGAATATATTACGTTGGGTATTGGTTGCCAAACAGCAATGGCCCAACAACTATTTTATGTTCGATTCCCACATACCATTTTCCAAACCAATCTCCAACGTTTGCCCAATGTCAGTTTTTATGTTGGAATCCTATACAACGTGTTGCTAACATTGCCAACCAATTTTCAACGTTGGCTTTACGTATGTTGATACTGGGGGTCTTACGTGTTTTCGAACTCTGGATAAAGTTGTAGCGTTGTGTTGCAGAGGTCACCCACACAAAATCTGGTGTTATTAATATTTAGCTGCATTTCTGTTGCATCTTTAGGGTCAGCTACTGGACATTTCCTGAAAAAATCTGGAACAAACATTGATTAGTATTCATCTCCGTAATTCAATAACAATTTACTAAAAGGAGCACTACAATTGTACATTCATAAATTGGTTTTATTTTAAGTTAAAACTTTGATCTTATTAAATAAATCTTAATTGTATTATTATTTTAATTCTGTTTAGTTATTGGTTGTTTTGCTAACGCAAATTCTAATTAAATACTCCAGTTATATCAAATAATTGTAAATAAAATAATTCCATGTAGTACATTTATTTTACATTCTTCTTTTGTATAAGTGAGCTTACAATTTAAAAAAAAAAAGTGGATCAATAATGTTAACCATTAGTTGTTCAAGAGTTTCTAAAATCTTCAAATCTATAGATTAGATAACATACAATGTATAAAGGCTATACATACGTGTCACATAATGAAGGGCATCTGTTTTCAAGCTGGGTTGACAGTGACCTGTTATCAACCTGTAGTACAACTTTACTTCTATTGGCCCAGATGTAATATTCACTTCTCTCTGAAACATCATTACATTAGTGTACAAACATGTCGTTCAGGAACAACTATAAATTCCAAATAATTGTTAAATTTTTACTTTAGATATTACCATGGCGTTAAAGTAGTGAAAATATATTTTCCTCGTTGGAAGTATTAATTGACTAGCAAGGCGTAAAGTAAGATAACATCTAAAGCATGCAATGATACATGACATATTTTTTTACAGAAATGTTTACAAGACTTTTAAATACATGGAAAAGAGAAATGAAAAATTGGCCAGAGTACCACCCGTTCATTTAATATTTCATAAGTGGAGCAAATAAGTTCACGTAAGTATATATGTAGGCGTATGCATAATACAGAAGTGTTTCAAATGTTTAAAGACACGAGTAAATTCAATGTTTCCTTTTATTAAAAATTCACGGATGCTTTTATTGTGTTTACGGTCCGGAAAAATTCGCCAGCTAAATGATTTCTACGCCAGACATCATTGCAAGTTGTGATTTTAAATTAACTCTTTGCTTTGCTCAAAGCGAGTCATACTCTTTGCTAAAAGTTATGTCACTTAGTTTATTTTTTACTTTTTTGCGGTTTTGTATTTGGGACCGATTTTCAATGTATGTTGTTTAAAATGTAGGACATTAAAAAAACCTGACTTACGAGTAAACATTTAAAGCCATCCTAGATCTCAAATTTTTTTTCCATATTTTTTTAAGGCGTGCTGAAAATTTTGGCATTATAATGCATAATAAATATTTCCCCGATCCTTTCTATATCGTTAGATTCTAACTGCGATTATTATTTTTTATGTTGGAGTGGAATAAGTGATGTCTTACTTCATTGTTTTATTTCTGCCCCAGCTTAAAAAAAATGTCACGATCAAAATGTAAAAAATAAAAAAAACATTCTCTTAGCTCTTTTATACACTTAATAATGGTAAAAATTTCGGAAAGCCTTCAAAAACCATAACAATATCAGATAAATGGGGAATTCAAAATGGCGTCAGATAGTGTTTCTTAAACGTACCTTTGTTCGAAGTATACAAAGCCCCAAAATACATTTAATACTTTATTCATGAATTCTGGTTGCACGCCAAATATTCTACTGTAAAGTTTTGTAAGTAGTTTATTTAATTAAAATTAGCCATTCTTCCCTGGCTGTTTAAAGAATGTAAAATTACACAATAGTTCTATCGTAAAGACATTTATTTGAAAAATAAATTGATCACGCTGAAGGTGTCATCGAAAAGGCACGTAAGTGAATACAGGCACAGGAAACGTTAGTATGTAAACAGAAAATATCAAAATATTGTATCACACCAAGCATGTATTGCACAGGGGAGCAACATATGCTGGATTCACTTAGTACGGTATTGAACCATGTGTAGCATGGCGACAGGCGATGATACGGAAGAGCACGGGGCATAAATATGTCGAAAGTTTTCGTGAGGAAGATCCTGCGACAGCTGGCTTGACTGACCCACCAAATACGCTGTATTTGCTGTCTAAAGTGGTCCCTAACGTTCTCGTTGGGCGAAAGGTCTGGGGGACCTTGCTGGTCAAGGAAGCATGTTGACACTATGAAGGTAGGCCAGAGAGATCCGTGCTTTGTGAGGGCGGGAATCATCTTTCTGGAAAGTGGGATTGCCAAGATGCACCAGGAATGGGAGTGCATATGGTCGTATAATTTCCTTGACTTATCACCATGCCATCAGGGTCCCTTCAATTACCACCAGTGGTAACGGCAATTGTAGTAATTGGTAATATATATATAGCTATATATATATATATATATATATATATATATAGCTGAACACTGAAATGGATATCTGATCACTGGACCTCAATTAAAATTAAATACACCTGAAATGCTTCAAACTGAAAATAAAGGTATAATTTACCAGACAAATTGACTTTAGATATAATTTAAACGACTCAGATAATCGGAATAGGCATCAAGCAATTAACTACCGCAAGAATCAAAATAATCAAATTCACGAGACGATTAGTAATTAAAATCCTCGCAATCGTGAAAATGACTGAAAAGAGAAATAATATACTCGAAACAAATGAAAATGAAGTATATTATCAGGGACCTAAGTAATTATAAAATTCACCACATCAATAACTAATCAAAATGTTAAAAATTGAAGTTTGCAATATATATTAAAATTAGCCCATCTCAGTGAAAACCTATGAAATTCAATCGTAGCTTATATCAAACTCGCAGGACATACTGAAAAATTCTTAGTGACGCATAAAAAAAGAACTATTTTGACGCATTTGAAAATAGAAGTGACGCCTAGAAAATTATGGAGTCGTGCCAATATGGAAGAGACGTTTGAAGTGAAACTGCGACAACAGATCCTGCTCTGCTAGTCGCCTGGATATGGTATTGATAGACACAGGAGTAACCCGAGCTGCCGTGACATGTCCCTGGATGACACGCAGCGAGGCTCGCGGGGTGCTCACAGCCTGTTGCATGATGAAACGATACTCCCTGCTGGTCGTCCGTCGGGTCGACCTGGTCCTTCTACATGGGCGTGTGCACTCTTGTGTTCCCACTACGTTCATCACCAACTCGCACAGTGTAGGCGATAACGTCCAACCGACCTCTCGGATGCCTATGAAGCGGCCTTTCTCAAGCTCATCTTACTGGGGATAAGTTTATCGAATACTCCGTCGGGGCGTGCTGCGTATTCACTCAAATTGGCTCTGTGGCTCGCAATGCTCAAGCCACTAATAAGGCCTTATTCAGCGTCTTGTAGCTGTGAATGTTTGAGGAACATATACGCCCTCCAGTGGCACATCCACGCAAGCAAACCGCATTAACACAACAAACGGGACACATTTCAGGCTACGTGGCAACCTTAGTTGTACTCGTGCGATTCGTTTATGATAGTGAATTTTTTCGCAAATAAGTGTTTAGTATAATGTGTTTCGTGTTTTTACAAATTTAAGCTTCGGTAACAGGAACACGTGCCTTTTTATTAAAACAGCACACAATGAACCAAGGCTTAACTCTTATAAAGTCTCTAAATTATACGAAAATATTTGTGCAATAATTGATTTGAAAACAAACATCCAGGGAACAAACAATATAAAGTATGTTCACAGTTAAAAAAAACACTTTTGAAAGTAACATTAAAAGAAAGTAAATAACTGTTCCTGCTGTATATTTGAACGCGCACAGTGACTAGGATGCGTCCAGTAAAGTTGGTATTGACGGGGGATCCATAGTAGAGCCAAAATATACGTACCGGACCAAATTTATCCAAAATTGGGGGGGGGGGGTGCATATTACTTTTTCTCCTCCTCCCACCTAACCTTCCTTTAGTCGGTATCTGGCGAGGGGCACCACCCATGGAGTTGTTCTTGTTGTATAACTGGATTCACCCTCTCAACCCCACCACGCATCCATTCATGAGGGGAAGGGTGGGGGGAAGGGAGATCACAAGAACTAGCACATACTTTATTCAAAATTGTGGTGATGTAGTTGCATTCCCTCTCCAACCTCCCGTGGTGCACTTGCACATGAAGTTGCATGTGCATGATACATTGTTTTTTTGTAATTATAATTAAAATTGCATTTTAATTTGTAATTGTAATAACAATTGTAATTGCATGTGTATTTCCCTCCCCCCTACTGTGTGTGCTGGAGAATTGAGTGAGTGAGTGAGTGGTACGACGGCTGTCGTGGGGTAGGTGACCACCAGATTGGGGTTGCAGTGACTGTTGCTTGGTTCGATCTTGTTGGGGTTGATTAAATTTTATTTTTGCATTTGCCCAATATAAGTTAGTACATCTGTTTTCTGATCGGGAGTTGGAGGCTGATGAGGAGGGTAGAGGGTATGGTTAGGTGTTGTCTCGTTTTGGGAGCTGGAGGGTGACTGTAGAGGTTGGAGGGAGTGGTTAGGTATGAAGCAACTTGAGGCAGACTGGAGGGCAAATGCCTGTCGGAGCTTGATGAGGGAGGGAAGGTGAAATGCAGTTGCATAGGATTGGGATGATTGAATCGGACATTGAATATTTAATTAGATTTATTAAATATATTTGTGCACTTTCATATAATGCATTGAAATACTTATTAAATGTGTAGAGAGAGTACATACGTACTTGCGTAAGTACAAAACCTCCATTTACGCCTGTTCCCTAAGACAGCTAGGTCTCAACTGAGCTGATTTTCGATAATACGTAATACAAATACCTCAGCTGCCCAGTGACTATATTGCCAGATGTTAAATATACATAAATACTGGGGAATTTATTTAGAAAATTGTCAATATATGTTTTGAAGCCATCTAGGTCAGTTCATGTGGGCGACAATCGTACTGTAACAACACGCTCTGTGGCAAAAGTGCATAATTTGGTGACTGCAATCTTCAAGGCGAGCGTTCGTGGAGAGAGCTGCGTGTCAACCCGAGGGCCACTGGAGGTCGGCAGCTAGGAGGGAGGCCGAGACTGCATCTGGCCAGCGGTAGTGAACAACAACTCTGTGGAGGTCTTGCCGGAACATCGCAGGCTTTCTCGTCGCCAGGAATACCGTCCAATCGCTCGCGTGGCTTGTCACACTGCCCCTCTCTCAAGGACTGCGATTTTAAAGGTAAATAATATGAATTACGGACATTGCTGTGACAATTGCAATTTCGAGTGTACCCCTTTTTTTTTAAAGCCAATTTAGCATTTGGAAGGAGTAAAAGTTTATTAACTTTAGACGTTCAGACTGAGCTGTCATTTCTGCTAAGCGAATTCATGTTTTACTATGCCACACATATGATAAAATATGTGTATCCATTCCATCTTGAAAATTTAACATGTGGTCTGTACATTGCGCCTTTTTTATCCTGTGTGGACTGTGTTTACTAATGATGGCAATCTAACACACATGAGGTGGAATTGCATTATAGGCAAAATGCGTCAAATAATTGAAGAAAGTAGAGGTTTTGGTGTTCTTGCAACTTCCTCGGGAATTGACAAGGGAGATTCAGAAGCTACAACTGAATTAACTTAAGTTAAAAAGATATTTGTGAGTGCAAAAATGAGTGTTTTATACTTAGTTATAGCAAAAAAACAATGTATGCTTGCATGGAGGGGTTTCATAACCATTTTAATATGACATTTATAATTAAAGAGATTACAATTTGTTATTCTTGCAACAAGGGGGAAAAAAGTGTTACGTTTTAGTCCTTCCTATGCGTGGACTGACTAATCACCAGATTAAATATCCATGTATCGACATCAGACATATGAGGTTCATGGCCTTAAATGGGAATATGGCTCTATTGCTTATGCCGAGAGATTCCAATAAATAAATAATTTGATTGTCCAATGGTACCAGATCTACGCGCTAGGAAACTCACAAAAGTGTATTCTTAAATCTCTACCAAATTCCGAGATCATTGATATCAGAAAATACTAAGATGTTCCAAAATTCCATATATTAGTTAAAGAGTTTAACGTACATGAATGTTCGAAACCTTTATTTTCCTATCAATGCAAGAGTGAAGCATTAATAACCGTTATTTATGCCAACCCAGCATATGTCTGATGTTATCTTCTAATATGAGAAAATTCATTTGTGATGTAAAAAATTCACTTGTGTAGTCTCATAAGGAAAAACTTATGTTGTAAAATATACTGTTTTCAGAAAAAAAAAAGTCATTAGAAGCTCATGTATATAATATATGTAAAATAATGTGTGATTGTAAGTGTACTCAGATTATCTAAATAAATCCAGTTAATATATATAAAAAAAAGCACTGAATTGTAATATATTTTGAGAGAATCTATGTAGCAAATATCCTTGTTACATTTTACCACTGTGTTAAATGTAACTGAAATATATTACTATGTGTGTGTACAGAATGTAACATCATTAATGACTTTAAAAAAGAATTACACAAATAATAGGATTTTGACTAAATTATGACTCGACTTGGAAAACACAGCGAAGATAATATTTATTTAACAAAAAAAAAAAACACTAACATTCAATATGTTGAAAATAACTGTTTTCATTAACAGATATATATATATATATATATATATAAGAATAATCATATTATACATTGAACTGATTTCAAAACTATATCTTTTACACATGAATGCCTGATTATTGATCTGTCAGACATGGTAAATTTTACATAAAAATGTTATTGATATATACTTTAAAATATATTATCTACAATTATTAAAAAAATCTAAGACTCACTGGATTTTGAAGAAAATTTTTTAATTATATGAATATGATTTTTACAAACAACTTATTAAGGAAGACTCAATATTTTGAAATTTACTCTAAACAAAATAAGGATTAATAAATTTGAAATTTATCTTATGATAATAATAAATATTACAGAAAAAATCGTACCAAATTTTCAATTAAACTGATAACATTGCTCACTCCCGGTGACAGCCGTAACTTAGACAAAGTCTCCGTGCCTGAAGTTGGGTGGATGAAACATCTGGAACCTCCGGTGGACTATACAGACCATCTATTAAATCAAATTCTAGGTACTCACCTAATTCAGCCCGAACAGGTAAATAATTTATCTCATCCTTCTTGCTGGGGATGAGGGTGGTGGCTGCAGACTTGTTAGATCGCTGCACGATAAGATCTAGTGGCTCCTCCTGAACACAGGCTTCTCCAACCCGCTGCTCCCAAACCTCACGCAGATCAACCAACTCTTAATTCACCAGCAACGGCGCCCCATTATTCATGGCGTATTCAAACTGAAGTATCTGCATCTCAATCGCTTGAGTCGAAACATTGAAATAGTCTTCAAAATCGACCCACTCAAGCCTGTCAGAAACAGGAAGTTGAAAAATGCCAATTGTCCTATTTATATAAGTATTTTTTGAAAGTCATTTTACCTGCTTGAGAAGGGAAGCAGACAAATAGTTATTTTGCAATACATTCTAAAAACCCTTTCGTTGGACTTTCTAAAAAACGTTTATAGGGATTGCACTTTTTTACACCGCGACAGGCACGCGAGCAGGTTCTTGTGCGAGAGCAGTAATTTTAAGGTGAGAAGACAGTCACTAGAATTATCAATGCCTCGCTGAAGAATAGAAATTATGCTTTTTACTAGAGAAAGCGTAGGAACTCTCTCACACACACAAAATACTGCTCGCTTCAAGAACATCTCTCACTATTTAGAAGAGAAAGTTTTAATGCAGAAAAATACTGCCGTTTAAATCATTTTACACACAAGCAGTGTCACGCCCAATAATTTTTCTTCGTCGAAAATAACAGTTAATGCAATTATCTAAGCCTCGCTCATCCACAGAAATTACGCTTTTTAGTAGAGGAAGCGAAGGAGTTCTACACATAGGTGTTTGCGAACACAATATACGTTCTTGGCATTAACTATATCAAAGTTTTAATGGTATTGCACAAGGGATAGCTTTGCTCGTGCAAGGGGAGTGCTGTTGCTTTCTCCGCTCATGAGAATGTTGGGACATGCATGAAACAGATTTAAATTTGGATGGAGGGACCACACAAAATCTGGCTTTTTTTCAAAAAGACCTTACGAAATTCCGTTTACAAAGTACTTGATTTTAATTTTGGTTCGAGTGTTAACATTAAGTATGTATTTATGTGTACATGCTACAAATACACTTCCTTAGCTTTATATTTTATATAAAAATAATAGCAGTTTTATTTGATAGAATTATGTTTTTCTTATTCACTTTATAAAATATTAGTGTTTATTTTTCATTTGCAATGTTAGTTTTACCTTGAAACATACATCAACTTCGATATCACTCACTTTGATGTACCATCAAATTACACACTTTAATATATCATCATTAAGGCCCCAATATACAAGTGGGCAGGTGTTTGTTAAGTCTTAAAAACCAATTGCAATATATTTAAGATACAATTTTAAAGATACATCTTAAAAATAATTTTTTGTAAAATACATAACACACTACAGGTTTGTTAGTAACTTTTATTTATTTATTTTTTAATTTCACACTGCCATATTCATAACATTTTGAATTAAGCACTTTTATATTACAATGATGACATTATGTTTTTTAAATTTTTGTTACACACTTTAAAGATACACGTGCCACATACAAGACACTTACAAACAATTTTCTTACATTAAACCACTTGATAAAACACTTTCAAAAACATTTTGACTATATTTTACTACACACACTGAAATACCCGTTAACTTACACTGATGACATTAAACAACTTGAAGTACCATTATTTACAGAGAGTTTATAATTTCACTGAATATTGACTTCATATATTTTTTGGCATTGCCTTTAAACTCCTGCTCTTGTGTCATCTCAAAATGTGTGTATTTCCTCCTGCCACCTTTACGTTTGTCCAAACTTGTCTGAGTGCCCATGTCTTTTGGAACAGTTTGGACTATGTAACACTTTATTATCTATGAGGTCAGGAAAATTGTCTTGATAGTGTGAGTGTGAAAACATCATCCACAGTTGCAGGTAAAACCATAGCCGGAGTCATAAAATGAGCAGGAAACTTATTAAAATCAAAACGTGTTTCAATTCGTGAGATTTCTCATCTCCTAAAGGAAAGTGAGTTATCTGAAAATGAAACATCTAATCACAGCCCTCACTGAACATGTTGGCAGAATGGAAGAACATCATGTTTACTCTGTGAAAGCCAGCTTGATACTGAGCCACAAGTACTACTTTTTCCCCATACACTAACAAAACTGTTTTGAATGCAATAAGTGCCAAAATAACTTTGTGATATTGATTTTAGCATTTTACCTTTCCCCACAACTAGATGAAAAATCAACTTCATTAATATTTTCCTCTACCATTTTAAGGTGTATAATGTTTGTGGGGTGAATTTTGCTCTTCCTAACATCAATTCCCTATGCAGAAAGCAATTAGCTGACACACACCCACTAACCAATATATACTGATTTACTCCTTAAACTATACCTCTACAGCATTTATGGTAATGCAATGGCACTGTATGACCTAGTCTATAATTAAACATGTTTCAATTTCTGACATTTTTTTTATAATAACTTGGGTTGCACCCTTGCAATTAAAATTATATTTTCTCTCACTGATTTGCAGTCTACATTTATTTACATGACACTTTGGACTATCACAATCATATACACTACTACAGTAGGTTTCCTACTTGTTAGCATGAAGCCAAGACCACATATAAATTTAAAATGAACATTACCTTCACACTTCTCGTTGTAGGTATAAAATGAAAGTAGTAGCTCATACCTCTTTGAATACAATCTGTGTTCAAAGAGAGACTGTTTGGCATAAGGTTGGAAGTTCATTCTGTAAGAGAGATGGCGATGTTACACGAGTAAGTGTTGCACACAGAGAGAAACGAGAGCTTTCCTTGTGGAAAAATGAAGGTATGAATGTCACCGTCACACACCTCTTTCCATCGGTTGCTGACCCCTTGATGTGGACGATCAAGTCGATAGCTGACTTTCCACTTATCCCGTTCTTCAGTAATCACTTCGCCATAGGTAGCTGCAGTTAAATCCTGTATAATATATGACAGGGAACTATCGTGTCTCAAATAACTCGCTGCACAGTTTTCGGGAAGCAATCTCCACATCTAAAACATTCCCCGAGTTTAACTACCTGATATGTATCAAAACTGTAGCACCAGTGTTCTAGATCGTCGCACACCTGCACTTGTAACTGTCCTCCAAGTAGCTTGAAGTACACTCGCCGTTACCCCACATGGGCCAGCTCGTAGTCTGCTGTATAATCGAATCTGCACACCATGGTTATATACGAGAGACTGACTAAAGCTCCATCTGTCCTCGCTTTTTTTTTTTTAGGTTAGTGGCTATTTTGGATTTTTTTTTTTTAAACTACAGGCACATGTCTTGCTTTGCCATACATTGCAAGCCCAAGTTCCACAGGGAGAGGCTAGTCAACAATTTTCAGTCCGTACTTATAAAACGTGCTTAATATTATCACATATTTCTGTCCAGACAAATGGCTTGGCGTAACACTCTGGCCATAATTTATATTTAATTTTCTTATATGATGAAAGTTTAGTGATTTGTTCACCTTCCATGTCCCACACTATTTCAGTTAAACTAGTTGGCAATTCTTTGTCATGCTGTAAATTATACACAGAACACTTGCTCTCAATACAATCTCCGACTTCTTCGTACATAAATTCCGGAAAAATAAGTGACTTACTCCAATGTTCTTCCACATCACACATTCGGATTTGCAAAGGTGAATTATCACTAACCCAAAACCATAACTTTCTAAATTCCGGAGTAATACTCACATACTCGAAATACGGTAAAACTTCTCTATCGAGAGTTGAACTGAATTATTTTCCGAATCGCCTCCTTTATTTAGAACTCAATTTACCCTGCTCGACACCTCAAGTTCTATCTCCTTAAACCAGGCATTAGTAATCATTTTGTTATTAATTTTAAATTATCAACTAGGGTCTCCACCCTCCTCCTCTTCTTCTCCCCAAACCAACAGTATCGACAATTTATACATTAAGTTCGAACTTTCACCTGCCAATTTTAAGGGTGCTGTGTAACCAACATATTATGTAACTTTTTTAATGAGGGACTTCTATACACTTTTTGCATATCAATTATTTTACCATTCCACACAATTGCTAAAATCATTTTTTGATCAAGTCCAAAACCAAATAATTCCTCGTCTTTCAAGTACGCATTGCAAATATTCGGTATTTCCCCATACACAATACATCCCCCTTCCCATGCTAAACCATGGTGATTCTTTGTCTCACATGTCTGTATCATCTTATATTTTTATGACAGGTTTTTCCAGTCATAAGGCAGTTTGAAACTGAACACAATAGTGTGGTTATTTAAGTCGGTAATAGCCAATTACTTACTAATGAAATTATGTGGTGCCTGGAATTCCTGTATAATGTAGAACATGTTTTTTGTCAACTGTTGAAGAGTGACTGATTCACGTTAACATTTTAACTACTTTATTTTGGACATGATATAATACTATTCCACCATGAATGATTAATGTGTAAGCTTAAGTATTTAGGGAAATGGGTGTGTTTGCAATTATTTCAATACACAAATCAATAACATAATTGGTAACTAAATGGTTTTGTTTGCTTACATGAAAAATTTAAAAAGACACTCGATTTTTAAAAAGAATCAGGATCCAATATTGGTGCTTCATTCTTCCCATAATATGTTTCTTGAAACCTTTTGTACATTCTGTAACATGTAATGTACTCTCTGTTTGCAAAATGTGTATTCAAATATGTGTAGTGCTAAGCTTGACTATTAAGATATAATTGGATATTTTTATTTGGTATTGCAATGTTCAAGTAATGATCCTTCTACAATTAAATAGTTTATTTGCTTTGTTTGAAAACATATAATGATTTATCTCATTTTTCATTTGAGAAACTAGATTTCACTTTCCATACAATTTTCTTGCTTGCTTGTAGTGAAGTAAACCTCTTCAGACTCCACAATCTCAATAGAGTGTCTAGGTTCTTACCTTTTTCAATGTACTTGAGAAATTATAAGTGTTTGCAAGTGTTAATTTCAATATGAGGCATCAACCATTCTACACTACCTAATTCAAAAGTTGTGCCCTCTTTGTCATTAACCATACTGTGTATATTGTTCATGTATGTGTTACTAAACAGAATAACTATTCCTTACTTAGCATCTACTATAGCATGCTTATAGTCTTCTGTAAAACCCAGTACCATAGTTAGCAGCATTACAACTTTGTATTTTCCACTGTGGTTAATACGTAGTTTACTAATTGCAATGTGATTTCAACCATACATACTGCCTGTATTAATATTGTTTGTAGTTAGCAAGAGATTATTTATTTTTTTATCTTTGATGATACCCACATCCCAGTTTTGATCGTTCTCAACACCATTGAGTAAATATGCAATTCTGTTAATTAAATGTAGTATACCATTTCGAACCATTCTCATAGTTACTGAAGTAGATATATCACCTGTCTTCATAAATGCTCCTCTGAACCTCAAACTCGATTTCGAAGGCAGCATATAAATGTCATGATTCTGGATAGGTATAGGTATTTCTGATGGGAATGTATATAACCTTACTCCTAATGGTTGGTATGCATGTATCTCAGTGTTAGTTATAGCATCCTCGTAACTTACGGGTTGTTTTACATTTAAAATATTTTCAATTTCGATTTTCTTTAGATCCCAATTATTTTAAAAACCATTTGTTGCCCCATGTTTATCGCACAGGCTTCCTGACTGAACAAATTGCTTTACAATTGCATTTACATCGTTTTTTAGAAGGTTTCTTTTATGAACATGCTACATTTTTGTAGTTAGTTTCTTCTACATATGATACACAACCCCCATTTTGTTGTAATGTGCAGAATACAAGTATTTATATACTTGTTGCTCTTTTTCAAATGTATGGTAATTTCTTTGCATTTAAAATTAATAACTTTACTGTTTTTGTTAACTATTGTAATAATTAATACATTTAAACAATTAACTATTACAGGAAGATAAATTAATGTACTCGGTTTTTCAATTATTTTGTAACCTGGCATGACCAAACATATAAATTCATTTTCTCTATTTGTTTGTTTTTCATTTATATACGAACTGCCTAAAATTTTTGTAACCTAACATAGGGAAAATTGAATCATTCTGTGTGAAATCAGTATCAATATTACCGTACATTAGAGACCTTAACATGTTTGGATTGCCTTGTAACAGAAAGTTGACATTTTCAGTAAAACTTGACTTTATAAAACTTTCCAGGTGTTTGAGTTAGTATTGACCAACATGTATAAATATTTCGTGTTTCTCATCACCAATAATTAATCTGGACATTTGGTTGTGTGTATCCACATTATGAATACTATTATAAGTTACAAATTCTATTAAAGTGATTTGCCACTCACCATCTAAATTCAATGGGAAATAAACTGAATGCATTAGCAAGGAGTTGCCTCTTGCAGTCAATGAAATTGACATTTTACTAACAGGTTTTATGTTATGTGTAATTTATTTAAAGTTAGAAAGTATAAACATAAGTGACCACAATTAGATACGTTTAGGAATTGTTCTGTTTTATAATAGTATTTTGTATGTTTTCTTTAAATAGTTTCAGATTTCTATTGGTGGCTGTATATCACCAAAACTGTCATAATAAACTGCATTATGTATGTTTTTAATTAAGTCGACCCAATGTGTACCATAATATTTTTAGTCTAAATTAACTATCATACATTCCCTAATGAATGGTTTCAGCAGTAATTCGTCTCATAAATACTTCTCAGAAATCTGGAATCTTAAGTTTCTTTATGTATACAATAAGATCTTTGTCTGTTAGCACATGTTTTGGGAGACAACTTAAGACTTTCTGTGATTCTTCCTGCATTTGGAGTTTTTTGTCCACTTCCAACTTTATATGTTTGAGAAATATATATTATTATATTTCTAATATTATAATTATAAAATATATACATATTACTTAGTCGACAACCGAAATCCCTCCCTTCCACCTGTTGATGCTGTTGAACTTTTCCTATTATTTGCTGCTTTGTCCGCCAAAATCATGTCTGCTATATAAAATTTCAAATTGTTTCTTTGTGAATACGCAATGTCGTGCTGCTTACATGCATTATAAAATGTATTTATTCCTTGGTCATTATGTGCCAATCTTTTTGCAAGATTCATTCCTGGACCACAGTAGTTAAATTTTGGTAAATGTAACTCAAATGGCTGTCTAGTAATCAATGTGTTTAATATTCATTTACCCATTTTGATATGTTTAGTATGATACATAAATTACAACGGAATGTAAACCACAATATATGTTTTTATAGTTTTTCCTTCAGTATATACAATAAAGGGGTTTTGCCTCAATATATACAATAAAGATTGTCAAACAAAGTGTGAAACTTCCCCTTAACTGCACCAAAGTATGTAAACATAAATGAACAGAAACATGGTACACTATTAATGTCAAACATACATTATATTTGAAGTGGACCGTCATCTTGTGGAAATACATGTGTCATTATGTCGCTATTAGAAAATCCAAAGTGTCTAAACTTTAGAAATGTGTATGTTTTTACTGAAACAATACATAAAAGAAAGTATAAACGTTTACTGAATATTTTATCTTCAATTGAAGGAATAGATATTTCCCCTTTTTCCCCAATCAGTAGTAAAGACGAAATTATAGGTCCAAGTGAAGCATTTCCCGATTCGGTATTTATATTAGATGATGCGTGGAGTGAACCACAGGGTGAAGTTCAACAGTAATTTGTTTTGCAAGACATTCAAATGTTGCCTGTTTTTATGTGTAACAGAGCTATGCTCGAATTCCTAAACACAATATGCACAAAAACTGAACATGTTGATTGTTTTTAAATTGGTTAATTGGATCCTACAATATATTAAAAATAACTATGTTTTAGGTGATATGCCATTTACAAATTTTAATGAAATGTGTTTCTAGTGCTGGAAAAAATGTATGGATTCTTTGTAATTATTCTTGAATTTCTGTGTTATAAGGGCAGGTATCGGTGTGGAATTGACAGTTTCATTATTCCCGAGAATGAATAGTAAGAATCTGAAAGTTCGGAAATAGAGTGAAATGGAGTCATAGTTGTTTAACCAGGACTAATGATGGTCATTGTAAGTAGACAGGTCATATATTATGTAATGTTGGTGCATCAATGAAAGACAGTGATGCAAGAAATAAAGCATTTGATAAAAACTTACATCATAAATATGAGCAAAAATTATAAAATTAAGTGAAAGAAATGAGTATGTTTACAGGCATATTTGAGTATTCTCGGAAATTCTAGCAAATAAATTGGATGCAATGAAAAATTTAAAAATTATAATACACGAATGTATTGATAAATTAACGAATGGATTTGATATAATAAAAACAGTTACTGCAACACAACCTACAGAAAGCATTGAAGAGTTGTCACAATTTATAAGTGCTGAACTTAATAAAACATCATCTTTAGTTACATGCACAGAACTACAACATCAAAGTGAAAACTTGAAATCACGTATGGTAGTTGTAATTAACAATCTGCAAATATGCATTACAAGTAAAATATATATGGTTTTAAAAAACTTTGTAGCTGCACACCCTAGTTACAGTAATGTTGAAGCTAGAAAACCAGCATAATAGATTATATAAATAATGTGGATGTACATGATATAGTACATAGTGTCTAACATTGATTCGGATTTACACACTGATATAAGAGTTGTTAAAGAAAAGTTTTTACAAGCTTAGAGAGCACAAGTGGATCGCGATGTTTTACATGAACATGTTTATCATCCTGTGGCGAGTAAATTGGATACTTTAAATTAAATAGTACATACTTCTACTGAGAAAACGCCTGAAATTAAATTGACCCTTGTTTGAAGAAAAAACCAGTAAATGTTAAATTTTTCCAATTAAAATAAAGATATTAAGCTTTGAAAAACACTTTGCCATCTCACGACACAACATTCAGCATTTACAGATGCAGTAGTTACTTTTTCTCCGGAAGACCGAATTAAAATATGTGGAAAATTATTTGTTGCAAGTGAAGGAACGTTTAAATTATTATTTAAAAAATTGTCAACCAGATATTCTGATTCTGATTTATTGATTTATAAGGAGTTTTTAAAACCTATAATTGCTTATTCTCACTGAAGCATTTATGGCAAAGATCATCTGGAATTACATTTATTGAGGCAAATTATTGGTAGTGGGATATGTCAATATGAAGTTGACGATAATATTTCCCAAATACATTAGGACAATACAAATTAATTAGTGACTAGATTGAGATTTCTTATAGACTCATAAAAAGTTGGGAATAGTTAACATAATAACAACATTATTTCAATTTTTTAGGAGTTGACCAAGGGTGGTATATTTATTAATTATGAATATCAGTACACTTATCACTGAATAACATGCCCCTGTGAGGATTAGTTTTCCAAGAATAAAAGTTATTACGCTTTGATTGAATGGTCTTTTTAATGCATACCTTTATGATATGACTTTAATTTCCAAACACAGTGGGGGATACAAGAACATTTAAACTGTAATTGACATATATTCAAAATATGTGTGGGCTGTTCCAGTGAAGAATAAAAATGGGGAACAAGTTGCCGATTCAGTTGCAGTTTATCCTGTTGTAAAGGAAAGTATCCCTTATTACCTCCATACGCATCGAGAATGGAATTATTTATTCTCATTTTGTATAGTTTATGGTAACTTATGACATCAACCATTATTTAAATTATTCTGGAATAAA
Organism: Dryococelus australis; assembly: GCA_029891345.1. Lineage (NCBI taxonomy): Eukaryota > Metazoa > Arthropoda > Insecta > Phasmatodea > Phasmatidae > Dryococelus > Dryococelus australis. Next base: position 201,687,898 of record CM056997.1, read on the forward strand.
CTGTGCTGTAGCCAAGAGATTTAACAAGAGCTTAAAACAGTACACCAAAGATGATGATGATGGATATTTTTCTTAAATGGTAAAATTTTTCTATTCTCGATACCACAAAAAAATATGGTGTCAGTCGAAGTTAAGAATAATTATTTACTACAAACTGTACATAATAATCCTACAGAATATTAGGAAAGAAAACAAAATCTTAAGTGCGTCAATATATTCATATCTCGAAAGTTTAAGGTATCTTTGAAAAAATATACAATTAATTTTCAATTTCATATATTTAAAATTATCTCAGACATTCCTTTCCGAGAGTTTATTATTTGAAAAGCAACAATAGTGAACTAAACACTGGTGGTTTCTATGAACATAAATTAGAGAAAGCACAATAGTCAGATAGCAGTTAATTGGTAAAATTGTTAGTTGTGAAAAGAATAAGAGTTTGGTCCAACTGAAAGGGTTCCCATGATCTTAGGCCATTTGGTAGGGGAACAAGTACTTTAAGACCTTAAGTAGTGTTGGTGACAAGAATAGCTGTGTAAAATCTGGGTAGATAAACAACTTTTATGAAACTGTATTGAAATGGGGACAGGTGGAGAGTATAAAAAGAAGGTGCAATTCCCCAGCTCTTTGTCAATCGGTCTTCAACCACCATGCTGGAAGGTTGTCTTCATGCTACGATTTATTAGTACAGATACATAGAGCTCAGTCTGTTGTCCACCACCAGAGAATTAACATCGCTCTCCACATTATCTTATCACAATTGTAGTGGCTGTTATGAAATAAGAATATTGGTACTTCATTCAAAAAAGTCTGCCAGAGCTTGACGCTAGATCACCTGTGCTATCGCACAAAGGATTTTTAATGTTCGTAAATGTTTGTTGGCAGACATATTTGAGAATTTCAGAACTGTATGTTTGGAAGAATATGGTTTTAACCACACCATGTACATAACAGCTCTCTGTCTCTCTCGCTCTCTCAAATGATGCTCCTTTGCTTAAAACCGGTGTGCGACTGGAGCTGATCACAGAACTAGTCATGATTCTTTTTGTGGAATGTGGGGTCAGGGATGGTATTACCCAAGTTTCAAGAAGGCATGCAGAAGTTAGCATTTAAATGGAAGAAGAGTATGACTGCAGTGTGGCAGACAAGTACATTTGTTATTTCGATGTAAATGGCCTTACAGTCATACAATGAAATGCAATCTACCTGTGGGGGAATTTCGAGTTGCTTGAGTCAGGATTTTGCCAAAATGTACAATGAAGGGGACACGTTTTTTTTTTTGCAGAAAAGGATTTATCTTTTCCGAATGAATGTCGGGATGCTCTAGATAATCTACCTCCTACACCAATATCTGACGTACCTCCGAATGGCAAATCTGAGAAATTGTCTTAACTCCTGCACCACAGAATAATTTAGGTTACATATTGTGAAACACTGAAGCACTACTTAAAGTGTGGAACAAAATCCGACGCCATTCATCTTGTTGTGCGGTTTGAGCAGGAGGTGTGGATGGCTCCATACATAATGATATATATTCAGAAACATGTTTAGGTGGGGAATGTTTTCGAAATATCTTTTTTAAATTATTGAACAACTCACTGCATAGAAAAATTTCACAGAGTATCTGCTGGGAAAGAGACTTCAGAGTCTTATCGCAGTATGACATTATATACAGGGCGGAACAATTGATTGGGTGACCTATTTTCAAGGCAAGGCATATCCTCGATGAAATATAGTCTTGATAGATATGGAAAATATCGTGGTTAATTTTAACAACCCTTTGTACACTGGTGTTGCTACTTAAGATGTGTCGAAATTGTACCTCTACGACTTTCATTATAACTACACAAAAAAGAAATTTCCTCTGCAGAACTTGCATTTCCTATATTGCGATACAAATTGTCTGATTTATGAAATTCATTGTCATGGTGTGTGGAAGAGTATACTGTCACTAATTTGTATACATGATTTGATAATTCAAATTATGCATCATTTATTCCACAAATGTTCCCATTGATAAACAAAGGCATCACAGGAGTTATGAATGATGAATGTGCTGGTCGCATCTCCACACACTTAGCAGGCCCAAACCTTAACACACCCTAAACTTTACTCATGCATTGTTTTGAATAAACAGTGTGTGAATAAAGCGAAGGGGGTAAAGCCTAATGTGTTGCAGTTTCTCCTGACTGGGGATTATGTGGAATGCATTATGCAAAATTCAAGGGTTATGGGGACCCAATTTCTCTTCCGTTCACATAGTCACAATATCTATACCAAACAAGTAACAGAAGTTGCCCTGTCAATTGATGATGAAAAAAAGATATGTCGGATCGGATAACATGTCGTCATTGTCATGGCAAAATTACAAGATTACTGAATAAATTTTCTCTTTACTCACCAATATCAGTCAACCACACCATCTCCCTCGCAAGAGCTATAAGACCTGTCAACCATATCAAGATCTGCCATCTGTTGCAAGAACCTAACTATCAACTACCTTTAATACATTCTCACAGGTGCGAGACCATCGACTTCGTCACAATTTAACTGCAAGACTAACTACATGCCATATAACTGTTTTTTGTTTACCACATCACCATCAGCGAGGGGTCAGTGTTACTGCAGATCTGGTTAAACATAATTTAACAGTGAGTGAGTTCAGTGAGTCATCATCATTCAATGAATAGTGGTGAAGTTAGGCCCCCCAGTACTGAACGACAATAACCTATAACCCGATTGTGACATAAGTAAAGAGTTGCAAAGTGCAGCATGCATTTGCAAATATAATATAAGTGCAAATAACTTATATATGTGTGTATATATATATATATATATATATATTATATATATATATATATATATATATGGCCCATAAAAGACTATGCAAGAAGATGTGGTGTATACATAAATGTATTTAGATGTGTTGTGTTTGTAAATGTTGAGAAAGATCTCTGATCTAGAACAGTGTTGTATATAAATTTTTTGAATGCTAAATAAATGTGTATATAATGTTTTTTTTGTGGTTGATGGTAAAAAATGGGTAGTACTGAAAAGTATTTCAATTTGATTCTTTGTTTCATCAATTAGCTACATAATCTTAAAAATGTAACAGAGTGGAAAAACTTAACTTATAAATCAGACACTAGAGAAAAGACTCTGCCAATTACAGACAAGAGTGAAAACCTTTACTACAGTCATTCGAGAGAAAAGAGTGAGTGAGTCAAATATAAAGAGAATATAACTTCATTAAAAAAATAAAATATTAAACCATGGGTTGCACTATTTTACTTCACTCTTTTACACCACCAACACTCGGTTTAATAAAATATAATTTTGAAAGTAATATCAAATGATTTAGGAGAAATAATGATGAAATCCCAGTTTCTAGCTTGAATCAAATATGGCCACCAGGTGGTGGAGTTATTTGTATTACATATTGTCGAAAATCAGCTTTATTGAGACCTGGCTGTCTTAGGAAATGGGCTATATGGAGATACAGTACTTACGCAAGTGTGCACGTAGTCTCTCTGCACATTCTAATAAGTAATCCATTGCTGCATATGCATGACTATATTTAATTAATACAATTATTTATTCTTAGTGAGATTCAAATATCTCAATTCTATGCAACTGCATCCCCCTCCCCCCCAATTCAACTTCTACATGCATATCCCCTCCAATCTGCCTCATTATCCTCCACACCAAACCACAACCTCCATCATCCTCAGTCTGTATTCCAGCTGCCGAAAAGACAACACCTAAACACCTCCTCAACTACCTCGAGCTCCCAACCAGACAACACTGGACTTACTCTCATTGTGAGGATGCACAAATAAAATATAAGTAACCCCAATAATCATCGAACCAAGTACCAGTCGCTGCAACCACAGTCTGGTGGCCACCGACCTCACGAAGACTCCCAAAACACCACCTCAATTTTCCGGCACACACAGGGGTGTGGGTGGAGGTGGTTGGTGGAGGGTTACATTGGAGGGGTTGGGGGAAGTACAGACAATTACAATTGTCATTACACTTATACATAAAAATGCAATTCCAATTGCAATTTCAATTGATCATGCTCATCCAACAGAATGTGTAAGTGCACCTATAGGCGAGGGGTTGGGGGAGGAGGAAATAAAACTGTATCACCGCCATTTTGAATAGCTTATATCACAGTTATCACCCTGCTCTCACTACTGTAAGGTGGGTGGTGAGGGGGGGGCGGAGATGTTGAAACCGGGCTGACAACAACTCCGCAGGGATGCCCATCGTCAGACACCGTTTCCAGGATAGCGTGATGGGAGGGGGAGGTAAAAGTGTAAGGTGCACCCGCCGCCATTTTGAATAAATTTGGTCCAGTACATACATGGTGGCTCTACTTACCATATTTCAACGCTGAATTAAAAGTGTTAGGTAAACATTTGTGAATACTGAAATGGTTTCTTTTGATTTCTGTTTTTTTTAACGCATTATTATATGAAAAATTATCAAACATATGAAATATTTAATTTCCTAGTAATTTTCCAGTTTTGATTCACCAAAACATCAATAAAGTTATCAGACTCGTGACAGCGTCAATTTTGTATATGGTGGAAGAATGCACGATATACATAGAAGCAAATCTTACGCAAAGCTTTCAAAGGTACTCACTTTACCATGAACAGCTTGTTATCCGTGTTTTAATACTGCTGTTCTTCTAACTGAAAGGTCTCTTGATTAAGCGCACTCGGAAGTAATATGAAAAGAGTAGTGTTTTGTGATCACAAACCTTAAGCGCCACCTTGATAACGTCTTCCATAGGTACGTTTTTAAATAGTTTCTTGGTGTCTTTGTATAAGTTGTCTCCAGTTCCTTCTTCGCAGACGTCGGTCCCAGTCGTGCACAAGAGCGGGTGACTTGGCATCCACACCTCGACATCTGCAATGAGTAACAAGCTTCACTAAAGTGTACTGACTTTTACGTCCAACTATTCTTAAGTTCTGCGTAAGTTCCACTTCTAAGATGTTCCTCTACCTCATTCAAACAAATCTGAACAAAGTCTAGAAAATTACACCAAATGGACAACGCACAGCTTCCGTGCGCACACACGGTAATACAATTTACCATACGATCTATATCTTGTCAGGCATTACGTACACATTTGTTTTATGTTTATTGTTATTCACATTATTTATTTACGTACGATTATAATTTTTGGATAAAAATGTAGGGAAGTTCGATTTTAACCAAAAATAAGGCACTTTTATGTTAACACAAGTATAAAATGCTTGCGGTACATGACATGTTTAGAAAACAGTAAACCACGTCATGGGGCGGTGTATCGAAGGTTTTACATAAAAGTGTGAAGAACCGTGAATAGTCTATAATTACACTAGCTTGCACTTGTGCAATCCACCCCATTCCCTAAACAACGGCTCTCGTATCAGTGACCTTTTGTACACCACTGTAATTTTTGGAATCTTACAAATAAAATATTTAGAAACCCTGTTCCCTAGACACCTTTGTAGAACCCTAAAAATGTTTTATTGTTAAGATACAGTGACCTATTAAATAGACTTACAAGATATATGCTCAATATTATAATTCAGAAGCTTATATTTAAAAAATGCTGGTGAACAGTAAACCCAAAATTGTATTTTTAATGTTCTCTTGTAAACAAAGAGATTGGTTGTTTAACAAACAGGACAATTATAGGCATACACACATTCGCAAATGTCAGAGGCAGTGCTTCATGTCACACAAAAAAAAAACACATGTTCACATAACATCTTGTGTGATATGACCACGTAAATATCACGTTGTATGAGAGATTGCGCACGCCCACGTCTTGTGCTATTTCTTCAAGAGTTTAACGGAAGTGTCAAATATATCCAACTATATATTTAGAGAACATGGAGGGCAATAACAGTTCTTCTAGCTTACTTATGTAATACAAAAAACAGTGAAAACTACGGAATATGAATATATGAACATCAAGAAAGCAAGGATAAGGGCTAGGAATATACTAACTCGGCGGGAAATGTTATATAACAAAAGGATATTGAAACCAAATGCATGGAATTAAAACTAATCTTTGTTTTCAGTAGATCTTAAAACCATCGTAAATGTGGCACCATTTCAAATTGTAGTATTAACGTAATTACGTTTAATATGTATTTTCATTTCATACTTTAAAAATGAACTTTCTTGTAGCACATATACAGTATTTCAAATATTAATAGCCGTCTGTGAAGGTGTATTTATTTTAAAGGTGTTCAAACACGTTTTTGTAAATACTTCTGTACGGTAGTGGAAATGTTATAGATGTTCATTAAAATACACTCGTTGAATACAAAAAAATACCTCGGGAATTTATTTTAAATATTGTAGGTACAACGTAGACGGTCGCCTTATTGATAGATACAAAAGGAAGAAAAATGAAAAATAAAATTATTTGTGAAGTACTTACATCACTGCTCATATTAAGGTATGAAGAATGCTATGTTGTTACTTGGAAATATGGCCAACAGGTTAAGGCGCCTGCGCTGATTGTTACCAATCGCATTTCGATGCACGTGTTAAGCTAGTGTCAGGGAATGCGAAAGACGGAGTTACTATACTACTTGTGAAAAGTCACATATCATTTCCATGTAAAACGAGTCATTATTCTAGTCGGAAACAGACGCGTTTTGATGATAAACTGAACTATAACATCAGGTATCAATTAATTACTTGGGAATACCCCGAAGTTAAAGTAAGATAGCCTACATCTTTTACAGAAAAATGTTCTTACAACAATTAGATTTATAATTTTGTCATCAGGTTGACACATGCTATATGTGTGAAGAACTCAGTCTTAAAATCAAAAGTTGATTTCAGAATGAAAATTATAGAAAAGCTGCACTAGCTGAACTAATTTTTCATAAAAGACGTGGAAAGATTTCGTTAATGATATGGATGTGGAGGATTTAATGAATAGTAAAAATAACATTGAATATATAAGCATAGAATTTATTCCAAATATCACAGTTGTCCGAAATCCCTGCGCAAGAGATATATAGTACCTGTAAATGTGAAGGAAGTGAATGTACTTTTTGATATGTGCACTGCACAGAGTAAAAATCACACAGTATTATGGATGTAGCTCAAGATGGTAGTACAAGAAAGATTTTACCTCTTACCACATTATATTCCTTTCCTGAAAATTACCCCGTGCCGTGCGTCCAAGGTTTTGCTGTGATTAAGAGGAAATTAATTAGATATGATAAGAGTATACGCCCCAACAGTGAGGTTGCAGCCCATAAAATCAACCAGTTTTGCAAACAAATACAGTCACCTAGGTAATACAGGAAATACGACATAATCCCTAAAATCACTAGGAAGCAAATAGAAAATGACAGTCAAATCGCTTTATACAACAACCACTTCAATCACTTTGCTGTTAAAGGAGAATATAACTGAGATTTGACTGTCAGAACTTTACATATGACAGAACGTTCGCATTTTCAAGTCGCCAACGTAAATGCAGGGGCACCATTTTATACCTTCGAAGCTGATGCATAGGAGTGCATTACAATGGGCAGTAACAAAATTAAAGATATGCAGAAAATTATAAACAGCATGCCTGAAAGTGATCAGGTGTTACATTATAATGCAATACCTGACCTACAGTCGACAAAGAAATTAAGTGGAGTAGATGAGTAGGTCGAGTATGTGTTTTCAAAGTGAAGTATCTGCCCCTGTTAATCTACTCTCCGAAGAAAAGAAAGGCTTATGAGATCACTTTCCTGTCTGAAAGGGTGTGTGTGTGTATATGAGTATGCGAATGAGTGCCCCCCCCCCCTAAGTACTTTGGAATGCGTGAACTGAATTTCACCCATCTCGGTTCACGTTTAGTAATTAGAAATGGCATTCGACTGTCAGAGTTTTAGACAATATTGGGTACTTACTTTCAAAATGGCGGTTAGTAAAAAATTTAGTGTGGTGTGTAAAATATCGGGAACCATTCAACCGATTTAAAACAAATTTTGTACGTCGAGAGCGCATCATGTTAGAATTAAATTTACTGATGGATGTCCTTTTCGAAGGTAGCACCACTTTATAAATAAATCTTTTACATTGTATTTTTGTAACTACTCAACAAACTCTTGCCAGAATTAGCATGTAAATAAAATTGTGGTATGTAATGTAAAAGTAAACTATTTAAATCTATCAGGCAGTTATTTTCAAAATGGTGGCCATAGAAATATTTTAAATTTATTATTGTATATCTACAATACCCGTCTGCAAATTTCGACCAAATATAGTATGCAGAAAGTATTTACTACAAGAAACATATATACAATCACTAACTAGGCTGGTACTCCATTTTGTAAGATAGCGCCACATGAAGAAATAAAGTTATTATATTACATCTCGAAAAAAGAACGATTCCTACGAAATTTGGTAATGAAGGAGTACTGCGGCAGGTGATGTAAACTCGTATGTTTCAAATGGATAATACACTTATTTTAAACTAGCTGTAACCTCGCCCGCTTCGTTGGGAATTGGTTTATTTAAAAAATTGGAATCGCTCTAGCCACTCACTTGGAATCAGTCTAGCCATTTCGTCACTGCGGCCCCACTTGACATATTTCTATCTACTGTGGCCTCACTTGATATATGTCTTTAGCTATATGGAATAATGTAGCATGCTAACAATGAAAGAATTATAACAATCGGCCATGCAGTTTTGGTAGAGCATGCTTAGAAAGCAGCAAAATATATCATTTTTCTCGACTTGATACACTAATACCATTAATGCTCAGCTCCTATAAGAGCTGCGGCAATTTGCAATACACGTAAACCTTCCTCGATAAATGTAAATCATAACAGTTAAAACCGCATCCAAATCTGTTTAGTGGTTCTCGAGATTAGCGCAGTCATACACACAGACGCGTGCCAGGGACTTCCTTTTATCCTATGTTTTGATGGTGGCCATATAGCCGTGTTAACTTACTATGCTATATCGTCGAAACTATGTATTCAGTTTCAAATTCCTTTGTATTCTGGCAGTATATATTACAATTATCAAGTGTGTCTAAACAAATTCTCTTTTGTCTGCCATTTCGTAAGATAGCGCCACTTGAAGAAAATAATATTGTTGTGTCTTATCTTCGGGAAAAACCAAAGGATTACCACCGTAATAGGCAATGATGTACTATGGTAGGCAATTTGAATTTGTATACTTTGAGTGAGACAAGGACTTATTTTCAGAACGACTGCTATAAATATTTTTATTATTTTAGTATACTATATATACGTACCTATGTTGCCGATTGCTCCTTAAATTATATACTAGTAGTGTCAATGAAAATCATCAAATGTACTAATACAAATTCTTTTCGTACACTACTTACGTTGATCGTCAGATAAAAAAATATTGAGGTTTAATGTCGTATCTCGGGGACCAGTCATAAATAATTTAGCAAAATTCAAGCAAATTTTGTACGCCAACAGTATTCCTTAGAAGCATCGATGATGAGAACAATGATTATCTTTTGCTAGCCCTTTGAAAAATAGTTCCAAGTGAGCAAATTGAACATTTCGACAAATATTTCGGCGAACTATTCAACAAATTTCCACCAACTTTCACACACCAGTAGTGTTACAGACGACCATGTAATAATACATACCTTACTTACATGGGCTTAGTCACCGATTTTTAAATGGTGGCCATATAAATAATTTAATAAATTAATCATATATATTAAACAATTTAAACAAATTCGCCCTAATCTGTATGTTGACAGTGAGGCCTTTCTGATAGAAGCATCGTATATAGAACCTCATTTAGGTAGTTTTATGAGATAGTGCCAAATATGAAAATAAAGTCTTTTTGACACGTCACGGGAAAGTATCTTTAGATTTCCTCCAAATTCTTCACCTTAGTGTTACGGTGGCCCTTGATAACTTACGTGTTGTAAGTGGCTCAGACGTTTATTTTCAAAATGACGGCCTGTAAATATAATTGAGACCACTAGACTGATTACATCCGAATTTGATGTTTCAAATTCTACCTCCGCAATGCAGTTGATTTCACGCTAGCTTATGATATTAGGTTTTCTGGATTCGAGTCCCTGGTTATGCACATGTAGGTATATTTGTAACTATCTCGCTTCTGTTGCACATGTTTCTGGTTCTATCTGTGTTGCTGTCAACGAGACGTAAAGTAACGCCTGCTATCTAAGCTATTTAGAATATTTTAAAATATATTTGCGCTCATTTATTATATATCTCGCATAAACGGACTATTTTCCCCATTGCGAAACTTAACTTCATTAAAACTGATTTAAAGCTGACCAATTTATGTTTGCTTCAGAGACAGCATAGGTGGATATGAAACAATTACCTATACTGACAAAATTGTAAGACTCTAATGACTTCAAATATGCAGTGGAATGCTTTCAATTGGTATTCGAGTCATATTCGGAAGATTTTAAAATTTTCTATTTAAACACCAAGTTCCTCAACAATATATCTTTCTGGACATGTGCTCTTTCTCAAACAATCCATTCAAATTAATTGTTAACATAAATGTAATACAAAAATAATACTTCATATCAACATAACGAGAAAAAAAAAAAACAACCGAAACACGCTACATTCGAAACTATTCAAAACTTACGTACTACACGAACATTTATTTTTGATGTTAAGGTCTATTAAAGCCACGGAATATCTTTAATTGTTAACTTGACAAGATGATAATGTGTACCCGTTAATTTTTTTTTATTGCATGTCTACAGCTTGTTTGCACATTTCCACATTCGCAGTTTTATGATTTCAGAATATATTTTATTATGGAAGTTTGCGTCAAAGATGAAACATCATTGCGTGCACATATAGAGAATTGTATTATGACTATTAGGGGAAAAGGAAGACAAGGATATAAAATCATGAAATTATCTTTCATACGAAGGAATGCTAAATGCAATAAATTTTTTTTTACAAAGAATATTACTATAATGACACATTCCACTTATTTAATGTTCATTATTGATCATTAAGTTATTCACACACACATTCAAGTATCTTGAGTTAAATACTTATCACAGTATGTAATAATTCGTGCCCTAATATCTTGACTGAAAGCTATTCCTGTTGACAACAAAACTTTCTCGACTTTTGCTACATACACGATCGTTGTAAATTTACAAATACTATATTTATTTGTTATAAAATTATTGTAAAAGTACAAACAATTTAATTTCTTTGAAATAATTTGAAGTTTGTTTACATTATTTTATGTGTTCTTGGTGGAGGGCGAGACATGTCGTTCAGTGCCAATAGGGGTGAATAAAAATGAAGATAGAGTCGTGACGGAATAATTTTCTGTAGGACACACAATAGTAGTGGTAGCTGGGGGGGGGGGGGGGTGTTTCTGGATACTAAGTACAAGAGTGGCACAAGTGACAATTTGATTAACCTGGGGGGGGGGGATCGGAGAGGACAAAGTGCTGGCACCCTTTTTGAGGGAAGGATACAAAGGGCAGGCACGCCCCACTCCTCTCCCCAGCCCTGACCCCTATGAGCTGTGCTGTGATTGGCCATACACCTCCCCCCCTAATTATCCTACAAGGCATGCTGTGATTGGCTGTTGGCTGTTGGTAGGACTTACCCCTTCCTGCTGGTGGCTTACCTCTCCTTTCCCCTCCTACACCTGGAGGTGTGCTGTGATTGCCCAGTTGGTTCTTGGAGCAAGATCGGCACAGGTGACATTTGGAGAAAGTAGATGCTGCCTCTTTGGTGTGTGGCGGACGATGAGAGCTCGGACGATGGATTTTCATGGAGGTGGGAAGAGAGGAGGGTGACGGAATCAGCATATTTGTTGCTTCTTCAATTTATGGTGCGCACTGATCCAGGGAGGGGGGAGGAAGCTGAATATTTGTTACTGGTTTGGTGTCCGACGAACGACTGAGCTGTGATAATGGATGAGGGGAAATGGGGAGGGTGCCGGGAAAAGCATATATGTTGACTGTTCGGTGTCTGGCGAGGGAGTGAGCTCTGATGGTGGCTGAGGGGAAAAGGATTAGGGTCTCGTGAGCAGCAGAGGTCTTGATTCTTTGGTGGCAGATGAGCGATTGAGCTCTGATCGGTGGTCGACAAATGATCGAGGATTGGTTGAATGAGCAATAACCATTATAAATCTAACATTTGAATAATAACGAATTCAATTTTGTCATATATATCGGATTTGAATTATAACTAATTGAATAATAACACATTTCAAATCCAACAATGAGTAATTACAGTACTCGTAATGAATAATTACACACTAAGTACGAATACAGAGATAATAGTTGGTTCGAAGCTCATCGGAGACGAATATAATTTTTTTCTTCAATATATAATTAAGAATTACAAATAAGGTATGCATAATGATAGTAATTACCGATACTAATTACACACTAAGTATGCATAACGAGAGTTGTTGAACAAGTACAGACACACATTATGCAAGTAGTGAGACCCTAATTGCACATTCACCCCGTAGCACTACCGACTGCATACTGAACGCAGATTGTATTTGTCAATAATTATAAATCCCGACAAGATAGCCTGCCAGCCATGTTCTACAACAGAACCCGCCAGGGACCTGATCGCCTGTTGTCCGGGCATCTCTCAACTATCCTCTGCACGTCAATGACGAAGAAAAATCATCAATCGACCTGCACTACCCTTTCTGGCGACAGGCCCTAATTCATCAACTGCTATTATAAATAATAAATGAAGTGCATTCTTTCATGTTTTCCAAAAATTGAGTAACATATCATGTTAACCCTACGCTTAATTTTACATCCTATTACATAAAGCATGTTCCTTCGTGTTTCCCAGCATTTCAGTTAAATATTTTTATTTTGTGTAAATTAATTTTACAACTTATTATGAAAATAAATACTGCTTAATACGTTTAATTGTGTTTCCTGCTATTTCAGTAAAGTAACACGCCAACCCTACAGTAATTATACGTCCTATTATATAAGGAATGTCCCTTCCTGATTCCCAGAATTTCACAAAGAATAATTATTTTATGTAAGCTAATTTTATGTCTCGCTATACGAATAAAGTCTTTCTCATAGGTTCTATTGTGTTTCCCGCCAATTCAGTGAAGTAACATTTAGTCCTATAGTTAATTTTGCGTAAAATTTTATATAGAATGTTCCTTCATGTTTCCCAGCATTACAGTTATTTTTTCGCTATATAATTTTATGTCGTATTATTTCAACAAAGATAGCTTCATATGTTCAATTGTGTTTTCCATCGATTTCAGTAACATATTATTAAGATATAAATTTCCAAAATTTGTGCAATTAAAATTTTACATAATCTGATAACATAATACTTTTAAAATATATTTTAATGAAGGGAGTTATACATGCGCCCCAGATTCTATTCAAAGCACTCAACGAGCAAACTACATCTTCTGTTGCAACTATTCACATACTATTTATGATATCTCGTTTGAAGTCATATTTTTAATATATATATATTAACCATAAACTAATTTACGTCCTACATCGTTTCGTTACATATTTAAAAATATATTTTTAAGGGAAAGACTTTCCGAATTGTTCCTTAGCGTAATCGCACTATATCATTAAAGTACTATTATTATTTAGAACAAGGAAATTTTACATCTCTCCTTACAATATTAAAAGATCATTTCCCACTCTGCGTAGCTGTCAGAGTCTTCATTTTATGTCTTATTATTTAAAAATATAGTTTATTACAAGAATAATTTGCGTTAGTCCAAAAACTTTACATTAAAAAAGTGCGAGTAGTGTAATTTGGGGGAATCTAGTGCAATGTGTTTTAAATGGCAGCCACATCGGATTGTGTGGCTGAGCGCCTGGCGTTCTTCGCCGCAACTCGGGCGAGCTCGGCAATCTTTGGCTCGACTCAGGTAGTGCTCAGCAGTCTTCGGCTTGAAATTGTCTTCAAGCATGTATGTTTGTTTCTGTTAACCGTATTGGTTTTATAGGCATAGGGAATGTCAAAATATAGATATTTTTGTTTTTGTACTTTTTTGGTGACGAGTGGTTAAGTGTCCTAAGTGTCTCTTTGGTTTACTAAGTGATGGAAAAAAAACAATTAAATTACAACCACAACACACCACAGGGTGTATTGTCCCCATAGTTGACCTTAGAGGTGAACAGGTTTTGCTGTCGGTGGTCACCGTATGTATGTGTATAATATTTTAAATTTGTCACGTGGCAGTCACATCACACTGCTAGTTCGTGATTGCCTGTTACTCGCATTACATTTCAGGCTCTGGAGGTATATAAGGCAGAGATATTCACGCATTGTCTCAGTTATTCATTTAATGTGACATTTGACAGTTTCTCTTCTCTCGTCTGGCCTTATTAGCATTCTGACTGGTAAGACTAGTATATGGGCCACTTGAAGACAATCCTATTTTTAGCCAATTTTGACCCTGATATCCTCGAATTTAACCCCAAAATCAGACCATTTCAGCAAAAAGAAAAAAAGCAATTTCAAGTCGAAATCAAGCCACCTCCATCGATCTCGAACAAAAAAAAGTCCAAAAATACACAAAAAAACCCAAAAACACATAAATATGCCCATAAAACAACCAAAATTACCTATTTTTTCATGTCTGATGGTAGCCAACCTCACACAAGTAATTTGACCTTCAAATAAAGTATTTTTATCCCAAAATCAAGTAAATTTACCCCATTTATCAGAAATAGTCGCTCAGGATGTCTTTAAGATATTTAGACCAAAATCAAGCCAAAATCAAGCAAATTTCTTGCTTTTCAAGCAACTTTTTCACATTTTCTAGAAATGCTATTTTGCTAGCAAACAATTAAAATCAAGCAAATTGAAGCTATAGTCAAGCTAATTAAGCTAAAAATTATGTGAAATATCTTATTATTATTCTTTAAAGTTTATATTCGAAGTTCTACTTATTTTTTAAAACCTCTTCTATTTGCTCTCCTTTTTCACAAATATCTCGAAGTTCATTGTTATAGTTAACAATTTCTAAGAGCATTTATTGTAAATTTCATAAATTCGAATGAAACATGTGAACTATATTTTTATGATATTCAAATGCATTATCTACTCTATAGAAATGTGGTCTTGAATCCCTACAAGCTTTTATAATGTTAGTCAAACTGCATGGAAACAAAGGCATTTTAATTTTATTTTTAAAGAAAAAATTTTATTTCGAGAATTAAACAACTCATTATTCATCTATATTTCTAAAAATTTGTAAAACTTTTAAAAGTAACCATGTTAATATAAGCCTAAAATATTGTATTAAAATATCGAAACATTGTGTTGACTCCTCCATTTAATAATAATAATAAAAATTTAATAACTTCAGTAATACTCTCTATAAGATTATTATAAGTTAAATTTCTTTGGCTAATTAAAATAACATTGCAAACTGTTCCCGCTCCTACAACCTTATCAAAATCAACACTAATTTGTATATATTATATGGTTTTTTTAATATAGTTGTTTTTCTATATAAACAACCAATAATATACAATGGTGTTCGAACATAAAAAGAATAAACGATTTTTTACCATCAAAATTTAGTCGGCTTATAATAAAGTTCATTATTGCTATATATTTGATCTAATTTTGTTTTAGAATTACGAAAATCGTTATAAACAAGAATCCCTTTATCACAAAAATTATTGCCAATATCAAGATTCGAATTTTTTTTTCGAAAAATTTCATTTCTTATGTTTTTAACATAAATATTTCTTACATTACAGTTATCAAAAACAGAAATGTGCACTTCCTTATAAGCACATTGTTTTCTATTAGTTTGAAAACCTACAATTACAGAATGGGGTATATCAAATTGTAAGTTATTAAACTGATCTTTTATATCAAAGTTAAAAACAATTGTTCCAATAGGAACTTCTTTTTCTAAAAATTTTCAATTATCAATACTAATGTTCATTTTATGGTTTTGTATATTTTTCCTTTAATTGCAACATCTGTGTTGGATTCGTATTCAACAATAGGCTACATAATTTATAATCTTTGAATAACAATTTTTCCTGGATCAGAACAATCTCTTTCAAGTGAACCATCTGCTTTCGTATCTTGATGAACAAATAAACAATTGCTATCAGATGAATTATGAATAAAAGTAATTTTATAGCCACCTATCAAACAAATTTCATTGTTATAATGAATAAAACCAAACAGATATCTAAGAGGATAGATTATTTCATTTGGTTTAACACTATGAGTAGCTTTTACTCGATAATTATCATCAACACAACTTAATTCTAAATAACTGTATTCACCTGGTGACCTTAAAAAAGTATTCATAATTTTTTATGTTATTCCTGGATTATCATTACCTTCAATAATGTGTGCATGTTTTGAGATTTATACTCTAGAAAACTGAACAGGAAAAATGTTAGAACAAACATCAATATTATGTCTTTATCATATATTGCCTCAATTCCTTATTTATCCCTTTTTAGTTATCTAAATTGTTCATAAACATAAGTTTAATTTGTAGAAGAAAAGCCACCTCCTATAAAATTATAAAATTCAATTCTATTATTGTAAATATTTAATTTCTCCCTTGTTTGATATGTTGGGGAAAAGTTTGCCTTTCAATGCTCTCAATAGTTTAATAGCTAATTTAGAAGAAAATATTATATAAATGAAAGTTTCAAAGGACGTCTCTCGAATTAAATCACTTATTGAGAGATAAAAAAATTATAAAAAACATCATAAAGTGGAATATAAAAAAAAAATAGAAGACAGATCTACCTCCCATTCGCGAATTACAAGATATCAGCAAAAAGGTAGAAAAGGTAAGTGAAGTAAATAAAAATGGAACAATTACATTAATTCCAGTAACAGCAAAAAATTTAGATTTTCCACCAACACCAGAATAAACATCATTTGAAAGGGAACTATCCCCAGAATATCCTAATTTTGAGGATCACATGGGAATTGTATCCATAAAAATTTTTTTTTATGTGTCCTGATTCTTTTATAAAACTTGTGAAAGAAATATCTGAAAAATAGTTTTTAAAACACCATGTATGGTTTAGGAGATGTGCATAAATTTGAAATTGGAGCTACAGAAATAAAAATAAATTATAATAAATTATCTGTTAAAAGAAAAGAATATATATTAACAGAAGGGCTTTTCAATTTGCTAACATAAAATAATCATGCAGATCTTGAAAATAAATTCAATGATAATGGCTATGAAAATTACAAACAAATTATTTTATCAACCAATGCCGCATTACAAGGAAATGACACTGAAAACCAAATAACGCAAATAGAAGTTGGAAGTACGATAAAATAATTAAACCGATTTATGAAGAGCATATTAAAGAACAACATTCAACGTCAGAGCCAAACACACCAAAAAAAAAAAAAAAAAACGATTTCTCCAAAAACTCGCAGATATGGAGAAGGTATACAAAATACAATAGTGTACAAATGAATATGTTTGGATGGGTGATGTTAGAAAATCGGTCGACAGATTATTAGTTATTCATGGCGAAGAAAATGCTGGAAATAACAATAATTACAATGAAACAGTAAGGATAATGAATATGTTAAACAACAAATTTTCTCTCTTTTGTTATTAATAATCCAAAACGAAATCCATATCTTTAAGAGTTTTAAAAGTAATTCCACATTCATTTTGGAATTCTGAACATCATGGTAAAGGTATTATAAATTGACCACTAAACAATTTAAATTTAGCCGAAATGAATTTGCTAAGTTATAATTATTGTTGACCGTTTACAAAATTAAACAAAATACTAGAGCGTGGTGACCATGGCGTTAATAAATAAATAAAATGAAGCATGCAAATATCATGATATTGCTTATAAAGATCATAAAGATTTAGAATGTAGACATGAAGCTGATAAAATCTTACAAAAATAAGCTAAAGAAAATATTCTAGATAAAAATACTCCATTTGGAGAAAAAATTGCATCTGCTGCTGTTGCTCAACTATGTTAACAAAAATAAAGTTAGGTTGGGGTATTAAAATGTATTATAAATGAAAGATAACAAATATAACTTTCGATATTCCCTTTGAGGAATTAAAAGATTTGTGTACAGTTCAATTTTTAACAAAGCTCAAATTGCAGGGAAAAATAAAAAATTAAAGGATGAAAAGGTTTCAAAATAACTTTATAATTGAAAACAGTCAAGAATAAAACCAAAGAAAAAACTGGCAGTGGTTTACTGGTGGAATTATACCACTTATGCAGGCTGCTTTAGGTGCCCTTGGCACAACAGCAGGAGGGCTAGTGCAAATTACAATTCTGTTTAACAAACTAGAAAAAATATAAAAAAATTAGCAGAACAAGAAAATTTAGAAATGGAAAATAAATCAGGAAGTGGTTAAGATGCAAAAAAGAGGATGACAAAAAAAAATGGATTATCCCCATTATCTAATATGGATATTGAAAAATATGTAAAAATATTAAATATAAAAAATTTCAGAAATGCTTATGTGATTGATGAATTACCAAATAAAATTAACAAAAATGAATGTGGCATAGTTAATTTCGATATTTCAAACAATTGTGGTACTCATTGGGTTTGCTATTTGAAAGAAAACGACAATGTTTATTATTTTGGTTCATTTGAAGGTAATATTCCTAACAATTTAGTTAATTATTTCAAAAACAGTAATGTTTATTACAGTGATGATCGAGTTCAGAATTTTAATTCAGTTATTTGTGGCCATTTAAGTTTAATTGTATTACACTTTTTTTTCGAATGGTTTTACGTTTAACGATAATATGTCTTTGTTACTTAATGACAGATATATTTGGAAAACAATTAATCAAAATTTATAAATAAAATTTTTTTAAACTAATGCCTATGCTTTAAAACATACATAGATTCACACTGCAATTATGGTGTTTTGCTTTAGAAAGTAAACTAAGCACTTGCTTTGATTATACATAAGGTTATGTTTCTTTTTTAAAACATGTAGTTGTTAATGTAGATGATCCTAGAGATGAAAGAGTTATAGTCGATAAGAGATTTTTTAAATAACAAAATAGCTGATTATGCATTAATAAAATATGTAGATTCAATATATTAAACTATTCTTTCTGATTGCGCTATAAAAGAAGATATATATTTACAATTCAGTAATATTATGGGTGATTATATAAACAGATAAATAATACGAAACAGCTATTAACAAAATATGTAGATTCAAAATACAATGCTATTGTTTCTGATTATGCATTAAAAACTTATGTAGAATCAAAATATAATATTATTGTTACCGCTTTAGAAGATCAACTTAGTGAAGTGTTTGTTTGTACAAAAGATTAATTTTCTCTTCATAATTGTAGAATTAATAATATGGCTGATCCTATAGATAGAAAAGATGCAGTCAATAAAAGATATTTTGATAAATAAACAGATGCTAAATTACAAATTTTAACCCAAGCAGTTGCAACACTTAGATAATCATATGCCTTTCTTTATTTTTTAATGGATTGTGGTGTCCATAAAATAATTACTTTCCCTGAACATATTTTACCTGATGATACTATGGCAGCTATTAAGGGAATTAACGAAATGGATTGCAGTAATTTTTCTGAAGTTAAAAGATGTGATAATTTAACAAAAAAATAAAATATCTGAATATGATGATGGCGTGAATATAATTATAGGAATATTCGGGGAATATAAAAATTTAAATATATATATATAAATGTACGTATATATATGTACATTTACATATGTACGTACGTACATACGTATATATATATATATATATATATATATATATATATATATATATATATAATATATATATATATATATATATATATATATATATATATATATATATATATATAATACTTTGTGCTTGAAGTGTAAGAATCATACCAAAAAAAATAATATAAAGTATAAAAATGTAAATACGAAAAATGGACATTTAGTTCAGAAAAGTAAATATTCTATATTTAATTCTAATAAATAAATATAAAATATTTCTCAACATAAGAGAAGGCATAATAAATTAATTCTATAAACCAACAAGAAGAAATTTTCCAAGATGAAAGGAAATTTCATTTGGTATTGATGATTTATGGCAAATTGATCTTGTTGAGATGGATATTGGTAATTTAAAAGGAATATCATATATTAATAATGGATATACTTATATTATGACATTTATAAATTTTTTTAAATATGCATTTGCAATACCGTTTAAAGATAAAACAGTTAAAAATGTAGGAAATGCTTTATAATGTATATTGATAAAAAGAAAACCATGTAATATACAAAGGGACAATGGGTCCGAATTTTATAATAAAATATTTAAAGAACTTATCCAAAAATATAACTTCAACCATTATTCTACATTCAGCGAACTTAAAGCCAGTGTTGTAGAGAGATATAATCGTACAATGAAGAATAAAATGTAGGAAAAATTAGCTTTGAATGGCAATTATAAATGGGCAAATATTCTTTATGATTTAGTAAAAGAATAAAACAATACAAAACATACAACCATTTTTATCAAACCATTTGAAGTTAATAAAAGACATTAAAAATATTTAAGACAGCAAGATTTTGCGAATATATTCACTGAACTGAAATATAAAGTTGGCTATATTGTCAGCATGAGCAAAAATAAACGATTTTTTAAAAAGGGTTACATTGCTAACTGAACAACAGAATTATTTATCATTTTCGACGTTTTAAATTATGATGTTCCAATATACAAACTAAAATATACCGATGGAGACGAAATCAAAGGCAGTGTTTATGAATGCGAAAAAATGAAAACAAACTATCCTGATGAATATATGGTTGAAAAAGTTTTAAAAACTAAAGGAGATAATATTTATGTAAAATGGTTGGGTTTTGATAATTCCTATAACTCTTAGATAAATTAAACAGATGTAATGTAAATTTGTATATTAATTATAGAAAATATAATA
The DNA here is from genome assembly GCA_029891345.1 of Dryococelus australis. Taxonomy (NCBI): domain Eukaryota; kingdom Metazoa; phylum Arthropoda; class Insecta; order Phasmatodea; family Phasmatidae; genus Dryococelus; species Dryococelus australis. The sequence goes on from CM056997.1 coordinate 201,708,876, forward strand.
ATATTTAAATAAAAATTATATTCTTACTCAATACATTGAAGATTATTAACATCCTAAACAATTGTTGTTGAGTATAGTTATTTCTAGAAAATTTTAAAATACTTATGATAACACACAAGGGAACCAGTCAATCTTTCTTTCATTCTTTGATACAAATTGATATAATTCGGGTTTTAGTCAAATTGCAAAAATTGTTCACAATTTTGTTGCTTATTTTTAATTCTATGTGATTGTCTTCGAACATTTTTCCTTGAGTTCTAATGACATAATAATTGTATTTACAATCATCATCACATAATTTTAAAAGAACGAAAGTTGGATTTAAATTTTGATTTTGTCTTTGTTGTACAACATGAGGAGCCATTTATCTGATTTCGTCATTTCTGCGATTTATTTCATCGAAAGCCATGCCAACTGCCTCTCTTAATTCTCAAATATGTTCATCTTTAATTTCGTTCATACTTATTAAATGATTAACTTCAATTAACTGATTAATTTATAACAACTAACTGATTAACTTCAGTATGATCATTAATAGGCTTTCTAGGTCTTTCGTACCCCAATATTTCGGCTATGTAATTTCCATAAATCCAAGAATTATTTTCGTCATCAATAATCATAAAAACTTGTTTACCACAGTAAATAAGATTGTTGTTATTTATGTCTGGAATTTACTCCATATTTGTATGCGAAATTATGCGAAAGTGAAATTGGTGAGTAGTAATAAGTGTTGTTATAAATATTATTTTTAATAACAAAATGAAAAATTCAAGGAAAATGAAATTAAAGAATATAGACCAGGTTCATTGATAATATAGCTCTTAAGGAGTTAAATTTTCTAAATCATTAACAATATCTTTCATACAACTTAGAATTTCGTAATATAATTCACAGTGATTTGTTATTTTTACCAACTCAAGGCAATTTTTTTGTAAATTCATTGTATTCGTTGGAAGTTTCATTGGTAAAGAAATACAGGGAACAATTTTTATATCTAAATGCTGACTCTATGTCATATTTGGTAAATTAGGAAATTTATTACTTATTAGACCAGTATCTTTTATTCGGAAACTGCATTCGTCTATTTCACCATGATACAATTTTCAAAGAAGATAATAATTTTATTCCAGAACATGAATTAAAAACAGCATTTATTTTATATTCATTTCTTAATCCAAGCTAACAAAATCCTTTTGGACAACCATTAATAAGATTATAACCATGATATTTAACCATATATAATTTGTCATCAACAAACAGAACTGCCTCGCCCAAAGGTATTTGGTATATAAAAAAGTGTCTAAAATTTCTTGATAAAAAAGGAAACATTTTTGTTATCAAAATTTGTTTATTGATTATTTTATTGTTGTTCTAGTTTTTTTTATCCAAATGCTTCATTGTACAAATATACAAATCACTATGAATAATTAAAAATGGTTTTTACATATTTGCTTTTACATAAATCATTTGGTTCAATGTAATTTTCACTTAAACTATTTTGTTCGGGTGGTCTATAAAAGTTTTGAATGTTCTGAATGTCATCTGTCTGCAAATCGAACAAATCATTACTTAGAATTAGATATGTGATTGGATTGTTATAATTTGTATGATGAAAACCCAATGCATGACTAATTTCATGGATCAAAACTGGTAATAAACTTAATTTTATTTTCAGAAGTCTTTTTACCATCATTATTCCTACATATATCTCATAAACCCCGGAGGTCCTGCTGTCACGAGACCAGGAACCGAAGTTCCCATAACTCGTATGGTGGGTTACAACAGAAAATGTAACCCGACAGACTTGGGTCATATTAATGAACCGGAGGCGGGCTGCAGTGTATATGTTTTAGCATGGCACCATATATGTGTTATATGTGTTAACCATTGTTGCTATGTTAATCTATTAACGTTTAGCTGTTATCGGCGAGGGAGTGAAGCTCCCCACTAGTCTCCCGACTGGCCTATTGTAGTGCCGTGTTTTCTGTAGAACATATTGTAGTGTTGTTTGCAAGTGGCTATTTAAACTTGTGTGTAGTATGTCGGTGAGTCCCTACAACCCGAGTCGCTGCTCATCAACCAGCCTGCTTGGGATATCAGGCCTTGCGGCACTGAAAAGTCAGGGTCCGGCCTTGCTCTTATTCTCTGGTCATTTCATCGATGGGCACTTCTGGAAAAAATTGCATATTATTAGTACACTTTTTTAGCAGCTTATGTACCAGGACTGTTGCCAGCCCTGGTCAAAACTAGGGTTTACCAGTGTAATTGATGTAATTAAATCAGCCTCCCAAAGGACGTCATTCGTAGGAATATCCTTACAAACTAGAAAACTGGCCTTGCAGCCTTGAATCTATAATTTTTTGAATTTTTAAAGACTTTTATATTTTTTTCTTTTGTTTTTACTATCCTTAATTGTTTATTTTATTTTTAAACATCGGAAAATTTTCATTTTGTTTTCAAGTTTTTATACATTTTTTGTGTGATTTTTGAATTTTTTGAACTACCAACTAACTTAAGACTCATGCCCCCTAACCCAGTCCTAACCTTCCATGTGTGTATCTCGGCCTGGATTCCTGACGACTGAGTGGGGCGAACACTGTTTGCCAGTGCATCCACATGAGCTGCCTTGACATGGCGTAAGTAGGTACGAGTCGCGTGGGAGGACTCTGAATGTGTAGTTTAGACCGCCGTGTGTTTTTTAAGATCCTGGCAGCTCCGCTTGGTTCCAGTATTTTGTGTGTAATGAGCTAGAAATGCATTCGTGTAGGTCGTTTTGTTAAATGTAAGAATTTTTGTCCCGGACCGATCAGAGTATCCCGCCGGCCCAACAGTAGTGTAAATGTATTTTGAATAAGAATTTTAACTTATGGTTTTTCCCTTTTATGGTGTGGATATTAAAATTGTTTTAGTTGTTTGTGGTTCCTGTCCTGCAGTTCTCACCGGAACTGGTAGTGAAACTATCCAGAAGGCCTTAATCCACAAGGCTCGATTGTAACTGCTTTATTTCCTGCCACGATAAATGTGAGTCGACCGCTTCATATTAAAAATCTGATGAGGTTTTGAATACTGAATGATTGTCGAGTCCTGTGATACTTAGTGACATTAGGAATTTCGAGGACAACAATTCGATTTCTGTCAATGTCTAGGGTGTTGTGGACAAATACAGGAACATAATTGATGGAACTTTTAATAATGCCCAGGAAGGAAAAGTCGTGCCAATGCGTATTGCTCCTGTGCGACATGCTCGCCATGTAACTGTGTTGGCCATTCGCACCACTGGTGATACCACTCACTTACAATTTACTGCGATCAAAGATTTGTCAGACTGTTTAACAGCCAGTTGACTAAACATGGTAGGAAAATACATGTTTGCGATCATTGTCTCCAGTACTTTGTCAGTGAGGAGAAGCTCGCAAACCACACGATTCTGTGTCAAAAACGCAAGGCTGTTCGCAGTACATTCCCTGCTGGGGACGAAAAGTACTTAGAATTTAAAGACCATAGCAAACAGCAAAGATTGACTTTCATTGCCTATTGTGATACAGAATGTTATTTGAAACCCTCGTCCACTTGCCTGTCCGATATTGATATGGGTAACACAAACACCACGAACTAACATGTTCCATATGCTTGTAGCATTTTGTTTGTCTGTTCGTAGAATCCGGCTTTATCTAATAACTTTGAGTTTGTGGGTGAGTATTGCACGAACCGATTAGTGGATAAATTGGTTGAATAGGCAAAGTGGGTTTGCAGGAATGTACAGTGTGACTGTTCCGATGAAGCCAAAATCCCCAGCTGATGAAGATAGGTTGGCAGCTCAAAAAAGTAGTCATATTTGTAAGAATAAGCTCGATACAGATCCTGTGATCGACCATAACTATCTGACGGGCGAAATCAGATGTCTTGCAAGAAGTAAATGCCATTTGAATTTCAGACTACCTAACATACAACTTGTGGCTGTTTTTCATAACCTGCAGAGTTACGGTGCCCTCTTTCTTATAAAGCCATTGGCTCCAAGTCAATTAACAAAACCCAATGGGACCATGGAAATCGAAAACCCGGGTGATCTTTCAGTTCTTGGCCTGACCTTAGAAAAGTATAAATCAATCAGCAAATACATTCCCTCTGGGATCGACTTGAAAGGACGTATGTGAGTCGTGCAATTGTGTTTCATTGACTTTTCCCAGTTCATGAGCACATCTCTGGAGACTTTGGAATGTAATTTGACACCTGCACAACTGAGAATCACCTACTCACTGTTTCCAGATAATAACCAGTTTGAATTGGCACAAAGGAAGGGAGTATTTCCTTACGACTTTGTTATGTCTCTAGATAGTCTGATGTATACATCACTCCCACCAAAGGACGCATTTCATAATGTCATGAAAGGCAACGGCATTAGCGATGATGATTATGCTCATGCCCAAGCCACGTGGAATACGTTCAACTGCATAAACTTGCCGCAGTACGCCATTCACTATTTACGTGTGGACATGTGTTTGCTGGCAGACATTTCCGAGAATTTCAGGACCATATGTTTGGCACATTACTGTCTCGACCCTTCGATTCACCATCCCATTTATGGGACGCTTTGTTTGCAAAGACAGGTATGAGACTAGAGCTGTTGACTGATCCTAATATGTATATGTTTGTGTATAGTGAGGTCAGGGGCGGTATTACCCAAGTTTCCAAAATGTGTGCGGAAGCCAATAATATTTACATGGGCGAAGACTACGACCCCGGTGTGGCTGAAAAATATATTTTCTGTTTCGATGTAAATGGCCTGTGCAGTCACACAATGAAATGCAAGCTTCCGATTGTCAACTTTGAGTGGGTTGGGCAAGACATGTTTTCGTCATGGAATTTTGGGAACACAGTCAATGATGGAGACACTTGCTTTTTCGCGGAAGTGGATTTGTCGCTCCCAGGCGAATGCCACGATGCGCTATCAGATCTGCCTATTGGCCCAGTATCTGGCATACCTCCGGACGGCTCACATGAAAAATTATTTTTGACACTCACACTGCAAATAAATTATGCTATTCATGGGGAAACACTGAAGCACTATTTGAAGTATGGTGAAACACTCGATGCTGTTCATCGCATTCTGCGCTCTGGATGACCCAGTACATCGAATTTAATCTTGAGAAAAATGCTTAGGCTATGAACGACTTTGATAAATCGTTTTTTTTAAAATTGATTAATGATTCTGTATGTAGAAAGATCTTGCAAAATGTCCGCTGGGAACAGGACATTACAGTCGTATCGCGGATGACACAACATACAGGCGGCAGAATAAATTTGGCGTCCAACTTTCGAAAGCACGGCAAATCATCGATGAAAATTTAGTCCTACTTGAGATATCAACGTGCTGTGTTGAGTTTAACAAGCCTTTGTACACCGGTGTTGCCATTCTCGGCCTTTCCAAACTGATATTATACGATTTTCACTATAACTACATGGTGCCTAAATTTTCTCAGCCCGCTTTACACCTCATTTACTGTGATAGCGACTCCTTCATTTATGAAATCGCCACTCATGATTTCTATAAAGATATAACCCCAGATGTAAAGGTGCGGTTTGATACTTCAAACTATGCGTTCGATAATCCGCAAGGATTCTCACGCGAGAACAAAGGACGTTCCAGAGTGATGAAGGATGAATGTGCTGGCCGCATCATCATACATTTCGTAGGCCTGCGCCCTAAACTTTATGCATATATTGTTGAGAATGAACAGTGTATACGCAAGGCGAAGGGCGTAAAGCCTAACATGTTGCAGTCAGTCCGTTACAAGGATTTTCGAGAGTGCCTCGACCGTAATTCAAGGGTACTGGGTACCCAACTTCAGTTCTGTTTGCATTATCACGACGTTTACACAGAATGCATGACAAAGTTGGCTCTGTCGAGTACAGATGATAAGCGCTTCGTTGAGTCGGACGGCGAGTTTACGATACCTTGGTGCCACTACTGCATCGAAAAGTAAATTATACCGTTGCCCTTACTTACTGCAACAAAAACAGCAACAACAACAAAACTGGTATTCAACATCATCACCTTCAACATCACCACATTCTACGCCATAACTGCTAGAACGTCGCCTTCATAAACTGCAGACAATCACCCTCTTCGTCTGTTCCAAGGATAGATCATTCTACATTATTCATAACAACAACAGCATGCTATTGGAATCAAATCGAGGAGCGGCTTTGCTGCGAAGCCATTTCTCTACCTACTAGAGCACCTGCCTGCCATCCCGGCGCGCCAGTCTACCTGTTTCGGCTGTTATCAGCTAACACTGTATTCCAGTTTATGTGAGTAACACTATCAAGATCACCTTTGAAGTTGGTTTTCAAATTTAACGAAGAAATGGTTAGTGAGAACTTGAATGAAAAAAAAAGAAGAATTAAATTGATTTAAACAGTGTACATTGTATATAAAATGCGTAATGACAAGATTAATTTCAAAGACGAGGAAATAAGTTGATTGCAGGAGTGAAAATAATGTATACATAATATGGATGATGTGTAATAAATAAGGTTTAAAATTGATTGAGTATTTCATTTCTTTTTTTTCCCTCTTGTCATACATAACAGAGTGGGTTACATTTTGTAATATGTCATTCACAAGTATTTGTTTTTCATATACACTGAGGGTTAAATATGTACTAAATAATAATAATATTAATAAACTTATCTTCTTTTGTAACACGTATATTGTGTTTGAGGTTGTCAATTGGTAAGTGAACATGTTTCTGTAGGTGCAATGGTTTACTGGCTGTTTACAGAAATAATAACTAAATATTCTCTTTGTTAGAGTTTAGTTGACAAGTGGTTAGTTACTTTAAGGCTTACTTTTACACTTATGTTATGATGTATAGACATATCGGCAAGCAGTCTACTAGCATACTGGCAGACCAGCGTACATACGTACCTGTTACACGCCAGTCGAGTTCCGGCTGTCTGCAAGGTCACATCGATGAATAAGCTCTCGTAGGTGATTGCACAATTTCTTGGAATAAAAAAAAAAAAAAAAATAAAGTATCCCGTCTGGGAACCGAACTCGGCATTTCCAAACATAATATTAATGCCTTTGCTGGGAATCGATGCCAGTATTTCCCAGAAACTATCAAAATTTTCCTAAATTAACATACACGCATTGGCCGGGAATCGAAGCCGAGTGCACCAAACTAAAATTAGCTTCAGCAAATATGCGACAATAATAATTAATTATTTATACGGAAATCAGAGGTAACTGAATTATCCTGTCTGGTATTTGTTTTCAAAATAAAATTCGTTACCCCGTCCAGGAAACGAAGTCGGTATTATTTGCAAATATATTTCCATAATTTTTTTCATTCTTCTCCCAAAACGACCGCATCAATGAATTAAGATTGGTGAGTTAATTTGTGTCGTTATTTTGTATATAATAATTTAGAGGTCAGGTTGCATGAAGCGAACGTATGTTGACCGCGGTGAGAGTGGTTGATAGTGAAAGTTGGTTGGCGTCTCGAACATGCAGACAATGGCTTGTGGGCAAACACAGCGAAGCTCAGTGAACATTAACTGATATTCAAACTTGTAAAACCTTTCGCGACTGAGCGCTATAACATATACGAACCGTAAGTTCTGTTTATGAGCGTAATTTTAAAATATGAAAGGCATTTGGTGATGGAACAAGTGTTTGAGAGCTGATGGCAGCATGGCGTGCAATGCAGGAATAGCTAGTAGAGAGACGTGGGAGTCCTACAGTCATGCACGTTATGCTGCTGGTATGCATATGTGAGTTCCTGTTTTGAATTGCGTTGATAGTAACGTGCTAGTTTTATTCAAAATATGGTTAATAGTAACATATTAATTTTTTATAAAAATTTTTTTTTGGATATATTCTATGAGACTTTATAAAGTAAATTGAACTTATACTAAACATTCAAATACGTGTTTGGCTACATGCACTTTCTAGTAGGGAGCGCTGTGTTGTGATTAATGACGATACTTGTTAATTAGTTGTTCGTACTTGATTTGTAAGTGATATATCGTGGTTAATATTTTTTTCATTATATTTAGTGTTTTGTGATTTGTAGTTTTATTGGGAAATTGTGGCGATATGGTAAGTGGTAATTCGTTTCTTGTGTTTAATATTTAATGTTTGCATTTTTGATAGTTATTTCGTGCTTTGTAAATTCATTGGAAAATCGTTGCTATATGGTATGTTACGGTGGTAATTCGTTGTTTTGTACGTGATATCTCGTGGTTAATATTTATTTCGTTATACATAATGGTTTGGTGTTTGTATATGTCTTTAGGGGAATCTTCGCGATATGGTATGTTTCAGTGCTAAATTCGTTTCTTGCGGTTAATATTTAATGTTGCATTTTTACAATTGTTTCGTGATTTGTAATTTTATTGGAAAATCGTTGCGATATGGCATGTCTCAGTCGTAATTGGGTTATAGTGCATAATATGTAATGTTGCATTTTTGACAATTATTTCGTGCTTTGTAATTTCATTTGGGAAATCGTTGCGATATGGTAGGTTTCAGTGGTAATTCGTTTCTCGTGGATAATATTTAATGTTGCATTTTGGCAATTGTTTGGTTCAGTTCGAATGCTATATTTATTCGTTTGACGTTTATTACTCAAATACGGCCTCGATATTTCATTTCCGAGCTCAGTATTGTGTCGGACAGCAATGGGTGAAGACCTATGTTATTCCCCACAAATGACAGAACCTTAGATCACTTGTCCCTTCCCTCGCCCATTCTCATTCGGTCGTCTGACTCCGAAGGGGAACATCTATGCCGCTCCAGAGCTCAGTCTTGGTTTGAACTCTGAGCTGGATTGATCTCCTCTTTACATCCATCCGTTCCATCCCCTCCCACCCCTCAACTTCCAATTAGTTGCGAGTGCTCCATCACCTCAGTCGTGGTCTGGACTCCGAAGGGCAAAAGCCTGTGCTGCTCCAGAGCTCAGTCGTGGTCTGGACACCAAAGAGTCAACATCGACTCTCCCCCCGATGTCCCTTGTACCATTCATGCTCCAACAACCATACGCCTGCCGCATACGCCCTTCCAGAAGTCCGTTTGTCCGTCGTACCAAATCAACAAAGACTCCACATGCAACACAGCGAGTGAGCTCACTCTACACCACAGGCGCCACAGGTGAAGTGTAGTGGTAGTGTCACCGGAGCAATGCAGGTGCAGTGAGCACCCGAGCACAGTGATACGAAGGGAAATCCCCTCATTTTCTGTTTTAATATTCTAAAGGACTTTACGGCAATGCATATGGTACATAAGAACACGTGTACACACAAACACCCCAGGTAAATGCCTTAACGCCCTAATATATTTCTTTGCTGTGTTTTTCTTTATGGACATATTTTTTAATCTCACGTGTAACCATCCTCATCTTATATCACAGTGTTTTTATGCATGTATATTCTTTTGTAGTGCAAGAGGTGATTTTAGCAACATGTGGGATCCTCCTAAGGCCAATGCAAAGTGTTTTTCATGCAAGGGTGATGTCTAGTAAGTAGTTCCACGTGGGGTGGTGGCCCGCCAAGCTGGCCAGCACGCAGCGTTTTTCCAGTGTCATAGTTCGTCTTGCGAGGAGTGTAGCGCGATATGTCGTGACTCGCGTTTCGCGCGCTGGGCGGCCATAAACTTTTTGCACAATAATTTTCTTCAGCAATAGACTTTATTAATTAACCGGAACCGTTGTTCATCTGCCGCCGAGACACCACCCCTCGTACCACCCAGTGCTTGCATCACTTGCGTGAACTGTATTTGTACAACCTAATATATTTATTGTGACCACGCTTACAGGTGTAGCTCAACAGCAGATGTAAGTTACCTCAGACGAGGTGTGTAGATCAATACCTAATAAATTATGCAATAACGCAAAATACCGCTGGTAATTATTCCAGGTAGCCGCAGGGCGTTTAAGTGATGGACCTTCTCCCGCAAAATTTACCGTTAGCATACAGAGAGTGCAATGAGTGTTTTTAATGGTCATGTGTAACAGCAACGTCGTAAGTAAAGTGTCGCACGGGCGTGTGGGGAACCCTGATATCACACAGCACAGCAAGCAAGAATATAAAATACTTTTCAGAGGAGTACTTCCGCTCCCTGGAGGGATTACGCCGTTGTCGTCGGCCGAACGATCCTGAGTATTAGTCATCTCTACCGACATCGTTGGTATTATTGTGGAGAATAATGTCTGGCGCCCTAGGTAACCAAAATTCCCAAACTACCAATTTAAAACTTTCCTATTTACCTCTCCTCTAACCTCAATTCTCATTTGACCACATGGCACCACGTCAAACCAACAGACCAAGCACAACACTTCTCCAGGGAAAAGAGGAGAAAAGAAGGGTAACACATATAGCCTATCACAACTCAGCTCAAGAGGAGAAGGGGGGCAAACAATCACCACACACCTCTGGTAGAGAATTGGAGTTGGAGAGGGGGGGGGGTGGTCCCACCGAACCTAACCTCACTTTGATGAAATTGCATATAGGCCACTCTTGCACACATGATCCAATAGCTCCATGCGCCCACTACTCGCGTTCATTAAACGTCGTAGTGGGTATTAGGAATTTTTTATATGACGCATGGCCGATACTGTTTTACAAGCTATTGCCCGAAGAATTCACGAGCTAATCGAACATCTGCTGGATATCTCACCATCGATACCGCGCATTCGCGAGTATGCCCATGATAGTTAATGCAGCATCATCCGATCTGGTCTCGAACAAACGACACACTCGCCATCATCTTCAATGCCCAGAAGCAAGTCACCCCTTTGCAATGCATATCAAAACTTTTCACAAACCCTTTATCCGTTGTACAAACTTACCCTCTTTAGTCACTTCACGAAACACATTTTCATTTATCCTTCTGATTAGAGAAGCTTTGCATGTACTACTATTTTGAGGAGCCCGTCTTATTCTCCCGGAAGCCCTTGCGGCAATACATAATATAAGTAAAAAGATATGGCAGCACTCTGAGAAGGCCCACACACATGTTCGCTCGCTCCAGAAGTAAACATGCAGATAATATCTTATATATTTATATATATATATATATAAGATTGGAATATACAAAATAATATATATAATAAATTTATAAACGAATATTTCTATGAAAAATTATATATTTTTATATATAATGCATACATCTACAAACATTTAAAAATAATATATTGTTATGTAGGTATAAGTGTTTCCTTCTGGGGAGAGCGAAAAAGTAGACCTACGTGGGTCTTCTCAGAGTGCTACCAAATTTTTTACTATTATAGAATTTGGCAGCATAAGCCGGGCTCCTAAAAAGAGGAGTAGCTGAAATTTTTCTCCAATCATAAACATAAATGACAATGTGTTTCGTGAAGCGAATCGAGAGAATAAGTTCGTGCAATGGATGAATAATTCGTGAAGTTTTGCGAAATATATCGCAAAGGAATGACTTGCTTGTGGGCATCAAACTATGTTAGGGAGTGTTTCACTGGTTTTAGTCCCGATCAGATGGTGCTGCATCGACTTTCATGGGCATGCTCGCCAATGCACGGTATCGATGTTGAGTTATCCAGCAGATGTTCGATTAGCTCGATAGTTCGTCGGTCAATAGCTTGTTAAAAAGCATCGGCCATGCGCCACATGACAAATGGCTGATACCCGCCAAGAAATTTAATGATAGCGATATATAAACGAATATATCCATGCCTGATAGCACAGTTGTTAATAAACCGGCAATTCAGTAATATCTTGGCAGGAGTCAGTCTGTAGGAGTCAGCCTGCGGAAAGTCAATCGGTAGAAGTCAGTCGGCAGGAATCAGTCGGCAGGAGTCAGTCGCCATAGTCAGTCGGCAGGTGTCAATCGGTAGGAGTCAGTCTGCACGAGTCTGTCTGCAAAAGTCTGTATGCAAGAGTCTGTCTGCAAGAGTAAGTCGGCAGGAGTAAAGTGTATGAATTCATGTATGCTTGAAGACGATGCAAGCCACTAACGATGTAAAATCGAATATGTCATGTACGACTATATCTTCAACTATTGCACAAAAATTACATGAAAAACAATGCTGTTACTGTTGCAAATCCTTCAGTAAAAGTTGAAACGATATCGACATGAAAAGACTGACTGTTTTAAGAACCCATATCTCATGCTTTCTTTAACCACTATAAATGTTTTAGACAGTTCACTCAACCTTACAACTTAAATAAACACATCAAGGCTGATAAATGTACTGTTATTTTGCCCAATGAGAAACCGCACGTTAGGACTTCGTTATCTCCTGTTGATACATTACAGAAAATGATCGCAGACGAAAAGGGAACTAGCTTGATGGAGCGTTACAACGATGATAACATGCAGATTATGCAAAGTGATACCATGAAGGAACACATCAAGTTCTGCAAGGGTTCGTCTACTGAAAGCCAGCAAGTGATGTTGGCAATACCCCGTGCTGCATCGATGGGTACTGTTTACAAATATGATTTTGACGGGACAGTTAACGCAAATAACGGAACGAGAGACATACGAAGCATAATAGATTCGATGGGAGTTGAATATATACTTGCAGGACGATCGCGTGAATTGGACTAAATTCAAAATAAACTGTTGTCAACTCTAAATGGCGAGGATGGCCGTGTGACTCCTACAAAGAAAAACAATCTTGATATCCAGGATGAAATAAGAGGCGAAGACGATCATGAAGATACAATTGATGATAATGATTATGACGATAGTGTTGAGGAATTATTTGACGAGAAGGACGATCAATATCTCGACATTCCCACACATTTCACCAACAAATTTCGTTCGACAAGTAGCGTGAAGAAGGCAGAAGGAGTCAAAAAAGCTCGTTACATATTTCCCGAAGACCCGAATGAAATTGTTTATAGATTCAGACATTTGATTGACCTGAAAAAATCGCGGGACTTTCTCACGCATTGATAAGATAGATTCAATAATCAATGAACTGAAGTGTCGGGGTTATGTAAGATAGGACTGTTGCTACTATTCATGATCTGCAAACATTTGAGAAATGTAAAGATTGAATGTACAAAATACTTATAAATATAATGTATTTAGTATATAGGTCTATATTAATTTAATTTACATATACATATTAATGTGTGTTTATTTTCTTTGTCCCTTCTGCTTTTCTGAAAAGGTTATTAATTTACTGGTGTAAACAATTAGATTGCGAGAGTCAGTTTTATATAAAATTAGAGTGTTTATTTTTCTTTTAACGCATTGACGATAAAAACTACTATCTTTTATAAAACACATGTATTTAATGTATAAAATAAGTTATGTTGAAAATAAAACCTAAAACTAAATATATTAGTATAAAAACTTTATGAGTATAGACCTCGACATAATTCAGTACAGGCCAATATCAGGCGGTATAATCGAGAAATTAGCGCCACCTAGACAATGCAAATATAAGCCAATATAGAGGATGATGAAAGCACCACCTATATGTTAAATCATAAAGAATTTAAGCTGTCACGTGGTGGCTTAGACAAATTAAGTCCCAAATTGGTGATACGGAATGACAGAGCATAAGTAATTGGGAAACAAGGTGATGATGTTATGGTGGTAGTAATTAAATCCAAGACGAGTTACATGGATTAATAAAGTATGGATATAATTCAAGATGGTTGGCATGGAAAGACTAAGTATGAAGAAAAGTTGGCTAAGCGAATGTAGAATGCAAGATGGTTGGCTGAGCATTGGTAAGAGCGGACGACAGCTCGCCTGACGACTAAATCGAGTAAGTAGCACTGCCTGGGGTGTAAATCTGTCATCTGTACACTAGCACCACCTACGTGATGAAAATGTAAACAAATGAGAACGGAAAAAACTATTTGGCGTGTTATGTGCGTTAGACAGAATGAGCTAGGATGAGGTAGAAGAGGGGAATGTTAACACAATGAAATTGATTGGGGGTTGTCAATCGACTGCTGGATGTGGCGCTGAGAGTACCTCTGGGAATGTGTTTTAATACAATATTTTTAATATTATTTATTTTATATTTTGGAATTATTTTTAATGTTAACTTAAAAAATATAAAAGTTTTACCAATTAAAAAAATTATGTTTAAATTCTTTTTAATGTGTTTTTAATGTTTTGTAAGTGTGTGGGTATTTTGTTTTAATTTATTACAATTCTTTTAATTTTTAAAATTTGTTTATAATTTTTAAAATTATTTTTGGATTTTTTTTGGATTTTTTACTTTAAGGTCGTTCAAGGTCAAAGGTCAAGGTCACCTACATCTAACATGGTGGACAAGATAACTGCCGGGGGACATCAATGATAGAGCTTGAACCGGTTCGACGCTCCGGTGCCCCGCCCCCTTATGACCGACTTCGCATTGTCTACTACTATCTATATATTATAATATTAAATTTATATTAATTTTGAATATAGAAAAAGATAAAATTGATACGTTGTGAAATGCTCCGTACGAAATAGTTTCGACGCCAAATATTTTAAGTAGCTGAGTGCCCGCATGAATTAGGTACGTTGCCCTGTAGTGTAATTTCTCTCGGCTTAAGCTTTGTTTGCATGAGTAGGAGGAATAGCTTAAGAAAAGTTTGTAATGACCTAGAACGGACACTCTATGCAGATAACTTATAGATTCTGGCTGCTGTGTGAATCGCTGCAACTAAAATCCGCTCTGCTCGCTCTGTCTGGTCGGCGTGATCCGGGAACGTGTGAACCCACCTTTAGATGTGTTCACGATAAATTTCGTTTACCTAAGAGACGTCTCCATAGAACGTATACATAAAGTGTTGCTCATATAGAATTTTCTCGCCTTTATGTTCGAGTAGCCTAATCACACACGACTATACATTATCTTGATTTTGGAGACGTATTGATTTATTAAGTAACTGAAGTAATTTAGACGTATTTATAAAAGTGCTGGAAGAAAGTTATCTTGTCCAACAAATCTTTAAATAAATACAAAAATAAAATAAATTATTTTCTTCGCCAATTCTGTTGGCTCAAGGCCTTGTTTACACGACACAAAATACAATATCGCCATACCGCACACTTCTGCTAGTCGATAATGCTTTCTAGAAGACACATACACGATGAACGTGTCCGTGTGTCGTAAAGAATACCTACTCACATTCTCGTAACCTTCATCACGTAAACGGAGCAGAAAAAGCGTGTTGTAGACTGCTTGGTCACCTGTGCGAGATATTTATATTTCGCTGATACGCAGTTGTTTCAGCACTTTTCACATCCATCTAACAACATTTATTTCAACGACACACGCGTGTCTGATAACGTAGGTGGCGAGGTAGAAAAATTATATTATCATCTTACACTTAGAAAAAGGTTTCGTTTAAAAATGCAAAGTTAGTATGATGCAAAAAAATTAATTATTTGTAGGGAGGCAATAAATATATTGTTGCTGAGACGAAATTTGTAAGATTGGGTTGGCACATCTTATCTAGACTATATATTAACGTGATTTTTAAAAAAAATAAATATATTACTACTATGTAAATGACTATTACATAGATAAATATTTTGAACAGTTACAGCTTTACATGTTTATTATGTACTGAACTTGTTTCATTTGTATTGTTTAAACCACTAATGATTAGCAACAAATACACGAACAAAAACACTTACTATCCTAATAGTCAAGAAAACTGCAAATATGCATTCGAGGTCTATATTTGAATTGAAGCCACGGTCCTGTATTGGCCAGACTATTCGCCTCCCACCTATGCGAACCGGGTTCGATTCCCGGCAATGTCGCTCGCATATTTTCGCATGTGGGAGTCGTGCCATATGATGCCGCTGGTCAGCGGAGTTTCTCGGGGATATTCGGTTTAACCCGCCCTTGCCTTCCAGCGCTGCTCCATACTTACTCCGCATCACCCCCATCGGCTCTCAAGGTCTCGATGTTAATAGCAGTCCAGATCTCTCCATTCCACTCTAAATTTGAACAATAAGGATAACCTAATAAATGTCAATACTGGATCAAGCTTATTTTGTTGCTGTCACAAATTTTCTAATAATAGACATATCACACTGTTTCAACCGACCAAATGATCACTCCAGAAAAATATTAATTATACCTTCCTTGATATTTGTAATATTTACTGAAACAAAACCGTCTGGTTGAACGTGTGTATTAAATGCATGCAATTGTCGTTGGGACAACAAATAGGTGTTCGGCAATACAAAATATTTTTTTTTAGTTTGAATAAAGTTAATTAACGAATGTAGATAATTTTAGCAATAACAGATAAGTTTTCTGAACTAAATATTGTTCTGTGTGAACAAATACATTTAAATAAATTTATTTGGTATCTAAAACTATATCCTCTCATGATCACAGAAATGTCAATAATTCATATAGCGAAGGGTATAACATCGCCAGTAATGTAAGCATCTGCGGGTAACATTGGACAAAATATTGTTAAGCCTATTTAATTATGCTCCTGTTAGAAACTAATGTACTTTGTTCTCTTTTATGATTTCGTTTAGAGAGTGCAGTGCTTAAACGAAAATTTTTGTTTTGGAACAGTTTTTTTTTAAAAAAAGGACGTATAAAAATGTTCAATCTTTAGGCAAAAGTTACACTAAAGGATAAAGTTTCTCAGTAATGTAATTCGTAAGTAGGGTTTTAAAAAATGTTCACACTACAGTGAAACACCTAAAGTACTTATCAGAACTATGCAAATACTTAACAACATGGGTTGAATAAAAAGAAGTGGCAACACCACTGACACCTCGTATGCGTAAGTCACAGAGCCAGAGTTTTCCGTCGCTGCTAACGTCATACGAGGAAGTGCCGCGCGTGGGAACGGCTGTGTGTTGTTCAGTCAAGTACTGTTGTAGTACAGGAAAGTAAAGGGAGGGGATGAAACCGCCGCAACAGTATGTCTACGAAAGAAGAACGAGGCGCGTGGATCAGAATTGAAGTGGCACGTGGTCGGAGCGCACAACACTGTGTTCAGGGACGGCGTGAGGCTGGTCGTGTTGTGATGCAGTGCATAGTACAGAGGCGTGACGAGTGAAGGCAGTGATGCCATTCAGGATCACCACTTATCACTATGACCCCCAATGTACAATGCAACTTATTTAGTTTCTTTCGTGCTAAATGTGGTTTGCTGATGGTGTGAGTAAAGATAGATTTTGGCGGCTGTTAACAATGAGGTCTTGAGAGCCGAGGTGGGTGAAGCGAGGTGAGCAAGGAGCAGCACTGGAATGAAAGGACGGGGGAAACGGAGATCCCCGGAAAAACCCGTCGACCAGCGGCATCATCTGGTATGCTTACCACATGCGAATATCCGGGAATGACCCCACAGGGAACCGAACCCGGTTCGCCTAGGTGGGAGGCGAGTAGTCTAACCACCACACCAGCGCGTCTATATCGCCGATTGACTGTGTGGGACTCAGCTGTGGCGGTAGACGTATGCCACAAAACAGTGTTCTACATTCTGCACGACTTTCTTGGATTCTGCAGAACTGCCGCACATTGGGAACGACATCAAATCACGAAGGTATAACAATGGTATCTCTGTGCACATGCATAGGAATTCCTGAACCACTGCAAGAGGGATGGCACAGTATTACTTGGTGGGATCGTTGAAATGAAAGAAACCTGAGTTCAGTAGTGCCAACCAGGCTTGATGCGGCAAAAAATAAGTGGAAGAATCGTGGATCACCTCGTCTAAAGACAGTGCCCCCTCCACAATTTGTGTCAGTAATGTTCATCGTGGCATATGACACCCATGGGATGATGGTGCATCATGCTTCACCTCACAGGCAGATGTTCAATGCAGCCTACTACCACCTTTTCTTGGTAAACTAACTATGTACTGCACTCACGAGAGTGCGACGGCAATTCATAACAATAATTTTCATCATCCTTCATGACAATACATGGTGTCACACTGCTTATACTGAAACGGATCTCTTCTGTAACAGATAATGGAAGGTACTGGAACATCCGCCGTATTTACCCAATATGAGTCCGTGCTATTACCATCTCTTCGCCAAAATGAAGAAACCATTTCGCGAAAGAAGTACGACACAAGGGGAGACGTCATGCACAGGATAGTCACTCCTAGCCTCGCTGATGGTGTACAACAACTTCCACATTGATGAAAGAAGGCGAGTGAGTGAAGAGATTTGGGCGGCTCGTAACAGCGAGGTGTTGAGAGCCGATGAGGGTGATTGAAGTGAAAAATATGAAGCAGCGTCGGAATGAAGGGGCGGGGGAAACGGGAGATCCCCGAGAAAACCCGCTGACCAACGGCATCGTCCAGCACGATTCCCACTTGCGAAAATCCGGTGACCCGGCCGGATATTGAGCCCAATTCGCCTTGATGGAAGGCGAGAGTGCTAATCGCTCAGCCACCGTGGCCCTATGAAACAAGGTGGTACACCTTTGAGAGAAAGGAGATTACATTGAATACATGTAAATAGCGTTTCGTCAGCCAACAAAGCAAAATGTGTATTATAACAGTGTTGCCAAAACTTATTTTCCAACCCAAAACCCAAGTATTTTGGGTAAAAAGTCATACTGAAGGACACACAAATAGTTATTGAAATATCTCGTTACCTATGGTTGGTTGGTCGTGTTTCGCATAGTATCTGATACTGTATCTGATGCTGACTTCTGAGGTGTTGTCGATATTTTCCAAGGACACTCCAAGGAAAGATGCAGTTATGTGGACCACAGGCCTGGCCCTCAGCAGTATAGCATGTCCTGATTCACTCGCACCGACCGCCACATCTGTGAACACAAGAACAAGCCATGCAGTTTACATGGGACAGTTCACAGTGTTTACAGTGGTGTGGTACACACAGTATCGCTGAGACGTCTTATCCTTAGCTGTTGCAACTGCCGATCCAAATAAAGCAGACCCCTTTGAAAACAGAAAATGCCGTCATATCTGGTTACACATATGTATGTTCTATAGATGCCATGAATATCGGGACAGTGATGTAGGGGTGTCCCCAACACGAAAACGGCACTGGGAAACTTGTGATATGTTTGGGTGGTCATTATTATGTTCGCAAGTTGCCCAGTGGAGCCATGCGATGAAGGAAGTCAATCGAGAGCACAGAATTCACTGAATGTTTCGCTGTGCCATCAGTGTTAACCTGATCACTACCAAGGAGGACCAAGTATCGCAGGAGATTGTTGCTCATACCAGGACGATACCAATTCTGGCAGTGTCTCTCTCAATGGTGAAGTCCAGATTTATACGCGATCCGGTACCCTTCATACTCGAGTGCGTTTGTCATCAGTGTCCAGTCAAAACTTGTATTCGTACACTTAATATGATGCATCGTTATTCTTCAGCCGCCCATGCCGCATGATTACGATAAAACTGAGAACCAAGTCACTTTTATCGGGATGTTGATATAAGATTGTGCAAGTGAAACCGAGAATGCAAGTCTTCTTTAGCAAGTCGCCTCGTAATACGAAATAAGGATCACAATCGATGCCGCTGTACCATTCGAGTAAGAAGATAGTAATACTGTTGGTTGATATTGCGCTTACTAGACAATGAGTATTTCCTATTTCTCGTTGTCATTCTGGGTTGCTCAGAGCAATCCAGATGCGTATTTATTCCCTCATACCAATTTATACAACAAAATTAAATATTATTTGGTTCAAAACTCTTGTAGAAATATAATAACCTTATGCTGATGCCAATTTCTTGTGTGTTTTAAACATAACCTATTTTTGAAAGAAGCGTTGAATTACTTTCCTTCAACACATAGTGGCAATACCCTTCACATGACCTGCCCTTCACATGACCTTGAAACCGAACTTTACGATTATAATTCCTTTCGCAGACTCAGTCTCTAGTGCTAAAATAATAAAATTCCACTGTTCTGGTTAGGGATAATAGTCAAGTAAAATAAATAACTTGAAACGACTCGGTTCATTGCGAAACGATGTTTTTAATTTACCCAGGTAAAAGAGTTTCCTAACAAGGAACCTGCGTCTCATTCCTTTCGCGTGTTCCGGTGGTTATCAGATTTTAATTGATATTACATTCACAGCTAGCTGTAGTAAGATGATATAAACTGCAAGAATACTGTTTTATTGTTTAGGAACAACCACGAGTGGAAAAAAGTTCCCAAATAACGCTTAGTCACTCATAGTTACATAAAGGACTGTCTACTTGATGCACTTTATGAACACATTTAGTAACGAGCTTAATTTTACTAACAATAAATTACGACGTGGAGCCGCAAATAATATTAGTGCACTGCACTGAACTAGTTTGTAGTTTGCGTATCAAAATGGCCCCTGCACACTTATTGATTGACGCACAAGTTGACAAGCGTCTGTTCTAAGAGCTCTTCTGTGACGTAGCCCTCAAAGACATTAAATAATATCGAACAGGGTAAAATATTGTAAAAATCTGGCCTTTATATTACAGACCGTTAACGGGCGTGAAACAATCTCGGATGATGACGTTTATGAAGAATGTTTTTTTTTGTGCCAGGAAAGCAATGTGATTCTTTGATTCGGTTTTAAATAGTAAATTGGTTTGGTAAACTTTCGGACAGGTATCGTGGTATGAGAGCCGAGACACTAGGCATCTCAGTTGACAAGGCGGTAGCGGACCGCAGGGGCATTAAAATTTCCCGTTTTTTCCTAAATGAACGATTAAGCTTTCGGAAAAGCCTATTTTGTCTCCAAACTTTCCCTATTTCTCTCCAGCAAGTAAGAAATTTCCACAACTATGTGAAAAAATTGCTTGCTCCTCTATACGGCTAAGAATCTCCTCAATATGGCTGAGGTATCCTGAAAATCTGCTAAATGAGGAGTCGATAAAATAAAACAAATTAAATATTAATATTTAAATTTTAATTTAAATTATAATTAAAAATTTTAAAGGCGTAAGTAATAATTATTGTATATCACCGAACTCGTCTTTCAAGGCGCATACGATCATGATGTCATAGCGATTTTGTAAGACAATGAAGGGATCACCATATTGGATTTAATAGGTATCCCCCCACCCAATACCCAAAACTCGGTCGCGTCAAACCGCTTTACTAAGACCCCTCACCCACACCGCAACCCCTATCCAATTTCACCAACCCACCTACAACCTTCTCTCTTCGACCCTCCATCCAACTCCTTTTTGCATTTGAAAAGAGTGTCTAAAAATTAAAGCTATCTGTATGGTGTCAATCAGCATCGTAGATTATATTGAAATCATCAATACATACGCTCCCCCCCTTTGCCAAATATACACCTCCCGCTCACAGCTCATCCCTAGACAATGACAAGCCCTTCCCTCCTGCCACCCACCACCCACACCATGGCTTCGGCGAAATGAAATACTCTAATCTAACGACCATGGACCCCAACCACCATTTCCCACCTCTCCAAATGTATCGACTTCCCTCCCCCCTCATTAACCCATACCACCCCCCTCTACCTCTTCCCACACTGCTCACTGGTTAAGTGATAGGCTGGCCTTGACAAAAACAATCGTGAAAATATCACGCGTCCAGGAATCAGTGTAATTATAAATAATTAATATTACTTTATTAACATTGATGTTATTATTCTTTTGAAAAAACCCCAGATCTTAAAAATAGTGCAATGTATCAAAAAATCATTTTTTTAAACGCAAAAGCAATTAATAAAATTCTAAATATGTAAATTTGACCATTTCCCATGTTAGCACGAAAAATTTTAAAATTGAAAATATTTTTTCAAGGAAGTATGGGAGAGTGAACCCACGACCTCTTTAACAGATAGGCAGGCACCCTGGCCACAAAGTTACCCTAAATGCGACAAGAATGTCTGCTTAAATGTTCTATATTAGACATCCAAACAAATTGACTGCATTCCCTCGTAGCATTACATTGATTAGTAATGTACTAATCGTTTGATTATATTATTACATTTATTTTCATTTAATGCATTGATTTAGAAATGAACACTATTATTTCTGATCTAATTTTTAAATTATTTAATCGTATTTAGCATTTTAAAACTCTATTAACGGGAATCAATATGTTAAAAGAACTATTTTTTTTCAGTTGGTGTCTGTATCTTAAATTATGTTATGCGCCTTAGCACACATCGAAATTTTATATTCAGTTCAAACATTGTGCAAAATTAACTACAGCATCGCCCCAGCCAATATGATTAGCATAACTGTAGTGAGTAAGTATCTGAAATCCTTTGCAGTGGAGGAAGGCACTATAGAGAAATTTCACTTTCAATGTAAATCTCTTCCCGCCCTGCATTCGTCCGATGTTGGTGCAATTTACAATGAGACAATTAAGCCTTGCATTACCAACAGACTTCAGGAATTTAGTGGACGTGGAAGCAGCTGGACTTTGCAACTAATATCGCATATATATCCATATTTCATAATATAGGACATTTACAGTTTGTGTTGCACACAATAAGTTACCCAAGTTTAATGCTAATAGGAAGGCTTGTATCGATTTACTCTGCCCGGAGGGAATGTGTTTCCACTACACCGTCATATCAGCTTTGTTTCCTGCCACACACCATGTCAAGAGATTATCTACATATCGAAAACCTCACGACATTTTGAATACTGAAGGTCTGTTGATACGTGTAGTGATACAAGTTATTAGTAAGTTCGAAGAGAACAATTCTATTTCTATCGGTGTCTACTGCGTTGTGGACAACAATAACAGTATAATTAACGAAATTTGCGATAATGATGGGGTTGTGGTACAGATGTATTTTCTCCTGTACATTATGCACACCATGTAAATGTTTTGGCCATTCGCGCTAGTGGTAATGCCGCATATTTGAATTTAGTTTCCATTATAAATTTGTTGCGGCTGGTTGGCAGTCAGCTGAGTAAGAACTGTTACAAAAAATATGTTTGCAATCATTGTCTCCAGTATTTTAGAACTGAGCAGAAACTCGCAAGTCATACTATTCTTTGCCAGCAACAAAAAGCTGTTTGCAGTACTTTCACCACTGGGATCGACAAGTACTTGGAATTTAAATATTGCAGTAAACATCAAATATTGAGTTTTCGTCGACTAATGCGACGTTGAAAGTTGCTTGAAACCTTTAGTCCAACTGTCTGCCCAGTAATGAGACAAGTACAACTTGAACTTCAGACTGCCCAAGAGACAACTTGTCGCTGTATTTCATAAACTTCAAAAATATGATGCTCACTTTCTCATAAAACCTTTGGCTGAACGTCATGTATTACAAACCAATGGAACCATGGAAATTGAAAACCCTGGTCAAATAAAGGTGATTGGAATGACCCTAGAGAAATATAAATCCATCACCAAACAAATCCCTAATGGGACTGATTTCATAGGAAAGACACTATATTTTAAATTACGTTTTATTGACTCATTCCAGTTTATGAGCACCTCTCTGGAAACTTTGGCAGGTAATTTACAACCTGCACAATTGAGTATCACCCGCTCGAGGTTTCCAGATAACACACAATCTGAATTGGTAAAATGGAAGAGAGTTTTT
This sequence comes from Dryococelus australis, assembly GCA_029891345.1. NCBI lineage: Eukaryota > Metazoa > Arthropoda > Insecta > Phasmatodea > Phasmatidae > Dryococelus > Dryococelus australis. The sequence goes on from CM056997.1 coordinate 201,732,371, forward strand.
TCCGTATGACTTTGTTAAGTCGACAGCCAGCCTGATGTACACATCACGCACCAATGGACACATTTCATAATATGATGAAAGGCACATTAGTGATGAGGATTATGCTCATGCCCAATCTCTTTGGGATGTGTTGAACTGCGTAAACTTGTTGCAGTACGCCATTCATTATTTACGTGTGGACACTTGTTTGCTGGCAGATATTTTTCAGAATTTCAGGACTGTACATTTGGCTCATAACGGTCTTGATCCCACCATGTATGTCACAGCTCCGTCTCTTTCATGGGACACTTTATTTTCAATGACACGTGCACTGCTAGAGTTGTTGACAGACCCAGACATGTTTCTTTATGTAGAACGTGGGGTTAGAGGTGTCATTACCCAGGTTTCCAGAAGATGAATGGAAGATAATCATATGTACATGTGTGAAGATTAAAACCTCAGTGTGGTATCGAAAATGTCTGTTATTTCGACATAAACGGGTCCTATAGTCACACAATGTGATGCAAGATTCCCATTGATAATTTTGAGTGGGTTGAGTATGACGTGTTTTCATTGTGGGATTTCGCAAACCGAGTGAATGACGGTGACACTTGCTTTATGGCTGAAGTGGATTTGTCTTTTCCAGATGAATGCCACACTGCTATAGAAGATCTGCATTTGGCCCCAGTAACTGACATACCTCCAAGCAACTCGCATAAAAAACTTACTTTGACATTCGCGCCATGGAAGGAATATGTTATAAACAGGGAAACAGTGAAGCACTATTTGATGTGTGGGGCCAAACTCGGCTCTGTTCATCGCGTTCTGTGCTTTGAGCAGAAGGCATGGTTGACACCATACATCGAATTTAACATTGACAAGCATGCTCAGGCTGCAATCGAATTCGAGAAATCGTTTTTTAAGAGATGTAAAAGAGATGTTTAAGAGATGACGAGATGTCAAAGGGCTCTGTTACGTTTAACAAGCCTTTGTACACTGGCGTTGCGATACGCGACCTTTCCAAATTGCCCTATATGAATTTCATTATCAGTATATGTGTCTAAAATTTCCTCTGCCAGCCTTGCATCTCCTAAATTGCGACACCGTTTTCTTGATCTATTATATTGCTTGTGATGAATGCCGTCTATAGGGTAACTGTCCCAGCTTTAAAAGCACAGTTTGACACTTCTAACTAGGTGCTCGATAATCTGCAAAAATTCTTACGCGAAAACAGAGGATGTACCAAAGCTGTGAAGGATGAATGTGCCAACCGCATAGCCACACACTTTGTGGGTTTACGTCCCAATCTTTGCACATACATTGTCGTGAATGAGCAGTGTATACATTAGGCAAAGGGTGAAAAATTCAACGTGTTGCAAAATCTCTGTTAAAAAGATTATCGGAACTGCCTCGAAAATTGCTCCAGGGTTTTGGGAAACCAATATTACTTTCGTTTGCGTGGTCACGAAGTCTACACCGAATGCGTGACCAAATTAGTGTTATCGGGATTGGGTGATAAGTGCTTCACTGAGCCGGATAGAGTACCAACTTTACCCAGGGGGCACCACAGAATATCTGCCTAAATTTTTCCTGCAACACTAGACTCAGTACCACATTAAATACAACTCTACCACCTGCAATAACTGCAACACCGCCAATGATGACCATCTGCAAGGCTATCTGCTGCATAAGCATCGTAGTACCCCCTCTCAGCTCGAGATGACATTACTACATATTCAGCACTCTCGGCGTGCCTTTAAACCTGGAACAACCTGCTGTTAGCCTAACTGCAGGGCATGCAGACAACTGTCAGTCAACAACTTTCAACAACTGTCTCTCTTCAGAAATCTATCGAAAATATCTGCGATCCACCACCACATGAAGTCCTTTTTGTCACCGTCGCCATTCAACTCAAGAAATCTTCTTCTCTACATTACCCCCTGTGTTTCTCTTCACAGTGTGTTACGGCATGACTTTATGTGATAATTTTTTATCAACGAAAATACAGTGCTACATGTCATCGTTGGTGTGTACTCGGCAAGTCTTACATAAAAGTATTTTCTTCCTGTATGTGACTTATGAACGCCCCATCGGTGCACCGTAAGATGTTTCTGAATAAGTTGGTTTTGCAATTAATTGTTGTAAAATGTTTCTATGAACTGCTTGTTTTGTAAATATGAAATTGATTTTAAGGAGAGGTTTTACAAAATGTGTGAAATTGTTGTAAAAGTTTTTGTAAATATGACCAATGATTTCATAATAGGTTTTATAAATGTGTAAGAATGTTATAAAACTTTTATAGATAACTTTATTCTGTGAGTAATTGTTTTAATTTTTTGTAAATATGTTTATACGAATTTAAAAAAAAAAATTATGAGAACATTAAATTCATTGGTGTGTATTGTTATTTGTTTAGTTCCTTATTTCGTTTTAATAGATTGTCTTTATACTATTTAACTTTGCGGGAATGTGGATATGAAGTATTCGTGAACGATGAAGTAATTGTTTCAAAATACATAACAATACTAACATTATTTGGACGATTTGAAAACCTATGAGGGGCGAATGACTACGGAAGAACGCTGACATGAAAATACCGGGGGAACTGGAGAAACCCAAGAAAACTTATCACCACGAACCGGCTGTAGATTGGACCTGGAAAGTCTTAATAAGAGGCTAACTACACTTAAAAAAAATTATATATATTGAACATATCGACATAGTTATATTTTAGCAGTAAGGAATACACTAATAGAAAGGACCTAGTGTTTGTTAATGGAAAATGTGTCAGGTGCAGTGAGCTTGCCAGAGGGTAAAAGTCCTTTGGAAGAGAAATATATTTACAGCTAGAGATCCAGGTAAAAATTTAACAACTTCTTTCCTGGACAACGGGGCTAAAGACTATTGCTGCTCCAGGACGTCCTTCGCCCTACATCACTAAGTAACGACATGCAATAACTTTGTCTTGCAACTTTTAACAAACTACAATATTATTAAACACTTTCCAAGATGAGGAAACACGTAGTTAACAATCACTCGATAAAATCCAGTGTTTATGTCATTAAAACCGTATAACATACAAATTGCTATGGTTGTGAGTCAACACAAGGATGTCTGCTGCTACATTTGGTCTACCACACATAATTTGTACAAACTCCGCATACCTAAGGTCATTTAACATATAGGTTTGCTATATCTGAGAGCCGATGTGGGTGGTATGCTTAAATTGTTCTTGTTCGTGGATAATAATTTGAATATATTTTATTTTGATAACTCATTAAGTTATAACACCTTTATTGGTAGGGTATTAATATAAAATTGTATGTTTTCTAATAAGTCACCTTTCTGCCTTTGTTAATTACTTCATTAATATGTTTGCAAGTTCTTTGGCATAGCATAAATTAGCAGGGAAATAGTTTCGGAACTAGTATTTTGAAAGGGATAAATAATAACCCAGATAAATTTACAGTATAATTTCTTTATGTACGAAGATTTTCTTTTTGTCTTACCAAAATAAAGAATGACCCAGGGCTAGGATGACTCGATGTTACGGTCTCGGCCTTGTATGTTTATTACAGAGTTTCATTTCTTCAGAATTTCTAACGCTATTTTTTTATCTGTTGAGTGTGCTTCTTTCAATGTTTATTTTATATTACTTTCCGAAGGTTGAATGTTTGGTAGATTCCCTCATAATGATAAGCGATTTCATCTTGTGTGTTTACTTTGCAGTGTTCGCCTTCCCCTTCTTTCTCCTTTCTTTCCCTATTTCTGTCCCATCCATTCGTCATTTGTTTACATCGACTGTTACTGACGTCTTACATGTTGGTAGCTGTTGTTTGTCATCTGTCGCATACGTTACCCTACGCCATGTTTGTTTACATCATGGAGGCTGCCATATTTGTTTTTTTTTGTAATTTGTCTCTCACCTTCGTTCGATGCCATCTTGGTTCTTCGTTTGTCATTTGTTTCCCACATAGTTCGGCCATTGGCTGCTAGGAGTGCCGCCATCTTGGTTTTGGCATTGGCAAACAAAATGTGGCACCTCAGTCGTCCGATTAGTCGCTTTTATTCGAATTATTTCTGGAGTTGGTCACTAGGAGTGCTACTTTATTTAGAACTCAAAATACCATCTGTAATGGCGCGGGATCGAACTGCTGGTCCTTGGGTCACCAGACAAATGGCTTAGACCACTCAGCTATCATGAGCTGCGGCAAGATTTTATAAGAAGTATACAGCCTGGAGACGAATAAATAATATTTTGTCTCTGGTTAAAGACAATATATTTTTATTTATTGTATATCTTTTAAGGTTTCTATCTGAACATAATAATGTTGTAAGTAAATTTTTAAAGTATTACTTTTTTAGATTCATTTTATATAAATTTATATATAATGATATTTTTAATTATATTTTTTCTTATTTAGGTTTAACATACATAAATATTATTTGGATTTATCTTATATACTTTTTTTAATTATTTTATTTTTAGTATAGATACTTTTAAGTTGATTTGTAGAGTATATTTTTATTCAATTTTCACTAACAAGCATATCGAGTGACATGTCTACACAATCGTATTCCTTAGACAGATAAGAATATGTCGTCCGAAATAATGTATCATTACGTGACTATGACAAGCACCATATTACCTAACCTAATCATCTTGTAAGAACTCTGAATATATTTATTGTATTTTATTTATCTTGGCATCCACTAAACCTAACCAACTCACACTAGTCATCGCCAGACCCCCTCTTTACTTCTCCTCCTTCCAGTCTTACTTAACAACCATATCACTAATCGAATGGTACTAAATACAAAAACTGATATAATACCTTTCACCATGAAATTAGCTTGCCTCATTTATGCTATTGACAATACAGGCAATATACACCACCATACCTCAAACATACTGATCAATAATAACTGTCAACTATATTGACTGCCATTTCAGCCCATTTAACTTCACCAGTTATACACATAAACAAACCATACTAGCTTCCGATACGACATGCACTCACATAAATTTGATTAAAAAACACCACCGAATTAATAATTCTTTCAGAGGAGCAGATATACAGATGACTATGAATATACCTATTTTTTATATTATTATTTACATTTTAATTTTTTTCATTCGCACACATATTATGCTAATCAATAGATATATCACCGCATTTTTGCAAAATATCTGCTCTACAAACCATAACCCCAGCATACTTAAGTCATGCCACACAGAACACATTCTATATGCAACATAAGATAACAACTACTTATTTTATACCACCTTTACACCATTCATTAAACCCACCCACCAAAACCTACTAGTTGACAACCGTCCAGCATACCGGACATTAACATAAATCACTCTATGAAACAACAATATAGTTAATTATGCCTGCCATCGATACTAATAGCTGCTCTTACAAAACCTACCAGGTAACTTACTTCCAGCATACTTAACAATCATCTTGATAACTTAATGGTACTGAGTACTAAAACAGATATATACTAACTTTCACCATAGTAAGGGGTTAAAGATTTAAATTTTTCTACTATGTGTTGTTTTACCTTTGATATGTCTGTATGTTGGCGCGATCGAAATAATAAATATTTACGCTAGAATTTATGTTTCAAGTGTGAAATATTCTAAGCCTTGTTAGTTAGCGATGTTGCAGGTCGCGAGATACCTCTGGGCCAAAGTTCTGGGTTCGAATCCGACTTCATTTTGTCATTATATTCAGCAACATTTTTACACTTGGCACATGTCGTTAATTAATCACCGTTTGTAAAATATGCATTTATCACAGCAGTCTTGGAGTCCAAATTTTCGTTCTAAGCAATGCCTGGACGTTGTTCACAACGATCTGCACGGCTCACATTTTTCATAGCAACAATTTTATTCTCCTTCATCACAGGCTAGCGTAATATTATGGACGCTCGTTCTGAAGATCTTCGCACAGTAACGACAGTGTTTGGCGAATGTTATAGGAATACATAACGAAGTCAAAACGCAATTTTTCTGGAGTCGAGATGAAATACAAGGTTTTGTCATGTTAGTAAAGGTCTAAGTTTTTTCTAAGATTATTAGCGCAGTTCGTGCACTGTTTAGTATTCATATGGACCTGTTATAAATCTCCACCAGTTTAGCATTGTGCAGGAACCTGTGTTCGTAGCTCAAATCATAGATATATTAATTCACTTTCTGACATAGAAAAACATTTGGTAATTTTTCCCATTGTTCGGCATCTAAAAAAGAGAGCCAATTTTTTCTTAACTATAAAACTGTCAAAGTAATTATTTTGTATCCGTTGATACCAAAAAATTATTGTGGTAAAAAATGGTTGTTCCTTAACATTTTAAATACTGTAAAAATTACTAAACATCACCGCTAAATTCGTTACTGTTAGAAGTGTGTACATTCTTACTTAAAAAAAATCCAAGAAAAATCCGATACCATACTGACTAGACACAGGCTCCCTCAGTTTCAATCCGCTTTCCGGCCCTAACTCACTTCCCCATACCAAAAAAAAAATGTAACAGTAATTGAACTACGATGACTTTATTTTGCTTTTTTGAGGAAAAAGAGGATTTCAATCATATATTAATTCGTGTTATGAGACATTTCAATAGAATTAACTGTTCCAGAAATATAGTAAAATTTTTTGTAAATTGCCCTTTTGAAATCCAGGAATGTAAGCTGTCTTCCACATTACAACGTGTTTGCGAGGTTCATTGAAAATATTAAAAATAACTCCTACGGTAAATTCAAATTTTTCAAAACGGCTATATATCACAAAAATTGCCTATGGAAAAGTTCCCAGTACGATAATTTCCTGCTATTATTAATTACATACTCGCATAATTTACGACTAGAATGCCAAGTTTGGTTCATATAGACCATATGGTTCAGTAACTGTAGTATATTAACTAAACATTTTTTAACATATATAAAAAAATTGAGAAAAAAATGCCGTGACAAAGTACAATGAAAAATAATAATATTATTACTGTTCATAAAGGTACCGAATATATATCCATTTCGGATCAAATTGTTTACATAGATCACTGGAAGAATAACCCAAAGTAATTTTTACATTAAGTAGCGTTTTGTATAGGATATGGTTAAAACTATAAAAATCGAACGTACTTATAAGGTGGTCTAAGAGTAAAATTTTCGTTAAAATTATGTGTAGCAGCTCTAGATAAAATGATGTGGGTATAAGCAATTGCGATGTTCTTTCCTTGTAAGCAGAGTGTTTTTTTACAGTTCCAATATTTATTATGCACTACAAACATTATAACTAAGTGTTTTAGCGGGTTTTCATAGCTACAGTGGTAGCTAAAAGCTTGTTTTTTTTAGTAATAACATTTTAAAAGAACGTTTTTATAATTCTCAGAATAAGAAAAAGAACCCTTTGGCAACTTTATTTTGACGTTTGTCACATATCATGTGCCGCCGTTTGCCACAGCTATGGTTCTCACACCACGCATTGTTCAGATTCCCTCTGAACGCAGTGTTGGCATCAGCTCACAGCTTGGGCAGTTATGTAATGGCCAACTCGTGGGATAACTGCACAGTGTGCTGTGTTTGTGGAAATTAACACAAGTATGTGCTTAGCGAGGCGATGCGCCGCGATGCCTAGACTGTGGAGTCGGTGTAACATTCCGATGAGAGGCGAAGCACTGCGGAGTTAAAGGCAGTGACATCACGCGTGGAATGTCTACTAAGCGATTACGTCACACGTCGTGCGTTGCCCCCGAGCATGGCCTGAGATTAAGAGATCTTAAAACTTTGTATTTGCTGTTATTCTATAAAAAATATACGCACGAATGTGGTTTGTGGTTCCCTTCGCTCTAATTTGCTAAACTTTGTTTGTACGAGGCGGAGGAATATCCTGGACGTAGAACTTAAGCAGGCCTGTTATAGACAACACTCCTTATTGTCGGAATGTACACGTAATATTTGCGGACAAATATTGGGTAATATTTGCACGTGATATGTGCTAAATAATTGAAAACAAATTATTCACTGCTATACCTCTGAAACTTCCCGCATTTCAAAAGTTAAATGTATTTTTTAAAGCCTACAAACCTCATTTAAAAAAATTATTTTGTGTTGATATTTAGAAGGCTGAAGTGATTTTATAACATGTCTACCACATGACTGTACACGTAATGTTTCTGCGTTACAACAGAAAAAAACCTATTTTAATTTGTGCGTAGGAAACAGAGTTATAATTTACAATATGTCTAATAAAAGTTATTTACAAAAAGCTATCGACCCTGTACCTACAGTATCGTGCCTAGGCATGCATATATAGAAATGCATGAAATGACGAGAAAAAGTAACAACTGGAGTATGTTCACTTACCTGAAGCATTTATTTCGCCAAATTTGCTGTTGTACAGGCTACGTATTAAATTATATTTTTATATTTATAAAGAGGCAGGAATAGCCCAAAAAAATATGGTGCAAACGACGATATAGTTCTAACACGGACGCAAAGTTCTGTGATTGGTAGGAATATATTAACACGCTGAGAACCTTTTGACCTGAGTCCAACTCGAACAGTTTTGAAAAAAAAAAAAAATTATTCTATGCTGGATACCTTCAAAGCATTAGTTATTCGTATTATTCCCTCACTATTACTTTTTTTTTGCATTACTGAACCATTCAGATTCTTTTCAGACTCAGTCTGTTGTAAAGATTTGCATAAACAGTGGCTACGAAATTAAGGTTATCAAAACCATTAATAATTATAACAAATAATATATAGAGGTTAGGAGACACTTAACATCGTGAACCGATGAGTGTGAAGTGAGGTGAGAATGGAGAAGAACTGGAATGCAAAGACTGGGTGAAGCAGGAGATCACAGAGAAAAAACCTCTCCAGCTAAGAGTTTCACTTGACTGACAAATTAATAACGTGATTAGGCCATTGCAATGTTATAAGAAGGAAGGCTAAAAAATAGAACTTAAGCGGGGCTTTCAAAAAGATGTTACCTTTAACAGGCTATAATAAATATATATTAAAGTAATAGGCTGAGGGACTTATTCTCGCGCATCATCGAATTAAACCCGCAATCACTTGCTTAGGAGAATAATAACACTTTTCTTACCCTGTTATTTTTTGTCCCTGGCTAGAGTCAGAGAAATTGTATTACTAGATGATTTCATAATCAGAGTAAATATGATCAGAAGTACAATTAGTGTACCATATGAGTCAAATACACCAAAGTAATGTATTTAAAATATGCTTACAATAACGCCATACCTAACTTACTTCATTTGTTCTCTCCGAGTAGTATTTCTGAAACACAAATTATATCTGGTATTATATAGCTTCCGAAGAAACTTTGTAACTCACTCATCCCGAAAGAGAAAGGGGTAAGAATTGAAATAAGACATATAATTGTGTATTTAAAAAATACTGTAAAATGTTACATAGTGAAGAACTAAATATTTCAGTCAATCAATACATCTTGAAGCCAAAATCATGAAATCAAGCAATTAAGTGTGTGTTTTTTTATTACCAGTGCTTCTAAACAGACTAAATTTTCCAGAAAAAATGTTTTTTAATTAATTTAAGAATATTACATTTGTAATAAATTTTCGTCAGTGGTATTAAAAAACGTAATAATATCAATATTGATCTAATCATTTAACAGTTGTTGGAAAAAAATATCTGGTTGCTTTGGGGACACGGCAGAGGGGCTTTACATGAAAACGCCCGCGTAAGCGGGAAATATTCTTATGAGGGTGACATGAAAGTAACGGAATTGGTACTTGGCTTTTATGCCACAAATCAAACAATCTAGTCAAGATCCTACGTTTGGCACAACGCCCTAGCACATCGGAGTCGTGAGATGTACTGGCCGGGAATTTTTGCCCTTGCCCAAAATTGCCACCAGTCATCGCGGGGGCCCCAACCCACGCCTCACACACACGCGACACCAACTCAATGGTATTCCCGCACCCTTGTCGTATATGAATCTAACGAAACCTTATTTATTTCAATAGTGTTATTTTTTATAGGGTGGAATGACTATCTTCGTAATAGTTAGGCTACATATTTCTAGTTGTCATGTGTCGGTCCGATTTTAAAGACGTCGTTACGTCACAGATTTTTGGCTTAAGTTTAACCCCTTGCTTATACCCACAGTGCCGTCTGTGTTGTGCGATCAAAAGAGAGTACTAAAATGTATGAAAGAATCTGTCTTGAATAAATTACATTTAAATGCTGAACAGTTAAGGTTCAAACAGAATGCCTATTGCCAGTTTTTGTTGCTCAAGACCGACGAGATAAAAAAAAAGGTGCTGCACTTCACCCGCCCTCTATTTCCGTACAGATTAATCGTTACACTTTCTACATTTTCCATTTCTGCCTAGCAGTTGACTCCATTACGGCTCTTAAAACCTTGTTGTTGTAATTAAGGTGAGCTCGATGTTTACATAAATATGTCCTTCAAGAGTTATTTTTCTTTCCCTTTCGTATAATTAGTATGTACTCCACTCCCTTGATATTCTCTCGGAAGAATATTACGTTTATGATTTGAGCTCAAATATGATTATATCGGAAGTTGGTCGGTACTACTGGAAATATGCATGTATTGGACTATGCAGAAATTATGCTTAGTTCTCATAAGTGATAAATAAATTTATATTGCTCATAAAATACTTGTGGTTTTTAATTATATTAAATATATTTATGATCATTTGGTATTGAGGTTTATTATTTCAAGAGACGTAATTACACATACAGACATACACACATGCCATTGATAAACCCACACCCGTGTGAGAGTCGACAGTGATACCAATTCCCACAGGGAGCTCACTAGGAGCATGCCACCCTTTTGGTGGCATGCATCTGTAATTGGACAGTTGATTTAATATTCTACATGCAACCAATAAGCCTGTTTTTGGCCATTACTGCTTAAATGAGACAGATGTAATTATTATTTATATGAAACTAATTGAAATATAACTCAGAAAAATTTCTACATTATATTTTTTTAATGCCAAGTACTATTTCCTTTTACACTAACATAATAACATGCATCCTGCAACAAACACCAACTAACACAGTACTTTGCAAATTGTGGTAGAGTACTTTTTTTTTTTTTTTTAGTTTACAAGTTCTCCTTGAGTCACTGAGTAATAAGTGCCTCTTCGGCTTTTTTTTTCTAAAAACAAAAAATTAAATTACAACTACAACATCCCTCAAGGATGTATTGTCCCTACAATTCACCTTACAGGTGAATAAGTTCGCTGTCAGTGGTCCCAATCAGTAAGTGAAAAAGTATTTTTATGCATGTGTCACTATCACTTGGTTTGAAACTTTGGTAGCGCAATGAACATTTCGTCTGTAGTAGTAATTCTCAGAACATCAAACTAGGAGATCACCAAGAAAACTTGCTTCTTCGCCATGCTCGGAAATTCAGGAGCTACCCCAAAACATATATATGTTTATTCACCTAGATAATAACTAATGTCATTAACAAAATTATAAAATGAATTATTTTGTACCATAAAGAAATAATTGAAGAGAAATAGAATTCTTTAAATTGTAAAGAAATGACAAATGGAAAATATAAATAGAACACTCAAATACTTTTAAATACATCATTTTTTTAATACAGAGTCAAAACCAATCACATGCATAATTAAAAAAAATTAGTTCTTGTAGTTCTGTACTTTTGAAAGTTGTCATATACAAAGTGTAGCAGTTCTCGAATGATTGTGAGCATTAGCTCCTTCCGAAAAGCAGTGCCAGTCTTTGAATAATGGCGATATCAATCGGTCCCCAGTTGACCATCCACATAATCATAGTAGCACTGCAAATCTTGCTCCTCCGTAACAGCTCGTACCACGACGTCTGCCTTGCCAATGGTGGGACCACCTCCGACAGTAGGTCCGGCATCCACAGCTCTAGGAATATGCACTGCTGGGCGGCGTCAAAGGGTAGGCGCAGGTTGGTTTCCCGAGATGGAGGCAGAGACATACGTGGCAGGTACCATCACGAGTGTCTGGCATCGACGCTGTACTCAGCGATGTCTGATCGTCTGGATGACATAATTATTCTTCTTGGGCCCAGGATGCTGTGAAGGTTCGTGCCCCGCCTAGGACAGCTCCACGGCACAGTATGGTGCATGGATAGTAGAATGTAGCTAGGCCGACGCGATGATTTGGTCGGTGGTGCAGGGCAGCTGCGTCTGCGGCGTCATGTAGAACACGACACAGGCCGATCGTCCTCGACAATCCAATTGAAACTGCGTTGGTTCGTAGGCGAATGGATAATGCGCAAAACACCAATGCTGCATGCCGCTACCATAGCAGGTCTCGGTGTAGTTGTGCAGATAACCATCTTCTGCGATGAAACTGTATTCAATGCTGCCACAGCCAGGCTTGGCATTTGTACCAGTTCTTAGGACAGAATGGAGTCATGGTGACGATCAGTCCTCTAGGCGACGACTAAATGAGTGCTTCGATTGTTCACACTTACGTATAATACGGACGATGACCAGGCGTGCCAACATACAAAAACTTATATTCTCGTACATTTCCGATGACTTCATATATAGTCGTAGCTTGCCGATTCATGGTTTAAGGACGAGGCGCAGCATTTGTGCGGCAGCTGTGTGTTTCTCCACGCACATGTCCAGAAAGGTTCTGACATTTCGCAAATGTGTTGGTGCTGGTCGCCATAAAGTTTCGCCAGCTTGCGCAGGGAAGGACAGCCATACTCGCATTACATATCGATGATTCTAATTTGCATTTTTTTTTTGCAAAAGTCGCTCAGCTATTTATTTTGCTCAGGCCCTGCCATGTAAACCAGTCCGTGTGGATACTGTATTAAAAAGTCGCGCAGCACGATTTCCTCCTGATGGTACTGAATCTTGCCTTCGTCCACTCCAGTCCGTTGAGGTACATCACCAGCCAGTCATTCATCTTCTTTGTCGTTTTCAAAGGAAGTTGATAAAAAAGACCGGTCTTGAACTGTTTAAATTGTTGATGAAGAATAAAGTTATATTTTTTTGTCATTTTCGTACCATTTTGGTCTTCAAGGAATTACTGCTAAGGCAGGTAGTGGTGCTGGAAATATGTTTCTTCAGAAAGCCAGAGAATGAAAAGGATCCTGCTCCTTAGGAAATTAGTGACATCGATACTCGTAACATAATATGTTGGGAGACTTTTCCAGTTCATGAAGGGAAAATGGACAATACTGCTGCCATTAGTGTCCTTGGTAATGCTTCACTGTATTTGCGTAAAAAGATGAAGTTTGAGATTGGTGATCAGATTTGGTTGTATAGTGTGCGTTTTGCCATCGTCGTAATATGTCCCCGCGATCTCCTTGACCGCATAGCCACTCTGGCTCTGGAAGTCTTGCAGACTACAGTACACCCTGGTACAAACTGATATGAGAAGCAATGATCATCACATTTATATATGCTTAGCTTACCATTTTCAACAGTCCCGAAAAGCAGCCATAGCTCAATACTATGACGTGCAAAATCTAATAGTAGGCAGCAGTGTTCGTAGGCTCATTTTCCTTGGAAATAATTTCTTTACGACAATCCACCACACCGTTTGTTCAAAACCAGAAATGGTGCCATAGCACAGAATATTTCTGGGCTCAGGACATTGTGGGACTCACGCCCATAGCAGGAAGCTTGAAAGTGAGTATACAAATAATATGCCAACGTAAACCCGTCTTGGTCGAAGGAGGTGTTCAAATCCATGTACAGATAGCTTTCACTATTCAGAAATATTTTTACGTTCTGGACTTTGCAGTGGTCGAAGGTCGAATTGTCTGCCGAGATATTGTGTAGCTTGTTCGTTTGAAATGTCAGTATGATGTAACATGGTTTTTCCATACTTGAAGACGTCTTCACAACCCAGTGGTTCTTCGTGGCAGATGACAGGACACATAACCAAACTCCAACTCCTGACATAGTTCAATAGCTTCACATGTTCGCAGGTGCTCAGAGTCACATGGGGAACGAACCACTCCATGTTGGTCAGGGTTACGGCCACAGGCAGCGGGTTTTCTCCAACTCCCAACACTGCATCGAGATTCGAGATGGCTAGCATTATCACTAGTTCTTGTTTGGCTCCTATTATTACCTTCGTATAATCTTTGGCGAAACCAAGTACTGTTGAAAGTGGCACACTCACCTCGAACATGCCTTCTGAAAAAATGGGAACTTTGTAGCCATGTTCCATTCCCCAGCATGCCATTTTTACCATATCGAGATTGTTAGGTGTGAGCGAGAGGTAGTTTTTTATGGTGTTGGTTATTCCCACATTCTGCATTTCGTCAATATTAACACCATTCTTTTCATATAATACTCGCTCTATGAGATGCAGTATACCCTTCCGAATGAACACAACACTGTTGTGGAGGAGCGGGTCCCGTCCTCTTTCGGGAATGTACCTCGGATGCACAGGGATGGTTTTGAAGGCAGGGTGTAGATATCTTGATGCTGTCTCGGCATTCGAACCTCACGCCCGAGGTTGTAGAGGCCAGTCAGATGCGGCTGGTAGCAATGCAGCTCACACTTGTCTATACTGTTGTCGATTTGTACCTGCTGGGTCACATTAAGTACGTTGTCGTCTTCAATGCTTGTTCACTTTCAACCTTAGGCTGCGTAGAAAGTGTTGGTTGACACGTGTTAGCACGTCAGTGTCTCAAGCTCTACTGGTCTCAGTTTGAGCTGCGCTCGAATTTATGCATGGTACGCCTAGTGAAACTCAATCCCATAGTTTCAAGTGTAAGCACAAAGTGATTTATTTGTTTCTAAACTCTGTCTGCTTATCTTCCTGATCGACGATTGATACGACCACTTCGTGTGCGCACATTACGATAACTGGAACATAAATTATGCTTTTCAGAACTTCGAACAGCTTATAACCTGGTGGGGCAATCGGCGCGAACTCCTGCAGCATATTGCTCGATTTACCATTAACGTAGCAGCTGCTCGCCAAATTACAGATTATGCATATCATGTTCACTGGAAATATGTTCACCAGCTTCGACGATTCGAGCATTTTACCAGCTTTGTAGATTCGCATCTCAAACCCTAGCATTTGTCCGATTCTATCCAGTTCGCTGAAATCGATATCTGCACTGCAAAATATTTCTGCCTTCAGTGTGTTTGGGTTACCACATTATTCGAAAGTCAAGTCCTATGGCATGGATTTCTTGATGGAATTAGTGATGTCCTTCAGTTAGTATGCACTGATGGGAACGTATATCCTTCACATCGCCTGCCACTACGTACCGGAATGCAGAATTCACATTGTCTTACATGTTGAATATGGAGTTGTAAGTCTTAAAATCCGTAAGTCCGGCGACTTACCCACCTTCCAGCTCAAAGTGCGGGTAAAATGTCACCCTCAGCTCGGATGTCTTACCACTTAGAATGATGGACACCGACATACTTACTGGAGAATAACGGAGCAAACACCTTTTATGCAAATGGTTAACGAATAATTATTCGCCTATGATTTCTTGTCATTCCGCTGCTGTAGAAAGTAAAGACACAATTGTCCACTGTTTTATGTGTTAGGCAACTGCTCCGTTTCGTAATTTTATGCTAGTTTGCAATATTCTATGTACAGTCGCATTTCAGGTGGGAGACGTAAATTCCCAAAACTGTTATAATAGTCTTAATGTTTACCCTTTTTTACATGTGCTACCCAGTGCGTGCCAGGCCTAGCTGTCATGTCCAAATTAATTATGGTGCATTCGTGTCTCTTGGAATTAGCATGCAAAACATCTCGCATTAACACTCCTCTAAAATTAGCTATCTTCAATGTTCGTGCACAAAGTTCCAAATCAACGTTTGTGAGCAGTCGTTTCGGTAGAGATTTCATTAATGCTTTTTCCTGCTACGACCCTTTTCATTTCTCGCGCCTCCTCCTTAGTAGGACCATTGTATGATAAGTCCTTGGCCGTTGTTTTTACCCGTGGCGATAGCTTCTAGTTTACAGTTGTGGTGACGGCTTTCCTCCAATAGTTTACGTTCGTTCGAGGCTCGTTTCACCGCACTAACGATATTCGTTACGGCCCCGACGATACCACCCAGAGCACCGATTGCAGGTATCAAAGCAGGAAGAAATCTCCCCATGTTTTCTTCCCTCTTCTCTTGGAACTTCGTCTAGCTTTCTTCGCTCCCATGCCCATATATACCTTGGCTTTCATCGCATTGGAAACACCACACAAATCAATTTTTTTTCGCAGAGTCTGGCGTCTGGCGATTTTCTTATTTCATCGTCCTTCTGTTTAAGTATCTTGTCTGCCTACTGCCTAAATTGCAGATCGTTGTACTGGGAATAGACAATATCATGTCACTTGCACGCCTCGTCCAGCGTGTTGATGCGCCATATTGTCGTGTGCCAACCTTATGGCTAGCTTGGTTCTTGGCCCACAGAACCTGTATCTGAGAATGTGCATCTCGAAGAGTAGAATGTTCACCAGCGTATAGACGATATCACGGTCAGATTTCGATATCTTTACCTTACGGCACATTGACTTAAACTGAACTAATACTTATTAATTCACACCTTTTATACTTTATCGTTTCAGTGATATTCTAGCCTTGGAACATTACGGGCGTATCCCATATTCGATTATGACATTTCATTGCGATTTCTGCACGAGGCAGTTTACTCAGAGCGATAATTTGAAGAGACTTTCTAAAATGTTCTTACTGTTTTCAAGAAGCTTATTTATGCAACTCCTCGTCCTTCTCCTTCTCCTCCTCCTCCTCCTCCTCCTCCTCCGTCCTCCGTCCTCCTCCTCCTACTCCTCCTCCTACTACTCCTCCTCCTCCTCCTACTCCTCCTCCTCCTCCTCCGCCACCACCTGCACCAGAATATTGTAGTGGTAACATACAATTTGTCAAACAAGATGTTACTCTGCCTATATGCATTCATGCTGAAAATGAAGCTATCCCCCACGAATCGCGAAATGGAAGCATAATTCCGAATACATTGAGGTGCATCATAGCTGTACCATCGGGTTGCAGCAAGACATGCGTTCTACTGAGCCTGCTGGAAAAAGAGAATGGTCTTCGACTCGAGAATATGTACCTGTACTCCAAATCACTCCAGCGTCCGAAATACCAACGACTGACACGAGTACTGCATACCATAGAGGACTTCCGTCACAACTGGTAGGCAGATTTGTACAAGGAGGTTCGCATACGACACTTGTACCCTCGCCTGTATTACCTGGAGGACATACGAGGTGAACACATTGTCGGAGGCTTATACGCAGAGCAGATCGATCCTACGAAGTTTCCAGACATGTATTTAGTGGAAAAGGTGCTGAAACGACGTAATAGACTTGTGTATGTGAGGTGGCTCGGACACTCGAAGTGTGACGACACCTGAGTCGACGAGAAAGCCATTCTGAAGTAGGACATAGCAATGTTTTTTTAAGTAGTGATATTTACGTGGATTTTTTTAAAAATAAAAGTGTGATTTTACCTTTCTTTGCGTTTATTTTATTCATGCCTCTCCTTATAAACGATATTGGGTTGGAGATAGCTAGCCCTGAAAGACTGAATAATTCGGTGATGTTTTGAGAGTCGGTTTTAATCCACCATGTTATGTCTGGTAACAACTTTGTGTTTATCAGCCTCAAATTTTTTTTTATATTAGTATGAAAACTTTCAATATTGCTCGCCAGTTAAACTTTTAACACTTTTGACAGTATACTAGTATTGGATATACTTATGGCACAAGGGTTATTTTCAAAAAAATTGAATTTTTTACGTACATATATTTATTCACATTTTTACAAAAAAAAAGTACTTAATACATCAGCAAAAATTCGTTTTTTGCTCACTTTTTTCGGGCACACATGAGGTCGGCATATCGTCTATTAATATTTTGAAGGAAACAGCATCATCTTCTGTGTGGATAAACATGGAAGGCTCACAGGATGGAACTGCTGCTAGTTTAGTAACTGGAGATGGAGTCACTGGTTTCTTCTTTTGTAGTGTCACTGTAGGATGAGTCATCACTGTTGCTAGTATAGCCAATGCTGCTGGAGTACATAAAACTATAGCTGACGAACAAACATATCAGAATTATTTATAGTGTTGCATCTACTTGGTCAGAAGGTTTGATGGTGAAAACATAGCTTCCCTAATTAATTTCTGCCTGTAAATAGGACAGATTTCGTTCACACACACCTTAGTTTGCAGATCAGTCCAGAATGATTCATGGTGGTTCACAGCACTGATCAGGTTCCCGGTACACGATTCATCATATAGTAGAGGCACTTTGGATGCTTCTTTAAACATATTGTAATGTGTCGAGGAACTTTTCATTGGTATCCTCAAAAATAAATACTCGCGCTGAGGAACAACATCAAACTTCTTGAGCACTTCGCTTAAAATTTGATTTTTCATTTCTTGTAGTGTGCATGGAAAACTATGCATATATGTTCTACAAAGGTTAACTGCACATTTGCTGCTATTACAGTCTCTCACAATTTCGGGTTTTCTACAGTCTGGTATGTCTATTGTGTCCCATGAGATGTAAACATGCACATCATTTGCACATTTCTCAACACATGTTACCAGGGGGACGTCTACACAGTACACACCACTCTAGAAGCCCAGACACACACACCAGTAATCTTGCTTTGGATCAAACATGGCTGATTTTGGCCGAAGACTGTATGAAGGCCGATGCTCTAAGAACGAATGAAGCAAACACATGACAGGAAACAGGGGTGCACATAGTTACCCAAATTGTTTTGCCATGGTTCAAAATGATGATATGACGTTCTCCATCACAGTACTCGGACCACCGAGTAATCTTGTAGCTGTCTGGACTTCTGGTTGATATACAAGTGTGCTATTACCCCAAACTTGTCGTAGGCATTCTTTTTTCGATTGACTTATCAGCTCACTGGTAATGCAGGGTAGCTTCGATTGTGGCCGGAGGTAGCTTACCTCGCTGTGACGAGGACATGGGCATGCAATAAAACTGGTCCAGGAAGCACGCACAGACTCCAATTACCTAACACAATGCAGGTGCAGAAATGCTAACACCGCTATTCCCACGCACATGGTCATCCGACACCATCCAGTTGCGAAAATGGCCAGGAAACACACACACCGGTTACCTAACACAAAGCAGGTACAGAAATGTTATATACTGACTTAGGCTATCTGACACCATCCAGGTGCGAAAACGATGCGAAACTACATACAGACTCCAGTTACCGTGCAGCTGTAGACTCGCTACTACAACTTTTCAGTGACAAAGTCAGCTATCCCTCGAATAAAATGAAGGGGATAACGGTGTGGTGAGTTTAAATATAGCAATGGTTCGTTCAAGACGTCTGACAACTGTGGAAGAGGAGATGAATAACCTAAACACCGATGAGGATGTCTCTGCTCTCCTGCTGCCGACGAAGGAGTACTAGTTAAAACCGATGGGTGTGTATGTCACAGCGTTTCTACACAGGATGATTACAAAAAAAGTATTCAAAGTTCTGAAAAGGTGTACAATGGACATGGCTAAGTTAAAAATATCCCGAGTCCTACACAAGTGTGTGGAGAGCATACGGCAAAAAGTGGACAGTGAAGGTGACTAAATAGAAATTTTGCTTTTACTGGTGTTTAGGTTAAATAGCTGTCGAGAGAAATAAAATATATTCAATGTTCTTACAAGATGATTGGGTTAGGTTATCTTAGGTTAGGTGAAGTTAGGTTGTTTTTTTTTCTGAACTCTTATGTATGATTATTGGAAGGTGGGTTGGAAAAAATTCACAAGTCCAAGCATAGCGGTAGGAAAAATTCCACATACAACCTAGGGTACAAATTCCCTACATGTAAATACTTAAGTCTGGGGTTGTAAAAAAAATTATATTTAAATTAATATCTTAAGTCTGGGAAAGCACGAATAATCAACATTCATAATATATACCATTATCATATATTTACAAATATGGTATTATATATGATTATAAAAATCTAATATAGTGCTGGTCATAGTCACCTAATCATATATTTTTCTGACCACATACTCTTATTTGTCTAAAATATACAAATCTGTAGACATACCACTCGGTAATGTTGTTTGTAAAAATTAAAAAATATATTATATCTAAAATAATTAAAATTAAAGAAATACTTACAGCTTGTATAAGTTAAATCTAGATAATAAATATGTCAGTTAAACCTAAACAATACAGAAACTAAAAAAATTTAATTAAAAAAAAAATACTTTAAAAGTATCTATACCTAAAATTAAAAATTAAAAAATTAAAAATTATTTAAGATAAATTTAAATAACATACAGGTTAGTTAACCCTAAATATAAAAAAAAAATATTAATTAAAATGTATAATTAAAATTTAATATTATATATGAAAATTATATATGTTAAATCTAAAAAAATTAGTACTTTAAAAATATACTTGAAAATTATTACATATAAATAAAAACCTAAAACCTGTACAAGAAATAAAAATGTAATGTCTTTAATGAGAGACAACATATTATTTATTCGTCTCCAAGCTATATACTTCTTATAAAATGTTGTCCCAGCGCATGTCGCGATAGCCGAGTTATCAAAGGCGTTAGTCTGGCGACCCAAGGTCTGGCAATTCGATCCCACGTCATTACAGATGGTATTTTGAGTTCTAAAAAAAGCAGCGCCACTAGAGGCCAACTCCAGAACTAATCTAACGACTTGTGCGCCACCTAGTGACCAATGCCAGAACTAATGTGAGATACAAATGACAAACAAAAAACCAAAATGGTGTCGAACGAATGTGAGAGACAAATGACACATGAAAAAACAAAGATGGTGGTCTCCATGTAAATGGAAACAAATATTGCGGAGTAGGATGCATGCAAAAGATGTAAACAAATTACAAATGACAACAACCAAGATGGCGGTGACCAGTAACTGCCGATGTAAACAAATGAACGAATAGGACAGAACGAGTCAGCAAAGAATGACAGAGAAGGAGAAAGAAGCAGAAATAAAGAAAAAGAAAGGAAAGAAGGAATGCAAAAGAGAGAAAGAGAGGAAGCACTCGCATAAAACCCTTGGAATGCAAGAGAACGAAAAATGGCTTACTGTTCACCAACATGGCGGTGTATTGGCTACAAAGATGGCAGCATACTCGCTACCAAGATGGCGGCATACTATATACGAATATGACTGCGTACTGGCTTCCAACATGGTGGTAGCGTGACCGAAATGACAGAGCGGGAAGTCCAGAATCCCACATGGTGGCTGGCGCCTTTGGGCCTCGCGCCTGCTACCCCGTCCCTTCGCACCAAACATGCTATTCCCATCTACTCTGGCTCTAGTGCAACTGCGACTGGCGAATCAGATGTTACACCTGCCAATTCGTCATCGCAACCTACGAAAATAACCTGTGAGATGAAGCCGAATGCGAGTGTATTCTTTATGAAGCAATGCACATTCGGGAGCATTGTAAACGATTATGTTGCTTCAAATCTGACAGCTCGGTCGAAAGATATTTGTTCATTATTGGCATATTTTATACAAAATTTAATAGACCAACTTACAGAGGATGTGAGAAAATACAGAGCTGTGAAATATATTTAATAGCTCGAATACAGCTGTAGTAAACCATAGCTATACAATTATGAGCACACAAAGAAGCCATTTAAAACCTCGAATGTACCTATCTATAATGTACACATCGTCGAGGTGTGTGTTAAAAACAGCGTAAACAAATGTATGCCACGAGGAAGAAGTAATGGTTTATCTGCAGCTGAGATCGATTGGATTTGGACCACTTAACAGATTGGCAATATATTTATATAATCTTAATTTATGTAAATCATTAATATATATAAAGATTTCATAATATCACAAACAACACATATGCGAACAGCCTAGGTAAGTGAGAAAACTGTGGATCGGTGATGGTTATGTATCTATCGATCCTACAATGCTGAGAAGTTTATATCTGGGCTGCTGCAAAATCCATCATTGATGCGATTGACAAGTGTAACATCGTTTCGTTCCTATAACTCCTACGTCGCCATTCGTTCATCGAGTTCGAATGTCTTACTCGAAAACGAATGTTTCACTCGATGACTCGTCACCAGGTGCAACATGTATTATAACCTGCCACGATGCACCACAACATCCAGAGGCAGATCGTCTCAGCAGCTGACGGAAACTGGTATAAATATTATGTAGATGACGTTCGTGGTTCCAGTGGCAGCTCCATCGAGCAAGATTGGCGCACCTTCAGATGAACTGACAGCGCCAGTTCTTACTGCATCATTTGTTTATACGGCTGAATCACCTATTCCAGAATAAACTTATTCCTGCAGTTACTGCGACAAGGTATTTTCGGACCAACACATTGCAAATCATCATGAAATCCATGATTGTATGTACAATTCCAACCGTAATAAGCATTTGTGCTTATGGCGCGGGTTGGTGTTGTACGGCGCCAATACTTACTGCATACACGTGATGCCATCCAAAGTTAAACTGCATGCCTGTTCGAAGCAACAGTGTTCGTTCTGTCAGAGAGGTCTTGCAGCGTTCATCGATGCTGTGTTGGGTGAAATTTTTATTCCTGCGCTGCCACCAGCTGCGATCAGTCTGCCAACGCATCATCGCCGAAGACACCTCTGTCGGCCGAACTTGTTGGATCTGCTATGAACATTTTGAGATTAAACTTACTGTACGACAGCACGAAGTTAATAAATTCCAAAAATACTTGGATGCCTGTCAACTAAGGACCGTAAGTGCACTTTACATGAATGGATATGAATATAATTGAGTTACATAATCGTTTTGACATCACGATCACATGCGCCTTGAAAATACGAGTTGTTTAAATTAAAAAATATAAATTTAAACAAAAAATAATTTACTTTATTTTATCGATTTTGTAATGTGGCGGATTTTTGGGCAGCCACATTGAGGAGATACTAAGGTGCACTGAGGAGCAAGTAAATTAAACAAAAAATTGGAAATTTCGGGGTTTATTTGAGCAGGTGGGTGGAGTGATAAAGGCAATTTTGGGGACCAATACTGCTTTTTCGAAAGCTAAACGGGCCATCTTGAGGGGAAAATGTTAATTTTGAAGTACTTACCGACCACAACCGCCTCATCTACCGAGCTGGATGGTGGCTCCAGACTCTAATACAATGACACCTGTTCCAAAACCTACCAAACCTATCTACTTCCAGTTAATGGCCGCTTACCCTGGTAGTGGATATTTGGAATTTTTTGTAAGGTTTCTGTTAATTATATTACTTAAATTAATATACGTCATACAATTAGTTTTAAAATGTTTTCTGCTCTTGACGGTTTTATTAATTAAACTGTTCCAAGTATAATTCATCAGGTTCGTGTAATTTACAATCATAAAAATATTAAATTCGAGTTAGTGGGTGAAATTCCGTATTTTCGTAAATTTCTTAGTGCGTCTGGTGTTTTTGTGTATTTTATATCATGCATATATTTAGCATAATGCATCTGTGTGTAGCACCCAATGTGCTGTTGGTGTGTTATTAAAATTTTGATTTGCTCATTGAAGTTATTCCTCCCATTGTATAAGTTTAGTTCTGAGATCACCGGAAGATAATGGACTTTCTAGCTTGATGATCCACCAACGGCTTCTATCGTCTAAGCCAATTGTATGTAATGTCTAAAATTCGAAGTGAAAATTCTATATGTGTTCATCGAAATGGAGTGACAGTTGAACAAATACCACATTAATACTAAATTGCAACCACACTACCAAAGAAAATTCGGGGGAGCTGGTCTACAAGAAAAGCCTTCTGGTACGAAATTCCTATGCATCTCGACAAGTATTTGAATTATACTCACCAATGTAATGGTTTCTATCGATGTCCATCCCTTTCGAGATGGACACACCGAACCCTTTGATGTCTTCCTTCTTTTTATTTAGATCAGCTGCTGTTATGCACTGAGAGTACTGTAAGTCTACTCCTGCTTCAGAGCCACGGAAGATGTAGATGGAACCTCCACCTGACTCGTCCGGGGCTCCCACTGCAATGTCTGTGAGCAAAGCAGAAATGTGTTAATGGTTGTAGAAGCTATGCACTCGCAGACAGCTTAGAGTTGTTATGAACTACTAGTACATGCTATAGTATCTGGAGAAACTTGCAACAGAGTCTACAATATTAGTGCAGGCTTAATGGTGATTGAAAATTCAAGTTAACAACAGCTCTATCGGAAAATCTTTATTCCACAGGTAGATGTAGATATACAATATTATGGCTCTGGTACGCATTCCTTTCCAACGTAGTCACCATACTTGTCCAAACTTTTGTTGAAATGGTACAAGACATCTATGCCAGCATAGAATAAATCTGCGTCCAGTCCCTGGAGCCACGTCATGACGGCCTACTTATCTTCCATATCGGTGCGAATCAGCTAACGCCGACGAGAGGAAATCTCTTGGTGCCAAGGGACTGTGGTTAGAATACTCGTCTCTCACGTGGGCGAACCAGGTTTGATTCCTGATGGAGTCACTCCCGGATTTTTGCATGTGGGAATCATAACAGACAATGCTGTTGATCAGTGGGTTTTCATCTCGCGTCACGTTCATCGGCTCTCAAGATCTCGTTGTTAAGAGCCGCCCAAATTTCTTCACTCACTCACTTGGTGCCATGTAAGAGATGAAGGGTGAATGACTCAGTACGTTCTACCAGAAGCGTTGCAACAATTCACACATGCCTGTGGCTTAGTTTTGTCGGGCATTGTCGTACAGCAACACGACGCCTGTTGCGAGATTTCCAGGTCATTTTCTGGGTATTGCCTCCCGCGACCATCCCAGTGTACGACAATACCTGGAAGGACTCACTGTAGCTACCTTGGTTAGGATATCAACCAGAAGAACGCCCTTGCGGTCCCAAAAGACTTTCACAATAAGTTGTTTGCGGATGGAACTATTCTGAATTTCTTGGAATGTGGGGATGAGGAGTGTTTCCATGATGTGGATATCTACTTTGTCTTCGAAGTCACGTAACGCTCCCTGTAACAATATAGTGCATGAACGGCACTCCTTCCTCATGAAACCGCATCACGTGCATTAGAGACAATCCGATCCTAGTGGCTTTGTGACCCTTTGTATATTCCTTTGACGCTCATAGAAAACGTATTTTCGGTAGTCCATTTGCTCATGAACGGTATTGTGTAAACTGCTCACTGAGATTTTGAGTTCCTTAGATATATCGCCAAGTTGAATGTAACGATCGTTTAAATCAGACCTTCAATATCGTGCCTATTGTCAACCATAGTGGACGTGCTTGACCGACCAGATAGTTTCCTCATTTTGAGCACCTGTCCTGCTTTTATCGAACACACTATACAAAACCCACATCTGCTTACATAGAATGATACCAGCATCGTTCACTTCAACAGTTGCCGATGAATTCCGACTGGTGAGATCAATTTCAGGCAGAAAGAATATGATCACACTACGCACTTTCACATTTGACCGTATTTCAATCTTACGACTGATATTGCGAGGAACTGACACAACATATTCGCCATCTAACTGATGTGTGACAACGCTGTGGTATTCTATTGCAGCGTAATTATAAATTTCAACAAGAAGAGGAACACGACCCTAATGAGAGCTCTAGTTACGTTACTTTGTTAATCACCGTCGTATTTCTGAGTGTATTTCTTAAATACATCAAATTGCTTACAGCGTCAATAGCAATTACAAATAGACTCAGCCACGAGTAAGAGAATCGTATTGATTTTTTGGGACTGGTATACGTTATTTCACGTGGATTATGGTTGTTTTAAAACGAACTTAAGGATAAAAGGCTTTTATTTCTTGAGTGAATTTTGTTTGGTAAAATATGAGACGCCCTATTCATTTAATGCCAATCTACAACCAGCAAGAACGCTGGATTGGCGTAAGTTATCATAATTTATATGCTGTAGAGCAGTTGGGATTATGATGAAAGAATATCGTTAATTGCTGGTAGCCAAAGGCTAACTTATTTGAGAGGAAGAAGGGAATATCATGAACATTGTTGATTTAAGAAAAGCGCCAGTTCTTACCAAATGCTCCCCTGAAAAATTACTTTGGTGTTTGAAGTATGAGTTCATATACTGTATGTTACTGGAAGAATAACATTTTTCCAGTGAGACATATTTTCAAACACAGTTAAGGGTATTTGACCAACTATGTTTGATTGAAGAATTTGGTGGTCGTCTTTTGTCTTCAAATTTTACTGACAAATGCATTTAAAGGCAAAATTTGATAGTGTGACACGAGCTTAGAACTGAATCGGAAAATGATACCAAAGACTGGGCTTAGTTTAAAATGCCTTTCGTGATAGCATGGGAGTTAACAGAGATGGAGTTTCGATGGCAGGCACCCAGGGAGTGAGATGAGAATTAAGTGTCTATCTCTTACATGCTATGATATTCAATTTCGACGTTTCCACCCAATTTAAAATTACAGTAGTCCTTGACTACTGACTTTTAAATCTGTAAAACTCTTTGAGAAGAGAAAATTAAGGTTTTCTATAAAACCGAGTTACAAAATAATTGGAATTTTTTGCGTAAATTTACTTTTGTCTTACCACTCTAGTATGGCGGTTGCCATGATCTAATATTGAAAAAGTTCAGAAATATATCTAAAAAAAAATTCCGCGTTATAACAAGAAAAGGCTGCTTACAATTTCCCCGCATGTTTACAAAATATCACAATTTGTTATAACATATTTTGTGTTTAAGTTGATATTCAGAGAAATTAAAGTTGATAACCGAAGGATAATATTTAAAAAAACAGTACAATGTTCGTACACACCGAATATGAATGTTCACTTTTGTCCAGGAAGTCCTCAGCGCAAAAATGTTGCACTAAAATATTTTAAACTTTAATAAAAATTAACAAAATAGTTTCTTTTTATAAACATTTAACAAAAAAAAAATATTTTCATCAAAATTTTGTTAAATTTAAGACATTCTCATCAAAACTAAGAAAAATAATTTCATTCTTCATCAAAATCTTGTGCCACCTCTTTCGGAACTGAGGAAGAAAGTGGCACAAATAGCCATTCTAGCGCAACTAAAAATATCATTTCACCTTTTATCAGATTTAAAACAAATCATTTTATTTTTCATAACAACTCTGCCTTTTTTCACTTAAAAAAAGCCCATTTTTCATCTAAATCAATAAATTGTTAATCGAAAAAGCAAATTTCAGCGCAGTAAAACAAAGAAAATTAATATGAAAATGTAGCACAGCAGATTCCAGCGTATATATACAAAGAACATTGAGAAGAATACGCGACACAGTGCAAAAAAGAAATATAAAACAAAATTTGGTTATATATATAGTAAATAAACTAGGGATAAGGTGGCAGAATGGTACTACCTCAACTATTTTCCCATAGTTATACAATAGAAAAACCAATTGGCATCAAAGGACACCGGACACTTGATTTTCGTAAATAAATTTGCAGTATCTATGAGCATTGGCACTAAAATTTGACTTCTTTTAGCATCTAAGAAAAAGAGTAACTTTTTTCTCCAGGCGCTAGGAATGTAGTGCCCGGATTTTCAGCCGGTATACTCATACTGGCTTAAAATCAATAATGAATAAAATATAAAAATTATTATTAGTAATCGAAATGTAAAAATTATAAAATTTAAATTTAAGACGTAATACAAAAAATGCAAAATACCCAAGCCCATTTTCATCTTGCGTTATTCCATTACAGCTTTTCACATTTTTCTCAATAGTAGCATCCTTGTTTTTTGCTAAGCGGATGTGCTATCACGAACGCTCGCCTACGTTTATAGCAGTTGTTCATTGAGTTGAGTTGAGTTAAGTTGAGAGATTTGGGCGGCTCTTTAACAACGAGGTATTGAGAGCTGAGCAGTTGTTCATATTTTCCGCTATATGTACTGTGGTTCCGGGAGGAGGCTTAAAATGAATTGAGGTATTTTGTGAAGAACTAGACATTTCTCGCCCAAGGCGACAAATCCCATTCTTGTGATACAAAGGTATGCGCACTCGCCCCATATCCGAATACTATTTCAGAGCCTAGAACGATTTTCACGAATAGAGTATGAAATGAAGTGACTATGTAGTTAATTTCTCAAGGTTTATTCACCGGCATGATTCAATGTAACAAAAATGAATTATAACATGAAATGTATACCAACAAGTCTATAAAGAAAACTATCTCAGTTGATGTCAAATATTTGGTTTTATCAATTTACACACTTGGTTTTTCTAAAAAAGCTTGAAATTAACTCACATTATATGATTTGGAAGAATGAAAGAGAGTAAAAGTGTAAGAAGTGTAAGTGGTACAATCTATGCGTATCGAACAAACAACTTGTATCTACTCGTGTGAGGTTAATTGAGTACAAGGGGCGCATTCTATGGGTCGACTTGATATACATTTGCAGAGTACTACCAACATGCTTTACGATGAAAATTGATTTCAAGATAAATTAACTTTACTGTCAAAAATAGCACACTCAGCCTGACAGGGAATTTATCATTAATACTAATATTCCAAACGTTAAAACTGATAAATATTTAGGGCTGATTTTAGACAGATCACTTACATTGGCAGAACACATTAAAAGAATCTTTGTTAAAGACACGGGAATTTTAATAAGCGTATATACAATGCTTAAAGCGTCTCAATTCCATCGTAGGGAAAACCTACAGCTATTTAAGCAAATCATTAGGCCCCATACTACTGTATTGCTGTGGAATATGGGATAATGCTGCCCCCTTACACATGCAGAAAATACAGATAGCACAGAATTAATTCCTTCAAGCAGTAGCAGACGCAGGCGTGTATACCAGCAATGAAACAACACATCAGCTTTTAAAAATTGACTTTATTAAAGAGGTAATAATATGCGAGTAATAGAAACATTTATGAATGTTTTAATAAACATGACAACCCAATCATAAATGAATACATGAATATGACCCACTAGAGCCATATAAATTAAAAAAACCGCGGTTATCTTAACAGCTTAGCTCTGATTTCACTCCAAGGCTGCATATCCACACAAAAAAAAACATTACATTAATGGGGTTAATTTAAATTCAACACATATCACGTCCATAAACTCATCCGCCGATTGCAAATGTGTATGATTAACTCGCTTTAGAGTTTTCTGCCTGAGTATAAGGGCTGACATCAATGCCCACAGTGTGGAACTAGCCCGTCCGCATAGCTTCCCTGCCAGTTCCGGTGAGATCTACAGGGCAGGAGCCGCATAACTCCTCATGTGAGTAAATGTATAATGCCGATCCTGGCGCAGCACGATTTTTCCAATAATTTTAGCCAAAAATACCAGAAAAAATAGCATCAACTTTTACTTGCTATTCGTAACGAAAATACAAGAAACAAAATAAAAACTCAAAATCTGAATTTTAATTTAAAAAAAACCATGCAAATCAAGCAAATTTTAGCTAAAATAAAGCAAATTTCTAGTTTCAAGCTACTTTTTCTTGTTTCTACAAACGCCAATTTGCAATTGTAAAAACAAGGAATTTCCATTGAAAAAATGAGCAATTTAAGTCTAAAATCACACAAATTTTGCATTATTTTACTAAAGTGGCGTGCAGAAATTTTGATACTATAGAAACTAGAAATTTGCCCCAAAAGTACAAGAAAAATTAGCATTAACACTTTCTTGCTATTTGTAACAAAAGTGTAAGAAAATAATTAAAGATTGAAAATCTGAAATTCGATAAAAACTATCAAAACCTAACCAATTTAAGCTAAAACCAAACGAAATTTTAAAAAGAAAACTGATAGAATTTATAAATTTTATTTAACAAAAATAAAATACCAACAAGACATTTTTTTAAATTCTAAAAAATAAGAAAAATCTGAAGCATAGCCATTACTGAATCCATAATCCCAACCATCACAACAATCCAAACCATATACATCGTCTTTAAAGTTAGAAAATGTATCTGGTTTGAGATCATTTTTATTGAATTTTAAAACAATTTTGAAATGAACAAGGCAGCCAAGCTGCCGAGACGAAGTCATGTCCAATTCTTTATCAATAAAAGTTTCTGTTTTTATAATTTCATTTCCGATATCCCAAAGTTCTAAAAGTTCTATAATTTGATCCACTTATAATATTAAAAATGTATGTATCTTTTATAAAAAAGTGATACTATGTGAAAATTTTAATTAGAAATATGATTTTTTATTTGATCAACTAATCGTTTGTTATTAAATTCATTATTTTATCAAATAACTGATCTATATTCCTAAAAATTCGTAAAAACTTTTAATGCTGCCACTCAACTATGAGTCTACAAAATTGTATTAAAATATCGAAACAAATGCATCTTTCTGTAAAATCGTTAAATTATCCAGATTTTCAGTTCGCTTGTCGCACTGGGAATCTGTCAGCAGGACGCCCTCACTAGAACTTGGTCAATATCAAAATGTCAAATGAAGGAAAATGGAAGAAAGAAAAAAGTGGGGTTAGCACACTGGACATCTAATCCAAGGGTCATAGGTTCGAATCCTATTCTAGCATTAGAATTTTTTAAATGTTGCCTGCTGTTATTGGAAAGTGTGAAATCTACAAAATTTAAGCTCTTTAAACTGAATTAAAATTACAAATGCCTTAAAAGTACTTTTTTTAACTATATTTTCAAAGATAATTTTTTCGGCATTATTCAAATCATAAATAAAATAAATTTCAATAATTCTACTTGTTTATAAATGCATCGATTGCTAGATGCTTGATTGATTTGACAAGGCCGGTCAGCCCAGTGCCTCGTGGTCATTTACACTCTCTCCTTTCCCATCACTCCCACTCACACGATGTCTGTTGATGAAATTACACTTCGCCTGTCATAGCTAGCTGACGGGAGCCTGCCGCCACGTGAATACGTGTGTGCATGGCTATACGACTTAATTTTCGTACAACAGAAAAACGAATTGAATAAAGTTGATATTAAAAAATATTTGGATTGAATTGATTTTTAAAGTGCTGAAAATCAAACATTGTTTACAAAATCATGCATGGTATGTACTTTATAATAAAATTTTATAAGCCTTCGTGTGTATTGAAAACTACATGTTTAAATTTGTAAATAAATTTACAGTGACGATTTGCACACTCTAGCAGGCGATGAAGGAACTATGTATATGTTGAAGTCGAACGATAGTGAGTAATTGGTCGGACGAATGAGAGAGATAAGAGAGAAATGAAACAAAAAAAATGGGAGGATTGCGAGAAAACCTATGGTCTGATAGAGATAGAAAAGAGAAACAGATGGAATGAGAGAAAATAAAGCAAAATGAAAGAGAGAAATAAATACAGAGACAAGAGAGGAGATAAAGGGATGTAATATGAGAAAGAGAGACACACGAGAGAATGAGAGAAAGAGGTGGAATGATAGACAAGAGAGAAAGAGAGACATCAGAGAATGATAGAGCATGAAAAATCGAGACAGAATGGTGGTATGACATCACGATCGTGCGCGCCTTAAAAACACGAGTCCGGTGACATATAATACTTAATATTTATGTCTTTAAATTTTTTAATTTTAAAAATATATAAACTTATAATAAGTATTAAAATAATACGTATTAAAATAATTCATTACAGCGTCACGATTGTATGAGCCTCGAACAGATGAGTCCGTTGATATATAAATATATATAACTTTAAAAAATGTAATTATAAAAATATATTTAAATTTATAAAAGCAATTTATTAAAGTAATTTTATTTTTATCGACTCATAATTATGTGGCTTAGTTTCGTGTATCTCCGCTACATTGAGGAGGCACGTCAGCCACAATGAGGAGAAAACACTTTTTAAAGAAAATCGGGAAATTTTTAAGGAAAAAAGAAAAATTTTAAGGCAGTTTTGGTCTAAAACGTATGATTTACTGTGAAAATAAGTGATAAAAAAGGGGGAAATGTCAGATCAAGGCCAGATCCTCGATCCTCGGTACCCAGCCACTGTCCCAGAAGGAACTATTCCCATCTACTCATCTTCCCACACCGATCTCGCAGGTCTGGCAAATGACCAGCCATGTCAAAACAATCATAACACAATTGGTCATCTATAAAGCGATGAATACACAAATAATTGACATTAATTTGTTTAAATTTATCTCATCTAAATTTTCAAAAATTCCCGGATCTTAAGAAATACATATTACTACGTCGAAAATGTAATTTTAATGCAAAGGCTGTTCATATGTTTCACTTTCCCATAATAGCTGGTAACATTTATAAAAAGAAAGATTTTACACAGTGATATGGGGATTTGAACCCAATGCCTCTCAAAAGAGAAGTGGTTACTTCGACCCTTGAGTTACGCAAGTGGCTATTATAAATGTTGGCTAAATACTTTACATTACACAATCTGAACGACTTGGCTTCTATTCCGGCGTACAAGCAGAATAAAATATTAATCATTTCGTTATACTAATAATTATTTGGTTTCGTTCAATTCATATAAGGCTTAAAAACGTTAGTATTTACCAAAGGAAATCACCCATGAAATGAGAAATTTTATGCATGTAATATTTTTTGCAGAATTATATATTTTCGAGTACTCTATTAATTTAAATAATTCACTCTGATGTTGCTTTAAATCTGAATTGATTATATTTAAAATGGTGAAAAATTTTGCTGCGAAGAAAAAAAAAAGAGGAAAACTCAAATTAATTTTAAGTAATTCTATTATCAAATATCGACACAAAAAGTTATACAACATTTATATAAAGAATATTGTAATACTGATTATGAAGTGCGATTATTTCATAAAATATATCTAGGTTATCTTCATTTTTTAAATTCATAAACAAATCCTACTACGAATTATAGAACCAATGAACTCTATTATAAACCTAATTTTAATCCTAA
Organism: Dryococelus australis; assembly: GCA_029891345.1. Classification (NCBI taxonomy): domain Eukaryota; kingdom Metazoa; phylum Arthropoda; class Insecta; order Phasmatodea; family Phasmatidae; genus Dryococelus; species Dryococelus australis. The sequence goes on from CM056997.1 coordinate 201,765,268, forward strand.
TAGTGAATATAAATATTATTCCTATTTTGCTAGATGCAATATAAAATCATTTCTACTCATAGAAAAAGAACGATGGTCAAAGATAAAATAGATATCTAACTTAGTGTTGATTTAAACAAAAATATTCCACCGCATACAATATGTATTGTTATGATAATTATAGAAATAAAAATTACTAACGATAATTTAAAAGCAAAAATTGCAAAATATGTATTAAATGAATGTAGATTTTGCAGTAAATATTGTTTAAATTTTTCTTGGACTGTTATCAACATATATAATTTTAGATAATACATCTATGCATTTACAACGAAGAAAATATACGTTTATTTATAAATCTGACGTACAATTTTTATATTGTTAAATATAAAATTGAATAAATCAGTCAAATGTGCTGATATTTTTATACAGGTGTTTAAATCTATTCATAAATTATTCATTCGAATAAATATATTTTCCTAGGTAAATTTTTTTATAAAATGAACCGAACATAAATTTTTACTAAAATTATTATTTATAAAATTAAATTTAAAATAACTTTTGTTAATTAGAACATAACTGTTTTTGATTATGAATATGGAATTTATATGTTTATACATTAAATTTATTTCTATAATCCTTTTGTTGAATTTGATAACAAGTTTGTAGTGATTATACCAAGAAGATATAATCTAGTAAAATTTAATGAATTTGAATTCATAATTCGGTTATTTGTAGCTTAAAACGGAAAATTAAAAATTGTCAAATATTATTTTCAACATATCAAATTTTTATTACGTAAATTTCAATAACATGCATTAATCATATTTTAATAAACTCTGTAACCTAAGAGAATGACACACTTCCCAATATATTTTTTTAATTTTCAACATTTGGGAAATACGAGGGTTTTCAATTATTAAGTTCATTAACACATTAATTAAACTTATTATTAACTTTCAACTGTAACGATTTGTTTGGGTTAAATTTTTTTAAATTTTATTTCATCATCACTATCTACTTTACGAACATCCCGGGACACTGAATTAGTTTTAATATCATTTTATTTTCCGGAAGTGGCACCCCGCTTGCTGAAGTTACAGATTTCAGTGCGGGATGATTATCCAGCACTGAATTGCTATTTTTTTTTCCAATTATTATTGTTCCACTTTTATACCACTTCGTCCCACTCTTTTTATGACACTTTATCCCATTCGTTTTTTATTTGTTTTACCACTATGGGAAAATAGTCGCGCTAGTATTATTGTGCCACTTTGTCTCTAGTTTGTATTTACTAATTATATTATTAATTTTATATTATTTTTATTTATACCGCTATGAAACATTTTCTTATTCATTTTCTTTGTTTTCTTGGACTGGAAACCGCATTTTCGACAACAAATTAATTTATGTTGATAAAAAAAATAGCATTATTGGCAAAAATCAAGATTTTTGATGATAAATTGATTGATTTTGAGGTTTTTTACTGTTGCGTTACAAATTTTTTGCCACTGTTACGTCACTTTAATCCCTATTTCCCAAAGTGGCACAACTGAAAAATAATTTGTTACGCGGTAGGAAAATCTTTATATATAAAATCCATTATGCGTGACTAAACCGCATCACTGACAAACCGCTAGACCAATTGACACCATTTTCACACCATATGTTATTGAGGTGGCGAGTAAGGTTTTTAGTTATGGTTCATTACGATAGGTAGCGCTTGAGTCTAACTTCTATATTTATGGGCCGATTTTACTCATACTTGAAGGAATGTTAGTATAAAATAAATTGTTTTATTGTGCTAGGCATTCGGTAGGCTGAGTTCCGATAGGTGGCGTTGGAGTATAACGTCTATATTTATGGGCCGATTTTGCTTACACTTGCAGGAAATGTTTGTTGATCTAAAAGAGAAAAATTCCAGCAACACCACGGTCAAACATCGGTCGACATACCAGACGTAATAGAGAGGACACATTGAGAAGGTAAAATAGAACGTGAAAGAGGCGGAATAACATTCGCCGGAACAGCTAGTATCTTGAAAAAAAAAAAATTATTTGTCTTAATTTTGATGAGAATTTGTTAAATTGAGGAAAATTTTTGACGAATAATAAGATGAATTTGTTAAATCTCGATAAAATTAAAAAAAATTCTTAATGTTTTATCAAAATTTAAATTTTAAACGCAACTTTATTTTGCGCTCGAGTTTTACGACTTTACTACTCACAGAGACTGAGCTGCTGCACTGGATAATGGATCGCGTACGTAATGAATATCTCGGGCCGTCTTATTGCTGTTGAAAATTCACACTGTTCATTGTGGTATTACGTTGTTTTCACATGTTTTTTAATCAGACCACTGAAAAATCACCCCAAGTATGATGTGATTGCTTATCTCCAAAATACGTCATGTATGACAAGCGTTTAATCCTTATGATAACATAAAAGCAACTAATTTTTGGATAAATTTACATTTACGTTTATTTTACATATAAATTGTAATATTTAATATTAAACTAAAATGAATAAAACATGGATAAAATAGGTATGTGGGTAATGCCTAGTAAGAAATAGTTCTTATGCAAAATGTCATTAAGAGTTAGTTGAAGCTGCACGCCCAAGGTCAAGAAGCGAGGGAGCAATACGGGCGACACTAAACACAGACGCCTAGTGTCTCATCGCTCCTACACGCGAGGCGTGCAGTATTTCCGTCGTGATACTGTACTGTGCAATTCAGATTTGTAACATAGGGGTATTGTTACACGCGCTGAAAGCCCACAGATTAAACTATGTCCGTATCTTTGTACTTTTCTCTTGCCGTTTAAGGAAACTGGACAGGTTAGCTTTAAAAATTGTATATTTGACCATTTTCACAAATTTTTCTTCAAGAATATACTCAATGTGACAAAAGTAAAACAAAAGGGACATACGCAGTTTTTTTTTCTGACAAAAAATCGTATTTACAGAAGATTTATTTACCAAGATACGCGTCTACGTGCATACAGCTATTTCACAAAAAAACGCGCGGTCCATATAACTCCCAAAGGCTCTTCACGATAAAGCGAGCAGTTTTGATCAACGTTAGATAAAAAAATCACTACTCCTGCCTTCATATATTCTAACGGGCACCCTGAGTAATATGCACACAGTAAAGTTGATATATAACGATTGATGGAAAGTGATTACATATCTTAAAGTCGAATAAAAAGAGTTAGGTAACCATTTGTGATAACTTAAAGTATTTCTTTCGATTTCTATTTTTTTTTTTTTTATGTATCGATGTGTAAAAATGAGCATGTTTGTAAAATATTTACTTTTCTTGTAATTTCACAGTTTCACTGAAACGACGCAGGGAGAAAGTGATGAGGCCATTGCCCGTGTTAATTTTACATAAGGCGGAAGAATACGCAACGTGCATACAAGCAGATCTTCAGAATGGCTTTCAAAAGCGCTCATTTTACCATGAACAGCCTATACACTGAGTACGCACGAATACGGTGGCTTATCCCAATAGTGTAATTGTCTAGTCACGGATAAGCTATGTTTGCTCAAGGCTGAGGTACATCCTGGGAGTAGAACATTAACAGAGCTTCAGAAAAGTTGGAAGTAACCGCAAATGGTCTATAGGCGGTTCACAGTAAAGTGAGCACTTTTTAAGGCCCTCCCAACAGGCTTTAAGCACTAATAAATATATATTATTGTAGCATCAGTCATTACATTTGGAGGGAGGTGAAATGTATACACTGTGTTTATTCGTCACATTGCATGTTTATATTAAAAAGCAGCGGGGATATGGAAATAGGATGAAAGGAAAAATTAAGGAGAGACTTAAAACGTGCTCACTTTACGGTGAACAGCCTATATATGTATAGATTACCAATCCCGACTAGATGAATGTATTTTTGTAATACGCTTACTGTCCCAAGGAACATGCAACCAATTACAGCTGGTGCTTAACATCTTTTGAGATAGATACGTATTAAGTTAAAAACATGTATCAATCTTTCTAACACAACAGAGGGATTTTTTTTGCTTGGTCGCTAATATGGCAGTCTTTAAATAAAATTTCCTCCGTGTTGTTTCCGTTCAGTTCGCTGATATTCTTATATTCTTATAAATTACTTATATCTCCACTATGTAACATTATATCCACGAAACGTGGTTATTTCTCATAATAACTAGGTTAAACGCCGTAAAGCGGCATTTCAGTGACTGGCTGTATGCGAAGTACAGCGAAAAATTTATCAATGTTTATACAAAAGCTACATGTAACAGAAATATGAAAGCCTTGAAACATTTAGCATTTTTTTTTTCTGTGCATCTATTCTCAGTGATAATTGGCTTTCCCTGCCCAAGAATGGGAAAATGAAATTTTGCATACGTTGTTTACCCATGATATAATTTGAAATATACTTATTTTTCACAATGATGTTTCTCTGGGTTGTAATACCATGATACGAAAGATTAAACATCTTACTTATAAATTGGTATTTTAAAATTAATATAATAAATAATAACGTCTTACTTTACTCCCTAATAAAATTAATTATTTTAAAACGAAAAAAATTTTGTCACTGAATTTCGTGCACTAGACCTATATGGCAGTTTTCCAAAACAGTTGTTTAATTCATTGAGACTAGTGCCTATACGAATTTTTTGTCCATCTTCTCATAAAGGACCAGGTCACATCTCAACATACCTTGGAATCCATCCAGGCTGAGGTCACCGATACAGGAAACGCTGCTTCCAAAGTGGCCTCGACGAGTCTTATTTCCCGTAATGATGATCCGATCGAAATCCTGAAAACAGGATGTAGCAAAAATACATTTCTTTTAACATGAGTGTTTCCATAATAAACTATGCTAGTTGTTATTTTCAATTGGGTATCATGTCACTGATTAGTGGTTACATTAACTTAATTCAGTACTAGCAATGTAGTTATCAGTGCATTAGCGATGGGACTGAGGTATCACGAATTATAATATTTGAAAAACCTACTGAATAATAAGTTGGGGCATGTTCGAGGTGTTCAATGGAGAACGTTACCTCCATTTTAATTATGATCCTCGCGTACAATAATTACTACTTTCACAAAAGTATGCTTCCCATTAACTCAAACACAATTATTAAAAGTAAGTCCCGGGTGGGTCATTGTCAGCTATAAACCAACAACGATACCATTCTTGTAATTTTATTTTTATTTTTAGTTATGTTGTGTTGATGGTGAAGACAACGTTTCTGCTGATATGTGGGATAAAAGTGGCTTCGAAAAATATGATATAAACTGCACGGAGGGTTAACTGACACAGGTAAAAGTGGTTCTACAAAAATAAAAAATAAGATGACAAATTGCAGCAAGGAAACCAAATTAGGTAATTTGCTTCCTTTGAATGAAACAACTACGTGTCCTCTAAGCACACAAGTACGTGAATAATTTTCATGTACCAAGTTGAAATAAAGGAATTGAAAACATATGTAAAATATATTATTCAACATCACTAATAAACTAACGCTGAACTCCAATATTGCATTTAAAATTTAAAATTAAGCAGGAGGAACGTAAATAAAACAATTTTAGAGTATTTGAGATGGCACAAAACCAAACTTGTGAGTGGAGAATTGAACTGCTGTAATGAAAAATAAATTTCAGGATTATTACGGTAAGCAAAAACATGGGAAAAAAACTCACATGTACATTGCTGATTCCCAAGTGTATTTGAAAGGTGGGTAATACGATTTTCTTTATCCTTTACACTAGCTGGACTCTGTGAAGAAATGAGCACGTATGTATATAATTACACTTTACATTTAAATTCATACATGCACTTGCTTCACTTATTCTATGTATCGTTGCCAGTCCCCTCCCAAATATTTTTAGTCACTTATCACATTACAAAATGTTTCCTTGTGAGATATGGCATTACTCGAGATCTCTGGGGTGTCAGTTTTCCGTTTTCGCCAGAAGCGGACCACATAATAGTCGTCTCCAGTAATCGAGCTTTCAAATTCCATCCTTCAACCGAGCAAAGATGACAACGAACTCTATCCGCATTCGGAAGGACCGCGTTCGATTCCCGCACCAATAGTCCTGAATTCGGTTTTGCAGGATTTTTCCAACTCATTCCATGGGGATATCGTAATGAGTCTTTAATACAGACCATGCCCACTTACTTCCCAGCGAATGTTATCCCGAACTATTGTTTGAATTGTTATGACTCCGCAGTTGAGGAGGTGCCCAAATATATAAATCAATAAACCAAATTTCTCACCCTACAAGAAGTGTTATCAATTCAGCAGCATTACCTCTTTCTTGTTGATGAGGACGTGGACTCTGCCTTCTTCGTTTTCGTTCGTGAAGGAGTACATCGGCTCTCCCACCACCAGATCGTCAGAGCCATCGTTGTTGAGGTCCGCCACACACCACAGCAGGTCCCAGTTACTCCTCGGTTTCGTAAAGTTAAGTGACAATATTGCTTTCTCACCTCTCCCCTCCTTCACCTATACACGGGAAAATAGAGCAGGTGAAGTACCCTGACGTTTCTATACTCTTGTGGCCTATGTTACATACATAACGAATCAAGATGTGCAAGCTGTGGCAAATTAGTGTTAGTTTATAGGGACTATACACTTTTTATACTAACATAACATGAACACATTACAACTGATAGGCGTACAAACTGACTTTGACGTTGACTAGAATGGTTTCCTCGGAGTACTACTGTTTACTTCGCCACTGCAACTCTCTTATTCCTCGCCGAGGCCAAAGATCTCAGCTGTTGAGAGCTGCCCACAGTAACCGGTAACATATAAATGGTAGCTATCGCAAAAAAAAAAAAAATACATGACGAGAAACTCCATGATACATTGTATTAAGTAACTAAGACTCAGAATATTGGACACAAATAACTCACGATATTTTTTTAGTTCACTGGGCAATAAATAATATTCATAGCAAAAAATTAAAAACCCCAAAGACCTAGTGACTTTAATAGTTCAAGTGTAGTAGGCGTATTGGCATTCGGGCGCAAGGGCTTAGTGTTGTTGCTCGGGGGTTTGAGGGAAGCCGGCCGCCATGTTGGAACTTTTTCTTGTTTTTCCGTAAAAATTTCCTATTTTACCACGAAATTCATCCATTTTCACCTTAAAATCAATATTTTTCACTTAAAATTTCCCTTTTTCCCTAAAGAAAATTCCCGTTTTTCCATAAAAATCTCTCGTTTTTTCTTAAGAAAGGTAGAAGTAACCGAAAGGCAAAAATGAGCCAATTGTAAGATATTGAGTGTCTTGGCATTCCTTCCATACCAAACAACACGGTATCTGAGAAGCCGATAAAGTAAATAATTTTAATAATTGGTTTTTCTAAATTAAAATATATTTTTATAGTTAAAAAATTTATGGCTAAAATATTAAGTTTTAAATATCACTGGACTCGTCTTTTCAATGCGCATACAATCGCGGTGTCATGCAGTCATTCTTTCTCGTTTATTCATGCTCTATCATTCCATGTCTTTCTTATTCCCTCGCTCTCTCTCTCTCTCTCATTCTTTCCTTTCTCTCTCACTCTCTCATTCCATCTCTTTCTCTCTTTCCTTCATCTTTCTCTCTTACCCGCTTTCTTTCTCTCTTCTCTCTCTTTCTCTCTTTTTTCCCCAATTACTCACATTCGCTTTCTCTCCTTCCTTTCACTCTTGTCTTTCTCATTTCATCACTTTTTCTCTTGTCTCTCGACAATTCCGTAGGTTTCTCTGAGTCCTCCCAACTTTGTTCTTTCGTTCTCTCTCTTTAATTCCGTCTTGTCTTTCTCTCTCCATATATTTCTCTCTTTCTTCTACATTCGTTTGACACCACCATCTACACAGTTCCTTCATCACCTTCTAGAGAGCGCGAATCGCCAGTGTGTATATGTATTTATTAATTTAAACATGTAATTTTCCATACACGAGAAAGTGTATAAAAAATTATTGTAAAATACATTCCAGGCATTACTTCGCAAAACTATTCGAATTTTAATACTTTAAAGCTGAATTTAATCGATATATATATTTTAAATCAGTATTTTTCTAATATTTTTATTTATTCATTTTTTTCTAAATGTTGCATGAAAATTAAGTCGCCTAGCCTTATAACCGCTTACACACGCATGTGCCTACAGGCCCGCGAGTCAGACGCACCCGTTCTGACATGTGAAGAGTGCAGTGACGTCAGTCGGCACCGTGAGGGGGAAGAGATGGCCAGTGTAAATGATCCCCGAACCAAGTATGCGCGAGCTAGCCGCAGTAGCATGGCGCCTGCTGTGCAGCCTTATCACAACGATCATGCATCTACGAATCAATACATTTATATCTTATTAGAATTATTCCATTTCAATTCATTCATTTTATATATTATTTGAACAATTCTGAAATCTCTGAAAAATACAGTAAAATTTACATGAAATAAATTTTTTTATGTAAAAGCGGTAAAAAAAAAATTTAGTTATATAAATTTCACATTAGCACTTTGCCATGACAGCTGTTAAGATTAAAAAAAAAAGAAAAAAAAAATTTAATGTGCGATTCGAACCCGAGACCTCACGATTATGGGTCGGGGACATGCTAGCCACTCAGCCACCACAATCACACCAAAACGAGTGTTTAAATATTAAAATTAAACGCCTAAATGAAGAAGCTCGTACAATTACAGAAACGTTTAATGTATTAAAAATTGTGTTGTGTATTTTTTTTTCTTATCAATGCATGCATTCCTCATGCTTTTCATTTTAAATTCACCGTATTTACAATTTTAAAATCTATTAAAACCCTTATGTTTTAAAAATATTTCGTTATTTTCAGTCAGGGTCTGAATCATATTAACGTATACTTACAGTAATGATTTTAATACTATTTTTAAATAATTACATAGAAAAATGCGGGTAATGATCTTTTGAATATGTACATGCATATACGAACATAATTGCTATTTATTAAGACCAGACTAGCGAAATTCAGTTCGGGAGGCACCATTTCTAACCACAGGAATTTATTTATTTAAGCCGTTTATAAACCTAGTAATTAGCATAATATAATATATGCTTCATAGTGTGTTTTTAACGAGGTCTCTATATAACAGACTGGTTACGCTATAGGTTTAATAAGAAAATTAATGATATTCAAGTATTTTTGTTTTTTAATTAATTACATTTATTTTTTATGTTGTACTGAAAGTGTACATAAGGTATAGCAAAAAGTTATCTCTAATTAATTTCATGTCTCCTTTCTCCAAGACTAGATACTACACGATGTTAATTATTCACTGCCTCGGCTATTTTTGTAGACAACCATCCTACTCGGATTTTATTAAATGTATGTATATGGGACTAAACAAAGTGACGTCATATTCTTTATGTATCATGGGAAGTAGGCAGAATATAAAACTGGCAAGAAAATTGAGACTTTCTTTATTCATATCTGATAAATTTATATACTTTGCACTACAAACTTGGTAACCAAATTCTGATATTCTCCACACAATTCTCATAGTGTTTTTACAGCAGTATATTCACTTTTCAAGAAGTGAATATAATCTTCTTATACGCAGCTTAAGGCAGTCTACGTTAGCAGGCATCCAAACAGAACATTTAGCCATATATTCTTATTCTTCCAGACAAATATTTTTTTTCCAACATTTTACAGCGCTGGATTCGCAGCCTTAAATGCTCGTCGACCTATAGCTGCTTCTAAAGTGTGTGCCATATACATCTGTCTTTCGTACCTACAAAGTTATTTCCAATAACATAATACTTTAAAGAGCCCCTGTATGGAGACTGTTTCAGGTAGAATCCGTTCAATGTGGTTTCAACAACAGCCAGTAGAGGTCGTTTCTTTGCGGCTGAAACTCGGCCTTTACAGTTCTTGCTATGTCTCTTCAGCTTATCGCCGTATTTGAACAGATGCTTGCACTTGACGCATCACTGCATAGCGAAGAAAGGCGCCTTCAAACAAGTAGTTATTCGATGTTTCCTAGCACTGTTGCTGTAGGCAAACATCGTGTCAGAGTAGGAACAACGAAGCCTTGGCGAAGTCATCGATAACAGCACTGCTGTCGGTGTACCATCCGAAGAAGTCAATGGTGCTGACGGCACAATGCCTGAATAAGTCGATGGTACTGTTGTTACCTCTTACGAAGAAGTCGACGGCTCTGTCGGTATCATGCCTGAATAAGGCGATGGTACTGCTGTTACCTCTTACGAAGAAGTCGACGGCTCTGTCGGTGTCATGCCTGAAGAAATCGATGGCGATGATGCTGCCACTGCTGCCCCATCCTAAGAGGCCGATAGCACTTTGCCTACCTCAGATGTTGATGGGCCAGCAATATTTGGTCCCATAATATATTCTATTTGTTTACACGAGCTAAGACAAAAAGTCTTTCGCGACTTTTAACGTTACACTAAGCTTCCTAACTGGAACACGGCAGCTTATATATCCTCGCAAGCAGGCACCATAACATAAACCATAACTCAAGTTTACAGAAACTATAGAGTTCAGACCAGCCGAAACACAAATATACCTACCATCTGCTCTAAAAACCAACACCAGACGAAATATATTCATAGATAATACTAGAATTCGAGCATACCGCAACAATTTAGTTAACACTGACATTACCGAAAATTGATTTAATCCTCATACTTTCTGCTGAACTGGCCGACACCAGTAAAATATATACTAGACAGACATACCAACAAACCATGCATTATAACCCAAGACACACCAGGCCATCCAACTCACCATCTCCCATAACCAAAGGAAAACACAATTGAATGCACCACCCAATACACTAAGCACAATATCCTTCATAACTCGAGCAACTATATATTTGAGGCCAGCCTATAACCTAGCACCCATTCCATCTTATCTGTCCATCTACACCGCACTTAACATCAGGGGCACTGCCTTAATCACTGCATTTAGCATCGCAGCATCACAATCAGTACCACACATAATAACACCAAAATGTTCGACACGCACCACACGTTATAACTCATGCATACCTCAACTATTCCGTCAACACAAACCAAAGAAAAATTTTTCCTACCACCTAACCATCTGCTCTACCAACCGTCATTAGACTAAACTGTAATTACCAGTCATACTGTCCACTAGAATTCAAGTATATCTAAGCCATTCGCCCACTAAAATATACCAAAAAAATCGTATCTCCAACATGTCTGTCATAGCATCATTATCATCAGACACCAGTCAAATATCATACCACCCATAAAATAAACCACCAGATCATACCAACCATCACCAGGCTAAATATACTCACATATCATACCATCCACTAGGATTCATGCTTACCTCAGCCCACACCCACTAAAATAAAACAAAAATCGTAACTCTAATATGTCTGTCCTACCATTATTACCATCAGACACCACTCTAATGACACAACATCCATCAAATAAACCACCTAATTATACCAACAATCGCCAGATAAAATATACTCACCACTCATACGATCCACTTGAATTCAAGCATACCTCAGCACACTCCACTTCATATATACCAAAAAATCGTAACACCATAAAAATATCATACCAGACATTAATAGTAAACCCTTTATCAACCATTCAAACCAATAAAAATGCTAACAACCACACCACAAACATACGAAATAAAATATGAGTAACCATGCAGACCAGAAGTTCTGGTTACTATACCAACCATAAGCCCAGTATACTTTAGTCATACCACACATATCACATAATATATGCAAGACATCAACTACTCATTTCATACTATCACACATCATCCATTAACACCACCAACGAAAACATACTTGGTAACAATTCTCTAACATGCCAGGCATTAATATAAATCACTCTATCAACCAACAACTCAGTTAATAATGCCAGCTATCCATATTAACAGCTGCACAAACAAAACCTACCAGGTAACATAGCTCCAACAAACTTAACAACCGTATCGGTAACCCATTGTTAGTGAGTACTATAACAGATATAATACACTTCACCATGACACTAGTTTACCTCATCCATGCATTGTCGAGAGCCATTTCAACCATAATATCTTAGAATTACTGATCATTCATAAAAGTTAACTATATTTACTACCATTTCAGCTCATCAATTTCAAGAGTTACACATATAAACAAGCTATGCCAGAAGCCAAACAAATAAAATATTCCAATCATAAGATCCACTCATGCTATCATAAGATCAATACTAAAAATTTAATCTCTTCTGACATCCATATAGTCTTAATTCCCAGAAAACATATCAACAATTCAATTATACTAACCAACCATACAAGCTAAGCATTCTGTCCCACTCATACTAATTAGACATTCCATCAAACAGTTCCACTCTTAAAAACTATTCGAACAACTAAATCATTCTCCCCACACCATCGAAGAATAACTTTTGTTATACTGCCAAAACAACCGAACATCTTATAAGGTGGCAGCAATAAACATAACGCTTATACCAACCATACAAGCAAACTAACTGTACAACTAAGTCATACTGAGAGGTTATAACATCAATATAAACAAGTGATAAAGAAAGAAACCGAACCATGCAGACAGCCGACACTGAGAGTCTCACCTATTGTATTACTCCATCCATTTCAACCATTCTAGGAGACCATACCATCTACACATATTACCAAAATAAGCTACCTATAACAACAATGCAGAGAGGTCATACAGTACAAACATTGTAAAACACCTACAACAACGATGAGTCTAGATACAATTTATATTATCAGACTGACCACCATAATATTCACGCCATATATTAAGACCTTCTATAGTAAATATCACACCTGCCCTCCTGTTATCTACTATGCAGTCATGTCAAAGTAGGCCTCACCACCAGCCTAACTAACCATAGTGAACTACCAGCCATATCGACCTCTTACTCTGTTACTCGCACAGGAAGACGAAGGTCCTCCTGGATAATCTGCATTATGTTATTTTCTGCATGGTTTATATTGTTATGGCAAAGGGAGGGAGGGGAAATTTTTTTTTAGAAATAAAGTGAAAGAAAGTGAGCCAATGTGCATTAACTTTAAAATCAGCAGGACCAGCACGATACCCTGTATCCTAAATACTTACTTGAAATCAAAATAAAAGGCACATTAACCCAAAAACCAAAAATAAAGGAAAAGGTAAAAAAGGCGGTTGTGAAGAAGGGGTGGGATTTAACTCGTATTGCAAACAGGAACTACTTGAACTGCTTCATGGGTCTGACACTGATGAAGAAGAAATGCATCGACGATTTTCCCTCGGTACTACACTCCCTTAAACTACCAATTACCTTGCATGAAGCACTAGTAAACCAAGCTATCAATCCCACTAGTTGTGAGGGTCGAGAGATGTGTTCGGTAAACAAAAATATACAAATTAAATACCCATTTCATTAACCTCAGGAAAGGTTATTACCATCTGGTAAGTAAAAGTAATATTTAAAAAAATTTAATATTTTATTCACTCCAACAAAAAATATATGTATATATATATAAACATTTACAATTAATAACATTATTACATACAACATAGGTTAGATGAAAAATTTTATTTACCATTCATTTAACAATGTATATTAGTATGGAAATAGAAGGGTTTTGCAAGGGCAAAACTATAAATACAGTGTATTTTTTTTATTATCACTCTTGAAATCACAAACAAATTAATAAGGTTAATTTGTTTTCAATTAATACTCAGCATACTTAATAAATAAACAATCTGAAATGAGGAAATCCACTGGCCTGACCAGTTGTTCTATTTTGGAAGGAAAACTACTGTAGGGCTAACAGGATGCCCTTCTCATCAGTACTCCAGAGTTAACTCACCAAGATGTAAGGATAATCAAAACTCAGAAAAAAAAAAGGAACACCCAGGTATTTACTGAATGGAAAGTGAATAGAGGCAGACTGCCCCCCTTAATCCACACTGCAAGTAAATTCGACAACAAAAGTATTAATTAACAGTAAAAATTATTTTTCACAAATGTGAGGTTACTAAACAGAATTGACATGGATTTATGCATCAGAATATTCGTTTCAAAACCAGCTTAAATTAGCAACACTAAAGTTCATAAATATTAGCCACGTAGGGCTTCGATGAAAATTACAAAACCAACCTTAATAAAGTTTATTGATCTCTCTCAACTTGTCTTACAACTGATTATGTTTGCTTAACTGATTTATATATATATATATATATATATATATATGCATGGTTACTGGAATAATCTTTAGAGAACTTTGAAAAAAAAATTGCAAAGAAAATAAGTAACGGTTCAAAACGACTCTAAAATGAATAATTGACAACACACAAATTTGTCTTTGGGGAGGAACATGTCAAAAAGAATAGGACTTTATAAAATAGACCTCTGTTTATATCAGTGCAGTGGTACCAACACAACTGTGCCCAGTACGAACACAAAAGGATTGTGGAGCCATTAAAAACATATGGCACTACTATTAAATTTACTATTAAGTTTCACGAAAGGTCTGATCTGCACTCAAAAACAACTTTAAAAGTTATGTTTCCCATCCTATACAAAAGTTAAAACTTAAAACATAATAAACATAACCTCATTAGATCTTTGTACAGAGCTGAGCAGGACATAATTACCTGTCAAGCAGCCACCATGTTCTCTCGACACCTACCTACATCACTCTCTACATATGTTACTTACTAACAGACAGTCTGCTGTAATCTGCCCCATTATTCACTAAAGACTAAACTATTTAAAGGCATGGCCGGGCACATTCTTCCTGCGAGGCAGGGAAGAATGTCCCGAGCATGCACAAAAAAAAAAAAGATTTCAACGTATAGTTAACATTGTCGTGTTGTCGCGGACTCCTCCTGGCCGGACACCTGCGCCGATCCCCATCTGCTCACACCAGCCAACCGTTCCCGACTCCCCCAACCTCGTCACTTACTTCAAAACACCACCTGGCCATGCCTGGTGTCATGGCCTTGGCCGATGTCATGGCTGGCCAATCAGAGCCAACCATCGCCACGATGGATACTCGTCAGCTCGATGGCAAAGAACCCCTTCCCCGTACTAGCCCTGAATTCCCCGTACCATGATTATAACAGTCCAACTTTACTGAGGAAAACATTGGCAAAGCTCACAGGTGCGTCCCTGAATTTTGAATGAAGGAACAGAACAGTTCTGCTGAACTGCTGAAGGGGAACTTTAACTAGTACATGGGCTGAGAAAAATATGGCCAGCTGCAGTCGCTTCAGTGCATGTCTGCTTATGCCAGTGGTGATGAAAATCTTTCTAATTAAAGCAGTGAGTGACCTCAGTTCCTTAGGAGCCTCGACGGTCAAGTAAAAAGCCTTTTTTCTTAAAAACTAAAAATCGGAAAAGTAACGGACTTCCATTCCAATTCCACCATAACTTAAACAACCTAACGATAAAACAAAAATCAAACAATTAAAATCCTTGGTAAATTGAAAATTTTTGCTCAAACTAAAAAACAAACCCTTTCAAATAAAATAATTCTTAAGGAGACACTATCAGTTAACATTAAACTAAAACCTCGATGTCTAGTTTAAGGTCAAAAGGTCCAAAACATAATAAAAAAAAAAAAAAATAATGACTTTCGAACCTGTCATCCTAAAATCAATTTTCAAAGAAAATCATTAAATTATTTCTCACCACATTACTTATTAAAGAAAGAAAAAAACATTTTCTTCTGTACATAAAAAATGAATAAATAATAAGAGCTTAACCCAACCAAAACAGCCTAATTCCCTAACCTAACCTCTAATAAAGGAAATGCGAAATGAAAACAATAAAGAAAAAATTAATTTAAGAGAGCCCTAGCACATCACAACAAAAATCAAAGGGATATAAAACTTCCTTGAACACAAACTTTTGGGCTTCCGAACAAAAAATGGAGAAAGGGCAATTAAAATTACCACTACTGGCACTGATCTTAGGAAAAAATAGGAATAGAAAGTACAAAAAAAAAAACTTGTAACCCCAAAAAGTGACTTTGTAACAATATCATGCATTGGAGCAGGTGGAGGTGGTGGGGGTGGAGGTCGAGGATAATAGTCTCACATGTAAATAATTTTTCAATATTTTCATACCTCTACCATATTACAAAAAAATACAACTTTTAAATTATTTATAAATTTTCTGCTGCCTGTTGATACAATGTTTCATTTTCCAGAAACAGGTTCCTCACCTCTAACACAATAATAATTAAATTTACTGACCAGCATTCCATACTGCCCCCCGAAAATATATTAATTTCAATATCGACTAACCATATGGACAGAACCTGACATCCACCCAAATAAAAATATTGCTTCAACTCTAATATGATATCCCATGCCATAACATACCTACCAATAAAACATAAAAATACAAGTTATTCCTACGAAAATATCCCCACCAGATGTTATAAAAAAATTACTGTAATATGATGGGGTTAGGGCAGTTGCAAAAACCAGTACCTTCTATTCCCAGATTGGGCGGCTATGAAAGGTGTCTATTCCACATGTGAGTGGTGACCTCAAACATAATACTAAGCTAAATGCTTGAATTCAAATTCACAATGGAGGATTGAGTCTCCTTCTCAAATACAACTTTTACCCTAGGCATGATGGCAAGCACCAGACGAAAAAGTACCCCAGGAGTTATCCAATCCTCCATCGCCCAAAACAGCTATGCAACTGGGCCAACGGATTCTGGAGAGCTCAGAACATCATGTTAGGAAGAATCGGAGTTTCCTAGAATTTCCAGGATAAGACCCAAGAAAAAACACCTACTGGGCAAACTGAACGTCAACACACTACGCAAAATTGGTAAACAGAAGCACCTAACTGACACACTCACTGGATGTAACATACTTATACTAGCACTACAAGAAACAAGATACTCAGACGAAAACGCAATTAATCCGAAGGTTACAGAATTTACAAAGGTAAACTGGCAGTCAGGAACTCCAATAACGTAACAATGTTAGGGACAGCATTCATGGTCAAGCAAAATCTAATAGTATCCATAACAAATTTTACATCACCATCAGAACGGATCTCATTCCTCTCCTTTGAATCAGGGAATAAAGGCTACAACATCATCAATGTATATGCACCAATTAACCAAGATAACCGAAATAACCTAGGAAAAGTATAAGAATTCTGGGAACTATTGGAAAATGAGATATCCAAAATACCACAACATCATATTAAAATTTTAGTAGGAGACTTTAATGTGCAAATCAGAAAAGAGAGAAAATTTAAAACGATAGTGGGGAATTACCCACCATATAAAAGAACAAATGGAAATGGAAATAGGCTAATTGACTTGTGCAAACAATTTAACCTAAAATTAATGTCAACATTTTTTAGAACACAAACAAGAAAGAAGAAAACATGGAGATCACCAAATACAAGTCAAGGAGAGTACCAAATATATCTCGTAGCAATAACCATGAAAAATTGATGGGAAATTATGTATATTAGAGTGAGAAGGGGACTCTACATAGAATCAGATCACTACCAAACAGAAATTAAGACAGAATTCCAACAAAAAAAAAACAAAACCAAGACTGAAAAGAAACCTGAGAATCGATACCAAATTCTTAACACAAAATCAGGAAGAATTCACGAAAAGAATAAGCACACGAAAAATGAAAAATTGGGAATAAATAAGAGAAACAATGATGGAAACCAAAAGAGCTAGGGCGACCACCAAGAAGACGATAACATATACGGTGGAATGAGATCTGTGATTTAGCAATAGACAAGAGACTAAAAGCATGGAAAAGGTGGAATACAAGTAAGAAATGAAAGGATTGGGAGAAATTCTTAGAACAAAGAAAGAGAACATCCAAAAGTATCAGAACAGAGAAAAGGAAATATTAAAGGAACAGGCTTGGTGAAATAGACACGGATTTCAAGAAAAATAACACCAGGGAATTTTACAAGTCCTTCAAAGAAGAAATATCAGGATACCAGCCGCCTAGAGTACACTTCAAAAACAAAGATGAAGTATTGGTAATGAGCAACAGAGAAAACTCTGAGAAAATACTAAACAGCCAAGAACCAACAGAAAGGTTAGAACTTCGAGAACCACTACAAGAAAATCCACAATCAGAATCACCAACACTAGAAGAAATAGAACACATAATTGAACCACTAAAGAACAATAAGGCACCAGGAGAAAATGGGATAAAAACAGAAATGTGGAAATTTGGAGGAAAACTGGCAGTGTAGAAAATACATAAAGTTATTCTAGGAATTTGGCCAACAGGATAAACACCAGATGATTGGAAACAAGCACTAATTCACCCACTCCACAAAAAAAGGAGACAAAACTGATGTAAATAACTACAGGGGTATTTCTCTACTATCAGTGACATACAGGATGCTATCTAAGGCACTATTAAACACAATATAACAACAAACAGGACACCATATAGGAGAATATCAAGCAGGATTTCGGAAAGGAAGATCGTGTACAGAACAGATCTTCAACTTGAAAACGATGTTAAGGGCCAGAACACTCCAGAATAAGAACACTGTAGTCGCTTTCGTTGACTTTAAGAAAGCATATGGCTCAATAGACAGCGAAACAGTATTCCTAACATTAAACGAGTTAGGGATAGACGAAAATACCAGAAGACTAATAGAACAGACACTCACATATAATAGATCCAATATAAACTTCTTAGGCAATATCTCCGAAGCATTCAAAATCAAAACAGGAGTTCGAAAATGGGACAGACTCTCACCAATTCTCTTCAACCTTGTACTAGACAAAATCATGAAGACATGAGAAACAGCATTGGAAGAAAAAGGAGTGAAATGAGTCAGTATAGGACAAGGAAAAGGAAGATTTGAGGTGAAATGTCTAGCATTAGCCGACGACGTAGCATTAATAACACAAAACATAACAGACACACAAACCATGGTGGAAACATTATATGAAATAGCCCAAAAAACAGGACTGGAAATCTCCTTTGAAAATACAGAATACATAGAATACAGGCACAACAGGGAAAGATACATGGAAACAGAACATGGACAAATAAAGAGGGTCGCCAAAATTTAAATATCTAGGAGAACGGATCCAACCAAATGGACTGGACCACACAACTACCTAAGGAAGGGTCAGAAAATTGGAATTAGCATACAGAAAAACATAAAACAACTACAATAAGAAAGCAATGACGATGAACAAGAAAGGAGAACTGCGAGAACTGGAAGCAAGAGAGATGAAAATCCTGAGAAAAATTTTGGGACCACTCAAAAACACAGACAACACCTGGATTAAGAGGAAAAATGAAGACCTAAATAGAAATACAGGAAAAATTACAGACACAATAAGAAAAAAAAAGACTGAAATTTTATGGACACCTAAAAAGAATGAATGAGAATAGACTCACCAAGAAAATATTCAACTACATCATAAAATTGAAATGCACAACAGGGTGGATTGAAGATACCAGGAAAGATGCAGAAAAAGTTGGTATAACTGAAGAATTGTTCAACAACAGAGAGAACATCAGGAGCGACTGATCGACAACACAAGATTTCCGGAAGACGGACCGAAACTAAGACCCAGGAGAGTGTGGACTGAAGAACAGAGGCGAGCAGTTGGAGAAAAAATGAACAAGTTCAGGAAAGAAGAAAACGAACCAGAAGTTTTGAGTTCATTGCGGTCCATAGATGGCCAAATTCGTATATTAAAAAAAATGCCATGATTGTAATATGGACAATTCATAACTTCCTATAGTCCCTATCATTAGACCATATGAGCTAGAAGAGCCATACCAAAAAAGCTATCATCGAAATACTGCTACGAAATATTTAAGCAAATTATTATAACACTCTATACCTTCATGTAATACCAAACTACATGGTCAGATCATACAGAACATCCTTACAGACGAACCAACGATACGCCATGTCAATAGGTCATAAAACAAGACCAGCAAATCACATGTTTCAGCCAAATAAAACATTCAAAATATTAGTTCTCACAGAGCGTATCACACCTTCCGTTTAGACAGGCCATAACATCATCTAATAACAAACATCGACTATCATACCATACTGTCAGAACACATCAATTACCCAAATAAATATTCCAAATTCTAACCAGTCATACAATCGCAATACACCATCAATTGGCAAATGACACAATGCCAGCAAACCAATCATAGAGACAAGCCATACCATCCATCGAACCGAAAATATTTAATCCAATCATTCCGACCAACAACTCGAGCAGAGTATTCCATCTGACAATAATCACGGGGCCATACTGTTAGAACATACCAATAATCATCCACATTCGCACAAAAATGTTCAAAACCCAATACTTATAAAACATTCCACCTTGTCGTATCAGCAGTTTAGGCAGATCATGCAAAAAAGGCACGGCTATGTCGTGAGACTATTTCTTACAATAATTCTGAAAAACCTACTAACGTCCACGTCTAAAAAGAAACAGTTAAATAATACAATTCAGATGAATAACACAAATTTTACATGTCTTGTAAAGTCTATTCAAATTATTGATTCAAGTAAATAGCATGCCATGCTCATCACCTCGTAGAAGTTCGAATGGCAGGCCTCCGACATACTTTTTCTTATTCTTAACACACTATCAGTTACCATTAAATAGTTTTGACATAAAAAGAAACACTGCTATTCAGCTAATGATAAGATAATCGGCGAACCCATTTGTATAGGTACATTTCCTTCCGCATTATATTTCACATCACCAGTGGCTTGCATCGTCTTCAAGCATACATGAACTCATACACTTTACTCGTAACGACTGAGCTTTAACTGAACTATGCAGATGCTTGTATATACATATTCTGTTACCAACCACAGATACCTAGAATCTAAAAAATAACCTTTATTTGTCTTAATTTTTTATTAGTGTTCAAAGCAGTTTGCAACTATATATATATATATATATATATATATATATATATATATATATATATATATATACAAACTTCAGAAATAATTAGTCTCAAAGTCTTCCCGCTTTTATCCAAAGAGTACTATTGAATATAGTGACTATTTTACAAATTCTCATATTTTAATCCGTGATTAGCATTAAAATTTCCACAGAAATCCAAACCATTGGCCGTTATAAGAATCTAGTTTCATAATTTCCTCGCAGCTTAAAAATATTTATATTTATCAAAAACACAGTGTATGACCATCAGACCATATATGTCCATCAGACCAGTGTACGACCATATATGTTATATATCTTAATTGTCTCAGCATACGCCAGCTGAGTGTGAATATCTAAAAGTAACAATGTTGATGGATTGTTATACGACCGCTAATCGTCCTGTTTGCTGTCTAACCTGCGAAGTCGTCCATCAGACGAAACATCTTATTCGCAATTCTACACCTTTCGATGTAGGAGGCGATTTACTTTTTTTCTTTTGCTGCAACAGTCTCCCGATTTATCTTACACCAACTCCTAGAATGTGTTGTGTTTGCTTCAGTAAAACGCTCTTCAAGACCTTCTTTTCATGGCTGACAGACAATAATACCTCTGACGAAATATAGAAAAATAGACAGGTGTTTTTTGTATTACGTGGCATGCATATACGAGAGTGAATTATTTAGGCAAGCATGCACACCCATCAACTTCATCAGATGCT
Source organism: Dryococelus australis (assembly GCA_029891345.1). Classification (NCBI taxonomy): domain Eukaryota; kingdom Metazoa; phylum Arthropoda; class Insecta; order Phasmatodea; family Phasmatidae; genus Dryococelus; species Dryococelus australis. The sequence goes on from CM056997.1 coordinate 201,786,923, forward strand.
GGAAGCGATCTAAGCTTTCTATATGGCATGATAGTTGCATAACATAATTTTGTCTGTATGACCTGTCAACGAGAGAAATAATTTTAAACGGTTTGTGGTGGTACGCGTTGATTTTATAGACTTTAGGGCAGAGCAGGAGCAACTAATTTACCAACATCTGTTTATTCGAAACATTAGTTTAAATTTTCATGAGAATACTCTGTCGACAAACATTTTGATTACAGGTGAAAACTCGATCGCAGTGTCGACACTGATGATACGCAGTGAGCGATGATGCAGATCGCGACACCGTGATCATCGTGGTCAAAGGCAAGAATTAGTAATCATATTTAATTTTCATGTTATGGAAGCACTCCAAGAAAACCCAAATACTGTTCGTCCCAGATGAAGACATGTAGGTACTAACATAATATGATATTAAGATATGATTTTAGGTGTATGTATATATGAATATAGAAATTTAAATTAACTTATTATTTAAATACTTTTATCACATAATTATGTACTGTATACAAAAAATTTAAAATAATTATATATTTTTATATACTTATACATAACAAATAATGTATAAAATAAATTGAATATTATTTTATGTTTTCAAATTTATATATATATATACATCATTATGTATAAAATAAATAGAAAATAAATTAATACTGACATATGTATATACTTTTACATAATTACGTAGAAACTAAATGGAAAATGATTATATTTTTACATATTTATATACCTATACATAAATATATAAAATAAATTTATATTCACATTTTAAATATTAACTAAATTGAAAATGGTTTTTTATTTATATAATTATATACCTATACATAATTATGTATATAAACACATATATACATGTTATTCTATACATCATTATGTATAATCATATCATATATACATATATATTACTATATCAAATATATGTAATTATCTGCATTTATTATTCTGGAACGAACGAGTATGTGGGTTTTCTCGGAGTGCTCCCATACCATGAAGATGAAATGTGAATACTAGTGCTTGCCTTTGACCACAACGATCACAGTGTCGTATTCTACATCATCGCTTACTACTTATCACCTGTGTCGATTCTGCGATCGAGTTTTCACCTATGATCAAAATGTTCGTCGACACAGTATTCTCAGGTAAGTTTAAATTCCTGTTTTGAATAACCTGATGACGGTAAAGTACGTTGCTCCTGCTCTGCCCTATAGTCTATACAATTAACTCGTACCACCACAAACCATTTAAACTTCTCTCTTGTTGACAAAACATATATAAAAATTATGTTATGTTGTTCTACTGGTCTGATAATTTTAACAATCGTGCCATATTAGAAAGCTTAGATCGCTTCAGCATCTGATAAAGATGATGGGTTTGCATAACTTCCTAAAGAATTCCTTCTCGCATATGCATGACACCAAATACAAAAAACACCTGTCTATTTGTCATCATTAGTTTAAATATATAATTGGAAGTCTCCCATGAGTAGAGGCATTTCAGGGAAGTGTTACTGTTGCAGACACAACACAGTCTAGGAGTTGGTGTAAGATAAATCGGGAGACTGTTGCAGCAAAAGAAAAAAAGTAAATCGCCTCCTACATCGAAAGGTGTAGAATTGCGAATAAAATGTTTCTTCTGATGGACGACTTCGCAGGTTAGACAGCAAACAGGACGATTAGCGGTCGTATAACAATCCATCAACTTTGTTACTTTTAGATATTCACACTCAGCTGGTGTATGCTGAGACAATTAAGATATACAACATAAACTTATTGTTTTGTAGTGAAAACAGTATATACAAGCATACATCCTGTAAACATGTTTTCACTTCTTTAACGGACGTGTCGGAGGGATGCGCCGTCAGGAGTGGAATCATCTAGTGATAGTGTGTGTAAACTATTGTAATATGAATAAGGAAAGTGTTGGTGATTATATGCCGACAAAATCAATGGTAACGTGAACGCACCTGGACTTTGGGAGTCGAGATTACGGAAGAGTATCGAACGTATACCAATATTTTGGAGTGGCATTAACCAATAGCTTTAATGCCAGACGACATGAAGCAAGTAACTGTGTATTCGGTACTAAATACACGATATATCCATATGTTAATTGTGGTGTGGTGTATGCGAGTATGAGTAGGTCGACCGCTTACAAAAGGATTTGATCTATAAAATTAGACTAAATCATAAATACTTTTGTTAAATGAAGAATATTTTTGAGTGCGAAAATATTATTATTTATTTTAGATAAGTTTCTACAATAAAGTTAAAATGTATGAAAGACTTCTGTTTTTATTTGATATCTTCATATAATATGTTGTTCGGGAGAAACGAATAAGTCTGATCTGATTGAAAATTTGTGTTGAAAGTGTTATTAATTTTACCATATTTTTTTCTGACGGTTGCGCAAAGTATTTTTTATAAATATAAATATTTATAAGTTGTGAGGCTATAATAAGTATATAGATTCTTAGTAAAGCTAATGTTTTAGATTTGTGAAAAAAATTTAATGCTAATTACGAATTAAAATATGATAACTTGTGTAAAAGTAATGTTTCTAAATTCAATAGTACTCTGTGAATTAAGGCGGGAAGACTATGCAACTAATTTAATTTTTTTTTCTGATGATTATATATATATATATATATATATATATATATATATATATATATATATATATATATATATATATATATATATATATATATATATATATATATACACATACACACGCAGAATGATTGTGGCAAACTGCTTGGAACACTACTAACAATTAGGATGAATAAAGGTTAGCTTCGCCGATTATCCTGTTATTGTCTGAACAATAGTGTTGATTTTTATGACGAAACTTTTTGATAACTAATGGTGTGATAAGAGCAAAAAAAAAATTGTGGATAGCATTCGAACTTCTACGAGGGGATAAGCGTGGTATTTTATTTACTTGAATCAATAATTTCATTATGTTTTACAAGGCATGAAAAATTTGTGTTTTATAGTCTGAATTGCATTATTTAAATGTTTTTTGGTAGATGTGGACAGTGGAAGGTTTTTCAGTGTTATTGGTAGAAATAATGGTCTCCCGACATAGCCGTGACCAGCATGAGATGGTGGTACATTTCATAAGTATTGTGTTCTGAATTTTCTCATAGACTGAATTATATTTGGTATGTTCTAACAGTATGACCCCGTGAGTATTGTCACATAAAATAGTCTGCTAGAATCGTTGGTCGGAATATTTTGGTTGAGGTATTTTTGATTCGATGATTGTATGGCGTGTCTGTATGATTGGTTTGCTTGTAATGTGTGTTTTGCAAATGGATGGTATGTGTGATAGTATGGTTGGTTAGAATTTGGCATAATTGATATGTCCTGACAGTATGGTATAGTAATATATTAGTGGTTATATGATGTTATGGCCTGTCGAAATGGTTAGTTTGGTGTGATACGATCTGTGCGTATTTATATTTGGATTTTTTTATTTGGCTGGAATATATGATTTATTTGTCGGGTTGTATCACCTATTGACTTAGTAGAATCGTTGGTTCGTCTGTAAAGATGTTCTGCATGATCTGACCATATGGTTTGGTATTACATGTAGGAATAGATTGTTAGAATAATTTGCTGAAATACTTCATAAGAGTGTTTTGTTGGTAGCTTTTTTGGTACGAATCTTCTTGTTGTTATGGTCTATTAGCAAGGACTGTAGGTAGTTGTGACCTGTCCATGTAACCATCATGGTATTCTATTACAGTTATTTTTTATAACATTAGTTAAGGTTAATTTCGTAGGAACTGCTGGTTGTTATGTTTTATCAGAAGACATGCTATTACTTCGGATATAGTATTACAGTTGAAGCATATTTTATTATTTTAGTTGAGTACATGTCATGTTTTAACCATATCGTTAGTCGATATTGAATTTAATATGCTTGTTGGCGGCAGTAGGGAATGCTGGTCGGTAAATTTAATTCATATTGTGGTGTAAGAGGTGAGGAACCTGTTTCTAGAAAATAAACTATTTTCTCAACAGGTAGCAGAAAATAAAAAATTATTAAAAAATTGTAAATTTATTTCTTATATGGTAAAGTTATGTAAATATTGAAATTTTATTTACAGGAGAGACTATCGTGCTTCACCTCCACTACCTCCACCTGCTCCAATGTATGATATTAACGACGCAGAATAAAACAGAATGCAGATCATCCAGCAGATGATTCGTTTTCCTGTGCAAGTAATATAGGAAGAAAACGGTAAGACTGGTAGCTCACTATGGTTAGTTAGCCTGGCAGAGGGGCCTACTTGTTTGACATGACTGTATAGCTGCTAAACACGAGAACAGGAGGTGTGATGACAGTTATGATGGTTAGTATAGAAAGTCAAAATTATGGCTTGAATGTTATGTTAGTCAGTCTTATAAAATTAATCGTATGAAAGCTCATTATAGGTAGAGGTGTTTTAGAATGTTTGTATTCTATAACCTCTATGCGTGGTTGTTGTAGGGAGCTTGTTTTGGTAATATGTGTAGTTGGTATGGCCTCCTGGAATGGTTGAAACGGATGGAGGAATATGATAGGCTTGACTCTCAGTGTGGACTGTCTGCATGGTTTGGTTTGTATTTTATGGCTGGTACATCTTTATGGCATAACATATTGGTACGAAGTCGTTGTACAGTTCGTTTGCTTGTATTGTTGGTATAGCAGTTATGTTGATTGATATGACCTGATAACATGTTCGGTTGTTTTGAAGGTATAACATGTGTATCGTCGATGGTGTGGGGAGAATGGTTTTAATGTGTGAATAATATTTAAAACCTGAATGGTTTGTAGGTATGTTTATATAGTATGAGAAGGACATAATACTGGTTGTTTGGTTAGTATGATTGGATCGTATGATACGGTATCTGGGAATTGAGACTGTATGGATGTCATTGATGATTAAATTATTAGTACCTATCTTATGATAGCTTGGTTGGTGCTTATGATAAGAATATTTGATTGGCTGTCCTGCTGGAATGACTTGTTTATATGTCTAACTGTTGAAGTTAAATGAGTTCAAATGGTGGTCAAAATATTTTACTGTTATGATTGATCAGTATGTCTGAGGTGTGTTGATTTATATGGATTTCGATGTTGCATAGCTGAGGCAAGTTAATATCACGGTGAAAGGTATTATAAATGCATTTTAGTACTTAGGACCAATTGGTTATCGATATGGTTTTTATGTATGTTAGATGTATGTTACCTAGTAGGTTTGGTTGTTGCAGTTATTAGTTTGGAAATCTGGTAGATTTAGCTGGTTTGTTGGTTGAAAAAATTATTTATATTAAATCCTGGTATGATGTAGGGTTGTTACTTAGAATGTTTTGGTTGTTGGTGTTACTGGATGGTGTAGGGTGATATGAAATGAGTATTTGCATATACAATGTGATCTGTGTGGTATGATTAAAGTATTCTGGGGTATGGATCGTGTAGTACCCAGTACTCCTGGCTGCAGGGTTACTCATATTTTGTTTCATATGTCTGAGGTGAGGTAGTCAGCATTTTTTTGTATGGATGTATGATTAAGTTACTTATATTAGTGTGTGGTATATTTGTCTATTGTCTGATGGTAATAATGTTATGAGAGACATGTTGGAGTTACGATTATTTGGTATATTTTATTGGCTGTGGGCTGAGGTATGCTTGGATTCTAGGGGGCGCTATGAGTGGTGAGTATGTTTAGTCGGGTGATGGTTGTTATAATCAGGTGGTTTGTTTGATGGGTAGTATGATATTGACTGGTGTCCGACGATAATGATGCTTAGATAGACATGTTAGTGTTACGATTGTTGTTTTATTTTAGTAGGTTCGGACTGAGGTATACTTGAATTCTAGTGGACAGTATGAGAGGTGAGTATATTTAGTCTGGTGATGGTTGGTATAATCAGGTGGTTTATTTGATGGGTAGTGTATTTCACAGGTCTCTGATGGTAATGATACTATGACAGACATGTTGAAGTTACGAATTTTTTGGTATATTTTAGAGGCTGAATGGCTTAGGTATGCTTGAATTCTAGTGGTTAGTATGAGTGGTGATTATATTTTAGTCTGAAGACGGTTAGTAGAGCAGTTTGTACGGGTGGTAAGAAAAGTTCTGCCAAGGCTTGTGATGGCTGAATAGTTGAGGTATGCTTGAGTTATAGTCTGTGGTGAGTATGGACAGTTTTGACGTCATTTTGGAGTCATTATGTGCAGTGCTGATTGTGGTGCATGTGGTGTTATCTGCGGTGCCTGTGGTGCTGCCTACTGTAAATGTGGTGGTGCCTGTGAATTAACTGCTATGTCTGCGGTGATAAATGCGGTGGCTGCGGTGCTGTGTTGCCTGTGGTACTAACTGCGATTCCTGTGGTGCTAACTGCCATGCCTGCTGTGCTCACTGCAGTGCCTGCCATAGTAAATGTGGTGCCTGTGGTGTTATATGCGGTACTGATTGTGGTGCTGATTGGCAGAGCAGATGGAATGGGTGTTAGGTTATGGGCTGGCCTCAGCTGTATAGTTTCTCGAGTTTTGATGGATACTGTGCTTGGTGTATTGGGCGGTGCAATTAAATTGGGATTTTCTTTGGTTATAGGAGATGGTGTGTTGGGTGGCCTGGTATACCTTGGATTATAATGGATTGTTTGTTGGTATGTCTGTCTAGTATATATTTACTGGTGTCGGCCAGTAGAGAAGCAAGTATGAGCAGTAAGTAAGTTTTTGGTAAGGTCAGTGTGGTCTGAATTGTTTAAGTATGCTCGAATTATAGTATGAACATTGAGTATATTTCGTCTGGTGTTGTTCGTTAGAGCACATGGCAGGGCTGTTTGTGTTTCGGCTGGTCTTAACTCTTCAGTTTCTGTTAACTTGAGTTATGGTGGGTGGTTTGGTGCTTGATTGCGAGTATATATATATATATAAGAAGCCGGGTTCCCGTTAGGAAGCTTAGTTTGACAGTAGCAGTCGGGAAAGTCGCTTTGTCTCAGCTCGTGTAAGTAAATTGAATATATTATAGAACCAAATATTGCTGGTCCATCAACATTTGAGGTTAGCACAGTGGTATTGGCCTCTTAGGATGGGACACCTGAGGCAGAGGCATCGCCATCGACTTCTTCAGCCGTGACACCGACCGCACCATCGACTTCTTCGGGAGTGGTAAAAGCAGTGCCATTGACTTCTTCAGGCATGATGCTGACAGCGCCATTGACTTCTTCGGATGGTACAGTGAGAGCAGTGCTGTCATCAACGATTTCGTCAAAGCTTCGTTGTTGCTACTGTGACACGATATTTGCCTTCAGCAACGGTGCTAGGATGCAAGTGAGAACTACTTGCGTGAAGGGGTATTGCTGTGCTATGCAGCGATGCATCAAGTGCAGGCATATGTCCTAATGCGGCTATATGCTGAAGAGACATAGCGAGAACTGTAAAGGCCAAGTTTCAGCAGCTAAGAAGCGACCTGTACTAGTAGTTGTTGAAACCACGTCGAACGGATTTTACCTGAAAGCGTCTGCATACAAGGGCACTTTAAAGTATTATGTGATTGGAAATAACGTTGTAGGTACGAAAGACATATGTACATATCTGGACCAGATCAAGCAAAGAATAATGTATCAATTAACATATTGATTGTATCCCAGGAGTTGTAGAGGCCTTGAAAGAAAAACTTTGTTGTGAAGAAGAAGAATATATGGCTTAGGGTTCTGGTTGTATGCTTGCTAGCGCAGACTGCCTTTAGTTGTGTATACACAGATTATATTCACTACATGAAAAGTGAACATGCTGCTGTAAAGACACTATGTGAATTTCGTGGAGATTGTAAGTATTCGGTTTTTATGTTTGCAGTCTTAAGTATGTAAGTATATATGATATAAATAAAAAAGTCTTTAATATTTTTGCTGGTGGTATTTTATACCTACTTCCCCTGATATAAAGAGAATATTTTGGCTCTTGGTTTAGTCACATATACATACATGTAATAACATACGAGTAGGATAGTTATGTGTACAAAAATTGTCGAGGCAGTGAATAATTAACATCTTGTAATATTTAGTCTTGAAGAGAGGAGACTTAAAATGAAGTACAGAGAACTCTCTGCTATATCAGATGTACATTTTTAGTATAATTAAAATAAAATAAAATAGATTGAAAAACAAAAATACTTGAATATTTTTTTTATGATACCTTTATCGTAACCAGTCTGTTATAAACACATATCTTAAAAAAAAACACCATGAATCAAATATTTTAATCTAAGTTATAAATGACTCAAAAAAATTAATTCCTGAGGTTACAAATGGTGTTTTCTAAACAGTATTTCACGAGCCTGGTCTTAATAAATAACAAATTATTTTCGCATATGCATGTATATATCCACATGCTTACAACAATACTTGCTACATAATCATTTAAAAATTATATATAAAAACAATCAATGTTGATATATGTACATAATTTTCAAACCCCGACTGAATATAACGAAAGAATTGTAATACATTTGGCGAAAAGTTTTTATAATGGTAAATACAATGAATTTAAACTGGAAAAGTTCTCAAAAATGTGGTCGTTAGTCATATATGCATTGATATATATATTAATTCTTATTTATTTATATATAACAAAATGTGTAATACGTTAAAATTTTATGTAATTGCAGCTTCTTTATTTGAGCGCTTATATATCATTTAAGCTCATCGTTTCACCAAGAGAGTGGTGGCTGAGTGGCAAGCATGCCCGAATTCAGCACCTACTTGAGATTTTTTTTTTTAAATTGTTAGCAGCTGTCATGGCAAAGTGAGAAATTTTCATAATTTATAATTTTTAAACCGATTTTATATACAAAATTAATTTTTAAACCGATTTTATATTCAAAATTAATTTGAGATACATTTTACTGTATTTGTAAATGATTTCGGAATTTTACAACTGATTAAAAAAAAATTATTAGTAGTAGTGGTTTGGCAAAAGAGGGACACAGGGATTTAGGGAGTCGCTCAGTGGCTCTGACCTTGACCCAAATATTTCCCGTTTTTTTTCTCTCCAAAAATTGCTCATTCTCATTTAAAACTATACATTTTAGCCCAAAAATTATTGAAAAATTTCCCTTTTTTCTCTTCAAATTTCTAGTTTTTCGAGAGAAAAAATTCCGATTTTCCTTAAAAATTGTGGCTGACGTAACTCTTCAATGCGGCTGAGATATCCGAAATTTAGCCGCATAATGAGGAGTCGATAGAAATAAAACATTTAAAAAATTATTTTTATATAATTAAATCAGTAGACTGGATACCATGTTCTTTTAATAAAAATATTAATTCATGTTTTAACAGTCACTCGAGTAAAATTATGCTCGGCATGATGAAATTATAAGGCAAGGCAAAAAAAACATTAAATTACACAAAACGTAAACTAACAAACACCATCGGGAGCAGATGCAGTAACGGAGGGGTGCTGTAACAAAAGAAAAAAAGAAACAAAATTGTCACATAAGTAGAAAATCACTCAATTACATAAAGAGGGCCTTAATGGTAGTGAACCATGCAAATCTGCTACCATAAATATTGAGCCACCCCTTGGTACTATGAATCAGAGCCCCAATAAAACAGCTAAAGGAGTCTCCAGAAAGGAAATTGCTCCAGCTCAAGGCCCTCAACCCAAGCATCATCAAGGTGCGATCGATAAAACAATTTTGGAAAATCGTGAATGATTGACTACAAATAAAATCGTTTATATATAAAATTAATATATGTATGTATATATAAACACAAATAACATTTTTCGCAGTGAACAATGGATAACTAAGCCGAACTGGTGAGCGAACTTCAGCTAGCGATTAAGGCGGCATGAGCCAAAAAACTAACCCGCGAAAACTAACAGAATGATTATAGAGACTGAGCAACCCCTTGGTACTCAGAATCAGAGCCCCAATAAAAAGCTAAAGAAGTCTCCAGAAAGGAAATTGCTCCAGCTCAAGGCCCTCAACCCAAGCATCAAGGTGCCCCAGGGGGAGAACGTGGAACGAAAATCTTCTGCTACAAATGTGGTCTTTCAGTACGAAACAAATATCTTTCATCATAGAGTGCCCAACCCAGTGATAAGAAAAACATGATATGTTTCTCTTCCTTATTCGTATATTAGGCACACATGTGCAGGTATTACTCACAGGAACACACATGAGAGAATTGCAAATTATATAATGGAAATAGTGTAACAGTATAACTTGAAAGGTTATTTTGTAAATTCAAAAGGAACAGCCTTAATGTTAAGCAATGATAACATATCTTAACCTTTTTTGGTTTATATATTTCTTTTTTCGGATGTGCACAAAACACAAAGCCTCAAATGGGGGGTACAAAAATAAAAAAAAATACTTCCATCATGACCATTAAAAATACAGATTTCAACTATTTACTTGAGTATTTGTTTATATCGGATCCTTTTCCTTATTTATTAAAATGTGTTCTTTCTATGTTCTTAACATGAGGGAAATGAAAAAAATTGGGGTACACCTCTTATATATATATTTGCCTAGACAAGTTATATTATTTATACCCTTCTGGTACATATAAGAGTTGAGTTAACTTAGAACAGAAATAATATTAAAATTTCACTTAAACTTGACTTACCTAATGCACTTACATTGTGCGTCAAAAATTAAAGTATTACATATTAATTATTATTTTTTATTTTTTTTTGGTTTTAAGTTAAAATTTTAAAAGAATACAAATAAAGAAGGCTGCCGAAAGTCTTTGGATATTTCAAAAGATAATTCTAAATGATCCAAGCTGGTTCAGGCCACTTTGGCACACAGAAAAATCCAAGTTGATAAGTTGCATGCAAAATAATGAAAGTAATCTGACCTAATAGAGAATTCGGAGGTGTGGGCTGCGGCACACCGTACTCGCCTAACTCAGCTAATGGTCCATGGGCCCATGGCGCAAGGCAGGTGCAAGCAGTGCTCACATCACAAAGATGGCGAGGTGGTAGTAAGGGTGAACCGCACTGCACAATCGAATAACACAAAAGGACAGTAAGGGAGCAATTATCACATCACGAATAAAAAACCGCATATCCTAACAAATACAGTTAAAAGTCACTAAACTTGGGCGGTCAAGAAAGGAACTTAAATCATTTTGCTGCGAAAAACTCGGCAACGAAATTTTAACGAGTAATGTCATGGCGTGAAGGAAGGATGTCGAAAACAAGGTCTGCACATTCCTTCATGGAAAAGCATCTTGGGAAAGTTCCAAAAGTTGTGACATGATTAATCGATTATTATCGAAAGACTATATCACGAAGCTAAAGTACTGTGGGAAAAAAAACACAAATTATAAGTGGCCTATTTTAAATTTTTAAACATTGTTAAAAACAAAATATACGTAATGACATAATAATAAAATTAGGCATATAACAGTGCAGTATACAATATTACACAGTAGTGAAAACGATGAAAATTGCACATTTTAGTATTCAAAAAGGTCGTTATATTGGCACTGGTGCCGCTACCTTTGGTGATGGGAGACGGACACACAACCAATACATCGTACAGTGTAATAATAAGGATGCTTATTTAACGAGTAGCAACGAATATTAAAAACAAACAAAGCAATATTTCATCACCCTTTACGACATTTACAAAAGGATCATAATGCGTATAGTTTTATTTTTAGTCTAGAACAATATCCATTATAATTTTCTTTTTCACAACATTAAAGAAGTGCCTTTTAAAATAAAAGACAGTGAACCGAAGAGGAACAAGGAAAGGCCATTAAAACAGGCTTTGCAAAATAAATTAAACTGCCGGAAAGCAATTAAAGAGAGAAAAATTAGTTACGTGTAGACAAAATGAGAAAAAAAAAACCGAGTGACGATTCTCGCATTGAAATCAAATGCGAAATCAAGGTGGAAGGACTAAACTCCACGCATAAACCGAAAAGAATTCCGTAACTGAAAGAATCGGAATGTGACATCATTAGTGCGAAGGTGATTTTCCCCTTATCGATTTGCCGCGTGCCCTGGAAAGGAAACAAACCTGGGAGCATGGAACCGAGTTGGGTACTCTCCTTTCTCATTACATCGCATCCTAATCTGACTGTACTGCCGACAAGACTAATGTTTTGCATAAAAGCGGTGGAAAATGATTTCTCGGAAACAAGGAAGTTTTGCTTTTACTCATGGATGTATTGCAGATCGACAGGCGCAAGGGGAATATTACGCAGGCGTTGGGCGAACTTTTGTTTCGTAGGCATCCCGGACACTGCACCGAATCGGATTTACATAAGTATGGTCACCTTCTACAGTCCAATCGCGCTTATTGCAAACCCCCAACGCGACGATTTAAGGACATGATGCACGAAAGGTATGTGAAATTGGTGTATCGGGATTGTCTCCGAGATTGGAGAGCAGAGAAAAATTCCACTATCAGCACTGGAACGATCCGAACGAGTTGGTAGATATGCTTAGAATTTTGGTCGCTCTACAGTCTGCAGGAAACCGCTCGCAAACCAAGAAAATAATTTCCGTCATCGAAGAACTCTCAGAGGCGTGATACGTTTCGAGATGAGTAATTATGCAGTGGCAGACGAGTTGCACAAATTAAAAAGGATAAATTACCCATGCAGAAAATACGTCAAAAAAGGATCGGATGATACTGTCCAATCCAACTTGAACAAAATGCAAGGCTTTGCTCGTGCGAATATAGACCACCACTACATTTTGACCATGATAGATGCCTATAGCAAATTCGCCTGTGCCATACTACTCAAATCGAAGAATGCATGCGATGTAGCGAAATCTGAGGGGAGCGTATTGCGTGAAGGGTGCGTACCAAAAAATCTCCACAGGGATGACGGTAAAGAATACTTTAATGCTATTTTATGTGCACTGTTGATGAAACATAACATTATTCACTATTCCACATTATCTGGGCTCTAAAAGTTAAACTGCGGAGACATTTCACAGAGAATGGAAACTACAAGTGATTGACACTACTACCGAAACTCGTACACGAGTATAATTCTACCATTCAGTTCATCTCTCGCATTAAGCACGAAGACGTTAAGAATCACTCCTTTCTTCGAGGATAGTATGCTATTCCGAAGAGGAAGGACTCGTGAAAACTTAAAGCCAAGGTTTGTGACTTGATGCAGATTTCGGATAATTATGGAATATTACATAATGGCTTTCATCAGAACTGGTTTACAGAGCTGTACAAGTTGGTGCGTATACAACATACATACCCACGCATGTTTTACATCGAGGACCTACATGGTGAACACATATATTTGGTGGAGGTGCTGAAAAGACTTAATGGCCACGTGTACGTGCAGTGGCTGGGTCACTCGAAGCGTGGTGATTCATGGGTCGATTAAAAGGATATTTTGTTGTAACAATCATGCTACAACTAACATTTATCGCAAAAGGTATAATTTTGTAATATAATAAATCTTGGAATTTCTAACTAAATTGTTAGTTCTTTCACTTATATCCCTCCCAATGCCTACGGGTTGTTGTATATGTGCCCATGGGTGCGAACAATGTACTTCTAGAGTATAAAACTATGATAGTGATGTATATTCCACACCGTGGCATTAATGCATATTTTTTTTGGTTACATATATATATGTTCTATAAATTTTCCCTTGGTGATGCACGTAATGGCCTTGATTCTTTCCCGGCTTGAAGTCGTTCATCTGCCGCCCGGCCAGCACGATGCTGACAGGATGATGCATTACTGCACAGCTGCAAAAGTGCCGACATGGCGAAAACCTTCCAATGCCGCACATGCCCACAGGCGCATTTAGCTGCACGCGAGAGGAGGCAATTGTAGTCGTCTAGCATTACTCTTGCTTCACTATATAAAATTTAATTACGTTCATAAATATAATATATATATATTTGTTCTTGTGATCTATTTTTCCTTTACACTGTACCTACACTAACTTCAGGGACAGAGTGTTTTATTACCAAAATTTTAAACTAAATATTTTCTTTACCAAAAGTGTGTTTTTTTTAACATAGATAAAAATTGTTTTAATTACCAAAAGCGTTTTTTAAATGTTGATATAAAACATTATTTACAATATGATAAAGCTGATATATATATATATATATATATATATATATATATATATATATATATATATATATATATATATATATATAGTTCCTTTACCAACAGTGAGCAGGACATGACACGAGATACACAATTGTTTAAACACATTAATTTTTTTACACACATCAAAGATTCGTCTCCACATCTTTAAACCACACACAAATTTTTTTGCAGTCTTTGGAGACATTACACAAACGTAATATGTTTTACATGTACCACGGATTATCGCACATCTAGAGCCTTAGTGCTTGGGCATTGCACGACGAACATCGTCCATTTTAACAGTCGTGAAGCTGTGAGGCGTACTTCTCTACCAGCTGCCTGAACGGTGGGCATCGGCGTATTCTGAAGAGGTATACAATTTCCGTACTGGCATGACACACTTTGCTCATCGCGACTCTTGCCGATTAACCTACACGGAGTAATTATAAATTGTTGCTCCCTACATCACTTTGCGAATGTCCCCGTACGGAATATTTCCATCGACCCACCTAATTCCGTGCATCTGTAGGCGGTACATTCGTTACGTGTTGCGGCCGAGGTACTCCCATTGTCATAGTGGTACAAACCTAAACAATTTGATTTGCTCATCGTCGTTGCTGTACAAGATGGCAATCCCCTTGATGATCTAAGAGATCAGCGTAAAAAAACCTTGGATGATGCAAGCATCTTTTTCACACACACACTATGTATTTTTTTCACAGTCCTTTCACACTGTGTCCACCTGTGTTCTGGGTTTGCTCTCTGATCGCCGGATAGTACTTGCCAGTAGAAAACTTGCACGGGGTCTTCCACAGGGAGGGCTGGCATTGTGAGGGTGTCTTCTGCAGGTATGGTTTGTGCATGGGAACCTTGCACGAGATCAGACGTCGTGGGGACATCTTCTGTAAGTAAAGCTTGTGCGTAAAAACCTTGCATGGGGGCGGTCGCTGCCGGAGCTGCTCGGTGGGCTTTGTGCCAGCCCCTGCAGTGCGGCGTGACGGGGAACCGAGGTGGTGCAGCCCTTGAAACACTCCTTGCACGTGAAGCAGTCCCGTGTGTCTTCTTCCAGCTGTAGTTAGATCGGTAAATACTTGAATACGGCTGGAATTTCGTACGGTGCGTACGTCAGCAGGAACTCTTTCGGCAGGTATGAAAACTCGTCCCGTTTGTTCAGGGCACTATGCGAACACAACCTTCGGAATGCCAAAATGGATGAAAGGATTTTACTACCGCTTGGACAACATGCGTACATTTCTAAGAGCGAGGTACAACTTATCCCAGAGACCAACGGGGACACGTCTTATAAAGCCAATCGGAGAAATTGAAGGGGTCGAACAGAGGTGAATAATAAGCCAATGGGAATCATTGCTGGAAGTAGACTAATGGGCGGAAGCTTGCTGACAGTCGAACAGAGGCGAGTAATTAGCCAATGGGAGTCATTGGCGGAACAAAGGTTTCCAATGACACCCGATTAATCAGCTAATGGGGAAGTAGGGATTCGGATGGAACAGAGGCATTTCATTGGCTGAACGAAGTTTTCCGAAGACACCCGAGTAAATCGCTCAATGGGAAAATAGGGGTGGGGTGGTACAGAGACATTTGATTGGACGAATGAAGGTTTCCGAAGACACCCGATTTTATCAGTCAATGGGAAAATAGAGGTAGGGATGGAACTGAGGCATTTCTGAAGACACCCGAGTAATCGGCTAACGGGAAGCATTAACGGGAGGTGGTGGGGATGGAATGAACGCGACTAATTGGCCAGTAGCCATGGCGAGAGTTACTCGAACGAAGGTGGTTAAAGGTGAGAGACAAACTCTAAAACAAATGAACGATAATACCAAATATGGCTGCCTTGATGTAATGTGTAAAAAAATGATGAACGAGAGAACAAAAATAGCTTCCCCCAGTAATGTGTAAATAAATGACTAACGAAAAAATCAAGATGGCCACCTTCTGTAGTATGCATAAGTTTTAAAATAAAAATAGTTTTTCTAATGATTCTTTAAATAATTTTGGTAGCGTAGTATATTTTTTATACATTTGTAAACAATTTTTAACGATTAAAACAAATTAAATGATTTTTAATTAATTAAGATTTTGGTAATAAATTTCGTTTTTATTTTTTAACAATTTTTAAAAGAATTTTAAAGAATTTTTGTACCCTTTTTAAACGATTTTTAATTATAATAAAATTATAAATTTTTAACGACTTTCATTAATAATTCTGAATTTTTAAAAAATTGCATTAAATTTCTAATTTTAACGATTATTTAAATAATATGCAATAGTGTATTTTTAAATAAATTTTGAAGGATTTTTTTTTGCAATTTTTGGAGTGTTAGTTTTTTTTTTTTGGGAGGTTTTAGAATTTCTTTGGGTTTTGGGGTCAGAGGTCTCCGGTGTCAAGGTGAAGGGTCAAATTTCAAGGTCATATGAGTCCAAGATGGCGTACGCTGACGTAACAACATGGTGGCCGGACTCCTACACTCCTGAGCACCACGCCCTTGGCCGCCAGTCGCCATTTCCCTACTACTTGTAATATTTGCATATACCAAGAACATAAAGAAAATACAGTTAGTTACCTTGCAATTTCCGTCTTGTAGATCAATGACAAACAACCTTGGTTTTTTTGGAGACCACGTGCTTTTGAGGATTTGTGATTGTGGGCTGGCTGGAGCATCTGGAAAAACAAGTTGCATGTCTTTTAAACTGCAATGTTTAATGAAATTTACATGAGATTGACACTAACATGCAGCACATAACGACCTCATTGTTCTCGATACACACATTTATAAAGAGTTATAGTATATTCATGGTTACTTCCAACTTTTCTGAAAGGTTGCTGAAGTTCTACTTCCAAAATTTATCCCCCCATCATAAAAACAAAGCTTAAGTAACTATAATAATTACACCAAAGGGACAACGCGCCGCTTTCGTGAGCCTATTATGCATGAGAACTATTACTTACAAGGCATTACCAACACACCTTCGTTCTCTGTGATTTCATCGATATTAACTATAGATAAAATATTATATATTATAAATGAAATTAAACCAAAAATAAATTAAACCTATATTAAAATATACTTATTAGATAAAGTGTGAAACGCTTGTGATACCGTTCATATTTTGGAGGAACCACAACACCTCAAACATAGGATGATTTTTGAAAGATTTCATTCAGGTTTTACAGAGGCCCTACGAATAGACAATACTATGTTTGCGTACAAACACTTCTTTTTCATAAATCATATATTCCCACTTCTACCACTTTAGTCCTTTTATATCAGGGCGGAAGGAATTTCCGATTTCCTCCAGCAGGGATGGATGATCGTTCAGAATAAACAACAGGTTATTTGCAGTACCTCGGATATTATATTATTTCTTACCAACATTAACTTTATGTGAAAGCTCGTGAAATACATTTTACGCCATAAAGATACATATTTAAAATTACTGAACAAAAGCTAAAACTCGCAGGAAAATGAACAACGGATACAAAAGTAAATGCTCCTTCGAAAGTTGAAGTTGGATTGATAAATTAGTTCCAGGATCTGGATATATTACAATAACGCTTCTGGTGCATAACTTTAATTGGGACGTCATCAAAATTGTCATCGTGTCCAGTAACAGACGATAGGAGAACTCACTGCAACTTGAAGAAATCACAAACTGCTCGAAATAATTTCGAAAAATAATTTTTGTGTTGGCTACGAACAGGGATTCGGCCAATTCGTGGAAAACATAAGAAAGCATTAAACGTAGCCTGTGTTCAGTGAATACGGCTAAAGAAACTTGTATCCAGTCCGGTGTTTCTGGACCAAATATTCTTCGAAGTATTTCGTACTAATCCATCTACAGCATGAAGATATCCGTACTTCGACATGTCAAAAACACTCAAGTACTAGTCACGCTACGACGTTATGAAAGACCCGGTTCTGTGATGACCTTCAGTTTCTGTATATAGACACACATTCGTTCCTCAATGAAATACGGATTTCTATGTCCACATGTGCAGAGACCAAATTTTTCGGCGAATTTAAATTCAGTATCTACTAGATAAACCACCATTGCTACTCGCCAGCCAACAAGAAAGCCATATAGGTAAAGTTTGGTAATTCCGTGAAACTAAGACTTTTCTGTTACCGTTTCGAAAATATTAGACTATGGTTATTTGTCTTGGTTTCATGAGATAGAGATATTTTTTACGTGCAATTTCAATCAAACGTATTGTAAATAGCGATGTTTTTTCCCCTGTTATTGAATAACAGACTTAGGTAATAAAAGTAGGTAACTCCGTGATATTCTAGTTACTCCGTGAGAGTATTCAAGTTACTTCGTGATAATATGGCGTTTACCACTTAACATATTATTTGAATGTGAAAAAAAATGTTTGATGCAATGAAATTGTATATATCATAGTAAATAAGGCCTAGTACATCTGGCAGGCCATAAAGAGTCACATTGCACAAAATAATTCACAAATGGTAAAAATATTCGAATTTTCAAAATAAATTAACTCAAACAAAGCATTTGTGCACATCTGAATATAAAGGATGCTTGAGTCCTGCAGCTTCAATAACCCTAAACCCCACGCGTCTGACCTGGTTAACTGTTAGACCAAAGTTAAACGACTGCAATGCTTTTATGTAGTTCACTACCTTAAGATCAATTTCAGGTGGCATAACAAAAACCATTCCAATATTTAAAAGAGTCGCACTGCTAAAAATTTCGTGCAGTAATCCTTAAGTGTACTTCTCAGGATACTAAACGTTTTACTAGCCTCGTACACTGTCCATCCTTCATCCTTTACTGAAGTGAATTTAGCTTCGAATAATTAATGGTTTATAATTTGAGAGCCTTTAAACAAGCCACTTAAATACATGTACGGAGTGCAAAGTGCGATGTTTCAATGGTTTTATCATGGAATCCACAAGTCGTCCCTTCAGTGTACATGTATATTATATTACTCCAGCAAGGTGTTATTGTCGTGCTATAGTTTTACAACATGTGCAATTAAGGGTTTTTTTATTTGAAACCCCTTAAACACGCAACCTTATTACAGGTTTGGTGTACAAAGTGCGATGTTTGTATGCCTATAGAAAAAAGTTGGAAAGACTTCACTTCAGTTCATCCTTCACCAACCGGAATGGTTTCTTCAGGCTTTCAGGCTTGTAGGAGCGTCAAGGTTTATTTCGCTTCGGCGGCATGTCAATGCGAAGCGTGAAGGAAGCAACCCGAAAACCTACGGAAACCCATCACATTGCTAAGCTCACCCACCTTGAACACGTGACACTACTTCCATGTCAATTTTATACCTTTATTTATGTGTACCTCCCATTAGCTGGTGTTAATACTGTATCCATGGCCAGTTACCATCCCGGATGCAGTACTCCGCAAAGCGAATAAATTCGTATAACTTGGTACAGTTGCCTAAATGTGGAGCGCGCTCCTGGAGTCTTCGTACATCTGCCGGAAAAATCCTAAAACTGTTTGTAGTGCAAGCTACGCCATGGCAGAGAACATTCTATCTATCACGGAGTTACTTAATATCGCGGAGATACCTAACTTTACCTATCAGTTCAACAACACGTGTGATATTAAGATAATAACTTAATTAATGGGCCTCTCGGTTAAAATATAGCCAAGGAGGACACTAAAACAGAAAAAAACATCCAAATGTGTGTGGTTCAAAACAGAATGGAGTTTGACTATTCCATAGCTGCATTAAAAAATGTATATGCAAATTAATGCATTACAATCGTGCCAACATATCATCCATACAGACTGGGCAGTGTAAATTAATTATCTTTTATGTTGCTCAAAGCTTATCATACGTATGAATGGAATATGTATCTTGATATGAGGCTATGAAGATAGGATTTTGTATATGTTGTAAATGTGAGGAATTTATTTATATGTTATGTAGCTTAGGTGCATGGTGTATAGAGGTGATAGACATATTAATTGTTATTTATGATTTGAGATCTGAAAATTGAGTTGGAAGGGCTCTCTGTTCTGTACTGAATCAAGGTGGTGTGTATAGAGGCTGGTCATTACCTGCGCCGTATATGGAGCCAATACCCTTGCAATTGTCAGGTCGGTGACATTGCGATAAAGTTAATATAATTAAGTCATATTTCAAAATTCATTTCTTCAGAACGTTCACAAATTAGGCTTATAACCGTATCTAGATCAGCTATATGACTTTTTAACAATGTTTATGTTGATGATAGTTCTTACGGTTATTATTTTTAATTTGTTAAAATATTTGTTTTACACATCATAGCACATTACACATAAAACAGGTTAACATTTTGCCACCCTGTTATAACGGCGGGGGAAAGAACTGTTATATTTAACCTCGTGTTATTAATATGTGCTACGTTATTTCCTTAAAAGAACGCCATTAATTGGAATAAAAATTAAAACGAAGAAAAAACTAGTCCAACGAAAAGACATAGTAATTTCAAGTAGCAAATCGTGTCGCTTATTTTTTGTACTAAGCAGCGATAAACATAAAAGATAGTGTCAAGTCAGTGTTCAGCTTCATTGGAAGAAGACGAACCGAATATCGTGCCAAAACAACGTCGCCGGACAGTAGTGGGATGTTGTGGGTCAACAGGGTTGATAGAAACACTTGCACAAAAAAATCCTAACGAACTGACAACTATAGAAGAAGTTCCATTGTTGAGCAATGCTCTTCCGGACAAACAAGTGAGTTTTTTTGGCACAAATTGGAAAGATCCTCAAGAGTTGAAAGAAATGTTGATAGATACAAGTCCGTGTGAATTTTATGAGATATCTACAGATCGTGAAATTGTTAGCTTGATTGTAGAAGAAACGAAGAGTTTTACCAGCCAGACATTAGAATCTTTGGGAGAGGATGCTAAATTCAAATGGGTTCCTACAAATTAAGCTGAAATGAAACATTTTCTGGGACTTATTGGCTACATGGGTTTGGACAAGTAGCCTTTGTTGCGTAGATATTGGAGCACAGGCCAGTTTTATAAAATTAAATTTGCTTCATCCTGCATGCCCAGAAATAGTTTTGAACTTCTACTAGGTTTTTGACATTTTTCAAACAATGAGGAATGCCCCCCTGGAGACAGACTGTACAAACTTTCAAGCTTCACAGAACAGCTCGTCAACAATTGTCAACGAGGTTTGTTACCACCTCAAACAGTTTGTGTGGATGAATCATCAGTGTCATTTAAGGATCGTTTAGGAAATAAAATAATGCATCCCTAAGAATGCTGCAAAATATGGGGTCAAAATTGTGTGCAAATCAAGGCTATACGTGGAATTTCAAAATGTATAGTGGTAAGGAAAGGGATCTTAGAAGTTCAGTGCCTACGAATGTCGTGTTACAACTGTCAGACAAACTGCTTGATGAAGGAAGAGCCATCGTGACCGATAATTATTCTAGCACTGGAGTTGACTAATAAACGACTAGATCGAAAAACACACTTGCTTGGCACACTCAGATATAATAGGAAAGGTAATTCAAAATCTGTTATCTCAAAAAAGTTGAAAAAGAGAGGGGTAATTGCAAAAGAAAATGACCGAAGAATAGTTGTGTTGAAATGGAAAGATAAACGTGATGTGCTTATGCATTCAACCACACATTCTGCTGAAATGGTTGCAATCGAACGGAAAAGGAGACAAAAAGTGAAGAAACAGAAAATTATAGTGGACTACAACCATGTTAAAACACCTATAGACACATCTGACCAGAGGTCATCCTACTCAACGAGTTTACGTCGTACTGTGAAATAGTACAAAAATTATGGTGGAGATGATTTTTAGAATTGCCCTACTGAACGCGTTTGTCTACAACAGTTTTTGGAAGAAAAATAAGAGTATTACATATTTCAAAGGGAAAGTGGTGAGAGACTTGCTGAAGAAGGAAGCCACAAATACAGCGACTGCATCCGCTTCCCTTTCGCCATCTGTTTCAAAACGTCGATCACTCCAAACCCACGGATTTGATAAAAGGCAAGGAAAATTCGACAAGATGAGGAAATACTGCAAGCGGTGATACACGAAATTTCAAGAAGGACTGACTACAAAACATAAGGTAAAAAAAGTTGTCACATATTGCAGAGACTATGAGAAAGAACCCACCTTTTGTTTAGAATGTTTTCACAATTATCACAGACACAATTAAATTTAGTTTCATTATGGGCTGTTCTAGTTTCAATGTTATTGGAAATGTGTGTAGGTTTATTTTTGTGTAAATAACTACAAAATATGCAAACGACCATCACGTGTATGCATTCCACATCTCTAGGGCAATTTTTAGATGAACACATTTGTGCCACAAAAAAATCAGGTTCATTTATTTATTTTATGATGCAAAAAAATGTTGGTAAACGATGTTCGCGGTAAAGTGAGCAATTTCGAGGCCCTAGTTACTCTTTATTTCAGCCATTTGTCATCCCTCCACCACATTAAAATAAATATTGCCATGTAGGTAATAATCACAGTGTGTATATTTCACCTGACACGAAAGTTAACATCTAGCCTACAATAAAATACATTTATTGCCTATTATTCCAGATGAGAGTGCTTTCAAAAATGCTCACTATACTGTGAATAGCATTTACATTTTTTACTAGTGTTAGAAAATATTGCAGTAAAATATCTCTTGCGTATTTGCTTTTCCCTGTTTGTAAACTTTTATAGGCCAATTTTTAGATGGTACATTTGTGTATCAAGGAATATTTTTTGAGGTCTTTTTCTTTATTTTGCGATGTAAAACACTTTTTATGTATTTAGTGTTTAGAAATAATGAAGTGAAAAAGTCTTTTGTGTATTAGCAGATGTATAGTGCTAAGAAAGCCATTACCTAGTAGACATCCTGGCTGTAGAAGCAGTTAAATGATTTATGGTGTAAATATTCCACTAGCGGTCGTATGGACCGTGGACCATTGACAATTATGTGATGTAAATACTTCTTATATGAATATGTATTTTGGGGGGTGCTTGAACATACTGTTGCGATAGTACATTTGATAAAAAAAATTTATACATATGTTCGCAACGTTTACCCTATTGCATGGAAAAATATTATATGTAAAATAATATAGAAATAAAGAAGTAAAAAGCGAACCAAAACTTAGACCCAATGCCACTGTTCCGTTCGTAGGGCCCACAGCGGGTGTTTCGCAGCTAGAAAGCTACTTCCTAGCCGGCACCCGGGCTGTAGAAGAAAGTTGAATGGCGTGGTGTAAAAGTTCCCCTGGCCGTCGTATGCGACCTTCATGGACCAGTGAATGAAACAACGGGCGGGCGTATACATCATCCATGGTTGTAAAAGTGTTGAGGGAGTCAGTGGGGTCTGCATTTGTGTTGTAGTATTGTAAATTTTGGTTTCGTAGCTGTTGTCAGAAATGTGTGTAATAGTGACTTTTGAATGGGACCTCACAGGCTCTCGCTTTGCATAACTTTCAATTTGGCAACCCATCTGTGTAAGGTAATACTCAAATTTGGCAACCCATCTGTGTAAGGTAATACTCAAATTTGGCAACCCATCTGTGTAAGGTAATACTCAAATTTGAACCAGGGTGTTGGTTTATGGTACTTTTAACGTGTCATTTAAATTTTATTTGTGAAGTCTGTATCTTATTTCAGTAAGATAATGAAGCCTTTGGGACGTCCTGGTAGAAAATGAGATTTTAATGTGTTAGTAATATTCTTCAGCAGAAAGCGAGCTGTTATAATAAAGGCGTAGGATTTTTTAATAATAAATAAATCTTTAAGAATTTGGCCCTTTGAAACTTGTTAAATATGTGGCCTTGTTTTTATACTCAATACTCTTGATCTCTTTTAAAGTATTTTTTATGAACGGCGTGGCTTTGGTAGGTTCATTACTTTGAGCGCTCGCGTAGCTATGTTATGTGGTTTTATTCTGATTTTAATTTTTTAAGAACCAATGCTGGTATATTTGTCACTGAAGTTCCAACAAAAGGGTTTTTAACTGAATTTTCTTTGTTCAAACTTATGTCTGTACGCCACAAATCGGTACACATTTATATTTCAAATTAAGATTATTATAAACTACCACAATAGTGTACAGTAAAAACATACCAGAAATGAAAACACGCATCTATCACTCTTCCGAATGGAGTACATTCAAAATTAGTCGCGAACAACTATATTAATAGCAAGGTGCTAATCACGTTCTCAAGAACGTATATAAATATCAAAATTGCATATGATTAATCAGCTCACATAAAATACAAAATTCATCAACTAGGCACTTTAAATGCTCTAATAAAATATACACATGAATCATTGGATTATGATCTAGAAAATCGACAGCCAGATAATGATTAAAATATACACAATTTAAATATTCTTACGAACACACTTGGCAAATAACTCTTGAATGAGTTCCAAGTTTGACCCATTACACTTAATAGGGTCTCTTCTTCCAACTCCGCATTACACATACAAACCACTGCCAGCGTGGTGTTATTCCTTCTACGTGTTCACCAAAAGGCTAAATTTTATAATACCAGTTCATTACCTTCATCCAAATCTGGCGTAGAAGTCAAAATTTCTGTCAATGTTTCACGCATTTCAGCGCTCAACATTATATTCTATTACTGACTCTCTAGGTGAAACATCCAATACAAAACTATAATTCCTAAAGAGGTTCGGGAAAATACGGCATCAAAGCAACGTTTTAAAACGCACGTAATTGCCAAAGGGAATTCTACTGCAATGAAAACCTATTCAAAATTCTTAAATTCACACCACAACCACGTCTTCGTGGTTTCAGAATTTCTCGTCATTGCACCATCCAAGAAAATGTTTAACTCACCGACCTCTCCGTAGGACATCGCTTGTAATATTTAAAGGCATGAAATATTTATATGACTTTATGAATTAATCCAGTTTCATTGGCAATTTTCGGTGAATCATGGTAGCTGAATTACAAAAGTGAATAGGTACGGAGTTGCAAGCGGACGACAATACTTGCCCAATCATAGCATGTTAATCCAACTTGAAATCTAAAACCATGATTACAACGATTACTAAAATTGCCAAAAGAGGAGGCGACAGACGCTACACCAATAAAGCTCCGCTATTATTAAAATCAGTTAATTTCCAACTTCGCAGGCAAACCAGAAAAAAACGCGATTTGTAGCGTCTAAACTAGGACCAATAAATCATGCAGTGGCAAACAGGTGATTCAAGCCATCAAACATCGAGGCACGCTGAACCTCGTAAGAAAACCAAGCTTAACCAAGGCTGAAAAAAAACATTCAATAGAAAAAGGCTTTACTAATTAAAAAACACAACACGTAATAACACATGCTAATCAAATTTCATAAAGTACATTTAAACTCCCGACTTAGCTGCCACGACTCACCGCTTAAGAAAGTGTAACTCCCACATGCGCTCATACGTACTATATGGGTACACACTGCCCCACATTCTCGTAGTGTCAGCTCTTCGGCATCGCTGCCTAAGGTGATGCCTACTGACGTCGATCATAAGAAACACGTCGTACCAGTCGGCGATCGGAAAGGAGAAAGACCAAGGCCGCCTTTTCGTTAACTGCTGAAGCTCAGAGCGGAGGTAGTACAGGTCCTTGTCCCTTGTCCACCCAGCGGTTGTGTCTCTTGTACTCGCTGCAGGCTAAGGGAAGTTTCCCCTCCCCGTCTACAGCACACAGACAATTGTAGCTGCGTTGCCTGCACTCCGCAACTACATCAAGTAGCTCGCCAAGCTGCAGTTCTCAATGTTTACCTCCAGACCCCTGCCAGCCTATTACGATTGGGGTGGTTGGGGGAGGAAGGCTGGAGTAACAAACTCCCACCTGGTTTTGCAAATTATCATGACCGAAATTTTGAATATATCAGAGCTTTCGAGCTATCTCTAGTCTCTGAAGCGGGCTAGCAATACTTGGAAAATTAATCCACTAATTTTATTTAACCAAAAGATGTTAGTGATAAGACGATTAATGTTTCTTGAATCCAAAACGCATGGTCCGGTTAAATGTGGGCAAGAAAAGAAGGTGAAGGTAACGTATTATTAAAATTCAAATACTTGAGTTGCTGCTGTTATGGAATTTATAATATTATAGTTAATTTATGTTCTGCGGTGTGTGTTGTGGGGCCCGTGTGGAAGGAGGGGGGGGGGGGGGCTCGTGTCCGCAGCGAGAGCTGCAGGCAGAATTACTTGTGTAGAACTAGCACCAAATAGTTTTGTTAAAATGCCCGAATTTTCGTCCCGGACCGATCGGAGAATTCTCGACCAGCAGCGGGAATTGTTTAAAATGGTGTTTTGTTACGTTTTTATTCATTTTTAAAGCCTCTGAACGGGTAATTTTAGGTCGTTTTGGCTCGACATTAGTATCGGGGAGGTATTTTCCGAGTTTTCTAACAACTGCGTTACGGTGGGTCGCAATTTTATCATAGTATTTGCAGTTTTGAGAGA
The DNA here is from genome assembly GCA_029891345.1 of Dryococelus australis. NCBI lineage: Eukaryota > Metazoa > Arthropoda > Insecta > Phasmatodea > Phasmatidae > Dryococelus > Dryococelus australis. Next base: position 201,813,483 of record CM056997.1, read on the forward strand.
TTATTTTGTTGCCAATGTAAAGGACTTTTAAAATTTCATGCAAATCTGCAGTGCGGTAAACTATCTGGCATTTCCCAGCACTCGTGAAAGATTAGTTCTGAATTATTTGAATTGAGTTAGTTAGAGGTTTAGCGGCATTTCCCCAGACTTAGTTTCCCTACATTAATGCCGATTTGACAAATAAAGTTTATGTTAATAGTTTCAGTCGCAGAGGGAGTCTGGGGGATTTCAGAAGTGGATAAAGTTGATTTAGTTTTACCAGAGCTAATTTGCGTATTTTTTTAATGTGCGAATGCCATCTTAGTTTGTCGTCTATTACTATACCGAGATATTTATCTCCTATGGAATAGGTTCATTCTGAATGATTATTTTATGGGGCAAGCAGGGACCTATATTAACCACACCACCACGGTTAAATATGGGGAGAAGGAGTAGAAAGAAGGGATATCTAAGGAGGGGGATGAGTTGGCCAAGGAGCAAGCCGAATAGCCAGGAATCCCACGAGTTCACAGTCCGGCGAAGGCGCTGCCATCAAATGTTATTACGAACACAACAATAAAAAAAAAAATCGAGTCCGAATAATATTATGGAATAAAAATATTGGTTTACGATATTGGTTTACGAAATTTATTAATCATGGTTAATATGAGGTAGACGCCATTGAGCGAGTGAAAAGATTTGGGCGGCTCTTAACAGCGAGCTCTTAAGAGCCGATGAGGATGATTGAGGTGAGTAAGAAGAGGCACCGGAATGAAAGGGCGGGGGAAACGGGAGATCCCCGAGAAATCCCGCTGATCAGCGGTACTGCCAAGCACGGCTCCCACATGTGAAAATCCTGAAGTGGCCTGACCGGGGTTTGAACCCAGTTCGCCTTGGTGGGAGGTTAGCAGACTAACCGCTCAGGTACAACGGCCCCTAAACGATTTTATTATTTCATTTCAATGTACACTGTTTAATCAATAATAATTTTCGATATTTGATTAAATATTACAGATTTCCGATTTGGCATAACCTGTGCCTATAAAAATGCAGTGACCGGCTAACGGAAAGAGCTGAATATCTCTGTAGGCTTCCAGGTCCTTAGTATTGGTCTGTAACTCCTGAGTTGTCCCGAAGGATACAAGCCTCAAGACACATAACACCATTTAAAATACATAGGGTCGAACACTAACATGTTTCTATTAACATTTACATTCCTGGATGTTCTTTTTTCACGCCTGTATTTAGAGAGATAGTAAACTATAACACTGGTTAAAACACTTTGCTGCCACTATGTAGGGCCTACGCTTAGATTTTAATAACTAAAAACATTTTGAAGCTAAGAAAAACCGGAAATGTATTTAGAATACTTAGAAATAACATTTAGCGTCAAAGGGTTTTGTAGTAATAACAACAACTGGATGATTGAAAAGAAAAATAAAATTGTTTAAACCCGGTAAATTACTATTTACACACAAGAAAATTAATATGTACATTTTACAGCTGGTATCGTTAGTGAGTCCTTATAAAAGTATTTTGGCGTATGCCTGTGATTCGTGTTCTAAGTGAACAATATTGAAAGAACAAAATAAAAGTGAACTTTGAGATATTTTTAAAATCATTGTGAAAAATTGTACCTTGCGAAATGTTTTCAGCGTGTGTGCATATAAGATTCTCTTCAATAGGGCAGTGGAAAGATTCCAACGTCTTTATTATCCGGCCAGCCTGTACTTCTCTCGCCTTCCCTGCTGTTACAAACAGGCTGAAAAAATAAAAAAAACTGTTATATTGTGACACTGAGGCTGCTGTGACGATGTTTTGTACCATTTATAGCTTTGAGGAAATCTGCGTATTGCCGATTTTGTCATAATAACTCCGTAATTAAACTCTTAATAGCCACTAAATAAAACAATTGTGGTACCTAAGAAGTGAGTACAAACGAAATTTGAAATTTCAAAATTTTCAGATAACTATCACAGGTTCTTGAAAATACTGTTTGTAATTGAGCGTGTGAAAAAGTATCTTATGGGACTTGTGAGGGCTTATTATATTTTTCGTGGTAAAATGATGGCATATAACAAAGATTTGGTGTCATGGAGACGAAGAAGTTATTTAACGTAAAACAGATATTTATAGTTAAACAGTTTACACTACCAAATTACTTAACATTCTGCCTTAAACAATACAACTTACATGATTATCTTACTACCGTATATCCCATTCAGTGTACAAAATTGTGCATAATAAAGGCATGCACAGCCGTCATCATTAGGATGTGCATGAAGTTAAACAATCGTCGATGACCGCAAAAAAAATGCTATGGTCCAGGAGCTTCTTCTTCGGCAATTTTTTTATATCAGGGTTTATAATAGTGATAATTACCTTACGTGGTGCCAAAATAGGATATTATAATAAAACCACATTTCAAGTGAGTGAGTGAAGAGATTTGGGCGACACTTAACATGAAGGTACCGAGAGCAGATGGTGAAGTGGAAAATTCGTATGTGAAATACTAATTAGTATACATTGGAAAAGAGAAACTAATAAACCAGTACAACGACTCAAATTAATATTGATATCTATTTCTAAGAAAGTGTCATATAGACTAGTGTGCTCTTGGCCATGAAGAGGTTCTAGGTTAATATATAAATCGCAAAGAGCACAATTGTAAATAAATGACTATGCTCGTGTCAAGGGCGTGCTTGTACGCACGTCTCTGCCCAGTGATGTATCTCCCTGCGGCAACTCTTGCTCGTGAGCCGCGCTGCTGGTCCAGCACAGAGTAGGTAAGTAAACAGAAGTGTGAGCGGGGGTGGCGAGGCCGTTCCTTTGAAGTGGGTGAACCCGCTCTATAAGCGGCTGCGCGCGGCTCTGGAACTGGCCTCGCCTATGATTGGTATATGCGTGCTGTGGGCCGGGCTACTGGCTGGGAAGTGGGATGCCAGCCTCTGATTGGCGCACGGCGCCATGTTGCTGGCGTTTGCGACCGGAGGTCGTGGAGTCTGATGACATTTCACTTCCCCTGTATTCTTAACTAATCTGTGGTTCTCACTTATTAATGATTCATACTACTCTAGTCGGATGCAAAGATTACAGAACGTTGGTTGTGATGACGTAGCAAGTGCAGGGTTGTCTCAAGTAAAACATGCATAAAAATTTATTTGCAAAAACCTAATTTCACGTATTTAAATGATTATAAAAAGCCCATTGATTAAGTTTCACATAAAAAAAGTCAGAAAATTATTCACACAGTGATTAATTTAGCTAATTATAGAGTATTAGCAAAAATGAACACCTGAACTGAATATATTGGTTTTTACTGGCCTGCTAAAATAGAAACCATTTCCAGTGACATCATGGCAACAAAAAAGGAACCCATTTTAGTTCGATTTTAAAGTAAGCAAATTAAGACGTATTCCAAATGTCCTGTGACAAAGAGTACAATTTTAATTTGTCCTGTGGCATGGCGATTATTTTATTTATTCTATTCACGGTTACTTCACACTCTTTTGAAGCCCTGCTCAATTTCTGCTTTTGGTTAGCGATTACAGAGCCTTCCGCTACGCATATACACTGCCATGTGACTTCTACTTTTTAACTGTCAAATGCTTTGGTTACTGTTTCCAGCTGTCCTAAGAATCCTGTCATATTTCAAAAAACCTTACGTACGAATATTCACAATTTAGGCCTATAATAATATTTAGTTCAACTTTGTGACTTCGTAATAATGCTTGTATTGATGATAGTTCTTATTATTTTTCATTGTAAACGTATTTGTTATACAGGATGTAGCACATTACACATGCAACACGTTGATGTTTTGCCGCGACTGTGTTTAACACTGTCAAAACTGCAGGGGGAATAACTGTATTAAGTATTTGACCTCTTGGTTTTGATGTGTGCTGGGTTATTTCGTTGAAAGGACGGCCTTCGTCGGAACGAACATTAAAACTAAGAAGCAACCAGTGAAACGGAAGCGACAGTATATTCAAACATGCAACTCGTGTCGCTTATTTGTTATACGTAGCAGCGACAAACCTAAAAGAGAGTGGTGAACATGCACACTGAGGCATACCGTAACTTTTGTTCCGCTCATATTTCTTTAAATAAGTTCTTAGCATGTACTCGGTATAATTAAATATTTATTGAAAATTTTCTGGCTGGGTTTAGTAACTTGTTGGGATTGTGGCAAACATTCAAATCACAAAAACGTAAGCACATTAAACAATTGTTTTCAAACATCTAGGGCGAAGTAACGTGATAACTAAACAGACGTGGCATTAGAATAATTCAGTACGTCATTAAAGAGTTCACGGTTAAAACGTACAAAATTTCGCATGTCCAATATTTGCAATCACACACACTCCGGGCCAGCATAACAACCACAACGCAACCACGCCCTTCACATACAGTGGTCACGACATGCGTTTGCTGTATATTTATTACCTCCATTGGAACACTGACTTTTCACAACATCGTTACTTGCCTAGGTAGGTTTTAAAAACACAACGTTTAAAAAATTGATGTGGTAATATTAAGTATTTTTCGTAGCAAGAAAAATTAACGATCGCTTCGCTACAGCAACACGCCACATGTCACCAGTCGCCACTGCTGCCAACTTCGGATTTGTATTTCTCCCACCATTACATCAAAATATACGTATTCAAACATTAAAATTTATTTTCAGTTGTAAATTACACATTTAAAAATCTTAATTTTTTGCTGTAATAAGTCTGAATGAAACACGCTAAAATTGAAAACGTGTATAATTTTTCTTCTACTACTAGTGATGCGAAACTTCCTGAAAGACACAGAGAGAGAGAGAGAGAGAGAGAGAGAGAGAGAGAGAGAGAGAGCGACAAGCTCCGCTCCTCCGACAGCCTATTGAAGTTGCTTCCTCGCCCGAAAGAATCACTATGTCTTTAGGGCTTATGCACTGTATTTTGCGCTAATATTTTTTAACTGTAAAAATGAATTATATATCCATCAGAGCTACTTAAAAGTTTAAATATTTCAATAAGCAATGTTTAATTTACACACTGCATACGAAGAAACTTGGTTAAAACAATATTTTAACTGTGAACCATTTCTTACTAGCCGTTGCCAAAACATCGCAGCTATCACCATTTATAATTCGTATTCAATACGAAATAAATATTATAACATATAGAAGATAGTAAGTTAAAGATTAATTGATTAAAAAAATTAATACTTTTAAATTTATTCAGTTTTTTATACTTGCGGAAAACAAGTCACTTAGAAAACAGGCTAACATATTACTCCTAGGGTGTTTTTTAATGGTTTGTTTCAATACGTCCGAAGAAACCCTGGATGTATTATAATAATTGACGTTTATTGGCAGGGTGGACGTGGCAATTAAATGACGCTCCAGTTCATCCCAGTGATGTAGTCCTGGGATTTTCAGTCATTGACACGAGTCTCTGAATACTGTTTCTCACTACGTGTTTAACAGTTCGCCAGTCTTTGATAAGTTGCTTTCTTTAGTCTGCCAAAGCGATGCTTGGAGTCAGTGCTTCCAAGATGTTTCGACTTGACAATGACATCACTAGCAGTGGACTGAGAATTTTTCAATTGCTCTGTTTGATTGTCCGGATTGATTGGCATTTTATCAGTACAACCATAAATACAAACTACTCGAACAACAAATAATTTATTGTTATAACAATATAAACACTTCTAAAAGAGAACAATTTTCGGGAAGTGGTGTGTTCGTTTTATCTGAATGTAATCATGAAATGTTTCGTAACAATACAGTGACATGAACATTAATATCACATAAAAATAAGTAATTTTTTTTAAATACTGAAATACGCTTTTTATATCACAAAAAATTTACAATTTTTCGAGAAGCTCGTGGTGGTGTAGTGGTCAGACTACTCGGCTCCTACCTTGGCGAAACGAGTTTCGATTCCCGACTAGGCTGCTCCTGAATTTTCGCATGTAGGAATCGTGCCTGGCGATGCTGCTGGTCCACGGGTTTTCTCGAAGATCTCCCTTTTTCTTCGCCCGTGCATTACGGTGCTGCTCCATACTCGCCGTCTTTTAACCTTCATCGGCTCTCAAGACCTCAATACCCAAATCTCTTCACTACAAGTTTTCGAATTAGTTAACAGGAATAATATGCTCTTGGGTTAGTTAACGGACTGGCGTATTCTTGAGAGTGATATCTCACTTTTAATATAGAGAACACCCTGACATAAAAATTTTTAAGCACTTCACATACTAATTAAATTCTTTTCAAATAATTAACATTTCAATGATACGGCTTTGAGTATAACGTTACTTTGTATACACGTTACAGTGGAATACTGTATTTCTTGAGCAAGTATTTCATGAAATTTACAAATCACTAATGCAATAGTGATAACAAGATTGCACTAGAGGAAAAGTATTTGAAACATCAATTTTAAATCAAAGCAGCATCTGGATGACTTTCGTGCCTCTGGCTTACGCATAATACTTTGTTTCCAAATCATCAGTGTTCAAGCGCTTGTGCTATCACTAACGTAGCTTCTTGACCGGAACATTTCACTGGGTGTAAAACAGGAGTGTCCAGTTATTTGGCCACCTAGGGTGTCTGTGTCTCGAGTTTTATGGGGGCTGCAAGGAGTTGTGGTAAATGGTCGTGTTGAAAGAGGAGTATTTTGCTTCGTTCGTGAGAAGTAATGTATTTATCTTCGTTCTGGGGCACGGATGGACGGAGTAGGAGGTACGAGTCGTCCGCCATTTTGGTTGACGTCACAAGCGGAGATCAAAACATCACGTTTTCCGTTCGATGGCCTTCGAAAATGTCAATTTCACCCCTAAAATGAGAGTTTAATGTCTCAGAACACCCGAAAAATTCCCAAAAAGTGTGAAAAGAATTGCTTGCACCTCAATTTAGCTGAGTTATTCCTTACTTTGGCTAAATATCTGCAAAGGTTGTTAAACATCGTCTACACTGCGGAGTCACTAGGATACAAACATACATTAACCACCCACTTCCAGCATAAAACTACCCTACCTCAAACCTCTCTCCCCACACCCTCTCCCATACCTTCCAAAATACACTGCTCCTCATCAGCCCACCCCAACACCCACACCACCCCCCACCAACCGCTCCTACACACACCCCCTTTCACACACACGCACTACATCCCCCCTACTCAAAAACATTACCCATCCAGTCACCCAACTTCACTCCCTGTCCCTAACCAACAAACCACCACCACCACCATCACCACCCATTTAAATTTCATACAAACATTATCCAAATCGATTCCAGAACATTTCTTCATACCTATATTAAAATTGTTATGTATTACACACAACATTTTTATATATTTTCCCGATAAATGAATTATATTCTCATTATATTTTAACTAATGCACTATTGGTTCAGTGCATACCCTCAAACACAATCGTTTTCATGAACTATTCCGAATAGGTTATTTTGTTTCCAAAATGCTTAGTAAATTTGTTGTTACTTGCATTTAAAGAAATTCTAAAGGCAAGCGATGAATCATAGAGCACATATTTTTTTTAGTCGAGTCTGAAACTTAGATAAGATTATGTACCTATTCCCACATTAAATTTTCTTTATATTTCTAAAAATAATTATGACTGTTTATATACACAGGTGTCAGCTAAATTCTAAAATATGTATTTGCTTTGCAGTTTTTCCTTTAACCAAATCAGTTTTTAAGAGCAGGGAAACGATACAGGATTATAAAAAGAAATAAAATACTCAAATATTTTCATTTTAAAATGTATTAAAACATATTATTACAAGAAACTACGAAATTATTCACGTTTGTCTGCATAATGTCTGCATCGTTATACACACCACATTCAGTTCAATTGCCTTAAACATGGAATTAACTACTCAGGCGTTCATGGACTTCGTACCATAGTGCAGTAAGCTTGAAAGCAAGTCCTTGCAGCAGAAACGACATCGATATGCCACTCATAGCTCTGTAGATGATACACTATTGGACTCAGACGGTTCGTCTGTCATCAGGTTGGAAGGAGCAGGTACCAGGGACAAAGATGTCCTCGGGGAAAGAGATTTTGCTCCTTATGATGATTTCGCACACTCGTCGTTCATAATGGTCGCAGCCAATTTTGGCAAAATGCCATAAGATCAAAATTAACATCTATCACACCACCTACTGAGGTCGGAAGAACTATGTTGGAGAACTGGCACCGAATCATCAATGAGGCCTGCAGATTAACTTTGCATGACCTTACATGTTTGCAGTAAGTATTGTTGCAGTAGAACAGCGACCCACACGGTAAGCATATATATAACGTAGTTCGGATTGTTCATACAGTTATTACTTTCATTCTGTCGTGCGATGTGTTGGTGGGAAAATACCTTGTCGCAGTAGCTGCACGGACAAGTCTTCTCTGGCGGAGGTGATACATCGGAAGATACGATCTCTGCCCGAGAAGAGAAAACCATAAACAGCTAGATGATAGAACCACAGAAACAGATGTTAAAGTAAGAAATTGTGCTGTTAGTTGGTCCGAAGTTGCGGTAAACTCCGTCGAAAACGGCGAAGACGTCGCATCTGAAGAAGTCAATGACATCGTGTCAACGTCTGTAGACGGTGCTATTGCTTCTACTGGAACCACGGTTGGCATCTGCAAGATATTAATGCCAGTTGTATGCACCTGCTGCGACGATATACATTTCACATCTGCCACTATCAAAGTAAGCTCCTTCACTCTAACCCAGCTGCCTGTAAATCCGGACATGACGTCATGCAGAAGTTGTGGTGCATGGTGGGAGGCGACGGGGCATGCCCTGTTTCACCTGGTGATGAGTTGACGAGTGAAGCTTTGGAATATTCGTCGTAGACATTTGCCTTGCTAATGAGGGGGGGGGGGGGGCTAGGTAGGAAACGATTGTTACTGTTGTTAATCACATCGACAATGGAGGTTGCAGCCACACAGATATAAAACTATACACCGCTGCAGGCTCCTTAGAGACATAATTATCACTGAGCCGTAGTCTTCTCACGTGCCTAGGCTCATTTAGATGTATACATTTAAAAAAAAAACTGCATTTAAATTGTAATACGACGAATTGTGGATATTTTTTACCTGCAAAATTAGAATCGAATATATATTCTACCAATATATATTCTAGGTTTTGTTTGGACCTATCCAATTTGTTCTCAGCTGAAGATGATCAACCAAATCGAGTGTCCAATCAGAGTCCTGCAATACTATTTCTTCTTCTTCGTGGCACACCTTCCTTAAGCTTTTCTCAACACTGGCTTTAATATCAACCTCATTATTCACAGATACATTCAAGGTCTTGAATAATTTATTTTTGTGCTCATCATTGCGTGACTCTGGTTTACGAAAGCTACATTCCAATCATCTATTTATATTTCACGGCACCTTATTTCCCCACGTGCTGTATAAAAGGTCTATTAAAATTTGTTTCAGATACATCAGAAATGAACAACCATCGTTCGACGAAGCTGTCAGATTTGCATCAACACAATGGTTCCACAAGACCACCGAAAGCTGATTCCTTTAGAAAGAATCCGTTTCGTTTCGGCTTCATATCACATCTTACTTTCTTATTTTGCGATGCTTCGTCGGACGAATTGGAAGATGTAGCTTCTAATTCGTGTGTCGAAGTTGCAGTGGGAGCAGCCTTCACTTTAAACTGCAAAGAGGAAGGATGGACCACTCGGTCAAACATCAGAGGATGGTACAGCTCCTGCACAATGTTTCAGATGCCTCCTTAAACTGTCGGCGCTCGCAAACTGTTTACAGCACTTCTCACATCTATATACAATGAGGACAGTACTCTTTACGCATGCATCCTTTTCATACCTTCGTCCTTCCTTAGCATGTGCAATAGTCCTGTCGTAATAGATGCATGGAAGTATTGAAGGAATCAACAACTGGAGTTTTCTGCTTCGATGATTCTCTAGTGCGTGTCGCGGCATTCTCGATCTCTACAACTCCGATGTAATGCTGGCAGGTAAACCTTAGAAGGCAGTGAAGGATGATCGGTACTGATTTCGAGATGCCTTTTCAGGTCGTCACTTCGCCGACCAAACTGCGATTAATATTTTACATCTGCAAAAGTAGCACGCTCCATATTCCGAATACAATTGATCTCATGTCGCCGAGAATTGTTGCTTTTAGAATATTTATTCTCGCTGGAATAGTACATACGATATTAGGGGAAACATTCCATCTTGGGTCGAGACTGTGTTCCGTCTTCGCAGTCCGAATATCACCTGAGTAAACCAGTCCCGATGTGTCTGTACATACATACAAGTCAACGAAATGTTTGCAACTTAATCAAGTAGGTAATCGGAAAATTAAACACCAAAGAAAATTATGTGTTTAATTATAAAGTGAGAAGCTTAAAACACCGTAGCAAACAAGATTTATAAAATAATGCGAACAACTAATACATGTAAACCACAAAAACAATATTATCTTCAATATATATTAAAAAGTTCTAAAGAGAAGAGATTTGGGCGGCTCTTAACAGCGAGGTCTTGAGAGTGCAGATCTAAAGGTTACACATTTATACAAAGGAAGTGGAGGGGGGACATATCCAAGTGCACACGCGTTATGGAATTACACAAGATTACGAAGAAGACCACTAAATGTGAAAAAGGAAAAAATAAAGATATACACATTTAATATTAGCGTCCTAAGCAACATAAAAATGAATCAGGAAATAAACTTATGTTGTAAAGAAAACAGAAAGATATTTAATAAATATAAGAGGTCAAGACCCCAACATGGAACCATCCTAATCCTGATCCGTACTCTTTTTGGGAAGAAAACTGAAAATATTGGCATGTATAAATAAATTCATAATGGAAATTTACCTGGAAAAATACTGGCATAGTCCTAAATACAGAGAAAAATCTAATGCCTATCACAATTCATATTACGAGATCCGTGAATTTTGTTAGGCATGCCGAGGAAAGTTTTTACATCCCACTCATATACATACTAGCGTGATAACATGAGAATTACGCATATCGAATGTCTACAGTATATATTCACTCCATATTCAAGCATTTTCATCAACCGCCATTTCTTATATTCCAATGCATTGTCACATTTCCTTGTATCTAAAATTCGTGCATCATCCTAATGTAATTCAGAGAACAGTAGGGATAGAAAACTTGCGGAAGACAGGAACCACACATTTCTGTAAAACAGGTACCCACCTCCTTTCGGAAAAAAATAGTGCATGCCTGGAAATTATGTAACCCCATTAAACTGGGTTAAGGCAGCAGCGGTGTGGAATAGAATACAAGCCCCCTCCCGCTTAAAGCTTGGCTTTACCACTTTGGCAGAAATTCTTCATTTTCGTGTCGCAATTACTTTTTTAGAGGAATTATTGAAATTTTTTGATTATAGAAAATATACAATTTTATAGTTGTTTAATACTTTTGTGTCTAATTTGCAATATGTGTTATTTCCTGTTTGCAAAAGATAGCAACTTATTGGTAAAGTATAAATATGCTCTTGACATTTACAACTAGCTGAAAACACACAAACCAAATTCAGCACAAAAAAAACAATAGGTAAAATGTACATTTACTATAATCTTACATTGTCAGTGACTACAAGGAATCCAAAATTAGAACGAGAAAGCGAAAAAATTTGTGCAAAAGGGGTTAAGGTGAGTCTTAATATCGAATGCATATTTTTAAGTTGACGAGAGCGATGTGCTTTCCGTATTATATTTCTGAACGCCCACCGGTTAAATTTCGAGGCGAAAATGCTACAACAAAATAAGTTTCGTGCTAGGAATTTAATGGGGTATTGTTTATATCTCTAATTTATCGGGAAACCTTCTTTTCCCCTCAACCTTTTATCGGACCACGGGCATATGTGCATCTGTATCAATAAACATAAATCAGCCATGAAGGTACATATATCCAAACTGAGCTCGTATATTCCTTCCGCAATATTAAATGCACGACTGAACAAATCATAACTTCGTGTTCTACCTAATCGTGTGTACTCCCAGTGCATGGTATGTACGCAAAGAGACAGAAATGCGTAAAATGGGCTGCGAAATACATCGTAATGGCCATGAGGCACCATCCGACCGAAATGTGTAATGCTTACCGCGAAAAAAAATTCTATGACCCGAAACCGCGAAAGAAAAAGAAAATTTATGATCCACCAACAACAGAAATAGTCTCGCAGAGAGCTGGATCATACGGGAACATATACAAACACATATCAAAAGCTGGAAAAGTTTTAAAAATGCATGCATATATGGAAGCGGGAATCCTTTGCGATATTCGGAATACCTGGTAGAAAATTATCCCAGCTAATCACTCATGGAGCCCCGATATTTATCAAATAACTGCATCATTCGACTGATTACTCGCCATAGCTTGACCAGTCAAGCACCTTCGTACAACAATCTACACCACCTACACGACCTCCCAACCCCCTAACGGCCCAAAAACCACACATAAACGGTGTTGAACAAATAGCGTCCACGGTTGACTCAAGTTTTCAGAATCTCCCACCAGAATGGTCCCCATGCCGCCCTTTTCTCAGCCCCTCTCTTCTTCTAAATCCTCCTCCACACACATATGTTGCATACATTTGACGGCGTGTAAAAAACCTATGGTCGTAGTCACCGCCTGTTCATACCGTCGGCATTACCTGCTCGAGTCGCTCGGGCAAAAGTGTAAAGTTTATTTCACATCCTGAATTTCCTAGTCAAGCAGAACGTGTTAACGTACTGTTCCAGAGGCCAGAAAATGATTTCGGTGATAGTCGCGTATGGGGGGCTATGCTCGTTTGCAGCCTTATATACAGAAACAGAACGGTCCTTTCTACCGAAAGAGTTTCTCATGGCATACGCGCACCACGAAGTTCGGTAGGTGTACAAGAGACTTCCGCCCTACCTGCGGCAGGATCGAGATATTCGCGATTGCATGCACTGCAATTACGTCCCTGGGTTACGTCCCTGGGTGCCTATAAACGGATAAGTTCTATTTTATAAGTTTTTACCTTGATGCATGGTCTCTGTCTGTGACTGACCCATGAAGCGTTCGCGGTTTTCCTCTCTGTTGCCTTCCGAGTAAACCACCCTCTTTCCCGAACTCCCCCCCTTTTTTTTTCTTTTCCCTACTCCTTGTTTACTTATGGTTTAAATGAGCCCTTTTCTGATTTTTATGATAAGTGGTTAGGGTACAGGGTATCATACTGGCCCAGCTGAGTAAAAGTTACAGCACGTGGTGAAGCTTTGCAGCATAGCTTTTGGTGTTGGCTCATTTGTCTACTATTTCTGCTTGAGAAAATTCCAGATGAGTTATAGACTTTACACTTTAGGGCGAACTACAGCAGGTAATGACGATGTCAGCAAGAGGCAGGAGACTGGTTCCCTTGGTCTTTTATACGTCTTCATATGCCTGTAATATATGGGGGTGGAGAAGTGTGTGGAGGAAGAGGGAGGCTGAGATGTGGGTGACATGGGAGAACTATGATGGAGATGCTTAAAACTTGAGTTACCAGTGCATAGCAGGTGTTCAATGCCATTTATGATGATAGTGGGATGGGAAAAGGGGAGGGGCGTTATGTAGGTTATGTAGCTTGTTGTATGAAGGTGCTTGACTGGTCGAGTTATGGCGAGTAATTGGCAGAATGATGAAGCTATTCTATAAATATCGGGGCTCCATGATTGATGAGGTGCGATTTTTTTTTACCAGGTATTCCAAATATGGTGATGAATTTTGCCACCGTATATGCATAATATTGTGTATTTTTAAAACTGTTCCAGCATTTGGCATTAATTTGTATACTTTCTCGTATGATACAGCTCTCTGCGAGACTTTTTCTATTGGTGGTGACTGGTAAATTTTCTTTTTCTTTCGCGATTTCGGGCAGTAACATTTTTTCCGCAATAAACATTACACATTTTGGTGGTATAGTGCCTCATGTCCGTCACGATGTGTTTTGCAGCCCATTTACATATTTCTGTCTCTTGTATACATACCAGGCGCTTGGATGTTCATGTTTCTGACCTCTGTACATGGTCTAGTGTCGTAGATACGGTGATTTCTTCTTAAAGTAGAGGTAACAGAACACGAATTAGTAATACACACAATTATTTTTCTCTCTTTTTAGCATGTACCACTATAGAAGTTTCGTGCGAGCTCATTTTGGATACCTGCGTCGGTGATTTCTGTTTATTGATGCAGATGTACATATGTTCGTGGTCCGATAAATGACTGAGGAGAAAAATGCATGTCCAGCAAATTTAAGGTTTGAATTTATCACATTAAGTTCTGACCACGAAACTTAATTTGTACCTTTATTCGCCTCGAAATATCTCAGGTGTTCGGAAATAAAACGAGGAAGGTACGTCGCTCTCAGCGATTTATGAATATGGATGTGATATTCTTCCATACTGCTGTCTTAATCGGCTTTAATGAGGATATATTATTTTCACACATGCACGATGTTTTTCCTGAAGAAGGCGCATACCTACTTTACAGAATTGAAGGGCTCATTGGAAGTACTTGATAACCATCATTTAACAGATTTTTTAGGAGCGCATAAACAAAATTTGATTACTTATATGTAGTAAACTATCAGTTTTTTTATCTCTTAAACTAATTGAAGTTCGTCATTCTTTAATTTTAGATGTAAATTTCTGTGTTATAATAATTTGCTATGATAAAATTTGTTGTTATTACAGAAAAACCTTTCATGGGTTACAAATATTAATGGAACAACTTGATAACCCCAACTGTTACTGCGTTATTCCATTGAATTGTGAGGTCTACAAACAATAATACAGTACGAATAATAAGTATTTAATCAAACACGTAAATAGCAATCAATACATTTAGTGATGACATGGTACATTCAGTTGTTGGATGAAATTGTTACTGTATTAGATTTTCGACTTTTATGGCAGTTGGAATAAATAACTGGCAGCTTCCGGTCCGCAAAAGTCTTTCAAATGTTGAAAATCCGCGTTTTTTCCATTGGTAATCGGAATGAGACCTGGAAATTCTAATTAGTGTTTTGTACGATAAATTACTATTAACTTCAATAATTTAACATATATATATATATATATATTAGACACCTTCATACACAGGAAACGGTAATGTAAATTCCCCTTCTGTAAGATCTTCTTTCCGCCATACTTCAAAGATTCTTTCTATGCATTTTCAGGTATAGTTTTACCTTTTTTGCCCTTTTTACTTTGGCAGGGGCCTTGGAATGTTTCTCTGTTCCTCACTAGAGGAGGACGTTTTTTCACATATTTATATTCTCTTATTTCTATTGACTTGAATGGTAGTTTTTTGCTCTTGTATTTCTTATCTAGAAAATGTGACCAATCTTTGACTATTTTTTTACTGTACTTCTTCAAAAATAAATTACTAGGGCTCGCTCGTTGCAGTTTGAAAGATATTTATCCTAATCGTCCTGGATTTATACTACTGCACTGTGTTCCACCAATGCGATATTCTTCTCACATTCGAGGTATGCATGGCCACGGATGGGAAAAGCCATTTTAATATAATCAAACCTTTTCTCAACATGGACTATAATGGTGCATTAGTCGCCGGGAGATTTATTTTTTTCTGCCCCATGCAGGATTACGAAAATATCTCTAAATGATTCACATTCTTGTCAAAGTGATTATATACACGGTGGTGTAAACGTGAAACAACTTGACTACTTCCTTTGCAAGCAAATGTCTCTCGATAAATGTAAAAAAATTTTTGCTAATATTGGACAAAACATGGATGTCAAAATCGTAATATCATAGTCCATACAAATTGCTTCCTTATTTGGTGTACCCCCGCTACCTTTATTTGCAGCCTTTTTTCTGTCGCTAAAGATGTTGGATTTTGCTAGATGACCATTATGTTCATTTTCATATATCCGAATTTCACTGAGTAGCTTCACCCTATTTTCCACGTCCTTTTAGTCAGCTAACTGATTTTCAAGGTACAATTTATAAGGCGTGTTTATCGCACATGTTACATGTGTCGCTTTGGGGGTAACCAAACGATATGTGGAAATATTAATTGAATATGTTGATATACGATTCTCAGATACAAATTGACATTAGGATACATATCTATAAACATTTTCTATACCACATGTACATTCATATCTTCTGACAGATAGGTTGTGCTTCTATCTTTGTTGCTTTAATTACATTCACACCACTTGAAAGATCTTATGTGACAACGAACAGTTTCAATTGTAGCCTCAGACACTTCATACTTTGTATTCTTCTTTGGACTTATTACGCAGTACCAGAATAATGTATGCGTAATAGTATCTCTAAAATATTCCTTCAAATCATCATTAACTAATTGATAGATCAGGTCGACTCCAGTGCTTTCCGGCTTTCAGCAGAGGATGGAGGATCGAGGAGCCATCTTGAAATTTCACGTTTTTTCTTCGAAATTGCTTGTTTTACCCCAAAATCAGGCGTATTCCCCTTTAAAAAAACCTCCAAATTTAACTTTTCTCCAAAAAAAGTCCCGTTTTTCCTCAAAAAAAGTAATGTCGTAAAACATGCAGTAGAAAATCCCAAAATAAAATTTTCGAGCTATTTTAAAGATTTTGGATCATTCTTAATACTTGTTCGCTATCATTCCGACTTGTATTTTCAAACTCTATCATTCTGTCTGGTTTTTTCATGCTCTGTCATTCCATCTTGTCTCTCCCACTCTATCTCTTTATTTTCTATCTTTTTCTCTCATTCCATCGCTTTCTCTCTTTCCTTTCTTTCTTGTCTCTCCCTGAGTCAATCTCTTTCTCTCTGTCCATTCTCTTTTGTTTCTCTCTCTCATTCCGAATTCTTTCTATCTTTTCCTGTCTCTCTTTTCTCTCTCTCATTCCATCTCTCTCTTTCCTTTCTCTCTAGTCGCCTTCTTGCCAGGCTGTTTCTCACCTATGTTCGACCCAGCCGTTTATGTAGTTCCTTCATCGCCTGCTTGAGTGTGCGAATCGTTAGTGTATGTATATTTATTTACGAATTTAAAGATGTAATTTTCTATATACGAAAAGGTATATAAAAATTATTGTGAAGTACATTCCATACAGGACGTTATAAAATATATTCGAATTTTTATATTTTATTATTTAAATATTAGTATATTTTTAAATATTTACTTTATTCGAATTGTTTTTACTGTTGCACGAAAAAAAAATATTAATCTAAGATTAAGCTGTCTATCCTAACCACGCATGAACACACACACAGCCAGGTACGCGAGGCAGACACACCTGTTATGACAGGCGAAGAGTGCTGGGAACATCCATAGTCACTGCATGGAGAACAGGCGGCCAGTGTAACTCACCCCCCGAGACAAGTGCGCATGAACTGAACGTTATCGCACGTCAGCTCCTGTGCAGCCTTGTCGAAATGCTCAGACATCTAGTAATCGATTAATTTATTAAAAAAATGTATTTTTTTTGTTTATCATTTGAAAAAAACAGAAATCTAAAAAATGAGAGTTGCTAACAGTTAAAAAAAGAACTTCTCATGTAAGAATAGTGATCCGAACATAAAACTCCTCGAATAGGACTGCAATATGCTGGCCACTCACCTACAGACATACTACGACCAGCTATGCTTAAATGTTGTATTAAAACTTTTCGTAACTTTCTGAATCACATATGCCTATGCTCGCATTGTTTTTTATATATTCATGTTTAATTATTATGTAGCAGACTGCATTTTTTCGCAGATCGGGCTGTAAGCAAACGAATATTTATAGGCATAGGCGTATATAATTTGCAATCACTTAGGCCCAGGATCGTGAAATTCAGTTTGCAATAATCATTTCTAGCTCCAGGAAACATGTATGTATGAGCCCTTTATACCGATATCATTAACTAAATATATTATAATATTTCCATTATAGTGCTTACTAACGAGATCGGTTTGTAACACACTGGATATCCTACTATATAGGTTTAATAAGAAATAAAATATTCAAGTAT
Source organism: Dryococelus australis (assembly GCA_029891345.1). NCBI lineage: Eukaryota > Metazoa > Arthropoda > Insecta > Phasmatodea > Phasmatidae > Dryococelus > Dryococelus australis. The sequence continues at coordinate 201,831,468 of CM056997.1, forward strand.
TTTTGCTTTTCAAATTTATTACAGTTTATTACTGCAAAAAAAACTCAAAAAATTAACCCAGCTACATATATATGTCCGTTGATGTTGACGTTGCCCCCTACATTTGTTTCTGGCAACATAATTACAATTTATCGGGATGGGTAATGTCAAATAAAAAATTATTTACTTATTATTCAATGTTAAAATTTATTTATTTTATTTTATTAAGTTGTACTTAAATTATATGTAAAGTACAGCAAAACAATTAAATAATTATCTTAAATTAATTTTCGATCTCCTCTCTTGAAGTATAATTATTACACGATGTTGGTATCTGTTAATTATTCATTATCTCGAAGGTTGTGTAAGCATAACTACCCTACTCGGCTTTTTTAAATTTATGTTTATGTGACTAAACAAAGCACCATAATATTATCTATATCAGGGGAAGTATACAGGTTACAACACCAGAGAGAAATTAAACACTGTTTTTTATATATATCTTATTATATATTTACATATTTCAGACCACAAAAAATTAAAACAGAATCCTTAAATTTTCCACACCACTCACGTAGTGTCTTTACAGCAGTATGCTCACTTTACATGTAGTGAATATAATCTGCTTATAAGCAGCTCAAAACTGTCTATGTTAGCCAACGTCCAACCAGAATCCTTGGCCTTATAATATTCTTCTTCACGACAAAGTTTCCCAACTGCCACTGTCAAACTAAGAATTATAACTGGAACTCGGCTGCTTATATATCTGCAACCAGGCACCTTGACATTCAATGTTCCACCCACTATAACTCAAGTTTACACAAACTATAGAGTTCCGACCAGTCGAAACACAAACATCCCTGCCAACTCCTATACCAACCCAAGCCATACGATTTATAGCTACTCATCGTTCATACCTCTTACTATAGTTCAAGCATAACTAATCCATTAAGTCTACACTGACCTAACCAAATATTTACTTACTGCTTATACTTACTGATCTACTGGTCGATACCAGCCAAGTATGTACTAGTCACTATACTACCTTACCATCCATAATAACCCAAGTCATACGACACCACACAACATCTTACCTCCTAAAACCAAAGAAAAATTCAGTCGTACTAATCAACCGCACCACCCAATACCCCAAGCACAATATCCATCATAACTAGAGTGTACTTAGCAATTATAGAGCTAAAGCCAGCCCATAACCTGACACTCATTCTACCTATACATACGATATAATTTAAATGAAAGTGTTTAATTTCTCGTTGATGTTGTATCCTGCCTACTGCCCCTAATATAGAGAATGTGTGGCGCTTCTTTTACTCACATCAACATACACTTAAATAAAACCGAGTAGAAGAGTTATGACTGTAAAACTTTCGATATAATGAATAATTAAAAGATACTGACATCGTGTAATAATTTGACTTTAAGAGAGGTGACCTGAAATGAAGTTGAAAGAACTGGTTGCATTATCCCGCTGTACTTTACGTATTAATTTAGCACAACTTAAAAAAAAATCAAAACTGAATTAATTTCAAAATCAAATAATAAATGTAGATTTTTTTTATTTGACGAACCCTACACCTACAAAAAGTAGTATGGTTACCAGAAACAAATGCTGAGGACGTCGACATCCACACTTATATACGTAGCTGGTTTAATTATTTGAATTATTTTAATAAATTTGAAGAAAAAAAACTACAATATTTGTTTCTTATTAAACCTATATCATAGGGTAACCAGTATGTTATTAACTGATCTAGTTTCCTTGAGCTAGAAATGATTCTTGCAAACTAAATTTTACTCGACTATGACGACTTGCGAAAAAATGCGGTCTGCTACATAGTTATTATTAAATTATATATAAAGACAACTAATGCGAGCATAAGCATATATAATTCAGAAAGCAACGAAATGTTTTTAATACAACGTTTAGGCAACGCTGATTGCGGTGACTTTGTAGGTGAGTAGCAAGCATACTGGACTCGTGTTCGATCGGCCCTATGTTCGAACTCACATCCCTCCATGAGAATACGCTTCTCTTATTAAATGTTTGCAGCTGTCATGACAAAGTGTGAACTTCACAGAATTCAAATCTTTTAAACCGATTTTACATCAAAATACATTTTAGATACTTTTTACGGATGTCGCCAGCACTCTTCGCCTGTCGCAACAGGTACCTCTGCCTCGCGTGCATGTCGATGCATGGTTGGTTACAAGAATAGACACATCATTTTTAATTAATTTTTTCTTCGTACAACAGTAAAACATTTTAATAAAGTAAATATTTAAAAAGTATTAATGGAAAATAATCAAGTATTAAAATTCGTATATTTTTTTTACAAAGTCCTGCCTGGAATGTCATTTACAATAATTATTAAATACCTTCTCGTACATCGAATATTATCTCTTAAAATTCGTAAATAAATAAACACTTACTGCCGATTCGTGCTCTCTAGCAAGCAATGAAGGAACTAAATAGATGGCGGGGTCGAACGAAAGTAAGAAATAGCCTACCAAGAAGACGACATGAGAGAAACCAAGAGAGGAAGAGATGGAATGAAAGTGACAAAGGAGAAATGAAAGATAGAAATAGATGGAATCAGAGAGAGAGAGAGAGACAAGCGAGCAAGGAATGATAGATAGAGATAGAGTGTGAAAGATAAGAGAGAAAGGAAAGAGATGGAATGAGTGAGACGAAATGGTATCACAGATCTTGATAAATCAAGACAGAATGATAGAGCATGAAAATACAAGACGGAATGATAGCCTACAAGTGTTAAGAAAGCCCCAAAAATCATTAAAATTGCTCGAAATTTGGTTTTTGAGGTTTACTTCTTCATGTTCTAGGGCATGTCCTTTTTTTGAGCGAAAAATGGTAAATTTTTAGGGAAAAAGGAAAATTTAGAGTAGTTTTAAGGGGAAAATGCCCGATTTTGGAGTAAAATAAGTGATTTTGAGGGTTAAAACAAAAAAATTCAAAATGGCGGCCCGATCCTCTGCCGAAAGCCGAAATGTACTGGAGTCTACCCGACCTATCTATTATAATTCTACTTCGTTGAACAGGTAGGATATGAACTAAGCTCGTAAGTTACATGTTAACCTCATCATGACTTTGTAAAAAATTTAAATGCTTAATAACTCCTGCTCTCTCAGTTTCTGAAATGTTCTCGAATCATTTTGGAGTGCCCTTATATAGATCATTTACATCTCTGCATTGATAATTAATTTTCTTTCTAACTTCACTTAAACGACCATATTTTGTTTTTTTCCTTGATGCAGGTGGATTACTAGACGGGCACTGTCCGTTATTTTCAGAGGTCACATCACCCATTGTAAACTAGTTATAGATTAAGATTATGTTTATCACGGTAATTCATACCACTGTGTGAAGCGTTAATAATGAAAAAATCACATCCACTATACATTAAAACACAACACGGAAAGGATAACAACGTAACCTCTGCTTATCTGAACATTTACACAACACACGGAAATAGTGCTGGCAGACTACTGCGAACAGCGTCAAAAATAGGAACCTTGGAGTTGTCAGTTTATTTCATTGTGTACATGGCGTTTATCACGTTGTTCCCCCAAAGGCATATATTTCTACCTTAAATATCTATGGAGTTAGCATATTTGTTTCTGCCATATTTAGACCCAATGTCGTTACAAATTCTAACAACACAAACTGATAATAAACCCATTATTAAAAAATGTTAAGTGAAGCAGTTAGTTTATCACGACAGTCATTAACTTGAAAATCTTGAACCTCTGAGAACACAACTTATTCTACCACAAACCTATCGCAACCAAAAGAGAAACTATATGTGTAATTTGAGTAAAAATAACCCATAAAGTCATTTGGTTATAAGGTTACGATTATGAAACGTCTTTTAATTGTTTTTGTTGTGTTTTATTTTGTTATGACCATATGTGAGCGACTACAGGTGTTGTCGGCCTAAAACGTTAGAATGACAAGACGAAAAAAAAAACATTTAGGGAACTAATTGCATTTGCAAAATTAAAATGGTAATGCTGGGCCAGGTAAATATAAGGAAGGTCAGTTAAAAATACAAAGAACTGGCAGAAATAATAAACATATTATTTCTGCAATAAATAAATGCAATACATTTTGTGGATTTTCTTTATTCTACTGCAAAATACTAAAAGTAAAAAAAAGGTGATTTCAGACAGTTGTTAGTTCATTAGCATTCTCAATAAAATATTATGTAATTTTTAACTTTGTGCCCTCCTTTGACATTATCCCTGGAGCCTCCACTGAGGTAAGGGCTCAATTTAGAGATGGTAGGATCTGGATGCAGCCATTCAGTCTTGTTTTTCTGCTCGTCACTAATTTGCGCAGAATAGTGACGCGCTGATACAAGCGGGAAGCGGATTTCACATGTATTTGTTTTATCTTTGTATTTAAGGTTTTTGTGCGTCTTACACTCGTGGCTCGCGGGCAAATGCACTGTATGGGTAACGGCCCTTTGCCAAAAATAATGGTCGGACACCACTAGATTCAGGTGACACTGTCCAGTCTTAAAATTTGTTCCCAGCCAGTTTACACACGACGAGCACGGTGGAACGCAGAGAGGTCATTCATATTAACATCATCGAAATGGAACAGTATGGAAGTGGTGATATCGTGGTCTCATCTTGAGCGCGCCTACACTTCTCCAGGTGTTTCATCGTGGCACTACGAAATAGTCTGTATGAGATTTTAACGTCTAACTGTACGTCAGGCTTTACAGCAGTCCAAAGGATGCAAATTTCTTGTTTGTGGATAGCAACGCTCTCCACTCGAACTGCATTGTTGGATGTTTGCGACTTGGAAACGTAGAACATCAACCATTTAAATTATTTGAGAGAGGCGTCTGATCACGACACCATTGAGAATATTAAGAGAGCACTGGGCATTATTACGGGTCGTTCAGTATTTCTATGAATCGTAGCTGTTAGCTGTTCTTCGGGTGTTTGTGATCAGAAGTGATTTTCCATACCCCAAGAACTGCTCGAAGTATTTGTTCTCAGCATGTGTAGCTGTCTGGAGTGAACGCACGTCACGCTGCCAGTTCATCAGATTACCTCATGTCGGTGGCGTGGCATGAGTCATGTAAGGCATCAAATTTGCTTTTAATTGGGTGGCAAACTTCAAAGTGAAGATCGGGCAAAAATCTGTTATCAGTGACGTCGGTTGTGCTGTTGAACTAAACCTTTGCAATGTTTCAATTTGAGTGTAATAGCGGTTAGATATAAATTGATAAAAAGGAACGTTCCTGGACACGCTACGGATATTATAACCTGAAAATCAGAGACAAAGAGCACACGATGGATTTTAAAGAACGTCAACAGACTTCAGGTGCCATGTGAACAACGCTCAAGAAACCTGCGACAGGTTACATATATTAGTCGCAAATACAATTTAGCAAAATTGACAACATACCTCTAATAGCGAAAAGTCTCAAAAAAAAAAAAACATTAGTCCTTAACTATTGACATACCACTTAGAAGCCATATGTTACTTTCTTTGGAAAAAAGTAAGGCAACTAGTTCTGATGTTTTGAAGTACAGCAGTAAATAAAATAATATTTTACTCCAGAGGTTATTTTATTTGTGTCGCCCTCGAACAGCTGACATTACTCATGAAGGATGTAGAGCCCACAAAGGAAGTGTTTTTATCTACCAAGAAAGCTGGCGAGATAGCAAACTTCAAGTTATTTCGTCCCGATACTGCGAGATTACTCAGACATTGTTTCAGTTATTACTACGAATAATTGTTGTGATATTTTATACTATTTTACGATTATTAAATTCACATATCTCTGAAAAATACATTCTGACCGTGGGGTAAAAACGGGAAATCATCCCTCTGCGCATAAGTATTATATGTAGACAAATTTCTTTCTTGTAATATATACTGCCAGCAAGCAGACTTTGGTTGAAATTTGTTCTATGGTTTCGTAGATATAGTATACTAAACTAAAATGTTTACACGGCCATCATTTTGAAAATAAATAGCTAACTTACTTAAAACATACCACAGCTTACAATGGCATTCCGTAATGCTGCTTGTTTGTCAAATTTGGTAATAATCGGTTGAATTGTCCCAAGATTATATAATAAACACTGTTTTTAATGAGACGCCATCTTACTAAAACGCATACAAAATAATTTATTCATCTAACCCTGCAAATGTTACAATTCACTACGATTTAATTTCAAGCAAACGCTGGTGCATAACGCATAAACAAACTGCGTTTCCATTTACCGTGTACGGTCAATTACACAGCCGCAAGAAGGAACAAAATATTTCGGACAGCAAAATTTTTAAATGGATAAATAGGATTCCACCCATCCGTTTTTATGGAAGGGTGTTGATAACCGCACCCAATTATTTGCAGTGTTTACTTACTCATTCAATAATGCATTATCTAGAAGATCAGAGACTTGTATCTCATTATGGATGTGTTACTAGCAATAAACGTCTTCTTCAGCTACACTTTGAAGGGTGTGTTACACCCATCTGGAATAGACTTAGGCTACAGGTCGTGTGTTTGTATATATATAGACTACATATATATAAAATATAAACTTTTATATGTATAATAAATATTTATATATTCGACCTATTTTTGGATGAGGAATTAACTGCTGAAGTTGTTCAGTAGAGCTCAGTTACATCCTGTAACCAGAAACATGTCTATTGTAACAACAGTGTTAATGTTGAGCTATAATAGTAATTTTTTGTTACATTTGAGCCGTCAGTAAATGATGTTGCTGTTTATTTAATATAATGTTAAGTTATTGATGTAAATGTAACATTGAGTACCGATGTAACAAAATCAAATCCTACCATTCTCTCAAAATAAAGGCGGTGTTTATGTTGTGGCAAAACGACTTTTGTGTTGGAACTGATGTTAATATTGTGTTAAAATTTATCTTCTATTTTATTTGCTTTGGAAATAAACGTTCCTATGTATAATAAATTAAATACTATGATTTTGTTACAAAAATAAATATTACAATTTAAAAAACATTAGAGCTGGAAGACGAAACGAACCCGCACCTTCAGTGTTTGACATTCTCCACTTTACAGAACCCAACGTCCTACCAAATACACTATCTTAAGATATCTAGCTGACTTTCATGTTGCGGCGTTGAAATAACTACAAACTGCAGTTTTCTTCTGTTATACGGTAATACCTTATGATCTACAAATATATTCATAATTGGCATATTTTTTTTTTGGTTGGCGTGAAACTTCCTTTAAACGAACATTCTCGCTGAACGTGCCATAAGTAGACACCTCAGTATTCTGGACAGTTTGCTAATACCCGGGGCGAAAGAGTGTCAATACGACGCTAGCCGCAAGGACACACCAACACTCACCTACGGGAACAGAACAAGCTCTCAGAAGTTTCGCCACGATGCGGAAGGTAAACTAGGACAAGTTTATAGTACATAATCGTTAATAGAAGCATATCGCACCCGGGAAAGCTACCTGTCTGCAGCCGGCTGCCGGGAGAAGAAGATACTGCCCTGGACGCAGCGCCATTTTGCACGGCCGTCGTTTTCATATTGACGACCAGACTACGGCGACGACTCGATCGAGTGAACGTGCGTATATGGACAGTAATACTTACAAAAATGTGTGGCACAAATATAACTAAATATCCCTCCACGGGCTACACTACATGTAATTCCATAACATTGATGCAATCCGGTTATAACTCTAGTTATAACCCTTAATATACCTTGTATCTTGTGCGTTGTGATTAAATAACTCCCATTATAAAATACTAAATGTATGGTAAGTAATGAATTATTACTAACCATAATAATGGTGGAAGCTAGGGTTTTTCCCACATTGAAGTAGCCCAGCTTGTAAGATTCGCCATCTTCCTTTAGTAGCTCTTATATTAACCACAAGTTTAATTCTGATAACTTAGTAAATATTGAAAGTAAAAAAATTAATGCTACTTTGCCATAAAATCCCCTCCCACCCACACTAAATAAATTAATGTAGTTATTTTAACACTATAAATAATTACTAAATTAAATTTTTTCGCAGTGTGCGAATATTTAAGTTATTAAAATGGCGTTAAATTTCAAGAGTAATATGATAACTTAATGGGTAACGCCTCTGTGTGCGATGGACGTGTCAGAAAATGTAAATATGCATAACAGTATGTCGTTGTTATGCAAATTTAAATATCATTAACTTGAGGATAACGTTAAATAAAATATTGATTTTAATAAGGCAATTAATGTGTAGAATGAAGTGGTGAGCGCATAAACAGAAGTTATAAAAATAATGATACTATTAATAACTTTATTAAATTTGTGACACCTCACACGAAGAATTAACGTCTTTTTTTTTTTAATTGAGAACGGAGTTGCTTGAAAAATTTACCACTTACCATCACAAAAAAAATGCAATTTTCTACCTGCCCGAAAACGTGGTCTCTACCACATACCTGCTGTTGTTATGGTAACTGATTACGATGCAGCCTGGGTTGGCTGCTGTGATATACATCATTGTAACCTGGTTGGACTTTAGCAGCGATTCGGGTCTCAACATTGCACCAGCTCTCTTCCAGCACATCTGTGATATACATCATTGTAACCTGGTTGGACTTTAGCAGCGATTCGGGTCTCAACATTGCACCAGCTCTCTTCCAGCACATCTGGCGAGCGTGACACAGCTGGGTGCTGCTGAGCACGTGACAGCGGCGCTTCATTGAACTATTCATGTGAAGTCAGCCACCAGATAGCCAGTAGGCTGGCCGCCTGTGTTTCGCGCACTCACGACATATCATCCTGCAGTCGGCTTGAACTACGGGAGTTTTGTGATGTGTGATCACGTACGCACCACATACATGGACATATTACTGGTTCAAACCAAATGATTTGACAGAAATAAAGTCGCCCCTATAAGGGACAAATGCTTAATTTCGACAGGAATGTAGTAATTTGGCGATCTATTTTCCCTTTGGCCAGTGGTACTGAACACCCCTCCATGAGGAAATGGTTTGTGATTAGTATTTAAGGTGGGTGCAATCTCTGGTTCGGGGTCGGATTGCCACCGTCCCAGAAGGAGATCACCCAGCCAGTTAAGTAATATAAAACAAGTAAAAATTTCTGCATAGTACTTATGACAAAAAATAAGCAGGCACATTGTGTGTCCTGAGTTAGGAGTCAGGCACTATATAGGTGAGGAAAGTTTAATCTTGAGCATATCTCAGATCACAAAAGTAAAACTTGGAATAATTTTAAAAATGAAATTTTAAAATTATGTTAGTCTTACTCCAAACAAAGTACAATTTTAAACGGGAGTTTGTGTTTCCCAGAGGCTTTTTGTATGGAAGCTGAAATTTCATCCAGCCATAAAGTTTTAAATATATAGGTTTTCTCTTACTGGAATTTTGAATAAATTTGAAGGCATCATGACGTTGGCCTCGTTGAAAGCTCGTTCGTCCATGAATTTTCCTATAACATTCTTAAAGAAATTGAATTAAGACTTGGTATTATAAAAAATTTAATAGTTTGTTGGTTGGTTTATGTTTATCCAACATAATGTTTGCATATCAGTCAAGTAAGTCAAATAATCAATATTGTTGTCAATTTTGAACCAAATATAATACCATCATTTAACTGTTGGCCATTAGGTACTAAATATTATTGACCCAGTAAGAATAACAAATATTTGTGCATAATCTTTGACCATCTGGTCAGAGACGAGAGAGTATTTGATATTAACAGTATAGTGTTAGCTTTTCCGCACTTGTATTTTTGGCGGAACTTTATGCTCATTCATCAGTATAAACAAAATGATTCTAAAGCAAATAAGTCAAGTGCTTTTCGCACTGTTCTATATGTACTTATTCGAAGTATACTTCTGATTTATGGTTTCAAATCTTTTTCTGCTTCAACGAGGGTCTTATTCCTGTTACTTTTGGAAGTTTTGATCATCGAACTGTTTATTGACCACCTTCATACTTGAAGGCAAGGGCGTAACATATTGCGTAATAAATTGGAAAGTTCTAAACAACGGATCAAATCAGCGGAGGTCTTCGCAATATTCTCAATGGCTCGAGATATTTAACCAGCGAATGCGGATATAATAAATAAAATGCATTAAATAAATGCACAAGACTTTGCGGAATACTATTGTGAATTTAAAGACAAATAGTATAAAGCAGCCATATGGTAATTTCACTAACTGTCATAGAGAGGCGTGCAACGAGTGACTGAGTGGTGAGGCCGCTGTTATGTGTGCTTTGTGAAGTCAGCACTGACCTTGCAAAGCAGGCAGTTCCGTGTGCTTATAGAGTGCACGGGCTTCAGCCACACGTCACTGCAAATTAATTCATTTACTCCCATTTTTTCCTTGCTGCCATGATACATTTTCGCTATCCATATTAATTGTACTCAAATCGGACACAACCAGAAAGGTGTAGCAACCAGATATAGATGTAACTGTGATCCGGGACTTAGCCAATTCCGTGGTTCGATTCCACGCATAGACATGAATCTGCGGCCCTCAGGGGTGCACATATTTTCGACTTGGAAGCGAAAGTATTGGGTCTTGTGTGGAACGCAGAGAGTTGTAACGGTATGAAAAAGTGCATGAGACACGCCTAATCCGCCTGCACTGCCTATATGAGGACCAACTCACATACACACAGGAGAATGAAGTCTCTTACTCAAGAGGTAGCACAAAATGCTATGTTCTGCGCAAGAGCACGGAACTTTAGGGCTCTCTTTGGGATACTGACCCGAACCTTAGATGCCTGCTCCTTGCTCTACTGACCTATCGAGGTGATTCCAGGCAGGATGAGCTCTTTGGGATGAGTAGGACTTTAACTGTGGGTCCTTAATGCGACACAGTAAAATAACTCGGACTTTTTACTGTGGGTCCTGTATGTGACACAGTAACTGGCAGTGTGCCACGAGGGCGCTGCAATTAGATCTCCTTGGCGTAGGATCTTGAGAGTAGAATATTTTGTGTGTCACGATAAGGTTCTAAGTGAAATTGGCGACATGTTTATAAGAAATCTACAAAACTCTTAATACATTAAAATATTTTACTTATGTGTTTTGCCATGGGAAACAAGAATCATTATTACTGCAAGGAAAGTGTAATCTCAATAGATAAAATTTTCAAGTGTATAGAGAAAGTAATAAACAAACATAAGTGAATGCATAAAATATCTTAAATAATTGAAAAGTAGTATTTAATAAGCAATTAAAAACAAGTGAATTGAGATGCATAAATTTAGAATGTTATTTGACAATAAATGTTTAATATCGTTGTAAGGAATTAAATTATTTCTTCGCTGTCCACACAGGGTGCAATAATAAAATATTAGAAAATTATTATAAAATGTTAAATTTTGAAGTCAATATTACACTGCCCTCGAGGAAAATAAAATAATTTTAATATAAGTGTTACATATCTTTAGGAAATGTGGCTCAATTTAGAAATTAATAAGAATTACAAGGGTGCAATTAGAAAACAGGTAAACCGAAATTGCTGACTCGTTTACAAATAAAATATGTGACAAAAAAAATTCAAAAGTACATGAACTAATGCATGCATTTTGAGTTTCAGCATGGCCGGTAAAAGATCGAGCACCGCCAATACTGCGGAATAGCAGTCAAAAATAAGCATGCAGTGGAAGTCGCACAGGCATCTTCCATATTGCAGGGATGGAGACCTCGCGAGCGACAACATGTGGTAATGTTTTCGGCAGCACAAAATGTACCGTCACATCTCGTTGCTTACAAACACAGAGAAACAAACACACTGCAAGCAGACATTTAGCAATTAGGCACACGTCAACGCCACTGCACACGGAAATTCGCGTCGCCATAATGCTGCCCTAATTCAATAATTATTATTTGAGATAAACTGGAATAACTAAAAATTAAGATCAAATATATTTTTAAAAAATTGAATATACTTATTTATTACATAAATTTTTAATAAATTATGTAAAAAATACAGGGCATAGAAAAAATTCTTGTACCACGGAAGCATACAGCCTATGTATTGACAGTTACTTAAAAATAAAACAAGATACGTTTAAGTGGGCTATAAGACCTAAGTTATATTTCTATTAATGCAAATTATTTGTGTTTAATAAAAAGTAGACTCACAGCTGGGGGCCCCAAAAGAAAACCAAACCAACAAAACTAAGTATTAGCCAATGTAATAGTCATTACATTATAATAATTTCACATTTGATGTTCTATAACAAGAAAAACGGGTGAACAAATGCAAAATGTTAAATTTTAACATTGGATGGATGCCAAAATAATTCGAGTCTACATAGGATTGTTTATAAAGAAAAAAAGTGTGGTTCTAAAATGTTGTAAAATATTTTTTTGTTATTATAAACTTCCTTAAATTCCCTCCAAAGGAGTTGGGAGGTCAGGGGCTTTGCGAAGCATGTGCGAAATATTAAGATATTTTACAAAAAGTAAAAAAAAGGTAATTCACCATACGCCTCCTACATTCCAAATTAAACCTGTCCAATCCTTGTAAGAATAGTTATTAACCAATACATTGATAAAACTGCCTAGAATTAAGTGTTTTTTAAGTGTATTTTAAGTGATGGTTATTAAAATGTTATCTATTTCAGCCATAACTACTTACTTGTGAAACCTTTTGTATTATACATTAACACATTTCATCTTACAGATAAAATAACACGTAAATATTGTTCGAAAACTCGTAACTGTGGAATCATTCAGTAAAAACAAAATGCTGTGAAATTTTTTTAATGTAGACAAATAAATGTAAATACTCATTTCACCATTACAAATAATACATTACATTGTTAAGATTCAAATTAAATGCAATTCGAATGAAGTACACAATTATATTTTGCCTCGAATTTAAATGTTAATAAACCTGAAGAGAGATTGGCGCGTTCGGTCCCAAATCACGCCGCTGCTGCGAACGCGAAGGAAGCATGCACAACACAATAGACTCAAGTTCATGGCCAAGCAAACTGCTCGCAACTCTCTTAACAGACGCCAATTATTTCAAACACACATATTCAGCAGGGAAGGCAAGTTGCATCTCCTTCAATTTGTTACCTTTTTAACACAATTGTCCTACCCATACTTCTTATCATAGTCAACCCAGTCACATTCCCCGCTGCAGAAGAGAAGAAACTAAGACATCTACCAAGCGTTCCCAGTTCGAGACCTGGCTGAGGAAAGCGGCTTATCAAACGTCGGGGAGGATGTTATGGTGGGCACTAGCATGAACCTACCTTTTAATGAACGTATTCGCTGAACCCACCATAGGAAGACGTCGCAGTAACCAGGAAAATTTGCAAACACCCGCGGCAAAAGAATACCAGTACGACACTAGACACAAGGGCACATCAATATGGGCCTACGGGAACAAAACAAGCTTTCAGCAGTTTCGCTACGAGGCAGAAAGTAAACCAGTACGACACTAGACACAATGACACATCAATATGGGCCTACGGGAACAAAACAAGCTCTCAGCAGTTTCGCTACGAGGCAGAAAGAAAACCAGTACGACACTAGACACAAGGGCACATCAATATGGGCCTACGGGAACAAAACAAGCTTTCAGCAGTTTCGCTACGAGGCAGAAAGTAAACCAGTACGACACTAGACACAAGGGCACATCAATATGGGCCTACGGGAACAAAACAAGCTCTCAGCAGTTTCGCTACGAGGCAGAAAGAAAACCAGTACGACACTAGACACAATGACACATCAATATGGGCCTACGGGAACAAAACAAGCTCTCAGCAGTTTCGCTACGAGGCAGAAAGTAAACCAGTACGACACTAGACACAAGGGCACATCAATATGGGCCTACGGGAACAAAACAAGCTTTCAGCAGTTTCGCTAAGAGGCAGAAAGAAAACCAGTACGACACTAGACACAAGGACACATCAATATGGGCCTACGGGAACAAAACAAGCTTTCAGCAGTTTCGCTACGAGGCAGAAAGTAAACCAGGACAAGTTTATAACATCTTATCATTAAAAAAAAAAAAAAAGCATATTTAAGCACAAAAAACTTAGGAATGACAGGCGATGAAAGACCACATGAAATACACAAATAGTAACGAATCTCAAAATGACACAAAATATGCACACGTTCAAAGTATAAATTAAAACTCGCAATTAACTTAGCACCTCAAGCAAGCAAGGAACGAAATTATTGAACACACCAACATTTATGAAGCACTTTTAAAATTCCAACTACAGAGCACACGAAATGATTCCACATCACAACTACGCACAAAGTTAATTAATTTTCCTATTTCCCTAGCAATATAATCTATGACAAACGATTATACGAAAACTTAAAACGCACATAATCAATGGACCACACGTTCAAAATATTAATAAAGCACCAGTTTACTATCCTATTTACCTAGCAATATAATTTATGAAAAACAACAAAACAATTACACTACGTCCTAGAATACACACATGAATGTAGCGAATGGACGACACATTAAAAATATTAAGGGCACCAAAAACTAGTTTACTATCCTATTTCCCTACCAATATATTATATGCAAAACAACAGGATAAATCAACACCGTGATCAGGAATCACACGGAATAATATGCAAAATTACAGGACTTACATTAACACACATGGAACGGTATAGCCTCATTTCCACGACACAAGTACGAACCACACGCGACATTTTAGGTACAAAGAATAATTTTCAAAAGTTAAATTAATCACTCAAAAAGAGTCAATCTATTGTCCCGCCCAAGAATATACACATAACAAATATTTTGTATAAACACATGCAAATTTCGTTTAAGCATAATAGCACATAGACTCGAGACACTGTTACACACGTAACTCTCTTCACCCTCATCGGCTCCGGGTAACATACCACGATCAAATACAAACATATTAACGAAATAAGAAAAAAACAATGTATCATCAACCACATGTCAAGAAAAAAACACAAATACACATATAAAATTAAATGTAAATTAATCAAATACAATACACACAAACATCAGTTGACCGACACACAAATATAAATGAAAATAGCATACAGATTGAAGCACACACAGAGCTCTGTGACGCACACACAAGAATACTCACCGAAATACATGCTAAACCAGACGAATTACCCCAATTCCACGAAACACCTAACGATATGCATCCACACATTTGATTCAATATAAATTAACCACGAAATATCACTTTACAACCCTGTACAGGATCTTCCCTAAAAAAAAAATTCTTAAAAATAGTTACCTCACTTGCAACACATGCAAAAACTATGTATACACATTTACACAAGAAGCACCTAATCGCTCAGAACCACACATCTAAAATATAAATTTAATACTCGCAAAGATAGGTTACCAACATAGCGCTTTTCCCTGACAAAACTTAAAGGTTTTTAAAAACAACTCTCATCAAAACACGTAAATTTGATTTAAGAATACCGCCCTCAACCAAACAATAGCGCATCTGCTTATTCCGGCCTGCCACAAACACCTTGCTTCCGTCTTATCGACTCGGGGCACTCCGCAGCACTTATACCATGTAGCTTACTGCATAGCCTGTTTATAAAATGTACAAACCAAATGTCCCATATGGAGAAGTGCAACTATTATCATGTGTCCTACTGTATTGTATGTTACGAACGAAAGCTTATGAAGGATGGGTATGATCGCTCTCCAGCGACGAATAGCATCCAGCCAGCCGAGCGCTCAGTCTTAACTGACGTGATCCCTTTAGAGCTACCTGTGGTCGAAACCATGCGAGAGCTTTGGGTGTGGCGAGGCAATGACCTCGCCGCTTAACAGAGTAAGAAACTATTTTCGGTTTGCCTCGGCCTGAACAAATAATATCTTCAACGGCCACTACCACACTGAACAAATAATATCTTCAACGGCCACTACCACACTGAACAAATAATATCTTCAACGGCCACTACCACACTGAACAAATAATATCTTCAACGGCCACTACCACACTGAACAAATAATATCTTCAACGGCCACTACCACACTGAACAAATAATATCTTCAACGGCCACTACCACACACAGGGAAATGAGGTATCGTACAAATCCCACACGTACTGCGGGCTAGCTCCAATCACGTTTTGCTTTCAGAATCCATAAGCCTAGTACACAAAAAAAAGTCTGTATCATAATGTTTCCTAATACTCTGTTTTAATTAATTGCACACGAAATTAACTGATTTGCACTATAAGTGCGTGTAGAGAGTAACTTACATTTCTATGTTTTAAATATCCCGTGAAAGCATCTATGTTTGATACACCCCATTAAAATACAATTTAACCATATCGGCACTTGTTCTAACAATAATTTATATTACTAGTATATATATATGAGAAAATTAATTACTCTTTTGAGATTATCCACAAGCAGACTTCTCTAATGTGTTAAATATTAACGATACGACTGGAATGTGTTTGTACGTGATAATAACGCAAACTATCCCCACAGAGAGACAGTAGTGCTAGTTGACATGGAAATGCGTTCTGAAAAGATGTCTACATGTCAATTAAACATATATTTCTTTATTGTTATGTTGGTAAACTTGCTTTGAAAATATATCTGTAAAAAGGATCCACACAGGAATAATTACGTATTCCCCTTGGTAACACCGAACTTAGTTTCGTTTCATAATTATTACATGAGCATTTTCCCTAACATATATGTTTTATAAAATTCCAAATCTATACTCTGGAGGTAAATGAACAATCAATCAGTTTGAAATACGTTTTAATATATCCCATTTTCCAAACAATATTTACACACAGTTATATACAAAAAACACATTCTTCTTAAAAATATGTATTTAAGTATACAAAAAAGAAGCAATCTCCTTTATGTACAACATCTATCTGGAACAAATTGTTCTTTATTCATTTAAATATACATTCACGCATTACACTTTGCGTGTTTGATGACATATCGTTTATGGCGCAGTGAGTTGTTGATGCCACATGCGGGGACACTGCCAATGACATGTAGTTTGTGTCGCAGGGAGATGAACTCGAAACTCTCACATCCGCGAGATATTGTTATTCACAGGGGATTCTAGATGAAGAGCTAATTCGATGGACTTTCAGATTACATTTATGTTGTTGTGAGCCAATTTGATTGGCTTACTTGTTGCATGTAATGCGACTGGAAGTTTGACTGGTTTGAGCCAGTTAAACAGCTCACTGATTATGTTGTGCCAATTAACTAGCTCGCTGGTGGGTGAGTAAGGGGATGGGGAAAAAGTTTATTCTGCAATTTAAGAGTGTCCCCAACGTAAAGTTGACACGCCATCCTACTGAATGAAGCATTTATCATCAAAACCCGATAACACGACTTTGGTCACCCCTTCGGTGTAGACTTGGTGACCACACGAACTGAACTGATATTGGGTTCCCAGTAACCTAGTGCAATGATAGGGGCAATCACAATAATCCTCGTAATGGAGTTCTTGCAACCCGTTAGATATCATGCCCTTCGCCTTACATATACATTGCTCATTCGCAACAATGTATGCGTAAATTTTGGAACATAAATCCACAAAGAGTGTGATGATGCTACCAGCACATTCATTCCAGTCACTCCTTTTTTCTCGCATGAGAATTATTGCAGTTCATCAAGTGTGTAATTGGAGGTATCAAATTGCACTCTTAAACCTGGGGCAACTTCTTTATATACATCATTACAAGCAAAATAATATATCAGACTATCAGTATCGCAATAAAAAGGGTGCAAGGCTGACAGAGGAAATTTCTTACACGTACAGACAACGAAATTCATACAATGGTAATTTAGAAAGGCCTAGAATGGCAACACCAGTGTACAAAGGATTGTTGTAAGTAACACAGCTCTTTGACATTTTGATAAGGACACAATTACCATCGATAATTAGTCTCGCCTTGAATATAGGACGACCTAACAATCCCACAGCCACATAAATGGTGTCATACCTCTAAACAACTCTTATATTTTCGATATACAGAATTATTCATCAACATAAAAAACTATTTCTCAAATTTGTTTGCAGTCTGGGTATTTTGCCAATGTTAAATTCTATGTACAGCACCATCCTTGCCTTCTGCTCAAAGCACAGAACGTGATGAACAGAGTCAAGGTTGGCCCAATAAATACTTCCTCAGTGTTTCACCATGTGCAACATAAATTTTCCACGGTACAAATTTCAAAAGTAGTTTTCCATGCAAGCCATTTAGAGATATGCCAGTTACTGGGGACAGAGGCAGATCTGCAAGTGCATCATGCATTCGTTTGGAAATGACAAATCCACTTTCGCAAAAAAAAAGGGTCACTGTCATTCACCGTGTTAGCAAAATCCCATGATGAAAACAAGTCAGACTCAACCCACTCAAAATTGCAAATAGGAAGCTTGCAGTTCATAGTGTGGCTGTACAGTCCATGTACATCGATATAGCAAATATGTATCGATGCCACACCGGGATCGTACACTTCACCCCTTGTAAATAATATTGGTTTCCCCATGCCGTCTGAAAACCTGGGTAATGCTGCCCATAACCCCGTATTTTACAAAAAGATACATATCGGGATCGGCCAAAAACTCTAGTCGTGCACCTGTCTTTGAAGATAAGGAGTTCCATGAAACAGATGGAGCTGCGACATACATGGCAGGGTCAAGACCGTAATGAGCCAAACATATGGCCCTGAAATTCTCAAAAATGTCTGCCAGCAAATAAGTGTCCACATGTAAATATAGCATGGCATACTCCATCAAGTTTACACAGTTGAGCATATCCCATGTGGCTTGGGCATGAGATTAATCCTCATCGCTAATGCCTTAGCCTTTCATAACATAATGAAATGCATCCTTTGTGGAGAGTGATGTGCACATCAGACTGTCTTTCGACTTAACAAAACATAAGGGAAAATCCCTTCTATTTTGCCAATTCAAATTGGTTATTGTCCGGAAACATCTAATGGGTGATACTCAATTGCGCAGGTTTCAAATTACTTGCCAAAGTTTCCAGAGATGCGCTCATGAACTGGAATGAGTCAATGAAATGTAATTTTAAATATTGTGTCTTTGCTTTCAAATCAATACTATTGGGAATTTGTTTGGTGATGGATTTATATTTCTCTAGGGTCACTCCAATCACCGTATTTTACCCTGGTTTTCGGTTACTATGGTTCCGTTGGGCTGTGTTACATATATCTTAACTAAAGGTTTTATAAGAAAGTGATCATCATAATTTTGCAGGTTATGAAAGAGAGTGACAAGTTGTTTCTTGGGCAGTGTGAAATATAAATTGCATTTCATATGTGTTCGACCTCTGAAATTCCTGGTCAGATGGCCATGGTCGACCACAAAATCTGTAACGTGCTCTTTCTTACAAATATGACAACTATTATTAGCCGCCAACCAAGCTTCATCAGCTATAGATTTTGGCTTCTTTGGAACAGTCACATTATATATTCCTGCAACCCACTCTGTCAATTAAACTAATTTGTCTACTAATTGGTACATACAGTCCTCACCCACAAACTCAAAGTAGTTAGATAATGCTGGATTGTATGAACAAACTAACAAAATGCTTCAAGCATATGGAATTCGTTGGTTTATGGTAGTGGTATTTCTAGTCTCATTACTGTGCAGGCCAGTGGACAAGGGTTCGAACAACTCTCTATGTCCCAAAAGGCAACGAAACCCAAACTCTGCTCTTTACTATAATCCTTAAATTCCAAGTAATTATCATTTCCAGTGGAGAAAGTACTGCGAACATCCTTCTGTTGCCAGCACAAATCATTATGGTTTTCGAGATTCTCCTCACTAACAAAGTATTCGAGATAACAATCACAAATACATTTTTTAATGGTTATTACTCAGCTGACTACCAACCAGGTGTGACAAATTTTGTATTTAAACAAAGTGCAAATGAGCTGTGTCACCACTAGAACTAATGACCAATACATTTATATGGAGAGTATGTACTGCAGGTGAAATATGCATTGGTGCGTTTACCCCTTATTTATCATAAGTTTCGTTAATTATATTACTATTTTTGTCTACTGCACAGTAGACATTAATAGAAATATAATTGTTCTCCTTGAACTTACGAATATCCTGTTTCACCACAGGATCTGACAGACCTTCAGTGTTCAAAACCTCATAAGGATTTGGATATGAAGAAAATCTGTGGGGATTCTGTGTGGCAGGAAACAAAGCTGCTATAACTTTTAGTGGACACATAATCTCTCAATGCACTGAACATTAATGCAGGTCTTCCTACCGGCGATGAATTTGGGCAACTTAGTGTGCATGACACCGACAATAATACCCTAATAGTGAAGTATGGATATCCATATTCGATATTAGTTGCAAGGCAAAGCCGCTGCCTCCTCCTCGACTCTGTTGGTCAGGTAAGGCTTAATTGTTACATTGTATATTTGGCCAAGATTGGACAAATGAAGGGCGGGAAGCGATTTACTTTGTAGCACCTGCCTCTACCGCTAATCAATATAGGCCGGGGGTGAAGTCAATGTTAAATCCAGAAAAGGGACCCTGTACCTTGAGAAAATTCGATCGAAATCTGCATCACTATTATCCCTATCATTAAGTATTTGTGCGGGTCTGGCAATGATGGCTTCGCTCCCTGAATATATGTGTCAATGTTTAGTAACATTCATTGCAATGCTTCCCCCACCCCCCTTACTCAGTGATACCTGTGTTTTAAAACAACAAATATGCCAGCGATCGACTGGTAAATCGATGAGCTGAGACACCTGTGCAGCTAGGACATTGGAAAACAAGTAACAAAACAACTGGAAGTTGCAATATTTTTATAGCAGTGATCCAACTGATAGGTAATTCAAGGAATTGAAAATGTGAACAATATCAACCAATTCGATCATATTTGTTTTTAAAGCCAATAAGTCTGAATCCTAGAATTTATGTTTACAGAGTTTAAGGTATTACATCAATTTAAAATTACTAATGTTTTATTTAATCAATATCTCGAACACAAACCTTTAACATTTATGTGCAAACACATTTTGTTCTCATTGCTAAATGCATGTAAGCAAAGTTTATGTAACATTACATTTTAAAATATAATATTTTTGTTAAAATTATTTTGTGACAACATATACAACAAACCAAACCTTAATTACAATTAATGCATTCCAGAAGTAAGTAAACACAAAAGTAACTAGGGCTGGCAGTGGCTGAGCGATTACCATGCTCGCCTCCCCCAAGGCAAACCTGGTTCAAACCCTGGCCGAGTCACCAGATTTTCGCAAGTGGGAATTTGCTGGACGATGGCATTGCTCGGGGGTTTTCTCTGGGCTCTCATGTTTCCCCCTCCTCTTCATTCCAGCACCACTCCATATTCACTTCAATCGCCATCATCAGCTCTCAAGACCTCACTGTTAAGGGTCGTCCACATCTTTTCACTTTACTTCACAGAAGTAGTTTCAAACTATTTATTTCATTACATTTTTCAACATGGTACATTACATTTTGTCAACACTGGATGTTTGCTAAAACAATTTTTACTTCATTTCTTTTCCATTCTGTCCTTGGCAATGTGTAATACAACTACTTGCAGTCTTCTTATCTGTATGATTGTTAACATTTTTCGTGTATTCGGGTGCATGTAATAATATACATTATGGTAATTCAGGAAAATTTTCATGGAAATGCGAATACACTTCTTCGATGCTCGCTGGTAGAGTTGTAGTTGTACACATATGGTAGAAAGGACATTTTTCAAGTCTAGACACAATATTAAATCAGTACTTTTTTCAACCTGTAGTGGATATATGATATTTTAAAAATGAAACCATCTTTCGCAGGTTTCTCCAAGATGATGTAATATTCTGCTAGAGCAACAAAAGTAATCCTAACTTGAATTTCTTGTGGTGACAGAGACATAACATCAACTGGATGAAAGAAAGACATGTTAACAGTATGAATGTCAAAGTGGTACCAGGACATATGTTCCCATACATGTTCTAAACTGTTTACTCCAGCATGCAATCAATTTGCTAATATTCAATTTACACTTGGATTTCTGTATTCACTAGAATGTGACTTCGTTATCGCTTTCTGTCATGTTAAAACTTTGTTGGTTTGTGCAAACCAATTACTTCCCTCACAGCAGGTAATACCAACTACTGAAGTATTAATAGTATATTAATGATTGGAGACTCGAGTATCATCTCTCCCTTCACCCCAATCAGTCATCAATGGCCATTTTAACATAAAGTTATAGTTATAACTCACAGAGAAGAATAGTTATTTATATCTATATGTTTTTTGCAGCTGTATGAATGAAGGACACTTGTAATCTTTTTGAATATTTTTATTTTTCCAATCCATACATTCTCTAAAATCTTTTTTTTGGCCAAGCCCACACACATATATCTCAGAGTTATTTAAGTTGTTCTTGCAAATTTCTTCTATATTCTCATAGTCCATAAACCCACTTTCCCATGTTAAAACATGGTGAATTTTAGTAAACCATCTATTTGTCTTCTTACTATTTGGACTTAGGTATTTCCAGATGAACGGCAGCTTGAAGGTACAGACAGTTGTGTTCCTCCATATCTGTAATAGCCAATTATTGAATGATAAACCTATCTGGAATTTGAAAACCTTGCATGTTGCAAAACTTCTTTTTGTAACCACAGTTTGTTATCTACTTATTCCATTAGTACCTGAACAAACTTACCTCTTAAAGTCTAGCTTGCCAACCTATCATGAATAGTCAATGCCTAAGCTAGAGTATTTGTTGGAATGGGAATTTTGCAATTATTTCAATTTGTAAATCGATAATATTATTGCCAATGGTGTCATTTCGTTTGCTAATTTCAAATACTAATAATGCTCATCTAGTATTATATTATTCAGGTTCTATGATCTATGAGCTGTTTTTGTTATAAAATGTATCCTGGAACATTGAGTACATATTATATCAAATAAGGAATTTTCCATTTCGATAGTTGGTATTGAAATCCATATAGAAATATGCTTAACTGTTTAGGTAAAGTTTAATGTTTATCATATTGCAATGGTCAAAAATGATATCTGTTTTTAAATTGTTTTGATGGTTTGTTTGAAAGCACATCACAACCTATAGTGCTTTTCACTCGAAAAATTGATATATCATTCCATACAAATTTTTCTGATGCTGGTAGTGTCAGAAACATCTCTGAACCCCACAACATGAATGGGGTGTCTAGTTTCTTCCCTTCTTCAATATACTTTAGTAGTTTTTATGTTCACAAGGGGTAATTTTAATATGCTGCTTTAATGAATGTTTCCAAATTGTCTAATTTGTCGTATCCCATTGGAAACAAAGTCCTGTAGTTTTTTTTGCCAATTTGGAATGTAAATGATTGATTGTGCATATCAATATTTGGTATGCTGTTGAAAGTGACAAATACGATTTGGCTTATTTGCCACTGGCCATCTAAATCCAAAGTTGGGAAATATATCAAATGCAATTGTGGCGAGTTACCACTTTATATTAATGTAATCGATATATTGCTAATAAGATGTACTAGTATTCCTATTTATAGTTAGAAACCATAAACATACATGTACGTAATTGATAGTATTTGGAGATTTTTCCATTTTGTAATTGTATATTAATAGCTTGTTTTTTTTTATATTTACGTATTTCAATTGGGGATGTAAATCACAGAAACTATCGTAATATAATGATTGATTTATATTTTTTAATTAATGCAATGCAATTGTGTTCCTTCATTTTGTTTCGAATCTAAATTAACTATCAAACATTCACGAACGTTTGGCTTCTTTGGTAAATTGTTTCTCATATACACACCTTGGAAATAAAGACTTTCCAGTTTCTTTACAAAAACAAGAATGTCTTTGTTTCTGAGTGCACGTTTTGGGAGACTATTTAAGGATTTCTGCATTTTCCAAGCTTGGAATTTATTTCCCTGTCCAACTTTATATGTTTTAAGACATTTTCCTTTCTTACTTAATTCATCTTATTTGCAAGAGCCAGAACTCAACCAATTACGACTCGGAGGGCTTATAATGCTGAAAATATGAAAGGTAAATGTCCACCTTTTTTGGATGGACAATTTGTCTTGTGTTTTACTCCCATGCCTCTTATCACTTTTGTTCACAATTCTTTGTCTATGACCAAAGCATCAAGCTTTTCACCTGTTGAGGTGGGTAAGTTCTTCCTTATATTTGCTGCTTGAACAGCTAGAGTTGTATCTACTTTTTGTATTTCTTTCGAATTGTATGTTTGAACATTAAATATGTCATGCTCTTTAGAATCATTATACAAACAGTACATTCCTTGATCATTCTGCACCAGACATTTTCAAGTTTTATTCCAGGACCACAATAATTGTATTTTGGTAGATGCAATTCAAATTGTAATTTGTTAAACAATGTTTTCAATACTCCATGCCCTTTTTTATGCATTTAGTAAGAACCAATGTTTCCAACTGATCGCAAGCCTATATATAGGCTTGCATTTGTGGTTTTACGTCAGTATGTTATACCTTGTGTACAAATTAGGGTCGCAAAACAAAGTGTGCATCTTATGGGAATTGTATCTACAAAAGGAAATGTAATTGAACAGAAACATGCCTTTACTGCCAAATATATGTTGTATAATAATATGTCCATCTTCATGTGGAAAAACTTGTGTTATTATCTCAATGTTGGAACATCCGAATGGACTTAAGTTTGAAAATACATATATGTTTTCTAAAACAATAAAACAAAATAAATATAAACAATTAGCGAACATTTTGTCATTAATTGAAGGAATGTTATAGTTCCCTTTTCTAATAAAGACAATATTCTGCCTCCAAATAAAGCAGTACCCAATTTTGTATTTATATTTGACAATGTTTTGTGCAAACGACATGGTGAAGTACAACAAAATTTAATTTTTGGTAGACATTCAAACATTGATTGTTTCTACCTATCCTAAAGTTACCTACACATGTATTCCGAAACATAATTTACACAATACTGCAAATATGTTAATTGTGTTTAAAATGGACTATTTTAATCTACAACATATTTACAATGACCCTGTTTTGGGCAATATGTAATCTGCAAAGTTTAGAGATATGCTTTTTAACTGTTGGAAAAACAAGTATGGTTTTCTGGTAACTATGCCTGTGCTTGCCCTATACAAATGGAGATATTGTTGTGGATTTGGCAGTTTTATACTTCCAGACGAAGAATAATGAGTATTTCAAAATTTGCAGATAGCTATATAAGACATAGTCACTACAATACCTGTTAAACCAAAAATAGCGACAGAAATTGTGATTTGAACGGACATATATTAGATAATGTGGGTATGGCTGTAAAAGACAGTGTACCATAAATAATTGCCATGTGGAAGACTTAAACACTATTACAATAAACATATTTAAATCTTAATCGACTGATATACAAGAGAAATTAATAAAGTTAATTGGAAGTATTACCAAAGTAACTATGAATTTTAGTTACATTTAGAAAATATAGACAAATATGATTACTGCACTGCAAAATATGGAAACCAGGACACATAAACCTTTGGAATGTTTAAAAAGAGGATTTCATAATTTGTTTGCTACTACTTTTACAAAACAACTTGAAATATTGATGGAAGAGATGTCACTGTATACAGCTGTTGAATTGATTAATAAAGCATCTGGTTTAGTTACACAAACAGATCTGAGAAAGTAAAATTATGTTTTCAATTTTCTTGAATAATTCTACTTCTTAATGACTTGGGAGCTAAACTGTAAGTAAGTTAGATGCAATTTTGAGTGAAGTTGAAAAGATTGAAAAAGCACAGACTAGTCGATCTAGTGTAGCAGCTAGAAAAACAATGCCTTATTATATATAGATACTGAAAAGTTAATATAAACTAATCAAGAATGGCTATCTCTACTTCTGAATTACATAATGTTATTTCTGCTGTAAAGGATAAACATTTGCAAGCTAAACACGCATGAATGGAACAGGAAGTTTTAAACAAAGAAATGTTTAAACCTGTTATAAGTAGAGTGGATATGATACATTCTGCATCAACTACTGCAAATGAAACACCTCTGAAAATTAAATCCGTAGAACCTTTAGAGAAGAAGAAGAAGCAACTTCTTTCTCAATTCACATAATGTTACTTAGCTATAAAACAATCTTAGCCTGCATGTTATATGACATTTGGTGTATATCGACATGGCAACATATGGTTCCTGGGAGATACCATCATTATGTTCTTACAAAAAATTATGATTCAAGTAGGTGATTTTGTAACTGGTGCTAGTGAAGGATTTTTTAAATTATTGTTTAAAAACTTTCCAAATGGATACTCCGACAGCAATGTGGAGAAATATAAGGAACTTGCAAAAAGGAACAAATACAAGTTATCATTCAGGAGACAAAGATCACCCGTAACTAGACTTATAAGGCTATATTTTTGGAAGTGGAATATATAAAAATGAAGTTGGGGAGTGGTTTTTTCCTGTTTATTGGAACAATACTAATGATTTGGTGAATACATTAAAACTTCTTATTGCTTCGAGACAGTCTGGGAATAATTAATATACAAACATAATTGTTCATGTGACTGAAGAGCTGACTGAAGAAGCTTATATTAGTAATTAAGTTTAGTAATATTGCTCAAGATCTCAATGCTCCTGCTCGAATATGGTTTCTGAGAATAAGGATTATTACTCATGATTTAAATTATCTTTTTGAACCCGATTTGTGTGACATTCATACAAGTATCCATTATATATGTATATTCAATTTATGTGTGGGATATACCTGTGAAGAATAAGACTGGAAAACAAGTTACCACTGCAATGAAAACAGTTTTGGAAGAAAGTTATGGCAAAAATGTTGCACAGCAACTAGGGATAGAGTTTTTAACACTTTTTTCCATAAATTAATTACAGAGTATGGGATTAATCATTATGTACCATATTCTGAAATAAAAACAGCTGTAGCCGAGCGATTCAACAAAAGCTTGAAACAGCGAATGTACATACATTTCACTTCATGTGGGACTTACAAATGGGTGAACATTTAGCCTGAAATACTTAAATTTTATAATTCAAGTTACAATCCAGCTATTAAAAAAGTTGCTGGAAAGGTTACAGAAAATAGATTAACGAAAACCGTATATAATATTCCTAAAATAGTCGACAAGAGATGACAAAACTTCTTCAAAGTTGGTGAATATGTATGTATATCTAAACACAAAGGTTTTTTTGAGAATAGGTATACTATTAATTGGTTGTATGAAATATTTAAAATTATTTCAGGTAGACAGTTGTTTCCTAGAGTTTGTTACCTCGCAAGCTATGATGGAGAGCCTAATAAAGGTGGTTTTCATGAATTCTAATTACAGAAAGTTACTTCTCCAAATTAATATTTAGTTTACAAAGTCATTAAGAGTAGAAAACACACATCCTTGGTTCGCTGGAAAGGGTTCTCAAAAGCTTGTGATTTGTGCATGAAGAATCAAGATCTAAAAAAGATTATAAATCAATGTTTGTAAATGGTGTTACATTATAAAAAATTAAACATGATTGAAGTGTTTTCATTTAATGATCCTACCGATAGTGTCGGTGTTTGGATGCACATGTGTAATTAAAGAATCATTCTTCATGTTTGAATTTGTGACTGATTTTTTATTATATGTTGTGTGATTGGTAATTGGGTCATAATTCAATCCATTTTTGTGATTCATTGTGTTTAGGTGTTAATTCACTATGTTTGATTAGTATTTGTGTGATAATTAAATTGGTATTTGTCATTCAATGTTTTTAAGTGTTAATTTGTGTTTAAATTGCTAATTGGGTTGTAATTCAATCAGTAATTCTGAATCATCATTTTTAGGAGGCAATTCGTTGCATTTTACTTGTATTTCTCCCATAATTAAATTGGTAATTGTAATTCATCATGTTTAGGTGTTAATCCGAGTTTTAATAGCTAATTTCTTATATTTGACTAGTAATTATGTTGTAAGTCAACTGGTATTTCTGATTGCTTAGTTTAATAGGTAATTTGTTGTGTTTGATTAGTATTTGTGTCGTTCTTCAAATGACATTTCTAACTCATCATGTTTAGGTGTTAACTTGATTTTTAAATTCTTAATCGGGTCGTTATTCAATCAGTGTTTGTGATTAATAATTTTTAGGTCATAATTCGATATGTTTGATTAGTATTTGTGTCATAATTCAATTGGTATTTGTAATTCATCGTGTTTAGGTGTAAATTCATGTTTTAATTGCTGACTGGGTCATAATTAAATCAGTATTTGTGATTCATCATTTTTAGATTGTAAGTTGTTGCAGTTGATTAGTAATTGTGTCGTAATTCACTTGGTATTTGTGATATATTCGTTTAGTTAGTAATTATGGTGTATATTATTTGTTATTTAAAGTTGTTCTGTGGTTAAATTATATTTTCTAGAAGTGAGCAGGTTAAAGTTATTTGAGACCTAATTTCGTTTTAAAATTTGTCGAGATATGTTTGAAATTTTTTTTTCAACACTCTGAGCAGAGGGCAATGACTTAGGCGACCATTAATATATGGGTCACAGGTAAATGTAAGGGAAGAAGCAAGAGAAAGAAAGACATAGAGAGAACAGGGCAGAGAGGGACAAAGCAGGGAACTGCTCTGGAGCATTCCCATCACGGCAACAGGTCAGTCTATCCTACTTGTCTGGCCTAGCTGGATGTTGGAGAGAGAGTTGGAGAGCAATCATACCTATCCATATAAGCTGTCATTCGAAACATACGATACAATAGGACACGCAATAAATGTTGCACTTCTCCATATGGGAAATTTGGTTCATACATTTTATAAACTTGTAATAGAGTGAGCTGTGTGCATAAGTTTTGCAAGTCACCACGAAACGAAGAGAGCGAAGAGAGATGTTTGTGGCGGCCGGAGTGAGCAGATGGGCTATTATTTGGTTGAGGGCGGTATGCATAAAACTACTTTACATCTTTGATATGAGGCATTTTTAAGAAACGTTTAATTTGCTAGGGAAAAGCACTATGTCAGTAACCTGTCATAGTGCGTATTTTATTTATTTCTTGAATATGTGGTTGTGTGCGATTAGGTGCTTTGTTTGTAAATGTGTATAAGTCGTTTTTGCTTGTGTCACGAGTAAATTAACTATTAAAAAAATTAGTTATTCTATGGAAGATGCTATAAACGAATGTAAAGTGACTTTTTTGTAAATATAAAATCAATTTAATGTGTTGATGAACGTGGTTGGTCTTTCGTAGAAGTGGGGTAAGTTGTCTAGTTTAACTAGTATTTTTGTTAGTATCCTTGTCTGTGAATCGCAGAACTCTCGTGCTTGATTCAATCAGTATGTTTTCCTTGTTTATATTAGTGTGTCGTTCAACTGATGTTTGCATGTTTACTATTTGATTCATTTAAATTTAATTTAATATGCATATTTGTGTTTCATTCATTTTGTGTGGTTGATGATACTTTGTTTTCTTATTTTGTTAATATGTTTGCATTTGATCATGGTTTGATACTCAGAGCTGACGAGGGTGAAGAGAGTTATGTGTGTAACTGTGTCTCGAGTCTATGTGCTATTATGCTTTCAAATACATTTTGTATGTGATTTAACTAAATAGTTGTTACATGTATATTCTTGGGTGAGACATTAGATTGACTTTTTGCATTATTCATTTATATTTTGAATATTATGCTTCGTAGTTGATATGTTGCAATGTTGCATGCGGTTTGTACTTGTGTCGTGGAAATGACGCTACATTGTTCCTTGTGTTTTAATAGATGTTGGTGAGAGATTTTGGTTAGTAGTTAAATATTGTAATTTTGCATTTCATTCCATGTGATTTCTAATAATGGTGTGGATTTATCCTATTTTTGCATATACTATATTGGTAGAGAAATGGGATAGTAAACTAGCTTTGGGTACCCTTAATATATTGAACATGTGGTCTAATTGATATGTGTATGTGTGCATTGTAGGACTTAGTGTAATTGTTTTTGTTGTTTGTTATAAATTATATTGCTAGGGAAATAGGACAGTTAACTGGTGCTTTATTAATATTTTGAACATGTGGTCCATTTGTTACGTGCGTCGTAGGTTTTTGTATAATTGATTGCCGTAAATTATATTACATGGGAAATAGGATGGTAAAATGACTTTGTATGTAGTTGTGATGTGGAATCATTTTGTGTTCTCTGTAGTTGGAATATTAAGTGAGCTTCGTAGATGTGACTATATTCAATCATTTTGTTCCTTGCTTGCTTGAGGTGCTAAATAAATTAAGAGTTTTCAATTTATATTTTTAATGTGTGCATGTTACATGTTATTTTGCGATTCATTAGTAAGTGTATAATTCATTTGGTCTTAGGTTGTGTGTCATTCCTAAGTTTTTTTATGACACCTATATGCTTGAGCTAAAAATGCCCCGTTTTTTGCTTGGTTAATATTTCATTTGTGTATTTGGGTGTGAAGTGTGTTTAGTAAGTCATCTGGTATTTCGTTGCTTGCATGTACATTTTTGGCATAATTCAGATTATGTCGTTTTAAATGGGATAGTAAACAATATTTGTTCTGTTGCATGTGTGTGATTCAATAAATATTTGTTGATGTTTGTTTGAACGTAAATCATATTCAGCTCTCTTTGAATTTAATTGATTTGTGATAAAATATGGCCTGTTTCTAACATGTGAAATGGCTCATGGTTAAACACGTATTTGTATAATTTGTTGGTAATAGTTTTATTTCGTCGGAATACATTCAGTCCTGTACTTTGTTACTGTAAAACACCTATTTGTTAATAATCTCGAATTATGCATTTCAGAACTCAACCATTACACATATAACATAATGACACCAAACAACGAACTGGATGGACCTCCGCTCCTGCCATCCAGCTTCCCATCTCAGTCCTCCACAGACATCCCAAGCGAATGGATGTGTGGTCGCTCACTCATTCACCCATCTCATCACCTGTCAGATGGCCAATGGTCAACAGATGACGCTCCTCCAATATATTAAATCTTATGCCACTCTTCACCAAAAATAAAACCTATCCCACTCTTGTACCTAACTGAATACATATATACCAAGGCCCTTACACCTCACACCTCAGCCGACTGTCAGACATCTAAGATTGAACATCAATGCTGCTCTCCAAAATTAGAACCTTTTACATATACATTTACTCCCCCCTCGGCCACTTGTAACGATAGAGTAAAATGTTTCAGACAAACGTTGTTTGGGGGAAAGGAGCCATAATGTTACGTAAATAAATAGGTGTATTGTACGTCGAGGGGTAACGGAAATATGGGGGTCAACTGCGGTATGTTAAATGGGACGTTGTAGTTCAATGTTCACATTTCTAGTACGTGTGACACATGTTTGCATTCATCTTGCGAAGAGCTGTTCATAGGTGTGTAATAAAATATGTCGTCCCATTTACAATACCGACGTTGACCTCCATAACTCCTTCACCCCTCGACGTAACACAAAACTCTTAAAGTTATATTAGCCCCTTTTCACCCCAAACAACGTTTGTCTGGACCATTAAGGTGGCCTGTTTTAAATGCCTCAACCTGTATAGCACTGAACAAGAGTAAAAGTTAGTGACCCTACGGGCTTTGCACATAATGGTAGGAGATTTGTTTACTGAGATACACAATTTACAGAAACGAGGAATGTAATGCCATCCTTTTCTTTTTTTAAGGTAGAATTGTAAGAGTGGCTTCCAATGTAGCAGTGCACTCATTATAAAGTGGTACATACAACACCAGAATTGTTTTAAAAAATAAGTACTATTTATGGCGCATATGAAATAATGCATACATTTTGTAACAATGTAAAATATTTTGCTAAAAACTACTATTTTAAGTGGTTAATAAGATTCTATGTCACAAATTTAAGCGTATTTTGGAAGCATTTCACTGCCCGTCGACAAGGTACATTCTTCAGTACACAAAGGAATGCGAACTCCTAGTTCAGTTGGCAATGAATTACGTAAAATAGACGCACGTCTTGACTTTGTATCGTGAGCGATATGTTGAAAAGTTGCGGCAAATAGGCTTACTTACTCACTTATAACCTAACTTAAATTAATACCCATGCCTTTCCTGGGATTCGAACCCACTGCCTCCAGTACACCAGTTCGGTGGCGCGCCTACCGATTGCTCCACGGGAGATCGGCACGTATAAGTAAAACATTTAGTTTTCTAACAGTATAACGTTTTCAGTGACTGGCGGATGAATAGGCCTATAGTCATAAATCTCATGAAATTGTAAATATTACGAATGGCGGAAGGATATAAAATAAATAGAAATATAGATCTTAAACAGGGTTTTCTCAAGTGCTTAATAAGCCACCAACCGCTTATATAATCCATTCATGGTTACTTCAGACTTTTCTGGACCCCTGCTACATTTCTAATTCCAGGATATTCCTCCGCTTTGTGCAATCTAAGCTTAACTATCTTTAGAAAATTACCCCAATAAAACAGAGCTCCGTATTCGTACGTACTCAGTAAATAATATTTTGCATAACAACTATTTATTACTAGGCATTACCAACACATATATTTTCTCCCTGTATTTATCCATATTAATGATTAATGAGATGTAGAAATTTGTAATTAATATATAGGTAAAATTTCAATTTAACCATAAAACAATTTTTTGATGTCAGCACTACCATAAAACGCTCGTGGCACGTGGCATATTTAGAAAACAACCAAACACATTACACATAGGGAGATTTTTCAATGGTTTAATTTAATAAGTGTGAAGTAACTGTGAATGGAATGTAGTGTTAAGTTGCTTGATTCGCCTAACGGTGGCACCTCCATATTATGCTGCGTCGGGCAATGAAACCATTTCCTAAAACGCGGATGAAATCTTTTAGCTGGTTTACACTGTTACATACTCATGAATTATAACAATAACATTATAACTACTTATTTGCTTACTCGTAAGCGTAAACAATCTGCTACAGTTTAATGCTTTCAGTGGAAATATTTAGCAACTAGAAATACTAGTTACTAACTCAGCCGATTACAGAGAAGCTTTCGTCAAAATTAACACGTGTTCGAATTTTGCTTTCATACAACGAACATGGTGCTAATTCCAGTGACCAGAAGAAAAAGCAAGTCTAAATACAGAAGTATTTCTTTTTTGACTTCAAAAAGTGAAACTTTAAGTTACGTTTATATTGTTCGAAACTATGCATGTAAGATCCGCTTTATGCAGACAAAATTGTATTGAGTATACTATTTAGTTTAGGGTCTACTGCTTACTACATAAGGTTTTAAATGTGTACTTCACCTTACGCCTTCGTACCGTCTACATACATTATTTACATATAGTGTTATTGGGGGTTTTGAAATAACGACGCACGAACACAAACTGAGCTAGCCACATGCAGTTTGCAGCTCGTTACAATAACATTTTCGAAGATTTTTACAGTCAAGTTCCTGAGTACGGTGTTTATATTTATGTTTTTTTATGGACCGGCTTGGTTTATATGTCCTGTATTGTTGGAAGTTTAGGACAGTGTAGGTGGTGCCACGGAGCTATAAGGAAGTTGTCTCTCCTATCTCTCTAACCCCGCCGTCTCTAATAAATAGCATGGTTCCCACCCATATTTCTCCAGTTGCATCTTCTACCACTTCGTGAATAAGCTGAACTTGTGTTCTGTCAGGAGGGTTTATACGGTGTCTATACCGGCTGTACAGTCTCCCTTCTTAGTTATACGTTAAGGGCCCCGTCTAGCTGTCGCAGGAAGTGCGTTGCAGAGGTTTGGCAGGAAACACGTGATTAAAAAATGTTTCGCGTGTACTGATGCGGTGTCCGAACACAAAAAGCATTCAAGAAAAAAGTTGAAAGTCGTCATTTTTACACGAGGAATTTTTTTATAGGCGTGGAATGGTCAAACACAGATGTTTCGTAATAAAGTTTTACTACTATACACAGAAACTTTGGAGTGGTCTTCAACCACGCATAATACCATCGTATTTATAAGCATGCAATAAAAAATATATTATTACTCCTTTAAATTATGTTGAGGCAAGTTGCCGGCGGAAAGACTACAGAGGCGATGATGCACGGAGTGAGTGAGCAAGAGTCGGGCCTTACAGCTCACGTGTTTCGAAACCACGAACAAGTAAAATAGCCAGCACCAATCACAGCCATGCTAGGCCAGTCCCTCTCTGGCGCGATGCATGTGTCCTCCCTGTAGCAGTAGCCCTGAGATGCCCATCCTACCTCAGACTAACATTTACACTTGTATTAGGGAAGGGTAGGAAAAATATTAGCGGAGTCAATACCTGTACTTATCGGCGCTCTGTTTGCTCAAGGAGACGTCATAGCCGAAGTCTCTCTGCATGTGCCACACCAGGGGAAGGGAGACGTCCAGGTTGAACCCCCTCGCCGGCAACAGCCACACCAGCAGGAGTGCTGTGACAGCGCCCATGTCCTCTGCCGCACTGGCGTGTCCTCGCTTCCCTCCATCCGTCAGTATAATGTCACCGCTGCGGTTCTGATAAAGCGCGATAAGACCCGGTTCCCACTTCCGGACATCGCGTCAGCGGGGCGCATCCTTAAGGCGATATTTGTGCGAGGTCCACCATCTTGATTATACATCCGTGAGTTTGAAACTCTTTCAGATAGATAAAAATACCACAACTACGAATAATATTGGTGATTACAACTTTTAATTACTATTAAAACAGTTCTAACTACTTAAAGCATTACTTATTGTATGAAAAAATTTATTCGAAGACCAAATATATCTACACATATAAACGCGTTATCTGACGCGTGAACTGGTAGTACAGTGGTAAACTCGTGACGCCCTCAAATAATGTGTGTCTTACGTGCGTGGGTTAGAAACTCCGCCGGACCCAACTTTTTTTATAATAAAATTTTACATGTGGATAATATCCTGGTACGTAAAGATATACATTTTTTGCAACAGGCCAGTCATTTTCGTCAGAATTAAAAATAACACACTCGTACACTAGTGACTTCACATCATTTTCAAGAAAATGGATGAAACTATACCAGTAAGCAATCAATTTATGTAAAAGGCGAACAGTAATATAGCAATATTAAGATATGCTGGCTGGTTTCTTCATAGGCCTACGCAAGTTGCTTACTGGTAGCAGTTCTACGAATGGGATTAATATTTACTAGAAACCATACACTGTGCACCCACCGAGGGTGCCAAATGCTAGTACGCGAACTGCTGCCGTATTATATGAATCTTCCATGGCAGCTCATATAGCGGCTGGTATACCGGCTTGTGCACCAGGGCTTGTAGAAGAACAAAGTACGGCTGCATGTATCGTGTGATATCGGCTTTATCGACAAGACGAGGAGGTGCGATCTTCGCCCGACTCAGCGGTCTGCACGTGACAGGGCAGCGGTTCTCAACAGTACAGGGGATGGAAGTTTCCATGGTCACCTGCCTATCAGAATATAGTCAACTCCGCTACGCCCCACTAACAATGATCATGTAATGGGAGCGAAGTGAACAGATTTGGGCTGCTGTTAACATCCGGGTCTTGAAAGCCAATGAGGGTGAAGTGATGCGAGTATTGTAACGGACCAGCGGAGCGCGGTGAAGAATCAGGCCATAGGCCACGGCCGTTTTAAAAAACAGGAACCATGTTTAATCAACACGGAACATACCTTAAGACGTGTGGAGCAGCGAACGAGGTCTAGCCTCAACGAGACGCCGCGGAGTGAAGATGGAGCGATCGTGAGTGTTCCGCCCGCTGTAGCCGAGATGGAGAATCAGCCTTCGGCAACGTTATTAAGGTGACATCGTTCCACATTGTCTTTGAGTTCCGAATAGACTTTAGATATATCCGTGTCTGTTATTAACTAAGAACTGAGTTGATTGCATTTAAAATAATAACCATTAGTAGTAGAAAACGTAGGTTGACACACAAGGCATCGGACATTAGATTCTGATTCGGCCGGCAGCCATATTGTTACGTCACCCAACCTCCATCTTGGAAGTCATTGACATTTTACCCCTGACCTATGACCTTCGACTTTGGCCTCGAATTGAACCCCGGTGACCTTTAACAGCCAAAACACAAAAATTGCGAAAAAAAAATTCTTAATATATATATAGAAATTTTTTTTTTTATTGTTAAATAATATATACCAAAACTTTATAAAAATTTAATTTAAAAATGGTTACACTTTATAAAAAAAATTTTCCAGAACATTATTAAAACTTGACTAAGAAGTTGTTAAAAAAATTAAGGAAAATCCATATGCATTTCTGGAGGACGCCATCTTGATATGCGACTCGAATAAGTAGTAGCGTTCGACCCCGCTATCTTGATATGCTCTCACTTTATTGAAAAATTAATGAAAAAATTATTATAAATCATTAAAAAAATTATTTTAAAAAAATTATAAGAAAATAAAAATTTTGTAAAATTTTGTAAAACAAAATTTTTAGTAAAAAATGCCGGAGTAAATCCCGTGTAAATACCTGGTGAATGCAACTAATATTGCACGCTGTTAGACACATATTGTTTGAAGGACAAAGATAAATGATCCACAGTTCGAACACCGACAGCATTTTGGATCAATTTTAAAGAATTTTGTATGCGATTTTCCGCCTGTTTACGTGTGTATACGTACCTGATATAATGATTTGTGCAATATATTACAGTAAGGCATGCCGTGGGACCGTGTAGGGCTCTGAGTTCCAGACCCGAAAATATAAAATAATATTAATTTTTTTTATCGGGCATAGAAAAAATTCGATAATTATTCCAAGTGTTCCGTGAATATTACTGTAATTTATATTATAGGCGGAACGGAAGTTTAAGGCATCGGATATAGGAATCTAAGTGAGATAATAGGCATGCAAATAGATTAATGACCTGAGCATTTGAAGCCTTTTTTAGTGATGTTCGTACATTAATTTTTTTAATGTTTAGAATTTATGCACACCTCATACATAAGGACTCAAACAATCACCAAATGCGAGGTGTGGCATAACATTCCGAGTCTGAGTCCAGTAACTATTAAAAATTTTATTTTCGATCAGACTAAGAAAGCATTTGGTAATTCTTCTCAGTGATGGGAGAAAGTATAAACGCAGCGCTAATATATGCAGATACATTAGTTGATGTTAAAATGTTAAGAAGTATATATTGAATTTTTGGAAGCATTCTTTCGCTAGACAGTGAAATATGAATATTGTAAACGAAGGCCTACCTTCAACTACGACGATCATGGAGCCGTGACCTGCATTATCGCAAACTGGTTGCTGCCAGTTGATGCCAATTTCAGTCTATATTAGGCCTGGGTGATGTCACTTTGTGAAGAGCGGGTGAAATTATGGAGCCTCTGGACATGATGTGACTCAGACCAGTTAGTTCGGTTTTTTGATTCACCACTGCGACAAGATCGTCGAAAATCTATATCCTCTTCCCCCAACCCACAGTGTTTGTTTCCTACAGTCCAAACTGGGATATTTTTCTTTGTGTCAGGGGCATGCGAAGTTAAATTTGATGTCACAAAGTTTAACTTTGGGCATATGCTGTGATTAATCTAATAGCAAACAACGGTTTATCTGTTTCTCGTGGGTTTGTTTTAAAATTTTAAAATTAATTTCAAAAGTAACGACCTTACATTGTAGCCAGATGTAAGAGCTATTTCATAGTTATCAGTGCTGGTTATGTTCTGCCGTAATAAGTTATCTTACTTTCTATGGCTCTGCGGCTTCATATAAAAGTGTACTTAGAGAATGTGGCTGCAACGCTGGATCTTATACCTGCACTCTAAATCAGAATCAGTTATTTTTTACTGATTGTCATTTGAAACTGCTCCATCCGTAATCTGTAGAAAAAATATCACTAATTCATCAGTTAAAAAAATCTACTAATTCAAGAAGTAGAAAACTACTTATTATTAATAAATACGCACAGAGCACTTCTATGTGATATAAGTTAGGTACGAATATTTTGTCGCAGAACACAAATATTGTCTACACAAAAACGTTTTTGGAGGTGGTTGGGCTCGAACCTCCGCCCATAAAGCAAAGCATGCTGAAGCTTTCATGATCAGCCATATCCACTGCCCTATTTTACCACTGACAAATGTGTGCTCGTATTACGGGTACTGAAACACAAAATGCAATGTCAAATATTGCTGTAAGTTTCGTGATGTGAAAGTATTTCTTGTTGTCGAAATATACAGATTTTCTGCGTAAGTACACGTCTTTGCAAAGTTCGGAAATCAATCAACCTTCTTAATTTAGTTTGGATTCTGTTCTTTGAAAGATAAATATGGTGGATTCAATGTACGAGGTTATCAATGTCCACTAGTATCCGCCATTTTACAATACGAGACACTACATACTTAAACTGTTATTGTTAGTGAGATATTGGTCAGTGATAATTTTACTGACTCGATAGTGCGGTGATTCAATAAGAAAGGTGGATTTGCACCAACAAAATTTTTGTGGTCTCTGCAAGTTAACAGATCAAATAATTAGGAAACTACAAATTTTATAAAATTTGATTTCTTTCTAACGTTTCACTGTATAATTAGCACGGTTATTACTAGTCAATCTAACTCTTGAAAATAACAATTTCATCCTGTAAAATGTTGCATTGTAATATAACAGATACGTAGAAAACCCCGACAACACCGTTAAAACCACTATATTTCTCTTTGAAAGAACACAATCTGAACTAAACTTAACTTAGAATGACTTTCGAGCCTAACAAATACATGTACCTACGTACGCATAATATGTGTATATTTCGACCACATGAAGTACTTTGACATTACGAAACTTACAGCCGTTCGCCATTGTAAGTTTAATTTACTACGCAAATACGAGACCGTTTCTATCAGCGGCAAAGTAGCAGAGTTGGTAGAACGTCAGCCAAAAGAAATAAGAGAATGTGTTGCCTTTTGGGATGGCGGCTCGATACTAACCACTTCCAAAATGTCCTTGTATGTACATGTATTAGTTTCGTTTTGTGAAAAAATTGTTGTAAACCTAATTTATTTCAAACCCTAATGCACGGTTTACAATACTTGTGCTTATTTATTAATCGACTATAAATAACTGATTTTCTACTGTTTGTATTAGTGGATTTCATTTAACTAAAGAGATTAGTAGTTTCCGTTTCTGCTGATTCCGGATGGAGAAGTTTCAACTGAAAAAAAAAAATAATAATAATAATAATAATAATAATTCCAATTTAGAGTGTGTTCGTAAACCAGCTGAAGAAGTAGTGTCATATCTTCGTATCGGCTCCTGTCGTGATTCCTCCGAGGAACCAACACATCTCGTCGGAAACTTCTGTACACTCTAAATCTGAATCAGAGAAAATTTCACTGTTTTAATCAGTCAAACGTTTCTGACTGATTCAACAGTCACGTCAGTAAATAAAAATGATGAATCAGTGAAAAAAAAAAAGCCAGACTTCCTTCACTTATTGATTCAGTGACATTTTCCACTGATTAATTAGACTTTTTTTTTCACTGTTTACTCAGTGGTTTATTTTTTAACTGATGAATGAGTTAAACAGCGTGTAAAATGGCCGTCGAACAACGTTTAAAAATGGCTGTTAAATAACGTGTATCAGTTGAAATAACAACGAAAAAACTAACAAAACTAATACGAAATACTTTCTAAAATGTGTCGCATCTTTCAAAATGCCATTTTATAAGGTAATAGGAACACATAGCCTTTCATTCCGTTTTAGGTCTTTCAATTTGTTTTCATGTAATCGTCACAGAGTTCTGTTTGAAGGTTTTAACAGCATATAATGTAATGAAGAGAGGGCACTCATATAAGCCTATACTATTTGTTTCAATCCTAACGCTACCAATTAAACCAGATACGAAAAATAGTGCATACTATTTAAATATTCACGATTTCACGGCGAAACTATAAAATCTATAGTTTACTCTCGTGGGTTGAACCTGGCCTGGTAGTGCATATAGTAAGCTAATGGCTAGGAGTCGAAAGATTTGTGGGTTCAATACCAGTCACCGCCGATAATTTCTTTTACTTTTTAAAATTAAGTTAAATTGCGCAACATAAATAGTAAACTATCACAAATATGTTTATTTCACATAATAAATTGGCTACATACAGTAAAACGATATTTAATTCACCACTGTAGTCGGCCGTCACTTATACAATCAGTAAAATAATTTCACGTCTTTAATTCAATCAGTGGAATTTTTTCACTGAAATAATCAATGGATTTCCACTGATTCTAAGTGGATCCAGTCATTTTCATTTATTCGAGTAGTTGAATTTCACTGCGAATCAGTGGTTTCACACTGGTTCGAATTTAAGAGTGTAGGAGGTCGTACAGAGCATTAGTGATTTTCCTGTGACGTATTGATTTCGGTTTCTGGTGTACTGTTGCGATATTTTAAAATGTTAACCAATTAATTTTATCATTAAATTTAATATTTTTCAGGACTTATAATTGTGTGTTTTCGATTAAAAGTCCATCTAATGTTTCCTTTTGATAAATTATTGGATGTTGTGTCACACAGTTGCTTTTGTCTCGTAGGCACCATAAGTTATCAATTTGATTCAAAAGACACCACTCATATGTACACAGGTAGATATAAAAATTTTCTAGGATAGTTTACGAGGACCTAAACACTATGTGTGGTTTAAGATGTCACTTAGGGAGACATTGCAAATGAACATTGTTTGACCATATACACTGCTCACAGAAAGTTTAACATATTCCACGCTGTGATCAAAAGGATGAACAGGTTAGCTTAATCAGCTGACATGAACAGCATAAAAAATGTGTGGGCCTTTTTCAAACGAATGATTTCAAACCGTGCACAACTACCAATGACCACTCAGGCCGTACAAACAGCCGCAGTTGTGGAATGGGACAATTTGCCGCTGGTAAATCTTAATTATATTGTTTTTGGCATGCTATGTTGGATACAACCGTACCTCAGGAATCGTGGCATTCTTACACGCCATTGCAGTTTATTAATGCATATGAGAATACCTTTGTTTAGTTATTAAAATTAATGAGATTCTTATGTTTACGTTTTTTTTTTTTAGTTTATGCCGTTTGTTTCATACTGGGATATTGTATATGAGCATTGGATTTTATACCACTGTAGTCTATGTGCTATTAGATATACAACATGGAATATAAACTACTTTTATTCAATAAAACAACTCGAAATCTGATACATGCTAAGCTTTTTGTGAGCAATATATTTAAACTGACTTTATTTTTCTCCACTCTTAGGTAAAAATAAGATAAATTTATGTTAACAGAAGTATAAACTGTTTTCGATACATTACATATTTAGGAAACAACCAAACACGTACTGTATGGAATGATTTTTTAGAGGTTTGATTTAAAAAGTATGTCTATATTGCGAATAAACTATAATAGTATAGCAGCCTACGTAGTGGATGTGAAGATGGCGTTATTCACCCTCACACTGAGTATACGGCAACAAACCCTGGTATCTTGCAAGCGTTCGGCAAGTATGGTTCACGTCTGTGATGCAGAAGGCTGTGGACAACCACTGTACTATCATCCTGCGTAGTCGTCTCAGGCGCCACTCAGTCTCCGTAACCGAGCGTGGTGGCGCGCTGGCAACACTTCGGGATCGCAATCGTGACGACCTGGGTTCGAGTCCGGTATCGGCTTCCAGTGGTTTCCCGAAGTCGCTCTAGGCGAGTGCTGGAATGATCACTTCCATGTTCCTGATTCTCCGTGAAGCTTGCTGCGTCTCTTATGACCTCGCTGTCGACGAGACGTCAGGACAACTAAGTTTGGTAACTCAAATTTTCTGCCACAAGGTAAACGCTATTGTCGCATGTGTACAGGATTTCCTCGGTTTCCTACGTTAGAAAACCATATAACTTACTTGCAATAATAATAAATTAAATACAAAAAAAAAGTAACTGATTAAAATAATCCTTGGAGGCGTTTCCCCAAAAGAAGTTTACTTTCATGTTAGGCAAACCTATAGTTACCCAGCCTTCGCGATGTCCATTCATCAGTATCACTTGTGATGGCATGTCGTCATGCAAGAAAATACTTTTTTTGTTCATTTTATCTATGGGTTTATTTAAAGATATTTTGTCCGTGAAATATGAACAGTTTTCACCGGGAGATTCGGTGGGGAATTGTTACGAAATGTGGGAGGTGGGCGCAGCCACGTCAGGGTGGCCTAACCTGGGGGTCAGCAGTCGTGCGTGCTGGCCCGCCGTTGTGTTGTTTTCTACATCTGGGGAGTCGCTGTGTTGCCGTCGAACAGACAGGAAGGTCTCGCGATTGTAAGCTACCCATGGCGCCTTCACGCTCTTTGAAAGAAACGTTTCCAAAATACTCAATGTTTAGTTGATTGAGAAATATATGGAGTATCACGAGCGTGTTGTACTTCTGTTAACTAACTTAAGTTAATC
The DNA here is from genome assembly GCA_029891345.1 of Dryococelus australis. Classification (NCBI taxonomy): domain Eukaryota; kingdom Metazoa; phylum Arthropoda; class Insecta; order Phasmatodea; family Phasmatidae; genus Dryococelus; species Dryococelus australis. Next base: position 201,873,978 of record CM056997.1, read on the forward strand.
AAACTTTTACTTATAAAAATAAAAAAGTTATTAACATTTCGTATTTATTAAAACGTATAAGAACGGAGAGTAATTAGGTGTGTTGGTAATACCTAGGAAGAAATGGTTCTCATGCAAAATGTTATTAAACTGAGTGAGCAGATATGTGGCGCGTTGTCCATTTGGTGTATTTTTCTAGACTTCACTACGCTTTGAATGAGGTTGAAAAATATTTTGACGCTATAACTTTTGCAGCGTTCCAAAAAGTTGGAAGTGAACTATAGAGCGTAGTTAGTGCAGGGAGGGCCTTTGCCCTACCTAGGGCCTATAGTGGCTGTAGATAGCCGGAATGCAAAACACCAATGAATATGTTCAGTAATACAGAGGTGAGTGAGTCAGTTTTCCAGCGAACTTCAGCCGCACACGCCAGAGAAATGACGCCCCTTGACAGCAACATGTTTGAACGTGGTTTCCGCCAATCAGCGACAAGTGACCTACTTGCTAGCGGTCAACCCAGCCAATGGGGGATATTTCGCCGCACGCAATAGCCACAGTGAACAAAACAGAAACCACAATATGTTTGGTTAGTATTTTGTGGTGACCACTAAATTATTTACTTGTCGCCACTAAACTTGTGTTGTCCAGTAAAAAATTATTTTGTAGTGCCTACCAATTATTAGGCAGGGTGACCTTTCTACTAAATATTGTTCTGTGTGCAGTTAGAGATTAGGACGCCCTTCCCAGAGACTTGCGCAGCCAATCAGAGAATAGTAACCCCCGCATCAAATGAACCACCATGCCACCTCGCCCCTGTGTACTTACTGCGGCAAAACGCAATACAGTGTGATGACGAAGCTGTCGGGCGACTAATTACCGGCTTCGACGTCCAGGCAGGCCGCCGGTGTTTTGCCAGCGGCTCTGCGGATATGAGATGTTCCCCAGTGCTGCAGGATATCAGCGGACGTCTAAACCAAATTTCACAAAATTTTAATTAAACTTAAGTTTAGGTTCTTTTGGTTCTAAGAAAAAATTGTTGTTTCCGAAAACATATTGTTTAATCACTTTTGGGGCGAGAACTTGAGACGTGAGTTGCACGATTTCGTCAGACAAGGCAATAGAATAACTCAAAATTTTTATTTTGAAGCTTAATTTTACTGGTGTGTTTGTCCAAACTCTCGAATATAAGTGAAAGGAAGATTGTAATACAAGTTCTGGCAGTCGCGTGGGCTTAACACATCACGTGCAATATTGCCGGACAAAGTAAGTTTTTATTTATTTGTTTTTTTTTTTTTTACATTTAAATTTTTGCCATAAAAACTTTGATCTTAGATCTAGTCATCAATTTAATATATTTTTTATTGTTCAATAAATTACCTTCTCAAGTAGTTAGATAAAATATTATGAAATTTATTTACAAGAATTGTTTCGTTTGAGTTTCTGCCTGTTAACAAATGTATCATTCTTCATGTTCCGGGGGTTAATATAAAACAGAAGGAAATAATTAAGGAGCCTGTAAGTAAACTCAACATTTTTACAAACCCTCAGAGCAGATCTCTTACATACAAAGATGGTTTTTAGATCTGTCAGCATGAACGACGCAACATTATACCACAGTTACCTGACTGCACCATCCGCAAAATAATTTTCCTGGTTGCAGATTAAATTTTTTTTCTCTGAAATTCAGTAGTTAAACAAAGTTTTATACAAAAATATTTATTTTCTCTTTCTTTGTCTACATGTTTTTGGGAAAAAAAAAAAAAAAAAAAAAAAAAATCTCTTCATGGTCGTATTTGAATAGGTTCTGTGGCTGGATCTTCAAAACTAACTCAAAATTCATTTTCAACTGACAAGTCTTCTTCTGTTGCACCGGGCATGGAGTACAACGGCTGAAAAAAATGAATATAACGAATTTGAGTATATCAGTACAAGGCTACCTGTGTGCATATAAAGATATTAGATGCACATACTAATTATTTTTGATAATTATTACAACAAATTAACTAATTAACACATTAATCAGCACTTTATAAAACCGATGAAATCGTGGGAGGGGAAAAAAAAAGTTTCGTACAAGAATTTGAGTTTTTCTTTCTAAGATTCAAACGAGATTAATAATGTGCTACAATTTATTAAAACATATATTTTCTACGCAGTAGCAATTTACGTTGCCCGCTGTACAGATTTTGTCACAGCAGCGTTTGTAAATTTGTCAAAAATGCCGTTTAAATAAATGATATAAAAATAAGCCTACTATAGTTAAACTTATTCTCTTAGTCCTCGTTCGAACCAGCAGGAAGCGAAATAACTTATGATGCAAGTGCATGTAGATGAACCCAATATGTCAAGTAACCCCTTACCACGGTAGTCAATGAAACACCGCTCTTCTCAATTAATATATGTAGCGCCATCAATCAAGCTAGCAGGAACGGTTGACAGTCGTGGCCGAGCAGCGGCGGAGTTAACATCGCGTCCGGTGTGCGGAGTTCTGTCGCCCCGCGCTCTTAGACGGGTCTCTGTTCCGACGCGAGTAGTTATAGTTCTATATAAGTGTCAGTCACATCTAGGTTTGTCCAACATGTCTACTGTGTGCGTGAATACCTTGCGTATCGTGTTTGTCAAACGACCTTCGGCCATGGAAATACACGAATGGATTGATACGGTTTTAACTGTAACAGAAGATCAAATTGAAGCTATTCAACTGGATGGGCACCAGAACTGTTTGTTTTTAAAACTTGTTTCCTCTGGACCTTGTGAAGCGATACTGCATCGCACCAACGGCCAGTCAACTTTAGTCACCGCAGACCAGGAAAGGATCAACGTCACCATCGAACAAGCCTTCGATAACTTGAAACTGGTAAGAATTCTAAATTTACCTGTAGAAATAGACAACCAAAAAATTCAAACGGAGTTAGTGAAGTATGGTCGACTTGTTACATTTCAAGATGAAGTATGGAATCATAAATACAAATTCCCAGTAAAAACGGGAGTACGCATGGCAAAGATGGAATTTAAAAAAGACATTCCATCTTACGTTACAATTGACGGCTTTCGGGCTGTAATAATATATCCCGGACAACCACGAACGTGCAGTTATTTCCAGTGTCCTACTAACGAACGAATTGCGTGTCCTAGTTTGCAAGAAAAGGACGCACGTGCAATACGCCGCTGGGGGATGAATAGGGCAACGGAAAATCTCGCAGCTGACACGCCTACATTGTCCACCCCTGCCCGGCACTCTCCCCGAGCGGATTATCCAGCACTTCACAGACGCCGCCGATTTTTCATCATTGAGGCTAAGCCTCCCAGCGCGGGGGAAGTACAGACCGAGGCCCTTGTCTTCCCAAGCGGTAGTCATTTGAATGGATCAGGGTTAGGGGCAGCTAACCCACCCCGCCCTGATCCCCCATAGTATAGGCACTTTAACCTGGCACGCGCGGCGCTCGCATGTCAGGAGTGAGGTTTTGTGACCCAGTATAGCCCCTGAGCCACGGTTGTTCCAATCTTTTTTCCCCTCATTTTTGTAGGCAAAAATGAGGGGAAAGGCGGTGGAGTTCCGTTCCCTACTGGCACGGAATTTTGAAAATTAAAAATGTAGGTCTTTAAAAGTTAGGTAACATCTATTAAAAAGTTGGTTTTATTAATTTATAAAATATTCCCGTGAAGTTAAGCAAGATGTCAGGAAGAGGCAGAGGAAGCAGGGTCTTCTAGCTATGACGTTAATAAATCGTTTTTTTTTGTAGAACTATGTTTGGTGTATGTGTGTGTGAGTGTGTATGTTGTTATTAAATGTTGATATATAAGGTTTTATTTGTATGGGACAATGGGTTTAAGGTTTGTCGGTGGGCGGGGATTCATAGTAAAGGAATTTTCTTATTGGCTGTATCTCGGCCGAGGGCGGGGCTTCTGTCTTCCGAGGAGAGAAGGCAGCACTGCGATTTGATTAGCATGTGTTTTGTAATTAAACATGTCAAAAACTTGGGGGACATAATTAGGGATAAAGTATTTCATCAGTCAGCTCGTTGAGGAAAAGCTAGTGAGGTGGAGAGAGGTGTGTTCGCTGTGAGAGCAGCAGGCGAAGTGATGTGCGTGATGCTAGCGCCAGGTAGTTTTGTTAAACTGACTGGATTTTGTCCCGGACCGATCGGAGAATTTCGGCCGGGTGTACGGGTTTAGGAGATGTTAGATTTTTATGTGGGAAGCATTTTAGGGCGTTTTATTCTTCTGTTTTTATCGGGTTCGTAGTCTCCTAGCCGTTTAATGGCGGGATTGGAATGCGAGAGTAGTTTATTGTAATAATTTATATTGCGATTTAGTAATAGTGTTTTTATAGTTGGAATTTTTAAACGTTCGTGTATCGCTAGGTTGGTAGTGTAGGGCGCTGCGTTTATTATGATTCTCAAATATTTATTTTGTATGACTTGAAGAGAGTTTAGAAGGAATTTATTTAAGTTCCCCCATACTTCGTTGCCATACAAAAGGGCTGATCTAACTATTGCTGTGTAAATTAATAGTTTTAATCGTCTGGGTAGATTGGTGCTTTTTAACATTGGATAGAGTTGCGGTAGTTTACTCAGTGCTGCCTTTTTTACTGTTGAAATGTGATTGGTCCAGATTAGTTTAGAGTCAATTGTTAAACCTAGGTATTTCGCGGTTTGTGTGAAGGGGATTGGAATATTATTTACAGTTATTTGGCGTGAAGGCTGGATTCTGCGTTGAGTTAACAATAATGCTTGTGATTTAGTAAGATTTGTTTTAATTTTCCATTTTTCAAACCAATGTTCTAAATCGTTTATTTGAAGTTGGGTTAGGAGGATAGCATATGGCAGTTTTTTTTATCGTGAGTGTAAATTATCGTATCGTCCGCGTACATTTGTACTGAGGCATGGGTTATGGGAATGTCTGACGTGAAAATATTATACAGAAATGGGGAAATTGCTGAGCCTTGTGGGACACCTGCTGTAATTTCGCGAGTAGTAGAGTTGGCATTATCAATACTAACAAAGAATTTTCTATTTTGAAAGTATGAGGCGAGTAAATGTATGTAGCAGTCGGGAAAATTGAAGTTAATTAATTTTTGTAGTAATCCAGGTATTCACACCTTATCAAATGCCTTAGCAATGTCTAGGAAAATGGCTATTGTGACTTCGTGTTTTTGCATTGCAGTTAGGGTGTCTGTGGTGAATTTAGTGAGGGCGTGAGTGGTGGAATGTTGGGCTCTAAACCCGAATTGTGTTGCCGGGATAATCTGTTGTAATTCTGCATGTACTAATAATCTAGTTAGAAGCAGTTTTTCGAAGACTTTACTAAGGGAGTTGAGTAGGGAAATAGGCCGTCTATTTTCTGGGATAGAGTGATTTTTGCCTGGTTTGGGAATCGTGATAACTTTGGCTGTTCGCCATGCTATAGGAAAATAATTGAAATTTAATATTGCATTAAACAGGTTGAGTATTGCAAATAGTGCACTAGCTGGGAGGTTTTTAATAATTTTATAGGTAATTTTGTCGTGTCCTGGAGCTTTTTTGACGTTAAGTTTTTTAATTAGTACACGTAATTCTTTAAGTGTTATTGCTTCTGGTTTTGCTGTTATGGTTCTGTTGAAAAAAGCTGTAATATTGGTTTGTACATCTCTGGAAAAATTTGGATCTCCTAGATCAGCATTGGGTGAAAACTGGCCCTGATAGCAATCAGCTATTGCATTTGCTTTGTCCTCTGGGACGTATAAGAGGGTTCCTGCTGAGTTTTTGATGGGCTGGGAGATTGATTTTTTAGTTTGACCTCGCAATGTTTTTGCGACGCGCCAGAAATCAGTGTAATTATTGTTTATGTCGGTCAGGAAAGTTTCCCATTTATTGATTTTTAATGTGATGAGTTTATTATGGAGTTCTTTCTTTAATTTATAGTATTTTTCTTTGTCTCCTTGGTTTCTAGATTTTTGATAAATATGGCGGGCGTGTCGTTTTTCAGCTAAAAGAATTTCTGCTTCGGGAAAGGAGTGTTTTAAAAATTGTCGACGGTGTAGCAAATTTGTGTGTTTTTTATTTATTTTCAATATTGTGTTTTGAATTAATTCAGTTGCCGAGTCGATGTGATCTTTAGATGGAATATTTATTTGGTGCGTTTCAAATAAATTTTCTAGGTCTAGTTTAAAATCCTCCCAGTTAGTTACCGGAGTTTTTAGAAGAGTGGCGTTTGGGTGTTTAAGTATGTTTGCTTCCAGCTAACAAAATATAGGTAAGTGGTCGGAATCTAATTCTGCGAGGACTTCAAATGAAATATTTACATTATCTAAGTTGGTAAGTGCAATATCTAATATATCTGATTGGTATTTTGTACAAGCAGGAAAGTATGTCGGTTCTGTAGGGCCTGTAACTAAATAATTATATTGATTAGAATGATTTGCAAGTATTCTGCCTCTTTGATTGTTTTCTCTATTATTCCAGGAAGTATGTTTCGCGTTTAAATCTCCTGCTAAGAAAACTGGGCATGGCTGTGTTGTAATTTTATCTAAGTCAGCTGGGATTAGCGGTTTATTGGGGGAATTATAAATAGCCGCTAGAGTGATGTGACCTGCTTGTGTGCGAATGTTTATGGATGTGTATTCTAAATTTTCTAGGACTGGGACATTATTTAAATGGTGTTGAATGCGGTTATGAACTAGTATTAATGTGCCACCTCCTTTAGATTTTCTGTCAGTTCGATATGCCGTGTAATTTTTTATGTTAAATCTTTTTCTAGGTTTTAAATGTGTTTCGTTAATTAGTGCAATTTCTACGCCGTAAGTTTCTAGAACTCTTTCTAATTCGTAAATTTGATAAAATATACTGTTGGCATTCCAGTAGAGAATGGAGAGGACACAGGGTCTATCTGTGTGGGTTTGATCCATGACTAATCGAACCCGGAGTAGGTGGTCAAGGACTGCAGGAGCAGGAGGGTTTTCATCTGTGGGTCAGGTGTGGAGTTGCCCAGGAGGATGAAGGATTTCATGTGAGTCATGAATTGAAGGAAGTTCGCTTCCCGGAGGAAGCGCATAAGGTCTCGGAGGTCGGTGAGTGTAGAACTGATATTGCCGATGTCTGGAGGGGCCATGGAGGGAGGGGAGGGAGTGGGTTGGCGTGGGGTGTGGAGGAGGGGTGGAATGTGTTGCTGGTTGGTTGGTTTTTGGATTGAGATCGGAGAGGAAGACTGTTGTGTGTTCCGGGAGGTGTTTGAGACCGTATTGCCTGTGAGTAGGAAACATTTTCCCTAACAATGTTCCTAGTTGAGATTGGGGACGGAAAGTGTTCCTGCGTGAATACAGGGGGTGCACGAAGTGTGGGGCGTCGGGATTCTCGTTTTGCTGCGGCTTCCTGTCGAAGTTGCACCAGGCGGATGTATTCTGGGCAGAGCCTTGAATTGGCTTCGTGCACTCCTTTCCCCTTGCAGTTCACGCAGTTGGGGTTTTTGTTCAGGTTCTCACAGGCTGTGTGGGGGTGGGGGCCGGCGCAGTGACGGCAGACAGTTCGGAGGGCACAGAAGTTTTTTGTATGGTGGTAAAGCCAGCAATTTTGGCACTGGGGGATGTCCCCAATCCTCTTTTTGTACGGGCGGGGTTGTACTGCCGTCATGTTTATGCAAGTGAGGTTGAGAAGGGGAGTGAGGGTGTCGTTTCTTGCGGCTGTAATGCAGAAAATATCTTGTGGTTCGTCCCAGGTGTGTGAAGGGTTGTTGGGGTCTGAGATAGTTTTTTTGAATTGGTATACGTCGATTACAGTGTAGTGGCGCGCCTCAAGGTTTGCTTTGATGTCTGAAGTAGGGGTTGTTCGTGGGAGCCTGACTACCACTTTTTGTGGGTGTTCTGCTGCTATACTGAAGGGGTAAAAATGAACGTTGGCAATTTTAAGGAAGTCTTTTAACGAGTTATACGCCTGTTCGTGGGTGCAAGTGATCTGGAGGCCGGCTTGAACAAGGGAAATTTGTGTACCTGTGATGTTCATTGAGCGTATTTTTGCGATAAGATGTTTGTATGTGGAGGTGTCAGGCACGATGAGTTTCATGGGTTTCGTATTAGTTTTTGCGGTTGGGCGCTCAGTGTGAGAGGTGGACGGGACAGATGTGCTATTTTGAGCGTCAGTCAGTGTAGCTGTTTGTGTATTTGGCATGTTGGTTAATGGTTCGAATCGGTTTTGTACCGCGATTGACTTGGGCTGCGGTTCTCGGGTAGCTCGGGATATTTTCCTGCGATTAGTTTCCAAAATCCAGGTTTCATTTTCAAACTGTTGGTCTAACAATGCTTTGCGGCGATTGTGTTTTGCCAGCAGCCAAGACTTTTGTTGTTCAGCGGTGAGATTGTGAGGCATGGGATTTTTTTGTGCTGAGTCGTGATGTTCTGTTGTGTCCATGACGGCTGCCTGGGATTCATGTGTTTGGTTTTGTGGTTGGTGAAAATGTATTATTCCTCCTTCTCCGAGTGTGGATATAACTGCGCCGGGTGGTGTGTTATTTGGTGCTGTTATTTCCGCCTCCAGCGAGCCCACATCCCCGCCCCCGGGGGTCGAGTCAGCCAGGATCGTGTATTCAGAAGGTTCGTTTGTTAGTGTATGTGAGAGTAAAATTTTTTATTTATTTTTATAATAAAATGTCAGGTGTTCCTAACCGCTGTAGGAAACAACCACCGCTGACCTTAACAGACTAGGCTCGAGATGACCCGTTGACCAGAGCAACGGGTCGGCAGTTGTTTCCCTATGTCGCGAGAGCTACAGTCGAAGGCCGCAAGGTCCGCTGAGAAGAAAACAGAAGACGATGCTGTCCGCCCGAAGTCCAGCGACGAAGTGAAGTGAAGTGACTTCGCAGACGCGAGCAACAAGGTCCAGTACAAATACCTGCTGAGCATGCGGTCAACCTCAACACGTTAGTGACCGCGCCACGCCAGATACACGTGAAGCCGGCTCAAAATACTGTCACTGCTAGCGCAGGGCTACCACCACACACACACAGGATGTCTCGCCGCTACACATTCCATTGTCCTCTGCTTCATGGGTGGACAGCATGGACGTGGAGAGCGTAAACAATACAACTACAAGACGGGAGCATGTAACAACTGCAGATAAAAATATGCTGTAAAAGAAAAGCGACCTTACGAACGCGACGCCCGGGCCACAAGAGTAAGTCCTGTTCGCAAAGCGAAGGTGTTATCGTAGAGTGAACATCACAGCTACAAGACAGGAAGGAATCTTTGGAACTAGCAAAGCCGTTATAAATAAAATGTGTGCCTCTAACCAAGAACGTCCTGATAACCCAACTAACTAACAATACGACCGGCACATGTGTGCATCCCCACCTGTATGTCCTATTACCGGCCTCCATTTTTCTTTGTCCACTTTTCCTATTTTGTCCACCTTTCCATTTCCTTCTATCTGATACTATAACTACATTTTTGAGGTACACATGATAGAGTTATTGACAATTTTAACTTTAAATATTTGTGCAGTCTCGGCCAGTGCGCGATTGGCGGCTCTAGAGACACTGATTCGAACACAGGCAGTTGACATTGCATTCTTGCAAGAAGTAGCGATTCAAGATTTTGCAGGGTTTCATACCTTCAATGTGTATACAAACATTGGCTACCGGCGACGGGGGACAGCGATTATTACACGTGCGGGGCCGGAACTTGAAGACCTGCGCTACCACCTGTCAGGTCGAGTTATGTCAGGAGGACAAATAAACGATGTTTCGCTAGTCAATGTTTTTCTCCCTCCGGCTCCCAAGCGAGATATGAAAGAAATCAGTTTTTCTCCGAGGATTTGATTCCACTTTTCCATCTACCCTGTAATCAGTTCATACTCGTTGGAGATTTCATCTGCATAGTTCACCCCCATGATCATCAGCGTACCAAATATCCTACTAATGCTGATCTATCTACTTTAATAACTCGCTTAGACTTGTGTGATGTTGCATCTAACTTCCGAGGAATTCATTACACCAATGTGACATCACAGAGTCGGTCTAGGATTGACCGATTCTACGTGAAAAAACAGCTTATACATAAGGTGCTACATTATGACGTTCTTCCAGTAGCGTTGAGCGATCACTCTCCAGTGATATTTTCGTAGGAAAAGTTTGCGAATGTAACACGGTTTGGCAAAGGGACATGGCGTCTAAATACGTCTTTATTAGACAACTCAGAAGTAAACGAGGACTTCCTAGCTAATTGGGTACGTTGACATAGCAAAAAATACCAATTCCCCTCTGTGGCGATGTGGTGGGATGTGTGTGTAAAACCGAACGTCATGAGGCTTTTTAAAAGGCATGCGTACCGACTGGCAGAAGAACGTAGGGGAACACGTGCATTCTACGAACGTATGCTACAAGAACTTCACCTGCAGGCAAACAATGGTGTACACGTAACTCCTCGTATTAGAGACACGAAACAGAAGCTTATGTATTCTTTTTGGGAACAGTTTAAAAATCGTCATATTATGATAAATGATAAAAGTCTATTCGGAGAAGAGAGATTTAGCATGTTTAGTATAATTAAGGAACAACAGCAAATACGACGCAATGTTATCAACCAATTTACTGACAGTGATGGCGCTATTGTTCGGGACCGGCCGGAAATAGTGCAAACGCTTTGCAGTTACTTTGCAAATTTATACTCGAAACAAGACACAGACGATGCTCTGCTTCCATCGGTTTTACAGGATTGTGAAAACAGAGTTAGCTGTGACAGCAAGACGGGCATGGAGGCGCCATGTTTAGATGCGGAAGTTAATACAATAATACAGCAATTGCCGTCAAAAATATCTCCTGGTATTGACGGTATTCCATACGAATTTTACAAAACTTACTGGGATATTTTTGGTGCCGACTTCTGCAAAGTTGTTCGCGATGTCCTTGAATGAGGGGAGTTATGCAAGTCTCATAAAGAAGGGATAATTGTTCTTACACCCGAAATATCCCGTCCACTTAAACCCGCGGATTATAGGCCAATTACACTTTTATGTGCCGATTATAAAATAATTGCTCGGTTTTGTGCGACCAGATTAACCAAGCGATTGTCAGATATTATCGGTCCCGGTCAGACATGTACTGTTCCAGGACGTTCCATTTTACAAGGCGTGCTTGCCCTAAGGGACATTCAATTACTTTCGTCAATACAACACAGTAAAATGGCCATCTTGAGTATTGATATGGATAAGGCATTCGATAGAGTCGATCATAAATTTTTACTTCATGTTATGCATCATTTCGACTTTCCAGCCAATGCAGTACAGTGGGTGCGAATGGTGTGTACCGGAATTTGGTCACGGCTGTTGGTTAACGGGTTCCTTGCCCCACCTATTAAGATCGAGAGTTCAGTTCGACAAGGATGCCCGCTATCCATGATTTTATATACTATCACCATTGAACTCTGTGCAGAATGCTCAGTGCCCCCTTGCAAGGATTACCTGTAGCGAACCTGTCCTTTAAATTAAATGCCTATGCTGATGACATCACATGTGTCGTTCGTTCAAAGCGGGAAATTACAGACACAGCAGAATGCCTGGACCTTTTTCGCAGTGTCTCTAATCTGCGAGCGAATGCTAACAAAACTGCAGTACTGGAGCTCAGCGCGACCATCGAGCCATTTGACGACGTTTTTCCCTTTCGGAGGGCTGAACCTGTGAATATATTGGGCATATACTTCCATGCAGATGCCACTCTTATGTTGCATTATAATTGGAACATGACAATAAATAAACTCCGTGCTCGTCAAATAGAAATTAATTATCGTCGTACAAATACTATACAGAGAGTTATTTTAATAAATGTATTCTTACTTGCGAAGCTGTGGTATGTGTCACATATATTCCCACTACCACGTCAGCAAAGTGCACAAATACTGCAGATTGTTGGCCGCATTTTGTAGAAATCTTATATATTTAAATTATCTACGTCGCAACTTTATTTTTCCTTGCAAGACGGAGGCCTGAGTCTAATTAATCACGTTTTGAAGTGTGAGGCCTTATATCAGTCTTCAGCCATTGCAACAATTCTGCGCCCAGCGGACATTTACGCAGCATTACAGAAAATATTGTGGTCGGAAGGTAGACGCATGCCACTTCAATACCGTCAGGCAAAGGAAGCACTCGCAACTCTAGTAGAACACTTACCGGAAGGGACAGTCGCATCAGCGAGATATTTGTACATTCGGGCTTCCAAAACGTCGGCTGTCATACCATCTGTTGTGAATCGCACCCCAACCATCCGCTGGAGGCGCCCATGGAAAATACTTGCCGATCCTAACCTTTCTTCGTATCTTAGAGCTGTAGCATTCGGCTTCTACAGTAATATCGTGGCAACTCAGCAGAGTAAATACAGCATTCACCTGACAGTTGATCCTGCATGCCCGCTGTGTGGCAACACCGACACGGCCCTTCATAGGGTAATTTCCTGTGTTTATGCAGCTCCCATATGGCAGTGGTGTCGCGTACGAGTACGAAAAATAATTCGCGAAGAACTTGGAGATGTCAGCGAAACGCACATGCTTCATTGAGATTTCTTCACCTTCCCCTCAGTTCGACGAAGACCTGCGGCCTGGTTTGTACTTCATGCGATCGGTTTTTTGGTGGACCGTTCGACACCGGTGACAGTTCAAGACTTTGTCCAGCTTCTTCGTCAAGATAGGTGGAATATGGCGTCAGTGGTACGGCAATTTTTTATTTTCATTCTGACGTTCACGCCTACAGGAAGTGCGTGTATATTACCGAGGTTGGGTGTACGCTGTGCGCTGCCCACCCCTCTGTCCTTACAAGTGTACAATTTAATGTTCCAGTAGTAATCGTCGATAGGTGGTAGTGTTATAAGTCAGTGTCACGTGTCGGGGTGTACGTCGTGCACTGCCCCTCACGTTAAATACTTTTTTATGTGTTCATTGACTTTGTCAGTAAAACCAGTTCACCAAATGTTCATATCGTTTTGTTTCCCTATGTAAGAAGAATTGTGTAGATATTTTATTCAGTATTTTGTTATTGTTTATATTGTGGGTTGAATTTGTACTGTATATAATAGGTTAAGGGTAAACGCCTCTGTTTATCGTGTGTGATAATAAATCTATAAAAAAATAAATAAAGGACTCAGTTGGGTAGTCATTGGTATGCAAACTCTGAGGTCCCCGGTTCAATCCCAGGTCCCAGTGAGCGGGAAAATTTTGGCCAAGGCTCTCTCATGTTGGGATTGTGGCGGTCACTGCTGTGGTGTGGGTGTTTTCTCGGGGATATCCTATTACCTACCCAGCATTCATTCCGCTGTGTCTTCTCTCCCTTCTCATCTCAGGCTATCAGTGGCGTCGAGTCTGTCCCACGGTTAGGACAGCCTCCACTCATACATACGTATGTTACATTGCCTCAGGCGGGAAACACGTGTGGATTTTCACTTTCTCGCGTTAGATGTTGCTTATCCTATTTTCGCATTTGTCCACATCTCCCCCAAGATAGGATATTATATACTACATATTTAATTCGTGGTATTAATCTCCTAAGTTTCACCCAGGAAATGCCTTACAGTCTTCATTATATAATTTGCCTTCTGGTTTCACAACACAAAGCATGTTAAATCGAAAAAAAAGATACTGCTTAAGCTGAATTCAAATACTCATTTTCTCTTTTGACTGTAATGTGAACTGAGATAAATAAAAGCGTTAAAAGTCAAACATATATATTATAGACGGTTCACAATAAAGCGAGCACTCTAGAAATCAACCTTTGAAAAACATATCACTGTCCGCAACTGCATAAGTTATAACGTAAGCTTTGAACGCAATAGTCACGGTAAAGTTGGCAGAGAGTTAAGAGAATCTGTTGTAGGTTGAAACGTCTAACTAAACACAATATTAAACATTAACGGCACCTGAAACGCATCACTTTCTATTTGTTTCGCGCACATAATAATGAAATTAGCCTAATGACAACATTTTGTATTTATAACAAATCCATAACATCACTTGGCCGAAGCATTGTTTCAAGTTATAAGGTCCATTGTTTTGTTACATTTTTTTTTATGTCTTTTGAATTCCCGTCGTTAAATTATTTGAATTCCGTGAATATATGTGGCAGTTCCTGTCCCGTTGCCTAGTTAACTAGTTGCCGTAAGTTGCTTGAACAACTAAATTTATATGACAGTTCGTAATCCCAAATATAGAGAATTATTTACACTACAAATAAGGCGTTTAGGCCTATATTCTATAATTCCTTTTTGCTGTATTTCGATGTTGTTTCTATTCACTAGAGGTCATAACATTTCACGTAATATGCCGACCTGGCCTGTGCTTCAACATGCATTTAAAGTTGGTTAAAATAAAATAGAAACTTAGGTACAATGCATTTAATAATATTCGAGATATTGTGTAGAAATTCTGGTGCTTCAATGGGGTGTAAGTTGTTATTTACGTGACTGATGAGAACAGCAATTATGAAGTGATACCTTGGTATGTATTTAATTAGTTTTGAACAAATAAAGGTAAAATTGTTTTAAATTACACGTAGAACATTTCTACTCCACTTTTAATGTGTTTACAATGTTCCTTGTCGTTTTCTCGAACCTTCTAATGTGTCCGGGGCAACATGAGCAGTAAGCATTCCGAGCTGCCGATAATAACATCAGTTTCTGTAATTAAAATAAAATTCGTGAATGCAATTCGTCATCGGATAATTTTTTTTTGTCAGTATTCCTACGAAATTACGTTCACATTGCTGTAGTCATTCAAATATATTAAGCTGAAACTAATTTTCTCCTAAGAAAGAAAGGTTAGGTCAAACATTCATGACGTTAGATCCTGTGAAAACAACATTCCTCTCGACGGATTTTCATGAAACTTGCATTTAGTGGTAAATATCGCAATGGAGGTATGCTGTAGAAACTTAGATGAATATGTTTCAGCTACCGAGCTTCTATAGCTACTAATTTCGGTATTCGTTATTCGTAACATCAATGTCGGAAAACCAACCACTTGCTTCCACATAGTGTGTGTATGTCTATACAATTACTAATGTCGGAGTAATTTGTGATTTAAGTAGCACCCTTATCAGTAAGAATTGTAATACGTCGGCAAATGTTTTCACGATTGTAATGTATGCAGCAGGAGAATAATATTTTGTAATAATCCACTAAAATATTTAAAAAAAAAACCTGTCATTTAAAGGCGTTTAAGCTCGCATTAAATGAATATTAATTTATTGTCAATATATATTCAGTATAAAGACTACGACAATCAGCACCTTATTGAAATACTGAATATGCTGTCATTATTTTCGCTTCGCGAATGGCCGTTATAAAATAAAATTTCATGACACCCAGATATACTGACTATTAAAGAAGTTTAATTCACAGTCTACAATGATCCTCTCATTCTTTCTCGTGGTCGAATAAACTACGTAAACTTACTTGAAAGTCGACTTCTTCGCAAAAATTTACCGTTGACTCGTCAAACGTTTTACTGCAAAGTGCACAGTCGGATATTTGAAGACTACTGCTTCACCATAAATGGAAATATTTTGACGTGAATAAGTCTTTAAATTTGCAACCACAGTGGAAGGTATTCCAGAAAATCCGATGATAACAAAATCGGGGGATACAGTTGAGTATTGGAGCTCCGAATCTATCGTCTACATTTTAAATCCAGCCACTACTTGATTGCCAAAGGATCAAACAATATGTTACGTTGAATGAGGACATCGAAGCATCGCGCACACGCTACGAGAGGGGGGAGGGGTGGTCTGTCACCGCAATTTTGACTTCGTTTCGCCGCGTTTCATAACTTCCGAGAAGTATAACTTTCGACTAGGAAACGTTACGATGCCCGTTTGAGTTTCAATCGACAGCACTCGTCAAGATCAATCGATTGTGCGTATAAAAACATTTATGTGGCACGATTATGGTGAAATTGTAGGCGTTTAATGTAAAAAAATTAAGAAAATTTAACGAAATTTCAGCCTATACTTGTCAAAAAGCCAAACAGAAATCGTGTACGGTCGGAAATATAATCTCAAAAGCAATCCAGTGATACCCATAAAACTCCATATGATCAAGTGCAGCGGTGCCGGGAACGTAAAATAAACATCAAGGCGTCCGAGCGCGTCAACGTAGAAGTATTCACTCAAATAAACGGCCGTGTCCCCAACACAGCCACACTCAATTTGATTCATTTATTTCATTTCAGAGTTTACTGCAGAAATATATTTATATGTTGGATTGATTGCTACCGGTAGGCAAAAAGTCAGTACAGTTTATTTTATATAAGTGGGGTAAAATCTGACAGAGTGTGTGACCGCCCTACACACTATGTAAAAAAGTAAATTCGCTCGTTTGTAAAGTATTGTACCAGCTGATGAATTGCTGCGTAATGCATTTTGTTGGTTTGACGATTTTTATAATGGCTTTGGAAGAGAAATGTACTCAGAACTAAAATATGTTAATTAAAATTTTTTATTATACTTACATTTATGGGGTAAATTATATTTTTTAAGAAATATTAATTTTTTTTTTGGCTTTTCTGGAATGGACTTTAAAACATGTTAAGCAATGATGACAGATCATGTCGACACATACGAACAGCGAACGTTCCAGCCAATGGCTAGCCATGTTTATATTTCCAATTTCCAGCCCGGTGAACACCGCCGTGCGTGTGATTTTTTTCTCATCGTGTCTATTATACGAGTATCTTGTTGGTGTTGTCGGAATAAGTTATCGGTAGTTAAAAGTTTTTTTATTTGCTTTCTTTAAGCATAGTTAGTTGTAGGTACTTTCGTAGCGCATTTTATTTAGTGAAATATAATATTAGACAGCACTTGTTTACTGCTTCGTAAAACCGCTTGTTCCGCAATTTTCTGTAACTGCAGATCGCAATGAAGTGATTCGAAAATAATTTACGTTTCTAAGTTTAATTCTGTTGGTTTCGAGAAACGTGCGCTTTGTGGATTTTACTAAATGATTCTACACGTTGAAAATTTAGTGCTAGTGACGAACAAACATGATTTAAGTGAAGTAAACTTGCAAGAATTACCACACAAAAACACGTGTTCGAAAGGTTCCGAATTTTACAAACAGTAAATTGGCGTATTTTGTAAATAAAGCAATTGTAAACCGTTACTATAAATAATTAAATGCACATGGCCTGAAAAAGCTTCACTTTCAAAGCTTTTGTAATTTGTAAATAATATTTGTTTGTCTATATCATACATTCAAAGGGTGTAAGTTTAACTTCAGTCAAAGTGCGTGTGTGTGTGTGTATATTGCTGCATCTGTACGAATACGAACAGCGACGTATTTACAGCGTTTTGTTTTTTCGTTGAAGTTAAAATTATCGAAGTAACAATAATTTAAATGTTACTTCCATACGAGCAAATTTTTCTACTACCCCATAACATAAATATGTGACACAAAATGCCACACACTCGTCAGAATATCAAAACAATGCCGTCTCACGAAAGACGTTAAACTAAAGCCCCCTCCCCCCCTGCGCGTTGATTACTGGACGGAAGTTAGCAAACGTACGTAATTCAGTGCCTGCCATGACACGAGGAAAGAGGAAAATGCAAGTGTGCATTGTACTCAAACATTGGTTTACCAACGTCGCTTTCTTTAGTGACAAAACAGCTGTGGTGGAAGGATACATTGCGGCCTTGCTATTTTTCTAGAACTGTGAAAATTTACCCCACTTACATGAAATTGACTATAATTACTTAAGCCGCAACAGTTTCTTATTCTATTAACCATTCAAGGGGAGCGACGTGCTGCATACATATTTGTCGGTAACTACCGGATGTCCCAAATTAATATGATACACTTTTTGATTGTAAATAACAGAGAAATCATTGCATACAATATAATGGGACTGACTGCATTTGATGCTATAAGGACAACGTTCGGTGTATGCGTGCGCTTATAGCCATTAATCTGTTATAAGTTCCGTTTTCAGTTACGGGTGGCAGCACTATATTTGTAGAGGAGATGGCGGTAGTAGCGAGGTTTCCTTCAGAGTACCGTAAATAGATTTTTAAAGTTTTCCTCCTGGAAACGTGAGAACATGATTGAGGCGCACAGACGGCGGGAGACAGAATTCGAAACTGTGCCGTTCTCGTCTGTAACAGTGACACGAATACGTGGCAAGTTTGAGGGCCGGAGCTGTGTGCGAAGTGAAGAAAGGACGGTGCGGCTGGAAGAGGTTGAGAATGGGCGAAGGAAATGTGGAGGCTGCGTTGCACGAATTCACATGCTCGCCCGGGAAGTCAAAGTCTATGGGGACGCGGTGATATAGTGGTCAGGCATCTTCCAGTCCTCCTAGGCGATCCGGGTTCGATTCTCCGGGGGTCGCACGTGGGAATCATCTCGGACGATGCCACTTGCCGACGGGTTTTCTCGGAGCTCTCCCGTTTCTCCAGCCCTTGCATTCCGGCGTTACTTCATACCCACCTCGCTTCGCCCTCATCGGCTCCAAGACATCGATGTTAAGAGACAACCAAGTATCCCCACTCCACTCCACTCGAAATCCATATCTGTACATCAGAGGTGAAGAACACTCTGTAGGGATCAAAACCGAGGTTTTGACATTGTCTTGTAATTTTTGCGTTATTTCCGAGTTGATGATCACTACATAATACAGGAAATAATAAGTGATTTAGCCAATACGTAAAGGCACTATGTGCTAACTTAATATCGAGATAGACTGAATACCTGTAAACTTTCATATTAGTGACATAGTGCCCTTTTCTGCGATACACAGACATGTGTAATTTTGCTTGAATTAGGTATCAGTAAATAGAGTGTCCGTCGCATTTTAAATGACGTTAAGTGGAGACAAGTTTTGTTAACAAGTTACTTCACGCTATGAATGGAAGGAAATTAGATAAGCATGTCAAATTTTGAGAGTGGGTTATTAGCGTGTGTAACAACAACGATAATTTTACTGACGCGATTGTTTGGCCCGATGAAACAACCTTTAAATTAAAATGGAACTATCAACCGATGAAATTTCCCACATTGCTGTAGAGCAAGCAGCGAATCTTCCCGGGGTAAGTGTGCGGCGGTATTCCTGCTGGTGAACTTGTGTGGGCCTTTTTTCTTTGACAGAACGGTGACACATGAAAGTTGTCATACCGTGTCGCGGAAAAACGCTGTGCACGCTGTTCACAAACTCCGCCCAGATGACGATTCCTTTTTCCAGAAGTACAGTGAGCCACCGTATCACATTCGAGTCGTATGGTTGCCTCAAGGGAGTGTTGAGCAACTACCCTGATCTCGAGATATAACACAGGTAGATATTCATCCGAGGGAACTCTGAAGGACACAATGCGCGTCACGAAGCCGTGGGCACTGGATGCCGTGAGAGAGACCGTTGTGACCGTCTGCCAGTCCTTTCCCTTGGAAATCGAACTGCTCTTTGTTATTCTGTTCTACAGCATTGCATACGCTGTATTGCTGCTGATGACGGTCAGTTTGAATATTTGTGGCTTATTAACATCCACGCACACCAAACATTGTCCTTATAGTGTCAAATGCAAGCAGTTCCATCAGACTGGCTAAATGAATTTCTATGTTATTCCCGTTAGAAGAGAGTAAGCATTAGTTTGTGAGACCCGGTTAACTGTATCATCTCAAAGAAGTGTGTCTATAATACTATTTTATTACATACTCTATGAATCTACGTCAGTGATAGTTAAAGCTTGTAGCTTTGTACAATACAGAGTAAATTTAAAAATGGCTCATTGTGCACACGATATAACTGAGAAATACTGACAAACTCCCGCTGGGTACTGATACAAATATGATGGACTAACATAAAACGATTAATCTAAATAGATCCTTGTTTGGAGAACGCGTCTTTGAAGTAGAAACACAGGATTATTCGAAACATTATGGAAATTATATTCAATAGGAAACTGAGTGTACAATAAAGAAGATTTCTAAAATTTACGAGATTTGTCACTGTCATCAAATTTATCTCTTGAAAATGCTTAGTGTTGCTATATTGACATGACATTTAACTTCGTTATGCAGTATAATGATCGGTATTCAAATCATGCATTATTCTACAACATATGTATTAGTGTTAACGGTTTTAAGACCATCAAGCACGTGTAAAATAATTTAGTGTCAAACAATTTACTGTTGGCCAGCCGACATCTTACTTTCGGTTATTTGCATGAGAACAGAGTCTCCCGTCTCGAATTTCGTATGGGCGAGTGGAATTTGGTACAATTCATGGAACACTTATGTATACAAAAGAATCTGATCTTTCTCGCCTACACAGAAATAAGTCTAATATTGTGCAAACTTTATTTATCTAACTACAATATAAATTTTTTTGTTATCTGTGAGCCTTTAGTATTTAATGTCTCTGTTAATTTATTATAATATTAAGCTATTAAGGTTATGGTACTGTATCATTCAGTACCTTTGTGACAACATTAACTCCTTACTGTATTGGCAACATTAAGATGGTGTTTATGCTGTCGCAAAAAAAAATTTTGTGTTACGGCAAAGCAAATTTTGTGTTGCATTGATATAAACGATTGAGTTAAAATCATCTTCTATTGTTTTTTTTTGCTTTAAATATACATTGCAATGTAAAATTAATTAAGTACAATTATTTTGTCATAAAAAGATATGTTACTTACAAAATAATTATAGCAGACAGTGGAATTGAACCCATGCCCTGAGTGCTAGGAAAACTACACTTCGCCGAACCCGGTACTCTACCAACTGCTTTACCTGAACATGTGTGTAAACGTTTCGTATTGTGAGTTTTGAACACAATACAACGACAAAATGCAGATCTCTTTCGTAACGTGGAAATACTTTATGCTCTAGAGATATGCTAATAATTGGCACACGTAAACTGATTTGTAAGGCTTGAGAACTGGTCTAATCTACAGTTAGTTCACATACTCTGCCTTAAAATTGAAAAAAAAAACAGTGCTTTTAATTTACGAGGTTATAGCTCTCACTACTATCGCCATTTTTACTACGTGAATACAGTGTAACCTTATGATGGTTGGACTATTATTTTTAAAATTTGGCAGTAACAAAATATATTTTGCTCTTCCTGTTGCTTTTAGCGTAACAAAACTTTTGGTTTGCTGCAACATTACTTAGAGTCTTTGTTAACATTAACACGTCAACAGTGTGTTAGCATTCACTTAATACAAAACCTTGTAAATGGTTAACATTAAGCAATTCTGTCACAACATTATCAATGTTACTACAATATTAACCATTTTTAAAAAAATGCTTCAATAGTATTTATTTTTTGCAGCAACGTTGGACCCTTTTTCTGTGAGCGTCTTATTAAATTATACAAGCTTCCTTCAAAAATAAAGTAGATTTACATGCATATTAATAACTTAAAGAGGGAAAGAAAATCTCTTTATATAATTACAGGTTACAGCAACAACCTATATACCATACCTTCACGATATTGCTTTGAGATATGCTATCGGCAGTAGTAAATGTCGCAGACATATCAATGCTCAAAATTTCACATAATTCATCGAAAAAATGAAACTCCTTCGGAACGAAAATTTTCTGAGTACAGATTTATTCCGTTCTAAACACACCGCCGCAATAGCAGTATTGTAGTGCTGGAGCGAAGGGAACTTGCAAAAAGTCCTAAATTGAGTATGATGTCTGTTTGGGATATTTTGTGACTAGCAGGTTGCTGGTGGCTGTCAATGTAATATTTTTGTTTGTTTTTAGCTTCTTAAGGTTGGCGGTGTTGTTGTAACAAGATGGCTGATGTGAAATAAAGATCGTGTTTGTGATGATTTTCAATCCGGTGTTTTTCGTGTTACTTTGTGCAATCCATTAAACATTATAAACATTTTTGGTCCTCCGTTGCTGGACTGAGATGTTAGCAACCAGATTCGTGTTTTTACAGTGAAACTAATTCAAACTGTTGCCTAACCGTGGGTGCACGTGCGTATCAAAGTTAGACATGGCGCAGCAAACTACCGGGCTACAATTAATCGTGTTTGATTACTTTATAGCTAAAATAGAAGAAGCAAACGAGTTGTTAAATGCAGTGGCACAAGATGCGGAGAAACTTGAAGAGTTCGTAGTGGCTTTTGACGAAGTAGCGGCAAAACGGGACGAGTTATTAGCAAACTGTTTTGCCTTCTGTGTTGTCCTGCAAAAACCTGAATCGAAATCTGTAAAGGAGATTAAGGATGTATTCGTGAACTTTGAAAAGGTTTTCCGGCTTTTGCGCATATAATATATGTACTATAAATATACTCGACATAACCTGTCGGGGTCCAGTTATCGGTACACTTGCAACGCTGTCGCATCTACCGGTTCCAGTGTTTTCGGGCAACCGCGCAGAGTGAGCAGCATTTGCGAGCTCTTCAAATCCATGGTGCATCAAGATATATCGACTTCTGATGTTCAGAAACTACATTATCTGATTGGATGTCTAAAGGGCGAACCTAAGGAAACTGTAAGTAATCTACCAATCTCTAATTAGAACTACAGTGTTGTCTGGCCAGCGCTGGAGAAGCGGTACAAAAACTTGTGCATTACTGTT
Source organism: Dryococelus australis (assembly GCA_029891345.1). Classification (NCBI taxonomy): domain Eukaryota; kingdom Metazoa; phylum Arthropoda; class Insecta; order Phasmatodea; family Phasmatidae; genus Dryococelus; species Dryococelus australis. The sequence continues at coordinate 201,896,488 of CM056997.1, forward strand.
ATACTGCATGTTCAAAAAATATCGCACCTTCCGAAAGTGTGCCAATTCTCTAGAATCTTAGTCACGCTTTATTAGTGTAGTGCGTGAAAACTTAAATGCTCTGCGTGCTGAATACTTTCCAGTTTCTGAGTGGAATTTTTTGCTCTTGAACATTCTTCTTGAAAACATAGATTCCTCTCTTCGCCAAGAGTTTTAATTATCGGTAGACCAGGACCTACCAAATTGTGACCATTCGTTGACGTTCCTGGAACGATATGCTGTGGCGAATGAGAATGTTCAATTGGTGACCATCCTTAATGCCTCAGGCAACAATAGTACATTTGTAAAAGGATAAGTTTTCAGCACCCAGTATGAAGGGCAATTCAAAACAATGTCATAGAAGAAGCTCTTTACTTGTCGCAGTATAAAATGATACAGAGTTTCCAGCATGTAAGAAGAAACACCCACTGAGTAAATATGACCAGTTCTTGACATAATATATTCCATAGAGTCAAGTTTGTGAAAGAACAATCCATGCATTCCAATTGTTTAAAGTCCAATCATAGTGCACAAAAAAAAACATGTCTAAATTCACTTGTAGACAATGTCAAAAGAGGCACCATTCGTTGCTGCACTTTTCTCACGGCTCATCACATAGTCAGAGTGTAGATACAGAATATGGAAAACCAGATGGTTCTTCTCATCGGAGTGCTATAACCAAGGTCCAAATGTTACATTTGTCTAATGAGACTGAAATGCAAACTACAATTTTGCTCTCGACAGCTCTGATCCAAGTGAGAGATAGTAGTGGAAATTTTAAGACACTGCATCACAAGTTTCTCTCATAACTGATAGATGTGTCCAGTGGTTAGGCCTACAACGCCACCATGAACAAGTAGACTTAGCTGGGGTTGGTCAAACTCCTGTGTCAGGGTCAAGAGGAGTTCTTTATTGTCGTGTTAAACCTATTGACTCTCACGACATATATTTTGCCGTCAGAGCTACAATCTTGAAGGAGATCAGTCATCCCATGCCTGCATCAAGGGTTGCTCACAGTACCATAAGTCACTTGAAGGACTTGAAGTTAGCTGATACAAACTTCAATGTTCTTGGGCCTATTGACATTTTGTTAGCAGCCGACATAGTGAGTGATGCTATGACTGGCACGAAAATTTTAGGTGAGCCCAACGCTTTTCACACTGTG